>JABWTJ010000239.1:508112-1246309 GCA_016801875.1 Solanum sitiens | reverse complement strand
CCGATCCCCTAATACTAACAATTCATCAAGCCTTCTTTTATACCAAGGCATCACCAATTCAGTAGTGAGGTCATCAAGCCCTGCGTTATCCCAAGCATCATCATTAACAAGGTGAATTCGGGTTCTTCAAGATTGTGGATTCAAAGCTCATTAAGTAGTTTATCACCAAACACATAAGCACAGTCATTGGAAAGCAGAAGATTAAGCATATTTGAAGGGGTTTTACAATACTACACTACATATCCTTCACTATTAAGAGTTGAGTTTACTAACAAATAGTATCAACCCTAACCTACCTTCACACGGATCCTGATCAAAAATGCAATCTCTCAAGCTTTCTTGGTTCCTCTGGTTTCTCTCTCTATCGATCGTCGTCTTTTTCTCTTGTCTTCTCTATTTTTTTTTCTCCCAACAACTCTCTCTCTTTTCCCCCATTTGGCATTAATAGGTCTGACTAATGAAAGCTGAGGAAACCAACCCACTAAATAACTCAAGGGTCATCTCCTTAAACCCCCAAGGATTTGAGTTATTAACATTGACCCCTAAAATTCTTAATCTAGCACGAATGTCCAAAACTACCCTTAAAACTACCCAGAAATTGGAACCCAGCTGGGATTTTACGCACCGTGTGACGGTCCGTCGTGCCTACGACGGTCCGTCCTGCACTTCCGTCACGACGGACAGAGAATTGCTCTCAGTACCCACTTCTCAAGAGTTGAAGTGTTTTGAAACGGAACCTCACAACGGTCCGTCATGTCTGTGATGGTCCGTCCTGCAGGTCCATCACAGACTTCAGAGAATTGCTCTCAGTACCCAATTCTCAAGAGTTGAAGTGTTTTGAAACGGAACCTCACAACGGTCCGTCATGTCTGTGACGGTCCGTCCTGCAGTCCGTCACAGACTTCAGAGAATTGCTCTCAGTACCCAATTCTCAAGAGTTGAAGTGTTTTGAAACGGAACCTCACAACGGTCCGTCATGTCTGTGACGGTCCGTCCTGCAGTCCGTCACGACGTCAGAGAATTGCTCTCAGTCCCCAATTCTCAAGAGTGAAGTGTTTGAAACGGAACCTCACAACGGTCCGTCATGTCTGTGACGGTCCGTCCTGCAGGTCCGTCACAGACTTCAGAGAATTGCTCTCAGTACCCAATTCTCAAGAGTTGAAGTGTTCTGAAACGGAACCTTACAACGGTCCGTCATGTCTGTGACGGTCCGTCCTGCAGGTCCGTCACAGAGTTCAGAGAGTCGATTTCAGCACTCAAATATAAGAATTCCAAGTGTTTGGAACGAGACACCCTCGACGGTCCGTCGTGCCCATGACGGTCCGTCGTTGGATACGTCGTCTCAGACAGTTTTCCAGAAATAAAATCTGCTGCTCAAAACGACTAAGCAGGTCGTTACAGAAAATCATGAAGTCCACGATGAAAGCAACTTTGTTTGTTGTTGTCTCAACAACTATTTTAAAGAAAATTATATTTTTTCCATTACCAAAAGAAATTTGGAATTACTAATACGCTTAAATTACACTACTTTACAGAAATATAAGTGGTCGTATCAATTAGAGAATCCAACAAGTAGGTTGGGGTCGATCCCACGAGGAAAATATTTTAGATATAACTTCAATGTACAATTACGTCGATTTAGTCAAGTCCTTTCCGAAAGCAGGTAATTAAAAGTTTTTTTTTTAAAACAAAAGTGTTTAATTATTTATAAATAAAACAAGTAGCAAGAGTGAAACTTTGGTGTTTATGAAGTTGTGAGAGAAACTAGGGTGTAAGTGTTCCCCATAGGTTCATAACGCCATAATCCTAACCATAACAATTCTTCCCTAGTGTTTTGCATGCAAAGTGATAAGTTATGTATCTCTAAATCCTTGGTCCGACATTTAGAGAATTTCACCCCGTACCTTGGTCTGGCTACGTGTGTCTAAGTTACTATCCCTTACCTTTACTTCATATTAAGCATCATATTCGATGTTTGACATAGTTATTACTTCGCACCAATCAAAACTAACGTATTAGATAGTATCCACTAAATCTCTGTCGATAATTCTTTTCTTATTAGCTACCCCCTTGGTCCGGCAAGTAGCAATAAGGCGAGTTCTAACGCGTGTACTCTTTAAAAGACTTCAAATCGAAGGAATTATCGATGTATGCAATAACCTATTTGAGAATTGTTAATTAGCTAGGTTTATTTTGTTAATCACCCATGGTTCCCACAACCCTAGTTGTGGATTTGATTACCCATGCTTAGAATAACACAATTCATAATTGATAAATAATAAATCATGAACTTACTTTGCCAAATTTGAAGAAAATCCAGAAATTCAACTTGAAATCACACAATTATCTTAAAAACCAAATCCGGAAATTTGAATTACTGCCCAAGTTGCAAAGTCAAATTGCCAAGAACAAAAGTATAAAAAATACTAAAGAATCCAACCCCAAAAACGAGGGTTTCTATCCTATTTATTAAAACATTGTCCTAAAATAAAAGGAAACAAATAAGGAAAGTTTGTCCAAAAAACGCGGCTTCAATCAACGACCCCACAGATGGTCCGTCGATGACGATGGACCGTCGACTGCCTCCGTCGGTCAAGACTTAGCTTTTTCTTCAGCCTTCACTTTTGAATCTTCTCTGATCTAATCGACGGACCAACAACACGGTCCGTCGATTCACCTACAGTCCGTCGATGCTTCTCGTAGTTTCATTCTTAGCTTTTTCTTCAACACCGGCTACTGGGACATTCTTTGATCAAGTCAACATTTTGCCAGGATGGTCCGTCGATCAATCGACGGACCGTCGATCCTTCCGTAGCCCCACACTTAGTCAGAATTCCCCGAGTTGCTTCCAGATGCCTGAACCTCCAATCGACGGTCTCCACCTACGGTCCGTCGATAGAACGATGGGCCGTCGATGGCTTCGTGGGTCACTTTTGCACTGATTCTTCACAGCCTTCTGCATTTTAGTTTCGGACAACTTTCCTGTAAAATAAAGATAAAGACACATTAAAATTACTACAAAAAGGCTTTAGACACACACCAATCTTAAGGAAAAAACATTGAAAGTACAGTGAAACACGGTACATCAACACCATCAACTTAAATTCATTGTTTGTCCTCAAGCGACGCACTATGACTCAACACAACACTTTGTACACAAGTATCCTTTTTTAAGCTTCCGCAACCACATCGCTATCAATCCCAACTTTTTCGTTGCTTTAGTGCATGTTTCATCTCTTAGTCTTGATTGGCTTACTCTTGTGGATCATACCATGACACAGAATCACCATGCAGTGACACCTCTACTCTTTTTGTCTCTCGCCAAGGTACAACTTTCTGATATTGCAACTAGTGCCCTCACTTTAAAAGATATCCTCCTTTTTTACAGAATGATTTTAACTTTGAGTATAAGGATCATTATTAAACACTCACGATCAAAACAAATTCACACCTAGTTGGTACTTTTCGCCATATGCTTGCCCTTATTTTCATTGCTTAAGTTCACCATATTAGACTCTTAGGATCACAATAGGACTTTCTTAGCTTGTAACGTACGCTGAGGGTCAGGTATGGTACATATGGGTACATTTTAGTGACTTGTTCCCTCCTTGACATTACGGCTAAGCGTCCTACCTCTTTCATTATATATTATGCCCTACTTTTCTTGTCATCTTTTGCCTTATTTTCTCTTTTCTTTCTCTTTTGTGAAAGTGACTCGTACTTCTTTTTGTTCAACACTATTTTTTTATTTGCCAATTTTGATTGAGTCACTTCTCTTGTTCATTGTCCCTTTTCTTTTCCACATTACTCTTTTTCATACCCACTTTTCGGGTCATCACTCATAATAGCCACCCTCAACTTATGGATTTGCCCTAAGTCGAGGTACACATACCCAAGGTTGGGTCAGGGCCAAGACGAGGTAAGTTTTCTGCATTAACCACCCTTAACTTATGCTTTTGGCCTAAATTGAGGTGCACATGTCCAAGGAGGGACCATGGCCAACATATTATACCCAGGGGGTTTAGTTGCTGAAGAAAAGAAAGGTCTATTATAGGCTCAATTATTTGGATAAAAAAGGGATAACAATTTCATTCGACTCAATTTACTTTAGGTTAGATGTTTGCTAAATTGAACAAGGGCCTATGATCCTTTCCTAATTGTCTAACACAAAATTCTTTTGCAAGACAAACCGAGCAAGTTCTAGCTAAGTACCAACAAGGGAACAATCAAATTTCCTCACAATCTCTTGACACCACATTACATTATCAGATTATCGGTTACCTAGTTTGAGTGTTAGAGTGAGGATCATGCAATGGGTGTATCTCTATGTCATGATTAGAGCCAACATTAAAAAATTATACCTATTCATGCAGACACTTTATTAGAACGGGATATCATTCAAGTTTAGCCATCATGTTTCATTTTTCACTTTTATACTTTGTACAAGTTACGACACATGCCGGTTTAACAGTAAAGTAATCAGTCTCTTGGGGCAATAGAACACAGGCAAGAAAACCACCAAGACAGGATCGTGAGTTGGGCTACTCAAACTTCACCCTAGCACTCACTTTCCATTTACCCCACCCCCAACAAAAAAAAGCAATTGTCCCCAATGCATAAGAAATAAAAAGACAAGGTGGTAGGTGAAGCAAACCTAAGGCGCATAGCGCTGAATATCAACAAGCAGGCGGGTCCGATTTCCCGGAACCCGCTCCCTCAGTAGTAGGGACACCATCAGTGGTGCCCACAACAATATCTGCACCCTCAGTGGTGCTCTTCTCAAAAGGCTCCAATATGGAGCTAGACGCCCCAGCAGCCAACTCTCGAGCCCTCATCTGCCGGGCCTTTTCATTAAACAATGAAGCTCTCCTCGCAGCCTCCATATCAGTCCACTCCTTCTTCCTAGACCGAACATCATCACTTTAATTGGTGCGGCTAGAACGGTGCCTCTTGGCATGCTCACGTAGCAGAGGCGGCGGTGCAGTGGTGGTAGTGAACAGTGCAGCAAGCACCGTGTCCTCTGCGAGCTCCACAGGTGCGGTCTCGGTCTCGGGTCCCCTCATCTCAAGTATAGCATCAACATCGGCCCACAGACTCTCCACAGCCGCCTGAAGAGTCGTCAAATCAATGGTGGGGGCTGGGCGTGCTAGGATTCTCAACTCAAATGCATCGAGGAGATGGTGGACCGCTTGAATCTTCTTCTCCGTCTGCTGAGCTACCTTCTTCTCAATCTGGTCCTCAGCCTCGGCAATGGACTTTTGCATCCAAGGCTGGATATGGTGCAGCAAGGTGGCCATCTAGGCGTCTAACTTTTGAACCCTAGCAATCGGGACCAGTGCTGCTGATGAGGAGTAGACCGAGAGGAACTCGGTGCCCTACTAATGCCAGGGTCAGACTCGACCGGGGTGGTATCCATGGGCTCAAAAGTGGCATGATAAGCCCCTTGGTCTACTCCACTGTCTCTGCCAAGTTCTCACTTAGCGGCTGCAACTCAACATGTGGCCCTCTCCGTGGTGCTGCCACATTGGCCTCATCCCTGATAAGACCAATATCAACTGTCCCCGTCGGTGTACAGAGGACATCACAATGCCAAATGGGAACACCGGCATCCCTGCATAGCTGAAAGATCATACATGCAAACGAGTAAGTGGTAGAGTGCTTAAAAGCCATCTCATGCATAACGAAGATCAACAATTTGGCGAAGTCGATCTCGAACCCAGCTACCAGAGCTTCTACCAAGACCGCTCTATCCCAAGTAAGTATATTATCTGCAGCCGTGGGGGATAGGCGGTGGCGGACTAATAGCCAAAAGAACTTGGCTGTAAAAGTGAGGTTGGCCTTCTTGATAAGGCCTCTGGGGTCCAACACCTAGTCAGCTCCCTCTCCGTCAATGGATAGCTATTGTGCAATCCATCTCTTGGTGGAATCTCTCAGATCTCTATTCCTCTGAAAATGGCCACTCTTGACCACTTCCCACATGTAGTCAAACTCTGGGGTAAGGGGAACCCTCTCGGCATCAGTGGCCCCGCCGTATAGGAAGCGACAGATGGCAGGAGAAGAAATATCCACTCGGAAGCCTCAAACTCAGACATTTGTAAGTGGTGCGTGTTTGGCGGGGTTAGACCTCCTGTCCAAAAGAACTCGGAGAACCGCTACGTAAGAGGTGTAGAACTCTCGCACCATCTCCTCACTGTAAGACCCACACTCCTAGCCGTCCACTCGAGTCGGTGGAGAGTAAACAAGTCACCCACCGTAGGGACTGTGTGTAGGCTCTCTGTAAGAACCCGCCGCTCAACTATCAGCATCCGAGTAATCACCCCCTTGTCATTCAACAACTTGGTATCCCTGTAAACCTTGTACTGGCCATCGATGCACCACCGGTTGGGCTCATGAGCAACCGGTGTAGGGACCTCATGCTGGGGTGCCAGAGCAGACTCTGAACTTTGGGCCTCTTCAGACGAGGCATTGCAGGCAGGCACATCTGGGAGAATGGATTCCTATGAACCGAAACTGGAGGCAGTGGCCTCATTCGACCCCGTGGAGTGGGCGGACTCTAAACCTAAAGCCTCCTCAGAGCCAGATTCTCCCACAGAACCCGAGGCAGACCCAGACGGTGTGCCGGTCAGTGTGCGCTCCTCATCAGACTGGAAGGCAGTGACTACGCGGGCGTCACCTTCTTAGGGGTGCCCAGAGTGGCTCTAGCAGTTGGTGTAGATGTCTGGGTGCCAGGGGGCACGTATTCTGGATCCTGCTCATCATCCGACATTCCTATCAACCATCGGGATGGTGCCACAGACTTGGACCATCCCATGGAATAGACAATATCCGGTTTGGGGGCCAAAAGTACCTGAAAAGAAAGTTAGTTTAATTGTAATCAACCTACACAAGAAACATAATTGACACAAAACCTTGATACACAAGACACAGGTTATTGCAGAATTGTAGAATTGGGAGACGGGCACTATCGACGGCCCGTCGATGAATCGACAGTCCGTCTATAGTGTCCGTCGGTGGACACTTAGCAAATTTTAGAAGTCTACTTTCCACAGAACTTTCAATTAGAAACGACGGACGTGAAGAATGGCCCGTCGATCAATCAACGGACCGTAGTGCACTTCCGTCGTCTGACACTTAGAATAATTCAGAATTTGTTAGAGATCAAGGTTACAGTTAGAAATGAAGGACGTGCAGAACGGTCCATCGATCAATCGATGGACCGTAGTCCACTTCCATCATTCCAAATTTAAATAGATTCAGAGGCAAGCCATCTACGGACCCCATCGATGGTTCATCGATCAACCGACGGTTCGTAGACGGGGTCTCGTTGTGTTGGTCAGAGACAGGTTTTTAGGACTTGATTTTTAGCACAAAATTTGACACTTTTAAGAAGATCACAAGTTCACTCACTACATAATACAACTTAGGAGACCAATTCGTTATTCTTAGGGCTTTGATTTCGCAAATTATGATCATAGATTCGACTAGACTATCAAGCCCTAGGTCAGAAAATCAACAAGCAAATAGAATTTAAACAGATTCCACCACCAACCCATTCACTTTCTATCATTCTAAGGGACATAGAACCCAATTTCTAACAAGATTAACATGCAAATTTGTCCCTAAGTCAAGACCCACATACAATCTATTCGTTTCCACAAGCAAATGAACGAGAATTCATTGAGCAAAGGAAAATGAAATACCTGTAAGTTGTAGTGGGGTGAAATGAGTGGGTGATCTTGCAACACCAACCTACGTGCCCACGTGCAAACACTGACCTTAGAACACACAAAGGAGACAGATTAAAAACTAGGAGATTAGGGTTTTTGGGTTTCTGAGATTCTGGGGCAGTTTGATTCTTTTGGAGGAGAATGGCGTGAAGGGAGTGGGGGAGTTAATATAGAAAGAGGGGAATAAGGGGAGGGAAACAGTTGGGAGGGAATTTGAAAAGGTGTGGGAGGGTAACTGAATGGTTGTGTCTTAATATATCCGGTCACCAGTTTTTTTGTGAACTGACGGTACCCCTTCGACGGTACGTAAGTCAGTCCAAGGTCTATTGATTGTGCCCTAACTTAGACAAATTTTAATACATACCTGGTATCTATGGACACCATCGACGGTCCGTCGATGAAACGACGGCCCGTCGGTTGGTCCGTAGATCTGTGCGCCAGACCAATTTCTTGCAGAATTCTTGTGGTTTAGTCCCTGCACATTAAGCACCCATTAAACCATTCTTTTTGTGTTTTCTGGACACTTTTTTAGCCGCGGACCCTAAACAACTCTCTAGCCAACAGACTAAAAAAATATAAATGAAAATTTACATATGACATTGAGTAAAACAAAACGAAACAAAAGAATGCAAATATTCCTACAGAGAAAAGAAAAACCTATTGTTGGCTAGAGGATACACATTAAGCGCTTGATTTAATGTCGTGGCATGACGCAAGACCCTTGATTACTCAGATTTTATCAAGGTGATATGCCTCAACCATTTCATGGGCACTCTCCGCATGCCCTAGGTAAATCTTGATTCTTTGCCCATTTACCGTGAACTTTGCACCCTCCTTGTTATCCAACACAACCTCTCCATGTGGGAACACTTTAGTGATCAAGAATGGACCATTCAATTTGGACTTGAGTTTGCCCGGAAACAAGCGCAACCTAGAGTTAAACAGAAGCACCAAATCCCCAACTACAAATTCGTGCTTCTCAATCTTTTGATCATGGTACTTCTTCATCTTCTCTTTGTAGAGGGCTGAACTTTCATATTCTTATAGGCGAAACTCATCAAGCTCATTCAACCCATTAAGTCTTTGTTCCACTGCTTCATTCCAATCCTTCTTCAGTTTCTTCATTGCCCACATGGCCTTGTGCTCTAACTCAACTGGTAGGTGACAAGCCTTCCCATATACAAGTTGGTATGGAGACATACCTATGGGGGTCTTGTATGCAGTCCGGTAGGCCCAAAGAGCATTATCAAGCCTTTTTGACCAATCCGTTCTATTAGCGTTCACCGTTTTTGATTGGATCTGCTTTATCTCTCTGTTGGACACCTCAACTTGCCCACTAGTCTGTGGATGGTAAGGAGTTGCTATGTTGTGGCAAACCCCATATTTCTCCAGTAACTCTTTGAACAACTTGTTGCAAAAGTGAGATCCCCCATCACTAATAATGGCCCTAAGTGTGTCAAATCTGGAGAAGAAGTTCTTTTTCAAGAACGCAATGACACTCTTCCCTTCATTGTTGGCAAGTGCTATGGCTTCCACCCATTTTGACACATAATCCACCGCCAGAAGAATATATTTCATCCCATGAGAACTCACAAACGGTCCCATAAAATCAATGCCCCACACATCAAACAACTCAATCACTAGAATGGGATTCAAGGAGAGCTCTTACCTCTTCGAAATTCCTCCATCTCTCTGACACCTATCACAAGACTTGGCGAACTCATGAGCATCTTAGTAGATGGTTGGCCAATAGTACCCACACTGCAAAATCTTATGGGCAGTCCGGATACGACTGTGATGCCCACCCACAGGCGAGGAATGACATGCCTCCAAAACACTTAGCATCTCAACTTCTGGCACACAACGGCGAATAAGTCCATTGGCACAACTCCGGTATAAGTAAGGCTCATCCCAAAAGAACTTTTTCACATCATGCATAAACTTTTTCCTTTGATGGAAGGACAAGTCCAATGGGACTATGTCACTAGCCAGATAATTCACAAAATCGGCGAACCATGGAATCAAGTCATGAGAAGCGGCCAATACATGCTCATCAAGGAAGGTATCATCCATTTCAGCCTTTTCACCAAACTCTCGCTTTGCTTCATCCTCTAATATGGACACGTGATCGGCAACTTGATTTTCGGTCCCTTTTCTGTCTTTCACCTCAAAATCAAACTCTTGCAATAGTAGCACCCATCTAATTAACCTTGGTTTCGCATCCTTCTTTGCCGTAAAATACCTCAAAGCAGAGTGATCAGTATGCACTATGACTCTTGTGCCAAGAACTAGGAGCAAAATTTTTCGAAAGCAAATACCACAGCAAGGTTCTCTTGTTCAGTCATAGTATAGTTCTTTTGAGCTTCATTTAGGGCCTTACTTGCATAATAAATGGGGTGAAGGATTTTATCCCTTCTTTGTCACAATACCACACCACGAGCAACCCCACTAGCATCACAAATCACCTCAAATGGTTTGCTCCAATCTGGAGAAATAATTATGGGTGCAGATACTAACTTCTCCTTCAACTCTCCAAATGCCTTCAGACATGATTCATCAAAATAGAATTTAAATTCCTTCTCAAGTAACTTGCACAGAGGATGTGTAATTTTTGAGAAATCCTTAATAAACCTTCGATAGAAGCCCGCATGTCCCAGAAAACTTCTTACACCTTTGACAGAGATGGGTGGAAGAATTCTCTCTATAACCTCAACTTTTGCTCGATCGACCTCTATCCCCTTCTTCGAGATGCGATGGCCCAATACTATACCCTCTTTCACCATAAAGTGACATTTTTACCAGTTTAGCACAAGATTACAGTCTTCACATCTTTTGAGAACCTCGGCCAATTGACTCAAACACCGATCAAAGGAGTCACCAACGACTAAAAAATCATCCATGAACACCTCAATAGTGTCCTCCACCATATCGGAGAATATTGACATCATACATCTCTGAAAAGTAGCCGATGCATTACACAACTCAAAAGGCATCCTCTTGAATGCAAAAGTCCCATAAGGGCAAGTAAAGGTTGTTTTCTCTTGATCCTTCGGTGCAATAGAGATTTGATTGTAACCCGAATAACCATCAAGAAAACAGTACCATCCTTTTCCTGCGAGTCTATCTAACATCTGATACATGAAAGGCATAAGGATATGCTCCTTCTCAGTCCATGCATTCAACTTCCGATAATCCATGCACACTCTCCATCCGGTCACCGGCCTCATTAGAACAAGCTCATTCTTCTCATTAGGAACCACTGTCATTCCCCCCTTTTTGGGCACACACTGAACAGGGCATACCCAACTACTATCTGTGATGGGATATATGACTCCGACATCCAACCACTTGATAATCTCCTTCTTAACTACCTCTTGCATAGGTGGATTTAAGCATCTTTTGTGCTCAATACTTGGCTTATGATCGGGAATGAGTTGTATTTTGTGTGAACAAATACCGGGTGGTATCCCAATAATGTCCACAATAGTTTAACCAATGGCTCGTTAGAACCTCTTTAACACCTCTACCAGACACTCTACTTATTCCACATTCAAATCCGATGCAATTATTACCGGCAAAGTGCCATCTCTTTCCAAGAATGCATACCTCAGATAAGGTGGTAGAGCCTTAAGCTCTAGTTTTGGGGCCTCCTCAATAGATGGTTTCGCAGGTGGAGACTCGCGATGCTTGATATCTAACTCCAATTTCTTTGGTTTGAACCAAAATTCACCTCGATCAAGTGCCACAACCAACAACTCATACTCTTCAATGCCATCACTCTCAAAATTCATGATCACTGCTGCTAGTGCCTCAACACCAAGGTGCTATTCGATTTGTACCTCAAACGTACTCTCAACCCTATAAGATATAGCAGATACCTTTTGGAGCTCACCACTCTGCTTCATAGACCTACAAATGTTGAAGTTTGCTTCTTAATTACTTAACCAAAACATCATTTGCCCCTTCTCCGTATCAATCAAGGCACAACCAGTAGCAAGGAATGGCCTCCCAAGAATAATAGGAACCTCAAAGTCCACCTCACAGTCAAGAATCACAAAATCGACCGGAAATATAAATGACTCCACGTTCACTAACACATCATGGAGTATCCCAATAGACCTCTTCACTGTTCGATCGGTCATCAGTAACCGCATCGCAGTGGGCTTTGGGTCACCCAAACCCATTTTCTTATAAATGGAGAGAGGCATGAGATTTATTCTTGCACTGAGATTACATAGTGCTTTAGCAAAGTGTAAAAAACCGATGGTACATGGAATAGTGAAAGCGCCCGGATCTTCTTTCTTTTGCACAAGAGACCTTGTAGCAGAAACACTACAATGTTGCATTCGGTCATCATCCTCAAAACTTACTAATCTCTTATTTGTAACCATATCCTTCATAAACTTGGCATAACCGGGCATTTTTTCAAGAGCTTTTATCAAAGGGACATTGATGGAAAGCTGTTTCAACATAGTAATAAAACGCTAGTATTTACCATCCTCACTCTTCTTCACCAATCTTTGCGGGAATGGTGGTGGTGGTGTAAGCACGGGGACAACCTTTTAGTGTATCTATGCTTCTTTCACCGCTTCGTCTACCAACTCACCACTAGCTTCCACTACCTCATCATCTTTTCTCACCTCATCTTCTACGCCAGACAACATAGATGGATCAATGGTTTGCTTCCCCCCTCGAGTAGTGACTGCCATACAATCATTTTTCAGATTTTGGACGGTATTGCTAGGAAGAGTACCCGGTTGATGTGGGTTCACATAAGTAGACAATTGGTCCATTTGCAACTCAAGATGCTTGATTGAGACTGCATGTGCATCCACCATTTTCCCAATATTAGCTAAATCACCTCTCAACTCCTTGGCGTGCTCATCACTAACATCAAACCTCCTCATCATCTTTTGCAACATATCTTCAACTCGCGCCATACTACCTCCACCATCCCTAGGAGCAACTTCCCAATTTTAAGGCGAAACATAAGGTCCACTTAGATTGTTTCTGTTACCATAGTTACACCGATTGAAGTTGTTATCACGGTTGTAGTTTCCATCTCGAAATGGCCATCTCTGTTGTAATTCCCATAGTTCCGACCTAGATTTTCTTGACCGTGACATCAATTCTCCTGATTGGAGCCTTGGGCGTTCGGTTGGAAAACCCCTGTCTGCTTATTCACTGCATAAGAATCCTCTTCATATTAGTAATCATCTGCTGGCGGTGGTGGTTTAGTCAAATAATTCACCGCATTTATTTTCTCTGCACCCCAGTGACATGTTTCAATACCAACCCGATCTCAGTTCTCATTTGAGCCATATCTTCACGAATCTCATCTGCACCCGGCTTGTATGTAGCTTGCACTGCAAAGGTGTTTCTCCAGTGTCCGACTTTCTAGTGCTCAAAGCCTTATTGTTGCGAGAGATTTTCTCCAACTTCTCCGCGATCTCTGCATATCTGCACTCACCATAAGAACCACCCACAATAGTATCAAGAACTGCATTATTATTATCATCTTGCCCCCGATAGAAGTACTCTTTCAATGACTCAACATCAATGCAATGGTTTGGGACACTTCTTACGAATGAGGTGAATCTATCCCAATAGCTACTCACCGAATTCCCAGGCAATGCCACAAAGTTGTTCACTCTATATTTCTGGTTGAGCTTTTTAGACACTGAGTAGTATTGTGCTAGGAACACATCCCTCAACTAGTCCCAAGTATAGATCGAATTATAGGGCAACTCAGTGAACCATATTGCGACTTCTCCCATCAGTGAGAGAGGGAGCACCCTTAATCCGATGACATCCATGTCCAAGTCTGGCCTCCCTACACAACTATTACACACCGACCTCAGTTTAGCGATGTGAGCATGTGGATCCTCATATGGTATCCCCAAAATCAAACCTTTGGCGGTGAGCATCTGTATCAAGCTACTAGTTACCACGAATGTGTGACCCTGTGGTAGAGGAGGTAGGACAAAAGGCCCATCAGAGTTAGTCATGTTAATGTTGTACCTATAGAACTCTTGAGGGCGTGGGACGGGAGGTAGCCTCCTCAAAGCACCATCACCAGGGTTCTCCACCATCACTTGGTTGTAGATATCAACCGGCGGAGGAAGTTGAAGGTTGATCCCATCACCTAGATTTTCGGGATTCAGTTGATCATTCATTCTGCGGAGTGTCCGGTTAAGTTCAGGATCGAATGGTATGATTGGTTCTCCTCGGATCCGTGTACTTGGCATACACTAGAGCTAGACCTGAGACAAACAAAAACAAAAGAAAAAAAAGTAAAATTAGGAAATTGTTGACTAAAATTCAGTAATTGATATTAAAGTTAATCTAAAATCCACTTTCCCCGGCAGCGGCGTCAAAATTTGATACGCTCAAATTACACTTCTTTACAAAAATATAGCGGCCGTATCAAGTAGAGAACCTAACAAGTAGGTTGGGGTCGATCCCACGAGGAAAATAGTTTAGACTTAACTTCAATGTACAATTACGTCTATTTAGTCAAGTCCTTTCCGAAAATAGGTAATTAAAAGGGGGATTTTTGTAAAACAAAAGTGTTTAATTATTTCTAAATAAAACAAGTAGCAAGAGTAAAACTTTGGTGTTTATCAAGTTGTGAGAGAAACTAGGGTGTAAGTGTTCCCCATAGGTTCATAACGCCATAATCGTAGCCATAACAATTCTTTCCTAGTTTTTTGCATGCAAAGTGATAAGTTATGTATCTCTAAATCCTTGGTCCGACATTTAGAGAATTTTGCCCCGTATCTTGGTCGGGCTACGTGTGTCTAAGTTACTAACCCTTACCTTTACTTCATATTAAGCATCGTATTCGATGTTTGGCTTAGTTATTACTTTGCACCAATCGAAACTAGCCTATAAGATAGTGTCCACTAAATCTAAGTCGATAATTCTTTTCCTATTAACTATCCCCTTGGTTTGGCAAGTAGCAATAAGGCAAGTTCTAACGCGTGCACTCATTAAAAAGACTTCTAACCGAAAGTATTATCGATGCATGCGATAACCTTTTTGAGAGTTGTTAATTAGTTAGGTTTATTTTGTTAATCACCCATGGTTCCCACAACCCTAGTTGTGGATGTAGTTACCCGTGCTTAGAAGAACACAATTCATAATTGATAAATAATAAATCATGAACTTAATTTGACAACTTTGAAGAAAATCCAGATATTCAACTTGAAATCACACAATTATCTTAAAAACTAAATTCGGAAATTTGAATTATTGCCCAAGTTGCAAAGTCAAATCTCCAAGAACAAAAGTAGGAAAAATACTAAAGAATCCAACCACAAAAACGAGGGTTTCTACCCTATTTATAAAAACATTATCCTAAAATAAAAGGAAAACAAATAAGGAAAGTTTGTCCAAAAAATGCTGCTTCAATCGACGACCCCACATACGATCCGTCAATGAAACGACGGACCGTCGACTGCCTCCGTCGGTCCAGACTTAGGTTTTTCTTCAGCCTTCACTTTTGCATCTTCTCTAATCCAATCGACGGACCAACAACACGGTCCTTCGATTCACCTACGGTCCGTCGATGCTTCTCGTAGTTTCATACTTAGCTTTTTCTTCAACATCGGGTACTGGGACATTCTCTGATCAAGTCGACATTTTGCCAGGACGGTCAGTCGATCCTTCCGTAGCCCCACACTTGTTCAGAATTCCCCAAGTTGCTTCCAAATGCCTGAACCTCCACTCGAAGGTCTCCACCTACGGTCTGTCGATGGAACGACGGACCGTCAATGGCTTCGTGGGTCACTTCTGCACTGATTCTTCACAGCCTTCTGCTTTTTTGTTTCGGACAACTTTCCTGCAAAACAAAGAAAAAAACATATTAAAATTACTACAAAAAGGCTTTAGACACACACCAATCTTAAGGAAAAAGCATTGAAAGTACCGTGAAACCACGGTACATCAATTACCTTAAGAAATAATATATTGGAGGTGAAGAAATTGAAGTTGCAAATAATTAAAAAAAACCAAGAAAATCAAATAATGCTTGGATAGATTGCTTGGTAATGATAGCAAGGTAAGATTTCTAGGCTCTAGATCATAAAAATTAAGTGATAAATATAAACACAAGCAGTCAAAGGTTGATTCATTGAATATTTTGAGTTTTGCAAAAAATCAAGTAAGTCATTCTTTGGCTGTGATACTAAAGACTCCCTTAATTAAGAGAAAATGGAGTGAATGTCAGAAACCTAAGAAACAACCTCCCCCAAATATTATAAAAGTGACATGTGATAACGGCCGTATTAAAGAAAAGAAGGTAAAGTTTTCCAATACCATGGAAAAAGACTTCAGTACAAGCAGAACTAGTGAAGGGACTGATGGAAAAGGTAGAGGCAAGAAGAGAGCGCGAGTCGGATAAGATATATATTACGTCGTGTCTTATTATAGTGCAAATACTGAAGATTTTGGATCAGCCTTTCTCCTTCTCTATATGTTAGATAGTCTTTTGTCATTGAGACACCTTGTTATGTTCACATAATAGAACTTGCATTTGTTCACAGTCGACACCTTTGTACTAATGACTTTTAGGTTATGGTATTGGCTCCATTGTATATAGTTCAAAGCAACGAACTTCATCGTTAATTTTTGTTAAATTGTTCGTAGGTAACAAAATTTTATACTAATTTGTTACAAATAGGATTAGAAATGGATTTTGTTGTTTAGATGTAAAATTTATCAGTCTCTAATTTCCATTTTGAGTCAGTTCTTATGTGAACAAGATACTTCAGATGTGATTGAAGTGGCTGCAACAAAAGGTTCCCAAATAGACAAATTCCTTTTTGAAGAATCTTAATGAGCATTCTCACTATACGGAGACACAGTGTAGTCTAGATCTTTCCTAACTCGTTTTCCCTTTTCCCGTCACTTCCTTCGCTAGCTTTGCTTCAGGTGAAGTCTTTTCCCATCAGTACCACAAGATTGTATGTAATTTATCTTGATAATGGGATAAATATAGTTCCAAATTCTTATGCTAGTGCATTTTTTATGTATTGAACATAACCGAGTAGAGATATTTGTTTTACACTGACTGAGAAAAACATATTCTCTAAACTATCAAATGTACTTATATTTTTCATCGTGATATAATTATTATGATCTATATATATATTAATTATTATTTTGATTTATTAATAGGTGAGATTCTGATATGGGTAAATATGTCTGGTAGATTTGATGATAATAACATATATTGTTGAAATACTAAGTTTGTCGATGAAATTCATATCTCCTTATCGAGATTGATTGATATGTCTTTTTGAGAAGCATATACTTTTTCATCGTGTCAAACCTTGTGAGTGGATTTATGAATCAGACACATAAAATAAGTGAAGTAGTGCTTTAAAGGAAATTAATCGTTGAATTAAATTCGTCAATAATTTAAATTATTGATTAGTATCTATAAACTTAACATGGAGATTTACGTAAGTGTTTAATGCGGAATTTTGAAATATAAATAAAGGAGTGCAATTATGAATTTCTAGTGGAATATTTTTAATTTATTATCGTAAGATTAATTCAAATTAATTATTTGGAATCATTATTATAATATGAAGCTTCAATAATTAATTTTATGGTCCCTACCGTGCCCATATTTTACTAGAACTCATGATCCTATTTCTTAGGAGAAAAGAGGAGATTGGCGTGAGTTTTTATTTTAAAAAGAAATCAATCATATATTTTTCTTATTGAAGAAAATATACTCTATTTTTTCTCCTTTCCAAATTGGAAGAAATCTCTAGAGGTAGGATTCTCTTAACCTAGAAAAAGATTGAATGTTTCTATTCATACTTGCCCACCCAAGCATTGAGAGAGTCCAGATGTGAATTTGGGATCATTGTAGAAGGCTACATAACTGTTGACTATCTTTTGGATTCACTTGATGATCTGTCTAACTTGGGAATTCGCCTGAAGGAATATCTGTCTTATAAATTCTGGATTCACTTGAATGTATCTGCTTACACTTTAAGAGGTAATTCTTGAATGAAATTTCAACAAGTTTATGTGTTCTAGCATAACTGTATATGATCTAGCATTAACGATTTGATTATATATATTCACTTAGGCAGTAAGATTCTGATATGCTTCCGTTGTGCATATAATTTTCTAAGAATATGAATCAAGAGCTAAGTTTGAATCTAAATATATAGGCTAATCTAGTTATAAATATTTGTTATTATGTATATAAGTACATTTTTTTGTTCGTACTAACGGATACAACGACAGAAAAGGAAGACATTACATGTGTCGGTGGCAGGTGTGTTCACAATTATTGAAATATTTTTTGGCAAGGTTAATATGTAATATTTATCAAATAATTGATACCGTTTACCTACATGTTCTTGTTCCTTTCGATTAGCCAAAAATAAGTTTTTTGTATTAAAAAAAATATTAGTTTTGGCGACAAAAGTGGATTGCTGAAAAATGATTTTGACCAAAGAATTCCTTAATATTTTGGAGTGGAAGTTCTTGTACTATTTTGTTCACTTTGCCAAAACATCAAAAGAAAAGGAGAAATATATATAATTCATGAAGTGACGGTAACAACCCCTGGTGCCATCATTGTATTAGGATATTTTTACTTTTTTCTGAATTCTTTCTTCCTTTTATAATTATATGGGCTTTGGTTTCTTACCTATGAATGTATAATTCAAGAATTAGTTATTCATAAATAATTCGTATGAAATTAATTTTTATATATATATATATATATATATATATATATATATATGAATTGAGAATAATCATTAATCAATAAGATACACTAAGGTGGTTTATTTATTAGAGTCATTAGACATACTTAATATAACATGTATAAAGTGTCCAAAATAAATGTATACTAGTAATGGTTTGTTTACTCAGGTGGATATTAAACTTTAGATACTAGTAACACTTAATTAATTCATGAGAAAAGATATTAAAGGTTTTCATTGATATGAATGGTAAAAATGTAATATCTTGAATTCTAGGGTGCATTAATCGAGAGGACAATTTGCGATAAAAGTTGTGTATGTTTTAATCAAGGAAATACACATAACATTATGTTCCAGAGATAATTATTAAAGGAGAATGAAATTTGAATCAAGTTGTTTAAATCTTTAACTATGCTTGTAAAAACAGTTATTTTTCAAATTTGATCATAGTTTACGTGGTCATGAATTTTTTTGATCTCTGATTGACTTTGAAATTTGATGGTTCCCTTTAAAATCATTCAGATAAGTTTTAAGTAGTTTGTCAGATTAAAATTTGACTTGAATATGATAAGATCATTCTTTGTATCAGTTATGTTTATGTTTAATTTGGAATATGATTTTACATAGTTATTAACATGATATGATGTGTGATAAGAATTTAGGCATATTGCTTTACTCAAGATGCTTAAATCACTTGAATTTAAATTTGTTCATAGCATTTGGAATAATTTTTTTTAAAACTTCAATTGACCTGAAATTTTGCAAGTTCATTGATAACGACCTAGTAAGAAGTACTCATTGCTTTGTGGTTATGATTTTAAAATCGTTCTTTGGAATTAAAATGTGATTGAGTATGAATGACATCCTTTATATTGATTTTATTTATGTTATATGCATTACATTATTACACATGATGAGTTAACATGAATTGATATATGATATGGATATAGATATGATTTTTTTAAAATCATTTGAATATAAATTTGATTATAACGATAAATATTATTTTTGAACTATGATGATTTAAAATACGGTAGGCTCATCAGAAACGAAAAAAATTAAAACACATATTGTTATGAAGTGATTTGACAATTTGAGGTTGTTTAGATAATGTTTTTAGATATTTTTTGTATTCTAAAAGTTAATTTTGACGAAAATTACTCAACTAAGATATAGTGGTAATTGACATTGTTCTCTATGGTCTTCACAACTAAATTTTAGTGAAGTATTAAGTTAATGTGTTGGTTTAGACCTTCTTCCATATGAGGTGAAATTAATAGAAGTCCTTAAAATTTAATCTCTAATATTGATAACTTTTGTTTACTCTTCATATCTCAGTAATATTAGATTGGACCAATGAATCTAGGGATAATAATATTTACTTGGCATGATTAACATATACTCTCCATCGGAGTTACTTTTGATCTAAATTTGTTGTAGTGAATATCTGAAATCACACATGTATGTTGCATTAGTAGTAATTTTTTCTATCAAAATTTTCCGTTCAAGATACATGAACATCTACGAGGTATTTTTTTAATTTTAATATTCAATGTATACAAAACTTTTAGAAAATAATACTGAGATAGTGTAAATAGTTTTTAGAATTTTGTTCTTTACTTTTTATTTGTATATCTATTTCACTAATTATAATATGTGATAGGAAATACTGAACGAAAAATCTTAAATTCTATTTTGGACAAACAATATTTTTTGTCCAAAATTGATCATAGTTTTGGAATTCAAAAAAAGGGAACTCTAATTGATATGAAATTTGGTATATTCATATGAACGACCTAATAAGAAATATTATTTCTTTGGATTGTTATGTGAATTTTTGGTCATATTTGGTTATCGGGCCCCTCCCTTGTTTACCAAGATTGAATAGTAGTGAATTATTAATTTTATGTGTTGGCTTAGACCTTCCTCCCTATCGTATGAAATTAATCGTCTAATTTTGATAATATGTAGTAAATCTCCTAAGCTAAGTAATATATGAGTGGATATATTTAACTACAAGATTTTCACTTGACATAAACTAACAATAGACGCTCAATCTCAGTTAGGTCTGTATAAGTGCATGGAGTGAATAAATTGGTCATTGTACATGTGTATTGCATGGATACTTCTCCAATCCCATCGATTTGCTATTCGAGATTTATGGATGTATATGAATAAATGAGCCCTAAATGTTGTTATTTGAGATTATTCGAAATATTATGATCTATTTAATGTATTATATCTTATTCTCAATAGACATTATGCGCCCACTTAGTATTACTTAAGCTTTTCTTTTGGTAGAGATAAGATATTAATTAAAAGAGTGCATTATAAATGCACCTTATATTAGAAGGAATTATTTTCTATTTCTAACTAGAGAAGGGATGAGTATTTAATATATTTGTTTGTAACTTTCTATCATTGAGTTTGATAAATAGTTAACTTTTTGTGGTATATTGATGCGTATTTTTAATTAGTATTATCTCTCATGAATTGAATTATATTAATCGATCTTTTAAATTGAATGAAACTTATCTTTACATCAGCGTCTAAGTTGTCACGATACGAGTCTACACCCTGGACATGACCGACACTCAAGAACCATTGTTGGTCCCCAAGTATACCCTCATCCTGGCTGACTACAAGCGGAATACTAACTTAAGCATGCAGAACTTTAAACTTGAAAAAGTTCATAAAACTTAACTACAACTTTAAGTGCAAAGAAAACTCTGTATAATTAAATATATACATCTCGCCATAAAACACTTTAGTCTTTAAAACATTTAATAAAATAACAAATTCCTCAACTATACTAATTATCTATGAAGCCTCTAACTGATAATGATGAAAGTCGGGACAAGACCCACGACCTTCTAACTAAACTAAAAAGTAAACGAAATCCTACGGAAGCAAGGAGACTCACCATGGATAACTCGAATTTCGGATGTATCAACAAAGCTTATGTTAATGATCCTGAATACTTGTGTCTACATCATGAGAAGATTCAAGCCAATTGGCTCAGTACATGGAATGTACGAGCATATAAGGGGAAATCTAAAGCATAAAACATAGGTTTGAACTTAATAAAAAGGAAACATACTTAACTCCTTTCAACTCAACTCAACTCAAGAATAAGATACTCAACTCAAAGATTAGATATTCAAGGATAAGATACTCAACTAGAGATTGGAAACTCAACTCAAAGATAGAAGATTCGACTCTGGATACTCAACTCGATATAAAGCAAGAATATGCATGCAATATATAAAAAACTTTATAAAATAGTAAAAGCAACTTAGTTCATTAAAGAAAGTGCAATAACAAACTCAATTTTACTTATATAAGAAAGTAATATAGTTTCTGTGGGAGATTCTCTAACCGACAACCACCACTATGAGCCCAAGTGGTGATACAGCGTCTCCCCACGCTGCCATAACTTTCCTATACTTTGCCGTCACATAGAACTCCTAAACTTAGTGGATCCACTAGCTTAACTTACATGATCATCTAAAAAGTATGACCCGTTAATACCCATGATGACTACATGGTTTTCATGGAGACATGAGTTAATATGAACTCTCATCCCCACATCGGTGCTCAATACTACTCCAAAAATATACTATAGCTCATCTCTCTTAAAACAACTTCCTTCTTTGGGTTAAGATAATTGCTCAACACTTAGCTTTAGAAAGATCTCTTGGAATCAATGTTCCCTTTTCTTGCTCAAAACTCTTTCGGAAATCTTAATTTCCTCTTTAACTTAAATGTGAAAACATTTATAAACTCTTAGGGAATAATGAGTCCCCATATACTTCTTTGAAGAACTGAACTTCAACTTTACTCTTTCTCAACTCAGTGCTCAAGTCTTCAAAACTATTTTCAAAACAATTTGTAAAAAGACTTCTTAAAATATGGTTCATGTCGAATTATGATCACGAATGACTCAATTCAAGGGTTTCAATAACCATGCATAAATCTCAATACTTGAACTCAAAAACTCCAGAACTCAAGGATTCAATGATACTACTCATCTCAAGAATGCTCGACTCGGAGGGTTGATGTAGAATTATGGCATTAACTACTTAACTCAATGACTCAAGCTCGACTCAAAGGGTTCATGCGGAAGTATGTTAATGAACTACTTAACTCAAGGACTTAATGGGTAACATGTAATAGTCCCATGATTAGGAATATAATCTCAAAAAGAATAAGAAACTCAATACTCAAGACTTGGAATTTGGAGATACTACTCCTCCCAATGATATTCAATTTATAGAGTTCATGCGGAAGTTATGGGCATGAACAACTCGACTCGAAGGTCTAAGTAACTAGATGGAACTCATGTATACAAATCTTCTCATTCTCTTACTTACTTCCTCAAAAGTAGTTCAAATCAATGATGGATCTCAAAGAATTCACAATTGAGCTTAAAGGCTTTCTTGAACTCTACTCTAACTCTCTTGAATGTGAATTCAGAATTCAAGAGTTACGGTTCATGATATGAAGGATCTATGTGATATTGTAGACTCATGAATACATTCTCCTCACTCTCATACTCACTTACATGAGTCTTCAAACAAGTTACTAGAAGTTGTAGAAGACTCCTCAAAAGGACTCAAAGGGACTCTCTCAAAAGGTTCGGAAGAACTCTCAAAACTTATTTTTAACATTACCTTGAATTTGAATTATTATTTCAATATTATGATTCATTTTATGAATGATTACCAAGTGGTTCGAAGTAATTTAAAATGTTTAGAATCAAAAGGAGTGAAGATACACTTTAAATGAGCTCAAACAGAGCAACCGGGGACAAACTGGATGGGGCAGGCATCCCTGGGGCTATGGGTGGTGCAGAGCACCAACACCTCAAGTACAGAGAAGGGTTTGGGGAACATCCTTGCTCCTTTTCTCACCTTAACTCGCCTAAAATCGAATTGTTTCTTCCCCAATACATGGATTCAATCACTTATCTTAATTACACTCTAATATAATGAAAACAACACTCAAATTACTCAATTTCATTTCGAGAATTCATCTAAAAACCCAACACAACAAGATTTAGAATGAACCTCAAGAACATCTATAAAGAACTCATTAAGAACTTAAATCCTTACACTTTAAGAATGAAATTGTGCTGAAAAATAACATGATTGGTGTGTGGGTGAACTAAAACAACACTATGGAAGCTTACATGCCTCTTAGGGATTACACCCATGGCTAAAATCCACAACTAAGCTCAAGAACATCGACGAACGCCTTCATCCATTCCTATTTTATCCTCTTTTCTCTTCTTTTCTCTTCTTGCCTCTTCTGAACTCTCAACTAAAACCCTAGGCATATATTAGGATTATAAAACTGAACCTAAAAGGATTATACCCCTAAAAAATTACTAAAAACGAATTAAATCTATTGGGTAAAAAAACAACCAAAATACCCCTCACTATTTTCGGCTAACTTTTCTTTATTAGACAACCTAACTTAAAAAGGTCATATCTCACTCATCCGAACTTGAAAATTAGCATACTCGGTAGCCTTGGAAATATAATTCAAAGATATTTCCTATGGTATCTCGTAGCACACATAACTAATCATTTACTAAGAGTTATGGTCGTTTGAAGTTGACTCAAAAGACATACTTAGTTTAACTTACAAAATTTCAGATTTTGCGATTTCCAATTTAATTCTTTTTGGAACTCAAGGTGATAAATCCAGTGAAATGACACGAATACTTGAGAAATTTTTAATTCCTTGCTAAAATCTAACTCACTACGATGAACGACTCAAGTCTTAGTTTAAAAAATTTTCTGGATTGTTACATAAGTCATTTATTCTGGATAGAATTTCGAGGTTGGTTCATAGAAAGTGCAGTCACAACAAATATGTAAGTAGTGTTTAGAAGGAAAATGACTAAGATAACTTTCCTCTTAAAAAGGAAAAAGAGGTAGTAATAAGTTATAATTAATCTCTTCTTATTTGTGTAATAAATGAGCATTTGGGCAAGAGGTGAGTTTGAGTATTTTGAGTTTTCAAAAAGGTTACTCATGATATAAATTTTATTTGATGTTTTGTAAGTCTGAATGTCTTGTTAAACTAAAAATATTTAAGATACATGAAAATAGCATCATGAAGCATATATAAAGTTACTGCAATATGATTGTAGTGATGTAAACTTCTCTGCAAAGCTCATGAGTCACTTATCTTATAGAATAACTACATTTCAATTTTCAACACCAGACACTCTATAATAGATTGGAATAGAATAGAAAAGAAGTAGACTCTTGTGAAGAATATAGCATTAATTATTGACTTATTATTAGTTATTTTGTTTCTTTTGGGATATGTTCTAATAATTACATATCACATTTTAATTCAAATTCTTTCAAATCAGTACATTGAACAACTATAGATTTGACGTAAGTCTAATATCTGACATGTTCAAATATAGGATTGTCCAGCACATGTGCTGAGTGAGAGAATAAGAAAATTGGATTTAGGAACAGAATGTGTGTGTTAATTTGATATCCTAAAGAATGAAAGTATGTTTACTATAATGTCCTAAAATTTAAGGCATATATGATGACCATGTGAAGTATTGTTTGAGAGTAATGCTTGGAGTATGCATGTGATTTGTAGGGCCTTGAGGGTAAAACCTAATATGAATGAACTAGGAATGTTAAGTCTTTGAGAGTGAAGCTATATTTATGTTTATTTGTATATGATATTACTTCTAAAGGACTTCCCTTACATAACCTATATTATGAGTATATGAAATTATGAATATGAGCATTCGTCCTTAAAAGGAAAAGATGTGAATTTATGCATGAATTATGAAGATTCTGTATATGCATTAGTAATAATTTGAGAGTAAAGTGATTATGATTATGATGTTGTTGTGTGTTGTTGAAAGGATATTCTCATATGTAAACCTATTTATGAATATGATATGATGTGAATAGTTTTGTCACGATATGATGATTCTAAGGTTGGAAGACTAATCTCACCTATTGAATCTATATGTAGACATGGACGATGAAAGATTATTCTCACGCATGATCTAATGATTTATCTTATGATTTATGTTGGATTCAGTGTCAAGACATTATTCCCTGAATATATACTTAAGTCAAGACTTAATATGAACTTCGTGAGAATTAATGCCTAGAACTGAGTGGATATTGACAATGGGATGGAAACTTCTCCGTCAGTAGAGGGCGGGTTTCTTGAAGAGGTCCCATCAGATGGAAGCTCCTCTGTTAGTTGAGGACAGATTTCTAGTAAAAATCTACCTATACCATAAACTAAATGCCCTCGTAGGTTACTTAGCTATTGGATCACCCTAAGCTAAGTGTATGGTTCTACCTTATGCAAGTAGAGCAACCCGTTTTAGGTGTGGGGTTGAAACCAGATTCCATGTTAAGCTCCTATGGTCTATGTCGGTTAAGGCTTAATCCCACAACAAGGATATGAATTATGAACTATGTTTACTCAAGAAGCTTTACTTAGTATGGATAAGACTATATGATATTATTCATGCATTGCACACATATGCTTTGAGGGAATTCATGGTATATATATTGTCTTACGTTATAATAAATGTGCTTATGACTTATTCTTATGATGTTTTGTTAGTTGAATTGTAGCTTGAAAGGCCCTTTCAATACATGTGTGACTAAATGTGAATGTTTCCTTGTCTATGAAAAATAAGCTAAGGATGAGATCAAAAGATGACAAACTTGAATGAGTGCCTAAAGCGACCTGCTTAGCACAAGTGGGATTATGGGGTCCTATCCATCCATTGCACAATCTTACCTTGATGTGACTTAAGAATTGTTTCTCTTATGTTAGGTTAAACTAGATGTATTGATTATGCCTATTACTATGTTGTTACATCCTATTCTTATAGCCTATGTTTTATGATAATGTCTTCTATGCTTATGTCTTGTGATATTGTCTCTTATGATTATGGTATATGTCTTATGTTGACTAACACCTATGGTGTTCTTATGTTGATGATTCATGCTAGCCATCATTTCTTGGTATTTTATTGTACTAACACATATTTTTGCATACATTATTATCAAATGTAGGGTTCGGCGATATTGACTTCCATCCTCGTGGCTAGGCTTATAACATATGAACAAAAGAAATTTTTGTGATTCCTCATAGCATCGAGGACTTGATCACCTTTTTTTTTATGTTTTTCTTTTATATATGGAATTTTGTATGGGTTGTGTCCGTCACTCTTTACATGTATTAGATTGTTAGAGACCAGTGTAAGACTTCCTCTTTGTTTTTATAAAACCTTGATAGTATTGAAAAAAATGTTCAAAATTTCCGCACGATTTTCTATTATTTTCGTTCATTTATGCATTCCTCTTCAGGAAGTTTTTAATATCACATCCAAAGAATGGTTTTCTGCAATTTTTACTAAAGCCAACTTTTGCAATGAATGAACATTTGGTTGCTTGTATTAAAAATTTATGATCCACTATTAGATAAAGCAGTTCCCAAATGGGATCGTCATTGTAATGTACATCATTGCTTTTGAAAATTCTATCTGTAGAACCATCCAAATGTGTCTTACTTACTTTCCTCGTCCTGAAGAATCTTCAGCATCTGCACTATGCTGAGACAGAGTGCAATCTAGATCTTGTCCAACTCACTCTCTCTTGTTACCTCTACTTTTTCCAATCAGTCCCTTCACTAGCACTGCTTCTATTGAAGTCTTTTCCCATGGAATTGGAAACCTTTGCCTTCTTTTCTTTAATATGAAAGTTGACAATGTCTATTCTATAATATCTTGGAGGGTGGGTGGGGGCTGTTTCTTAGGATTCTGGCATTCGCTACATTTCCTCTTAATTGAGGGAGTCTTTAATATCACATCGAAAGATCGACTTTCAGGATTTTTCGCCAAAGTCAAATTATTCAATGAATCAACCTTTGGTTACTTGTCTTTATATTTATCTCTTACCTCTTCCGATCTAGTGCCTATAAATCTTACCTTGTATAAATACCAAGCAATCTATCAAAGTATTATTTGATTTTCTTGGAGTCTTATTCTTTTTAACTTGAATTCCTTCACCTCAAGCATATTCTTCCCGAAGATAATTCCAAATTTTGGTTGGTGATGTGAGAAATATAATTCTCATTAAAATAGTTGTTGAGACAACAACAAACAAAGTTGCTTTCGTCATGGACTTCATAGATTTTATTTTCCTTGTGACTCTTGATTAGAACCATGATTGGATTATTTTGTGACAGATTAATTTTACAATCCTGTTCAACAACTTTCTTCCTAAAGATCAAGGGTCTCAAAATAATTTTCCGTTCTCATAACTCATAATTGGTAATTTTCATTACTAAAAACAACAGAAGTCAGTCATGAAAAACATTTTTTTGAAATCCATCTCTTCACTCAAAGGTCCATTTAAAAAAATTGCTCCAGATCCCACCTATCAGTTTTTGAATGAAAAACAAAATACAGGAAATTAATGGGAAACATTTAAAGGATAAATTATGTATTTCTCTGTTAACTTTATATTATTGTTGACTAACAAAAGACATGTATTCACAGAATAAAAACAAACTGAAATAGAAATCAACTCCTAAATAATATGTGTCTAACATAATAGAAATATTGCAACATGAATATTTGTAGTTCTGAATTAAAGATTCAACATATATACAAAAGATTCGGAGGCCTTCAATCTTGAACCTCACATGTAAATATCTTAAGCTTATACATTATTGTCTTGAAGACACACCGATAAAGATTAAAGAGTATTCATATCAGCTCTTTGATGTTTTTGAGTAAACTCAAGACGATCAGGACATCTGAAGTTAGGATATAATCGAGGGTTTTTGTAGTCCACCGATTCAGTTGGTGGACTCACCACCTTATATTTGTGTAGAGAAAGAAAAAAAACAAGTGATTTTCTAGGAGCCTTGTTGTTAACCACTGCTCTATGAAAGATACTTTTGTATCTACCATTCCTTTTGACTCTTGATTAGAGCTATGGTTGGATTATTTTGTAACAAATTAATTTCATAATCCTCTTCAACAGCTTCCTTCCTAAATATCAAGGGTCTCAAAGTAATTTTCCGTTATCATAACTCATAATTGGTAATTTTCATTACTAAAAACAGCAACAGTCAGTCATGAAAAACATATTTCAAAATCTATCTCTTCACTCAAAGGTCCATTAAAAAAATAGCTCTAGATCCCACCTATCAGTTTTTGAAAAAAAATCCCACCTATCAGTTTTTGAAAAAAAATAAATTATATGTAATTTATCTTGATAATAAGAACAATATATTTCCAACTTCTTGTGCTAGTGCCTATTGTATGTATTGAAGATGACTGAATAGAGATATTTGTTTTATACTGACTAACAAAAACATATTCTCTAAACTATCAAATGTACTGATATTTTTAATCGTGATATAACTATTCTGATCTATATATGTATTAATTATTATTTTGATTTATTAATAAGTGAGATTCTGATATGGGTAAATATGCCTAGTAGATTGGATGATAATAACATATATTTTTGAAATAATAAGTTTGTTGATGGAATTCATATCTATTTATAGAGATTGTGTAACATCTCGTAACTTGAAATAGCTAGGAATAAGCCAAGAAACCAAAAATAATCAATTTTGGAAAAAAGGGAAAATATTTGGAAAGTTCCTAAGTTTAAAAAGTGAGTTTTGGTCCTTTTCAAACGGCCATAACTCCTATCTCATGAGGGGTTAGGGTCAGTTCTTTATGTGGTTGAAAATCCCTTGGAGATCTCTTTCCAATGCTGCCGAGTTTGCACATTTTCGATATCATATGAGGGAAATATGCCTACCGGAAGTTGGGTTGTTGGATTGAGGGAAGTCCAATCCGGATTTTAGTAAGGGTAAAGTAGTATTTTCACCCTACTATTTCCTAATTTGTTTTAAGGTTTTATTAGGGGTAAAACTAAGCCTTAAATCAGTGTTTGAAAATTGAAATACGCTTAGGGCTTGGGAGAAAAAAGAAGAGAAGAAGGAGAAAGGAGAAAAGGACAAGAATTCATCAAGAACGCCAAGATCTTCGAGTGGAATTTGTCGAGGGTGATACCTATAAGGTATGTGAGATCTTTTTGTGTTGGGTTAGTTCACCCACATACCAATTTGTTTGATTCAATAAAGTTTGAATAGATTGAATATTTAACATCGAAATTCTTGATGAACAATTGTTGAGTTCTTGTTGGTTGAGCTGTAGCATGCCTTTAGTTTATTTGATTTCTTGTTCCGGATTGTTTTTCGAGTCGAATCTATTGGGTATTGAGGTTACTAGTAATCCTAAGTGATTGGGGTGAGAGATCCATTGATGTTTAGAGATGACAAACAGAGAAGAAAAGTTGGAATTCGAGTCTGACAGACCCTGGGTGCCGCCCCTACCAAAGCCCCTCAGGATAGTCTCTGTCTGACAGGCCATGACATGCCACACCAGCCTGAGCGCCTCTGACCAAAGTCTATCCGTCAAGCTCTGGCGCTCCGGGCCTCTTATAGCGCCAAGGCCACCTAGAGATCCCATTCTTTCCCTATCTTTTCTAACTACTTCCTAAGTGATGTACCCACATTTAGTAGTTGATTCCAACACTCTATGGTACATCTAAACATCATGAAATCGTCCATAAACATAATATCATGATCCTTGAATCCATAATCCAATTCAAGGAAAGTTAAGATCAAAGTCAAAGAAGTTAAAGAGTCAAGTCTAGAAGTTAAGGACCAAGTCAAAGTAGGTTCTTAAATTTTTCAAAAGTCGTAAACAAACAGTTTAACTTTGTTTTAAGGCTCAAGATATAAGTTGAGCAAATGAGTTGGCTTTAAACCTCAAAAGTTATAAGGGAATTAAATATTCCCTAAGAGTTGAGTTTCAAGTAAAGCAAAGAGCAAAGAATTAGTGCATTTCTCAAAGAGCTATAAGGGAACTAAGTCGTCGGGAACTAAGTCGTCCCTAAGAGTTACAAATGTTTCACATTTTGAGAAAGAAAGGAAGCTAGACTTCCACATAGCCTTTGGCTAGTTTTAGAAAACGGGAACTATGATTTCAAAGAGAGCTTTTAAGGCTAAGTTTGAGCAATTACCTCAAACTAGAGAAGAAGTTGTTTTAAAAACTCATGAGCTAAGTATTTTTGGGAGTAATATTGATCACCGATATGGGGATGTGAGTTCATAATAACTCAAGTCTCTATAAACCATGTAGCCAACATGGATAGAGAAAGGATCATACGTTTTAGATGATTCCTTAATGCTTTTAAGCATAGACTAGTGGATTCATTTAGTAGTTTACGCTCTATACCAACAGCAAGGTATAGAGCGGTCATCTTGCGACATGAGGTAAGACATTGTACCATCGCTTAGGCTCATAGTGATGGTTGTCAGTTAGAGAATCTCCCACAGAAACTATATTACTTCTATATATAAGTAAAGTTGAGTTTGTTATTGCATATCTTTAACGAAACTAAGTGTTTTACTCTTTTACAAGCTTTATATATATCACATTTATTTTAAATTACTTTATATACATATATGATTTGAGTAATTCTTGAGGTTAGCAAAGCCAAGGTAATTTCATCTTATTCTCATCAAGCTTAAGTTTTTATTAGTATTCAAACTCACATGCTCGTACATTCAATGTACTGATGCTAGTTGGCTTGCATCGTATTATGATGAAGACACATGTAACTTTGATCAGCATTTCGCGTGTCGTTGATGCAGTGAGAAGCTCAGAGTCAGTTGGTGAGCCTCCCTTCATTTTGGAGGACATCCATATCATTTAGCTATTTTTTTAGTTTCCAGTTATTAGGATGATTCGGATCCTGTTCCAACATCCATTTTTAATTTAGAGGCTTCATAGACAGGCAGTGTTAGTTTTATGTAGTTTTTTCATTTCATTTGTAAACAATAAGACTTGAAGTTGCCATTTTTGCTAGGTATAACATTTAAAGTTTTTTCTTGATTTATCTCTTGAGTTTAAGTCTTCCACTGAGTTAAGTACGCTAGGCCAAGGGTTTGCTCAAGACCATCAATAGTCATTTGGTGTCGGCCACGTCCAAGGTGTAGGCTCAGGGCGTGACAAACTTGGTATCAGAGCCCAGAGTTCAAGAGTCCTAGGGAGTCTACGAAGCCATGTCTGTAGAGTATTAGTCATCAGTGTGAAGCGTGCCACATGTATGAATAGGAGGCTACAACATTAGGAATCCCTTAATTTTTTCATATTATTTTTTGTGCGTTATATTTTATCTTTAAATGTTTCCCTCTTCTTATTTCTTATGTGTGTTTCAAATTATCATGCCTCCACAAAGAGCAGCATGAGTTCATCTAGCCAGAAGGAATGTCGAAGAGCCAGAGGTACCTAATGCACCAAATGTGCAACCTCAACGAGAAGTCACAGACGCAGAATTACGTGAGGCTATCCGTATTTTAAGCAAGCGGTGACCAACCAAATCAGGCCATAGAGAAGAGCACGACAAGAAAAGACTGAAACCTCGAGGATTCGTGAGTTTCTCAAACTGAATCATCCAATCTTCACTGGTTCGAGCACTAATGAGGATCCGAAAAACTTTGTGGAAGAGTACAAGAAGGTCTTTAATGTGATGCACAATGGTAGGCGCTAAGAGAGTTGAACTAGCCACATATCTACTGAATAATGTTGGTAGGACTTGGTTCGATCAGTGGAAGGAGAACAGAGATGAGGACGCACCACATCAAAGTTGGGCTTGCGTTGAAAAAGCCTTCTTGGAGATTTTCTTTCCCCAATAACTGAAGGAAGCAAAGGTGCAAGAGTTACTTACTTTGAAATAGAACTCCTTGAGTGTTCACGAGTATGGGTTAAACGTCACCCAGCTGTCTCGCTATGCTCTGGAGATGATTAATGATATGAGGAGTAGAATGAGCTTGTTTGTTGTTGGCTTGGGTCGTGCTTTAAGCAAAGAAGGTAGGGATGTAATGTTAATTGGGGACATGGACATTTCAAGGTTAATAGTCTATGTGAAACAAGTTGAAGAAGAAAAGTTGAGGGACAAAGAGAAGTACATGAACAAGAAAGCTAAGACAAGTAACGAGTCTAGTCAACAAAAGGGTGGTTCAAGTCGACCACAATTCAAGAAACAAAAGGGGCACGTACTATCATCTGCTAGTGCACCTACGCCCAGAAACAGAGGTGAGTATAATGGTCAAGATTCACAAAACTTCTACCAGACTAGTCCCAAGGAAGTGTTGCACAAGGAGGTAGTTGGGCTCCTGCATGTGGTAGGTATTGAAAAAAACCTCGCTGGTAAGTGTCGTGATGGCCAGTCGGGTTACTTCAAGTGCGGTCAACAGGGGAACTACATGAAAGAGTATCCTAAGAATAAGCAGGGAGGTGGAAATCTGGGAAATAGAGCCCAATATTAATCAGTTGCTCCACTAGACATGGCTGCACCTAGTGGAGCCACTTTTTGTACTGGCGGAGGGGAAAACCGCCTCTATGCAATTACTAGCCGCCCAAAGCAAGAGAACTCTCCATAAGTTGTCACGGGTATGATCAAAGTCTTTACTTTTGATGTTTATGCTTTGTTAGACCCAAGATAAAGTTTATCTATTGTAACTCCTTATGTTGTAAGTCAGTTAGAGATTCTTCGTGATAAACTTTGTGAACCTTTCTTTGTATCTATCCCTCTTGGAGAGTCTATTCTAGCGGAAAGAGTTTATCATGATTGTCCTATCTCTATCAATCACAAGAACACCATGGATGACCTAGTTGAGTTGGACATGGTAGATTTTGATTTATTTCTAGGTATGGGCTGGCTCCATGCTTGTTATGCGTCAATAGATTGTAGAACTCAAGTTATCAATTTTCAAATTCTTAACGAGCCAATCATAGAGTAGAGTAGTAGTTCAGCATTGCCTAAGGGTCGTTTTATTTCATACCTTAAGGCGAGGAAGTTAGTTTCAAAGAGGTGTATCTATCACTTAGTCCGAGTTAATGACTCAAATGATGATTTTCCTATATCTATTCCGCCATATAGAATGGCACCAACAGAGTTAAAAGAGAAGTTGAAAGATCTGCTAGATAATGGTTTTATTCGACCAAGTGTCTCACCTTGGGGCGCTCGTATCTTATTTGTGAGAAAGAAGGATGGTTCCCTTAGGATGTGTATAGACTACCACAAATTTAATAAGGTTACCATCAAGAATAAGTATCTTCTTCCAAGGATAGATGATCTTTTCGACCAACTTCACGGTGCCACCTGTTTCTCGAAAATTAATCTCAGATCTGGCCACCATCAGTTAAGAGTTATAGAATGTGACATTCCAAAGACAACCTTTAGAACCAGATATTGGCATTATGAGTTTTTAGTTATGTCTTTTGGGTTGACAAATGCACTAGCAGCATTCACGGATCTTATGAATAGAGTCTTCAAACCTTATTTAGATTTGTTTGTCATCGTCTTCATTGATGACATATTGATTTATTCAAGTAATAAAGAAGATCATGCTAGTCACCTCAGGATAGTTCTGCAGATTTTGAAAGATAATAAGTTATACTCCAAGTTCTCCAAGTGTGAGGTTTAGCTTAAGTCTGTGACATTCTTGGGCAACATCATTTCTAGTGATGGGATAAAGTAGATACCCAAAAGATAGAAGTTGTTCAGAGTTGGCCTAGAACCACATGTCCAACAGATATAAGGAGTTTATTGGGGTTGGCTGGCTATTATAGGAAATTTGTTGAAGGGTTTTCATATATCTCATCTCTTTTGACCAAGCTAACTTAGAAGACAGTCAAGTTTCAATGGTCTGAAGCTTGTGAGAAAAGCTTTCAGGGATTGAAAAAGAGATTGACTACTGCTCCGGTTTTGACCTTAACAGAGGGTACTCAAGGTTTTGTGGTGTACTGTAATGAACCGAGAGTTGGTTTGGGCTGCGTGTTAATGCAGAATGGCAAGGTTATAGCTTATGCCTCCACACAGTTGGAGGTTCATGAGAAGAATTATCCGACTCATGACTTAGAATTGGCTATAATAGTTTTTGCTTTGAAGATATGGCATCACTACTTGTATGGTGTTCATGTAGACATGTTCACTGATCACAAGACCCTCCAATATGTGTTCACTCAGAAAGAGCTAAATCTTAGAAAGAAGAGGTGGTTAGAATTAATTATGGATTATGACATGAGTATTCTTCACAAACAAGGTAAGGCTAATGTGGTTGTTTATGCTCTAGGAAGGTTATCCATGGGTAGTATCGTTGAAGAAGAAAAGAAGGAGTTAGCTAAAGATGTGCACAAACTTGCACGCCTGAGAGTCAGACTTATGGATTCCATAGAAGGAAGAATAGTGGTGACCAATGGGGTTGAGTCATCATTAGTGTCAGAGGTGAAAGGGAAGCAAGATCAAGATCCCAATTTGCTTGACTTGATTGCAAATGTTCATAAGCAAAGAGTATTAGCTTTTGAACAAGAAGGAGATGGTATGCTGAAGTATCAAGGCAGGTTGTGCGTACCTAGGGTGGATGGACTCCAAGAGAGGATCATGGAGGAAGCTCATAGCTCCAGATATTCCATTCATCCGGGTTCTACCAAGATGTACCGCGATTTGAGAGAGGTATATTGCTGGTAAGGCATGAAGAAAGATATTGTTGAGTTTGTTGCCAAGTGCCCGAATTGCCAGCAAGTTAAAGTGGAAAACCAAAGGCCTGGAGTGTGGGCTCAGAAGATAGAACTTCCGGAATGTAAGTGAGAGATGATTAATATGGACTTCATCAAAGGCTTGCCAAGATCAAACATGCAACATGATTATATTTGGGTAATTGTTGATAGAATGACAAAATCAGCCCACTTCATGCCGGTAAATACTAGCTATTCAGACGCGGATTATGCTTAATAGTACCTACAAGAAGTGGTAAGACTTCATGAAGTTCAATTTTCATTATTTCATATAAAGGTGCACAATATGCTGCACAGTTCTGGATAACTTTCAAGAAAGGTTTTGGTTCAAAGGTGAATTTAAGCACTACTTTTCATCCTCAGACAGATGGACAAGCAGATCGTACTATCCAGATTTCAGAAGACATGTTGAGAGCTTGTGTGATTGACTTCAAAGGAAATTGTGATGATCACCTACCTCTCATTAAGTTTGCTTACAACAACATTTACCATTCGAGCATCCAAATGGATCCATATGAAGCTCTTTAAGGGAGGAGATGTAGATCTCCAATTGGGTGGTTCAAAGTTGGTGAAGCAGGGTTGATAGGGCTAGATCTAGTTCACCAAGCTGTGGAGATGGTGAAAGTGATTCAAGAGATATTGAGAACGACACAGAGTCACCAAAAGTCCTACATAGATGTTAGGAGAAGACCATTAGAGTTTGATGTGGATGATTGGGTGTATCGACAAATTTCACCCATGAAGGGGTCATGAGGTTTGGTAAGAAGTGCAAACTTAGTCCCTGGTATATGGTCCTTATAGAATCTCCAAGACAGTTTGCAATGTAGCTTATGAGTTGGAGCTACCTAAAGAATTAGCAGCGGTTCATTCGGTATTCCATATTCTATGTTGAAGAAGTGCTTGAGTGATCCTTCATTGATTGTACCAACTGAGAATGCTGTGATTAAGGATAGATTATCCTATGAAGAGATTCTTGTCCAGATTTAGATCGTCAAGTTCGCAAGTTGAGAACTAAGGAAGTTGCACCAGTTAAGGTCATTTGGAGGAACCAATTCGTTGAAGAAGCGACTTGGGAAGCTGAGGAAGATATGAAGAAGAGATATTCACATCTCTTTAAATCCGGGGAGAATACAGATCAAAGTACTAAATTCTATTCTTAGCACTTTATAACAATATGTGTAAGCATGTTATTACTTGCTTTTGTTTGTTGAGTGCTGAAATGATGTTACTACCCTTAGCTTAGTGAAAGAGTTCTCATTCGAGAACGAATATTCCCAAAGGGGAGATATTGTCACATCTCGTAACTTGAAATAGCTAGGAATAAGCCAAGAAAGGAAAAATAATCACTTTGGAAATAATGGGGAAAATCTGGAAAATTTCCTAAGTTTAAAAAATGAGTTTTGGTCACTTTCGAATGTCCATAACTCCTATATCAGGAGGTGTTAGGGTAAGTTCTTTATATGGTTGGAAAGACCTTGGAGAGATCTTTCCAATGCCTCTGATTTTGCAAATTTCGATATTGTATGAGGGAAATATGCCTATCGGAAGTTGGGTTGTTGGATTGAGGAAAGTCCAATCCGGATTTTAGTAAGGGTAAAGTAGTCATTTCACCCTACTATTTCTTAATTTGTTTTATGCGTTTATATGTGGAAAACTAAGCCTTATGTCAGTTTTAAAAAAATTAAAATACGCTTAGGGCTTAGGAGAAAAAGAAGAGAAGAAGGAGAAAGGAGAAAAGGCCAAGAATTCGTCAAGAATGCCAAGATCTTTGAGTGGAATTCGTCGAGGGTGATCCTTATAAGTTTGGGAGATTTTTTTTTGTTGGGTTAGTTCACCCACACACCAATTTGTTTAATTCATAGATGTTTGAATAGATTGAATAATGAACATCAGAATTCTTGATGAACAATTGTTGAATTCTTGTTGGTTGAGTTGTAGCATGCCTTTAGTTGATTTGATTTTGTATTCGGGTTTGTTTTTTTAGTCGAATCTATAGATTATTGAGGTTATTAGTAATCCTGAGTGATTGGAATAAGATCCATAGAAGTTTAGAAGGTTTAGATATGAAAAACAGAGAAGAAAAGTTGAAATTCTCGTCGGATAGACCCTGGGGCGCCACGCCTACGAGAGACCCTCAGGAAAGTCTCTGCCTGACAGGCTATGGTGCGCCGCGCCAGCCAGAGCGCCTGGGACCTGATTATGTCCATCAGGAATTGGCGCTCCGCGCCTCTAAGAGTGCCAAGGATACTTGGAGACCCCATTCTTTCCCTATTTTTTCGTACTAATTCCTAAGTGATGTACCCACTTTTGTAAGTTTATTACAACACTCTAAGGTACATCTAAACATCATGAAATCTTCCATAAACATGAGATCATGATCCTTGAATCCATAATCCAATTCAAGAGAAGTTAAGATCAAAGTCAAAGAAGTTAAGAGTCAAATCTAGAAGTTAAGTAGCAAGTGAAAGAAAGTTCTTAAAGCTTTCAAAAGTCTTAAACAAACATTTTAACTTTGTTTTAATGCTGAAGCTACAATTTGATCAAAGAGTAATGAGTTGAGTTAACCTCAAAAGTTATAAGGGAACTAAGTATTCCCTAACAGTTGAGTTTCAAGTAAAGCAAAGAGCAAAGAGTTAGTGCATTTCTCAAAGAGCTATAAGGGAAATAAGTAGTCATTAAGAGTTACAAATGTTTGAGAAAAGAAAGGAAGCTAGACTTCCACAGAGACTTTGGCTAGTTTTAGAAAAGGTAACTATGATTTTCAAGAGAGCCTTTAAAGTTAAGTTTGAGCAATTACCTCAAACCAGAGAAGAAGTTGTTTAAAAAATACATGAGCGAAGTATTTTTGGGAGTAGTATTGAGCAACGATATGGGGACGTGATTTCATAACAACTCAAGTCTCCATAAACTATGTAGCCAACATGGACAAAGAAAAAATATTACTTTTTAGATGATTACTTAGTGCTTTTTAGCATAGACTAGTAGATCCACTTAGTAGTTCAGATTCTATACCGACGGCAAGGTATAGAGCAGTCCTCTTGCAACGTGAGGTAAGACGTTGTACCATCGGTTAGGCTAATAGTGATGATTGTCGGTTAGAGAATCTCCCATAGAAACTAAAATACTTTCATATATAAGTAAAGTTGAGTTTTTTATTGAATTTCTTTAACGAATTAAGTGTTTTACTGTTTTACAAGATTTATATATATCACATGTGCTTTAAATTGCTTTATATACATACATTGAGTTGACTAATTTTTGAGTTGAGCAGAGCCAAGGTAAGTTCATATTATTCTCATCAAGATTAAGTTGTTGTTAGCATTCAAACTACCATGCTCGTACATTAAATGTACTGATACCAGTTGGCCTGCATCGTATTATGATGCAGATACAGGAAAATAGGATCAGCATTTGGCGTGCCGATGATCCAGTGAACAACTCAAAGTTAGTTGGTGAGCTTCCCTTTATTCCGGAGGATATCCTTATCATTTAGCTATTCGATTTATTTTTTAGTTATTAGGATGATTAGGGGTCCTCTCCCATCATCCAACTTTAATTTAGAGGCTTCATAGACAGATATTGTTACTTTTATGTAGTCTTTCCATTTCATTTGTAAACGATAAGACTTGAAGTTGCCATTTTTGCTAGGTATTACATTTAAAGTTATTTCTTGAGTTATCTTTTGAGTTTAAGTCTTCCGCTGAGTTAAGTAAGTCAGACCAAGGGTTCGCTCAAGACCAACAATGGTCATTGAGTGCAGACCACGTTCAGAGTTTAGGCTCGAGGCGTGACAGATTAATTGATATGTCTTTTTGAGAATAATATAAGTATTCATCGTGTCAAACCTTGCAAGTGGATTTATGAATCCGACACATGAAATAAGTGAAGTAGTGCTTTAAAGGAAATTAATCGGTGAATGAAATTCGTCACTAATTTATATTATTTGTTAGTATTTTGTAATCTTAACATGGGGAATTACGTAAGTGTTTAATGGGGAATTTTGAAATATAAATAGAGGGGTGAGTTATGAATTTCTAGTGGAATGATTTTTAATTTATTATGGTAAGAAAAATTCAAATTAATTATTTGGAATCATTTTTATAATATGAAGCATCAATAATTAATTTTGTGGTCCCTGCCATGCCTATATTTAACTAGAACTCAGAATCGTATTTCTAAGGAGAAAAGAGGAGACTAGCGTGAGTTTTTTTAAAAAAGAAATCAATCATGTATTTTTCTTGTTGAAGAAAATAGACTGTATTTTTTTTTGTCTTTTTTGAATTGGAAGAAATCTCTATTGGTAGGATTCTGTTGTCGTAGAAAAATATTGAATGTTTCTATTGATTATACTTGCCCACCAAAGCATTGAGAGAGTTCATATGTGAATTTGGGATCATTGTAAAAGGCTACATAACCGTTGTCTATCTTTTGGATTCACTTGATGATCTGTCTAACTTGGGAATTCGCCTGAAGGAATATCTATCTTATAAGTTCTGGATTCACTTGAATGTATCTGCTCACACTTTAAGAGTTAATTCTTGAATGAAATTTCAATAAGTGTATGTGCTCTAGCATAACTATATATGATCTAGCATTAACGATTTGGTTATATATTATTCACTTAGGCAGTAAGATTCTGATATGCTTCCGTTGTGCATAAAATTTTCTAACAATAGGAATCAAGAGCTAAGTTTGCATCTAAATGTATAGGCTAATCTAGTTATACATATTTGTTATTATGCATATGAGTACGCGTTTTGTTTGTACTAACGTATACAACGACAGAAAAGGAAGACATTGCATGTGTCGGCGGCAGGTGTGTTCACAACGATTGTAATATTTTTTGGCAAAGTTAATATGTAATATTTATCCAATAATGGATACAGTTTACCTACATGTGCTTGTTCCTTTCGATTATCCGAGAATAAGTTTTTGTATTAAAAATATTTGTTTTGGCGACAAAAGTGGATTGTTGAAAAATAGTTTTGACCAAAGAATTCCTTAATATTTTTGAGTGGAAGTTCTTGTACTATTTTGTTCACTTTGCCAAAACATCAAAAGAAAAGGAGAAATATATATAATTTATGAAGTGACGGTACCAACCCCTGGTGCCATCATTGTATTAGGATATTTTTCCTTTTTTCTAAATTCTTTATTCCTTTTATAATTATATGAGCTCTGATTTCTTACGCATGAATGTATAATTTCAGAATTAATTATTGGTAAATAATTCATACGGAATTAATTATTTATTTGAAATACCGAAAACACTTCTATATATATATATATATATATATATATATATATATATATATATATATATATATATATATATATATATATATATATATATGAATATGAATTGAGAATTATCATTAATAAATAAGATACACTAAGGTGGTTTATTTATTAGAGTCATTAGAACATACTCAATATAACATGTATAAATGTCCTAAATAAATGTATACTAGTAATGGTTTGTTTACTGAAGTGGATATTAAACTTTAGATACTAGTACCACTTAATTAATTAATGAGAAAAGATATTAAAGATTTTCACAGATATGAATGGTAAAAATGTAATATATTGAATTTTCGAGTGCATTAATCGAGAGGACAATTTGCGATAAAAATTTGTGTATGTTTTAATGAAAGGAAATACACATAACATTATGCTCGAGAGATAATTATTAAAGGACAATGAAATTTGAATCAAGTTGTTTTAATCTTTACCGATGCTTATAAAAACAGTTATTTTCAAAATTGTTCATAGTATACGTGGTCATGAAAGTTTTTGATCTCTGATTGACTTTGAAATTTGATGGTTCCCTTTAATATCATTTAGATTAGTTTTATGTAGTTTGTTAGATTAAAATTTGACTTTAATATGATAAGATCATTCTTTGTATCAGTTATGTTTATGTTGAATTAGGAATATGATTGTGCATAGTTATTTAACATGAATTAATGTGTGATAAGAATGCAGGCATATTGTTTTAATTTCTAAAGATGCTTAAATCACTTGAATTTAAAATTTGGTCATAGCATATTTTTTTTTATAAACTTCAATTGACCGGAAATTTTGTAAGTTCATTGATAACAGCCTAGTAAGAAGTACTCACTGCTATGTGGTTAAAATATTAAAATCTTTCTTTGGAATTAAAATGTGATTGAGTATGAATGACATCCTTTATATTGATTTTATTTATGTTATATGTAGTACATTATTACATATGATGAGTTAACATGAATTGATATATGATATGGATATTGATTTGAATTTTTTTTTAAAATCATTTGAATATGAATTTGATCATAACGATAGATGTTTATTTTTAACTATGAGTGATATGAAATTAGGTAGGTTCATCAGAAATGAACAAATTAAAAACACTCATTGTTATGAAGTGATTTAACCATTTTAGGTTGTTTAGATAATGTTTTTAGATACTTTGTATTCTGAAAATTAATTTTAATGAAAATTACGCTACAAAGATATAGTGGTGATTGACATTGTTCTCTATGGTGTTCACGACTAAATTTTTGTGAATTATTAAGTTAATCTGTTTGTTTAGACCTTCCTCCATATCAGGTGAAATTAATAAAAGTCTTTAAAATTTAATCTCTAATTTTGATAACTTGTGTTGGCTCTCCATATCTTAGTAATATTATATTGGACCAATGAATCTAGGTATAATAATATTGACTTGGCATAATTAACATATACTCTCCCTCTGAGTTACTTTTGATCTAAATTTGTTGCAGTGAATATCTGACATCACAAATGTATGTTGCATCAGTAGTAATATTTCTATCAAAATTTGGCTTTCAAGATACATGTTAGAGGTGTGTTTTTAATTTTAATATTAAAAGTATACATAAACATAATATTTTTTTAGAAAATAATACTCAGATAATGTAAATAGCTTTTAGAATTTTGTTATTTATTTTTTATTAGTATATCTATTTCACAAATGATAATATGTGGTAGGAAATACTGAACGGAAAATCTTAAATTCTATTTTGAACAAACAATGTTTTTTGACCAAATTGATCATAGTTTTGGAATTGGAAAAAAAGGAACTCTAATTGATTTGAAATTTGGTAGATTCATAAGAACGACCTAATAAGAAATATTATTTCTTTGGATTGTTATGTGAGTTTTTAGTCATATTTCGTTATAGGGGCCCCTCCCTTGATTACCAAGATTGAACAGTAGTGAAATATTAATCTTATGTGTTGGCTTAGAAGTATCGGATAAAATCAATGCACGCCACTATGTATTTAATCGTCAAAATTTGATAATATGTATTAACTCTTCTAAGCGAAGTAATATATGAATGGATATATGTAGCTACAAGATTTTCACTTGACTTAAACTAACAGTAGATTCTCAATCTGTCTGTATAAGTGCGTGGAGTGAATAATTGATCATTTTACATGTGTATTGCATGGGTACTTCACCAATCCCAACGATTTGCAATTCAAGATTTATGGATGTATATGAACAAATGAGCCCTAAATGTTGTTATTTAGGATTATTGGAAATATTATGATCTATTTATTGTATTACATCTTATTCACAATAGACATTACGCACCCACTTAGTATTACTTCAGCTTTTCTTTTGGTAGAGATAAGATATTAATTCAAAGAATGCATTACAAATGTTCCTTATATTAGAAGGAATTATTTTAAATTTCTAACAAGAGAAGATATGAGTATTTAATATATTTGTTTGTAACTCTCCCATCATTGAGTTTGATAAATATTTAATTTTTTATGTTATACTGATGCGTCGTTTTTATTAGTATTATCTCTGATGAATTGAATTATATTAATCTATCTTTTAAACTGAATGAAACTTATCTGTACATTAGCGTCTAAGTCATTTATTCTAAATAGAATTTCGAGGTTGGTTAATGGATGAACATATTGGTTCATAGAAAGTGCAGTCACTACAAACGTGTGAGTTGTGTTTAGAAGGAAAATGACTAAGAGAGCTTTCCTCTTAAAAAGGAAAATGAGGTTGTAATCATTTAAAATTTATTTAAATATAAATTTATTAAATGATTTAAATTATATTAAATTAATAAATATATTGCTCCAGATAAATATCATGGATTAATATAATTAATTTAATTATTTAAATTCAGATAAATATGAATTTAATTAAAGCCCGCTCCATAAAGCCCATATGATATTTCACTTAAATCTGATTGGTCGAAGGGAGTCCTATTCCAATCGCAACTCCTCTATTCTAAAATTATAAATAGGGGTCTCATAATTCAGAAAAGAGAACCAAGAATTTTAACAACAAGCTAGAGAAAGCTCGTGGATCAAAAGCCGCAGATTTCTCTACAAGTTTAAAGATTCAAGCATTAAAGATTCAAGCATTCAAGTTTCAAGAACGATCAAGATCAAGAACGATATAGATCAAGAACGATCAAGATCAAGACCACCAGATTCAAGATCAAGCTCGAAGCCCTTGGATTCAATTAGAAGTCAAGATCAAGATAAAGTTCAAGTTCAAGTTCAAGATCAAGATAAAGTTCAACATAAAAAGATCAAGATCAAGATAGAGATCAAGATCAAAATAAATCCCAACTTCAAGATCAAGCTTTAAATCCCTTTTGAATTATACTTGAAAAGACGAATTCAGAGGAATCATAAAGATTGTAACACTCGCACTTGAAATAATAAATCGATTGTTGCTATAATTTTCCGTTCTTGATTATTGTTTTCTCGACGAGAATTTTATTGTCTACTAATTCTGGCACGCCCAGTGGGACAATCTCTACCTCTCATCTCAACTTTTCAAGCCTTAAAGAACATCGAGATGACTTCCATGAAGAACAACTCTCAATCAACTGCCTCTAAGGCCATAAGCTCCAAGTTCTCTACTGAAGTTGAAGACATTCTGGGTGTTACCTTTGGAAGTTTTGGAGCTGTTATAAGGAGCAAAGCTGCTATGCTAGGACAACAAATACTTCAAGTGTCGTCCGCGTCAACTTCAGTTTTTGGTTCTGCAACTACAAAAGGATCAACTTCCTCTACAAAGTCTTTAGAAGGGGAAAGCAGTGTTGCTGAAAAAATCAAGAAGACCTTAGCTCTACTTGAGCAATCTGGTTCCAAGAACTCTACGACAAGGAAGAGCTATGACTCAACCAATGAATCATCTCCACGTGCATCGTGTAACATGAGTCCACTGAAGATCAACTTACGCGATAATCCATGCTACTCTCCTACATCTGCAATGATCATGCAAACAATGGTGACTGCTGCTTCTTCCCCTGAGGAACAACTCGCAAGTCTGACAAAGTTGGTTGAAGGATTGACAAAGCATGTACAATACCAAGAGTCTAGAATCGATAAGTTGATGGATCGAATGGAAGGACTTTTAGATGGAGAAACGAGCCATGCACCTGGAAAGGGTATTGAAGTTCAAGAAATCGAAGATCCTGCTAAGAAAGCCCCGTTTGTTAAAGAGATGCCAGTTTCTTCAGAAGGAATGATCCCACTCGATCGTTTGAAGGAGTTTATTGAAGGCACTATCAAAGATAAGTATGAACTCTCCACCAAGTCTTCTCATATGTATGCTAAGCCATACACTGCTAGGATTGATAACTTTAAAATGCCTGCTGGTTATCAACCTCCCAAATTTCAACAATTTGAGGGAAAAGGAAATCCGAAACAACATGTCGCGCACTTCGTGGAGACATGCAATAATGCTGGAACCTATGGAGACCATCTTGACAAACAGTTTGTCCGCTCTCTAAAAGGAAATGCCTTTGATTGGTACACGAATCTCGAACCTAACTCTATTGACAGTTGGGAGCAACTAGAGCACGAGTTTCTCAATTGATTCTATAGCACAAGGCGTACAGTGAGCATGGTAGAACTCACGAATACTCGCCAAAGGAAGGATGAACCGGTTATAGATTTCATAAATCGATGGAGGAACGCGAGCCTAAATTGCAAGGATAGGCTTAGTGAAGCTTCTGCAATCGAAATGTGTATTCAAGGAATGCACTGGGAGCTTCTTTACATCTTGCAAGGAATAAAACCAAAATCCTTCGAAGATTTAGCTACTCGCGCTCATGATATGGAGTTGAGCATGTCCTCTGCCGGAAAAGATATGACTATCGTCCATGATCTACGCAAAGGAAGGGACAAGCAGGAACCAAGAGATGGAGCAAGTTTCTGCCCAGAAATGACAACAAAGAATCCATGAGTGTAAATGTGTCGCCCGCAAAGTTCACCACAAATGAGGGCGTAAAACAAAATGTGAGAACGACTTTCCAAGCACGTTCAAATCAAAAGTCGACACTGAGGGAGATGCAAGGAAAAAAGTATCCCTTCTTAGATTCTGACGTTTCTGAAATTTTTGATGAATTGCTTGAGTTAAAGCTCATTGACTTGCCAGATATGAAGCGACCCGATGAGGCTGGAAAAGTTGATGACCCAAATTATTGCAAGTATCATAGACTTGTGAGTCATCCTCTTGAAAAATGTTTTGTCTTCAAGGATAGAGTGATGCGATTAGTTAACGAAAATAAAATTATCCTTGATGATGAGAAGGCTAGTTCTAACCAGATCTTTATCACGTTTGGCTCTCTTGATCCGGTCCAGATATATGTCTCTGAAAAGCATGAAGAAGAGTCAGTAGACCAGGAAGTTGACATAGATGGTGATGAGGGTTGGATTCTTGTAACTAGGTGAAGACGCAACAAGTCAAGCTTACGAAAAGAATCATACGAACAACCGATTAGAGGAAAAATGGTGAAGAAATCAGAGAAGCAAAAATCAAACAAGCGCCCAAAAAGGGCAAAGGTAGAAGTGCATCACTACCAGAAACCCCGACATCTTGTCACTCTAGAGGAATTCTTACCAAGTTGGTTGCGCACAAATTCTACTTAAGAAAACATTGAGGCATCATGTTTTAACGTTGATGAAGAAGCAATAATGAAAGTGTCTCCAATTGGCGAAGAAGGAGGAACAATGATAGAAGCCACAACAAAAGTGTCTCCAACTGGCAAAGAAGAAGAAACAATGGTAGAAGCCTCACCAAAAGTGTTTCCGAGTGGCAAAGAAAAGCCAACAAAGGAAATATCGTCAATGATGTCTCCTTCATCATCTGAAAAGCCTATTGAACCTTCTTCCCAAGAAGCACAAGTATGTGATGCAAAAATCACATTCACAGACAAGGATCTGCTGTTTGGGGAAACACTACATAATCGTCCTTTGTATATGGTGGGCTATGTACTAGAAAAGAAGATAAATAGAATATTAATAGATGAAGGATCTGGAGTCAACATTTTGCCTATCCACACATTAAAGGAACTCGGCACCGCAAATGAAGAACTTAGCAAAAGCCGGATACAATCCCAATGAACCATCAGTATTATGGAAACTCCTATCAGAAGATAAAACCAGGCAAGCACGTGAAGGTTTAGGCTATAACCAACCACCACCAGTTCGCATCTCCATAAGAAGGGCAAGCAATAATCATATAACTTTTGAAGATGATGTCACTACTCCTAATAAAAGGCCTTCCGTCTTTGATCGACTTGGGGAATCGACTGCAAGAACTTCTGTGTTTGAGAGGTTAGGTCCATTGAAGAGGAATAACAAAAATCTGAGGAGTTATTTAAAAGTTACAACGCCTACTTCACATTTAATTTGAAAGGATTTTAGAAGTTTGATTCCTTATAGAATGAGGCGACGAGTGGAACTTGTGGTTTCATGTAAAGAGGAACTCAAGGCAAAGGCTCACACTGTGGTTTACACTAAGGAGCTTGAGGAAGACGAAGAAAGTGTAGGTTCATCTAATCACGTTACAATCCAAAATGAGTATGATTCGTCGTCTCAAATGAAGAATGATGAAGAGTTAGAAGATATTGTCTCAAGTTGTTATATATGTGTCAATGACAATTATCCTTTGGAAGAGGAAGATGCTAGAGATGCTCCACCAGAACTTGAAGAAGGCGTAAAGACCACAATAGATCCTTTGAAGGAAGTTAACCTTGGCACTGATGAAGACCCAAGGCCAACTTACTTGAGTGCATTTCTTGAACTAGATGAAGAAATAACTTATATAAATATACTCAAAGAATACAGGGATGTCTTTGCTTGGAGTTATAAAGAAATGCCTGGATTGAATCCTAAAGTAGCGATACATCAGTTGGCAGTCAAAAGTAGTGCTCGTCCTGTTAAGCAAGCTCAAAGATGTTTTAGGACAGACTTGGTTCCGTTGATAGAAAATGAAGTTAACAAACTCATTGAGGCGGGATTTATTCGTGAGGTCAAATATCCTACATGGATTTCAAGTATTGTTCCGGTGAGGAAGAAGAATGGTCAAATTCGAGTTTGTGTGACTTTAGAGATCTCAATAATGCATGCCCTAAAGATGAGTTTCCTCTTCCAATTCCAGAATTGATGATTGATGCCACCACTGGTTATGAAGCGATGTCGTTCATGGATGGTTCTTCCGGCTATAATCAAATCCGCATGTCACCAAGGGATGAAGAACTCACCGCATTTCGCACACCGAAAGGTATTTATTGCTACAAAGTGATGCCATTTGGTTTAAAAAATGTTGGTGCCACATATCAAAGGGCTATGCAAAACATCTTTGATGACTTACTCCATAAAAATGTTGAATGTTATGTTGATGACTTGGTGGTAAAGTCGAGAAAGAGGGGTGATCATTTGAAAGACTTAAGAATGGTGTTTGAGCTGCTTCGAAGATATCAACTAAGGATGAACCCATTGTAGTGTGCCTTCGGAGTCACTTCTGGGAAGTTCCTTGGCTTCATTGTGAGACATCGAGGAATTGAAATTGATCACGCCAAAGTTGATGCAATATCAAAGATGCCTGAGCCTCGAAATATTCATGAGTTAAAAAGTCTTCAAGGAAAGCTAGCTTACCTGAGGAGATTCATCTCAAATCTAGCAGGACGATGCCAACCATTCGGTCATCTCATGAAGAAAGGTGCTCCTTTTCATTGGGACGAAACATGTAGTGATGCCTTTAAAAACATTAAATTGTATCTAGCAAAACCTCCAGTTTTGGCAGCCCCTATACCTGGAAAGCCATTGATGCTCTACATTGCGGCACAAGAAAGGTCTGTAGGAGCCCTGTTAGCTCAAGAGAATAGTGAAGGTAAAGAAAACTCCCTCTATTACTTGAGTAGAACGATGACACCGAATGAGCTAAAATATTCGCCTATTGAAAAATTGTGCTTGGCGCTGGTCTTCTCAATTCAAAAAATGAAGCATTAATTTCAAGCTCATGTTGTTCGTCTCATTTCTAGAGAAAATCCCATCAAGTTTGTTATGTCAAAACCTGTCCTTAGTGACCGACTAGCAAGATGGTACCTCCAATTCCAACAGTTTGAGATCGTGTACATCCCTCAAAAAGCTGTTAAAGGACAAGCATTGGCGGATTTCTTAGCAGACCATCCTATACCGGATGATTGGGAGTTAACTGATGAACTTCCTGATGAAGATGCGATGTTAATTGAAGTTCAACCCCCTTGGAAAATGTACTTTGATGGGGCTGCACATCGCGGCGGAGCTGGTGCTGGTGTAGTGTTCATCACTTCGCAAGAAGCGATTCTACCATTCTCTTTTACTCTAAAACAATGTTGCTCCAATAATGTCGCCGAATATCAAGCATTGATACTGGGACTTGAAATGGCCGTTGACATGAAGCAATTACATTTACAAGTCTTTGGTGACTCTCAATTGGTGATTAACCAACTCTTGGGAAGTTATGAGGTGAAAAAGCCTGAATTACGCCCTTATCATGATTATGCTCAAAAGTTGATAGGATGGCTTGGAGATGTAACCCTTCAACATGTGCGTAGAACAGAGAATAAGAAAGTTGATGCATTGGCTGCTCTAGCTTCAACGCTAACCTTTCCTGATCAAACGCAAGTAACTGTCTGTAAAAAATGGATAGTACCACCGTCAAATGAGGAAGAATATATTGAAAATGATCTTGATCATATCGTCGCCACCACTGAAACCGCAAAGGAAGATTGGAGACAACCCGTTATTGACTACATATGCTATGGGATACTTCCAGAAAATCAAAGAAGAAGGACTGACATACGTCGTCGTACACTTCGCTTCCTTTACTACAAGGACACATTATATAGGCGATCATTTGAGGGTGTGTTATTACGATGTTTGGGAGAGGAAGAAGCAATTCAAGCTCTGCAAGAAGCACACTCAGGAGTATGTGGATCACATCAATCTGGACCAAAACTTCACTTTCACATAAAGAGGATGGGGTATTACTGGCCAACCATGGTGAAAGATTGCTTAGATTATGCCCGGAGGTGCGACGCTTGTCAATTTCATGCGAATTTCATGCGAATTTCATTCACCAGCCACCCGAATTATTGCACCCAACCATCGCATCGTGGCCATTTGACGCTTGGGGACTGGATGTTATAGGGCCACTACCAAAATCTTCTGGTGGATACTTGTATATCTTGGCTGCAACAGATTACTTCTCAAAGTGGGTTGAAGCTGTCGCCCTTAAGGAAGTGAAGAAAGAGAATGTTGCAAATTTTATCCGAGTGAATATCATATATCGCTTTGGTATCCCTCGATACATAATAACTGACAATGGCAAGCCATCTGATAACAAGTTAATGAACAAGATTTGTGATCTTTTTGACTTCAAGCAGCGTAAAGCTTCTATGTATCATGCTGCCGCCAATGGTCTTGCTGAAGCATTCAACAAAACTCTATGTAACCTGCTCAAGAAAGTTGTCTCCAAGTCCAAACAAGATTGGCATGAAAGAATGGAAGAAGCTTTGTGGGCATATAGAACGACATACCGCACTCCAACTCAAGCACCATATTCACTTGCTTTTGGAGTTGAAGCAGTCTTGCCACTTGAGCGTCAAATACCTTCCTTGAGACTTGCTATCCAAGAAGGGCTCACTAAAGAAGACAATGCTCGACTCCGTCTTGCTGAGTTAGAAGCACTTGATGAAAAAAGGCTAGAAGCCCAACAAAACCTTGAATGTTATCAAGCTCGTTTATCTCGTGCTTTCAATAAAAAGGTTCGCTTGAGGTGTTTCCAAGTTGGAGACCAAGTTCTCGCAGTAATAAGAACCATCATTACTTCGCACAAGTTTGGGGGCAAATTTACCTCAAAGTGGGATGGACCATATGTCGTACAAGAAACATATTCAAATGGTGCTTACAAGCTTGTTGATGTTGATGGCTTAAGAATCGGTCCTATTAACGCCAAATTCCTAAAGAGGTACTACCCTTGAAGTAAGATGATACTCCTTAAGGTACGAGCCTAAAACTGCATGTAACTCCTGGCCCGCAAGAGTATAAACTGTGTACGGCACAAAAAAAAAAAAACTCAATCCCCCAGAACTACGTTGTGACTTGATCCTCTTCACCGAGGTACGTAGGCGCTTAGAACCATGTTCTAAGTTCAGTTGCATGAGTGTCAAAAAAACACATGTTCCCACTTGATGTCATATGACAATTAAAGAGATAAGTATCTTATTTATCTTTTGTCTCATTAAAACGTTAGACTTGTACGAAGTGTTGATTGGTCAATAGATGGGGGCAAACCCTTGAAAAATATGAGTTTCGTCATGCTTGAAGTTTCTTCAAAATTGAAGCTTTTAAAATCCTTGAAGTATACAAGTTGAAGTCTTCAAATCCTCTAAGAATACAAGTTGAAGTCTTCATTCCAAGAATGCAAGTTGAAGTCTTCAAATTCTTTAAGTCTCTAAGTTAAAGTCTCCAAATTATTTAAGTCAACAAGTTGAAGTCTTCGAATTCTTCTCTGCAAGTTTAAGTCTTCAGATTCTTTAAGTCTGCAAGTTGGAGTTTTCAGATCCTCTAAGTCTGCAAGTTGAAGTCTCCAAATTCTTTAAGTCCGCTAGTTGAAATCTATGAGTTGAAGTCCTCAAATTCATCAAGTCTGCAAGTTGGAGTTTTCAGATTCTTCAAGTCTGAAAGTTGAAGTCTTCAAATTCTTTAAGTCTCTAAGTTGAAGTCTCCAGATTATTTAAGTCAACGAGTTGAAGTCTTTGAATTCTTTTCTACAAGTTTGAGTCTTCTGATTCTTTAAGTCTACAAGTTGGATCCTTCAGATCCTCTAAGTCTGGAAGTTGAAATCTTCAAATTCTTTAAGTCCGCTAGTTGAAATCTTTAAATCTACGAGTTGAAGTCCTCAAATTCTTCAAGTCTGCAAGTTGAAGTCCTTAAATTCTTCAGGTTTGCAAGTTGAAGTCTTTAAATTCTTGAAGTCTGCAAGTTGAAGTCTTCAAATTCTTCAAGTTTGCAACTTGACGTCATCAAATTCTTCAAGTTTGCAAGTTGACGTCTTCAAATTCTTCAAGTCTGCAAGTTGAGGTCTTCAAATATTCGGCAAGTTGAGATCTTTAAATCCTTAAGTTTGCAAGTTGATGCCTTTAAATTATTCAAGTGTTAAATTTGAAGTTTTCAAGTCTTGACACCTTTAGATTACCTTTCTTAAGGCGGGGATTTACATCTATCCGCTTTCGCCTTAAGAATACCATGAAGTTACCTTTCTTAAGGCGGGGATTTACATCTATCCGCTTTCGCCTTAAGAGTACCATAAAGTTACCTTTCTTAAGGCGGGGATTTACATCTATCCGCTTTCGCCTTAAGAATACCATAAAGTTACCTTTCTTAAGGCGGGAATTTACATCTATCCGCTTTCGCCTTAAGAATACCACGAAGTTACCTTTCTTAAGGCGGGGATTTTCATCTATCCGCTTTCGCCTTAAGAATACCATGAAGTTACCTTTCTTAAGGCGGGGATTTACATCTATCCGCTTTCGCCTTAAGAATACCATGAAGTTACCTTTCTCAAGGCGGGGATTTTTATCTATCCGTTTTCTCCTTAAGAATACCATGAAGTTACCTTTCTCAAGGCGGGGATTTTCATCTATCCGCTTTCGCCTTAAGAATACCATGAAGTTACCTTTCTTAAGGCGGGGATTTTCATCTATCCGCTTTCGCCTTAAGAATACCATGAAGTTACCTTTCTCAAGGCGGGGATTTTTTCATCTATCCGCTTTCGCCTTAAGAATACCATGAAATTACCTTTCTTAAGGCGGGGATTTTCATCTATCCGCTTTCGCCTTAAGAATACCATGAAGTTACCTTTCTTAAGGCGGGGATTTACATCTATCCGCTTTCGCCTTAAGAATACCATGAAGTTACCTTTCTTAAGGCGGGGATTTTCATCTATCCGCTTTCGCCTTAAGAATACCTTGAAGTTACCTTTCTCAAGGCGGGGATTTTCATCTATCCGCTTTCGCCTTAAGAATACCATGAAGTTACCTTTCTTAAGGCGGGTATTTTCATCTATCCGCTTTCGCCTTAAGAATACCATGAAGTTACCTTTCTCAAGGCGGGGATTTTTTTCATCTATCCGCTTTCGCCTTAAGAATACCATGAAGTTACCTTTCTTAAGGCGGGGATTTACATCTATCCGCTTTCGCCTTAAAAATGCCATGAAGTTACCTTTCTTAAGGCGGGAATGAGTACTCATCCCTTTGAGTCATAAGACTACCTTCTCCATCGATCGTCCTTTGAAGCCTACCTACAAAAATGGGGAAGACAACACAAAACAAAAAGTAGAGGAGAAATTGTTACCTGTCGAGACGTTTGAGACTTGAAAGTCATGCTAAGCTAACTAGGTTAGACTTAAGACAATATTTTCTTGGTGATAACTAAGCTTTGAAGTAAAATTTCAAGCCATCACAATCATTTTTGGCGACGATGTTCTGATATTGAGAAATTAAATATTTTGTGAGGCAACAAAAATCTGAAATTTTCAGCATAGCAGAGTTTAAAGTTAACAAATCATCTAGAAAGATTCTAAAGGTATTAAATTTTGACTTTTGGACACACTGAATACCTTTGTGTGTAGATTCGAAATAATCAAGCGGCTTGTGATTTCTTCGTTCCTACACCAAGACACAAAAGTTTTAGTGAAGCCACACAAATATGAAATTTTCAGCATGGCAGAATCTAGATCTAACTTCAAAAACTCATCTAGAAAGATTCTAAAAGTATTAAATTTTTGAATTTTGGATATGTTAGTGATCAAAAAGTCTAATTTCTGAAGATTCAAACGGTTCATGCTTTCGATTTTTCTACAATGAGATATGAGTTTTCTACGACAGACATGTCAAGCTGTAAAAAAGTGACGAATTTTTAGCATGGCAGAATCTAGAGCTAACTTCAAAAAATAATCTAGAACGATTCTGAAGGTATTAAATTCTGAATTTTGGATATGTTAGGGATAGAGAAGTCTAATTTCAGGAAAGTCAAACCGTTTGTGATTTAGATTTTTCTACAATGAGATATGAATTTTCTACGACAGACGCGTCAAGCTGTAGAAAAAGTGACGAAAATCATAAAAAGAGAGGAAAGTTACCTTGAATTATCTCCCTTTCATCAATGGCTTGTATCTCACAATCCGTAATTGAAAAAATTGTGGATACAATGCATCTATTTATAGATGTCATGTAATGAGAATAAAATTATTTTCCTAGTACAATAACAAATCCTTTTTGGCTAGGACAATAGAAAAGGTATATAAATTTGAAGTTGAGTAGGATTACAATTCCTAATTAAATTACAATTCCTTTTTGGCTGTGGCAATAAAACATATATTGGAATATGAAATTGAGTAGGATTATAATTGTTAATTCAATTATAATTCATTTTTTTTAAACTAAGGTGAATTTAGTAACCGGTTAATGCTTCAAGCCTAGTCTCTAAAAGATAAAACATCTCGACAAGACTTGAAGCAGGGGGCATTTGTAATCATTTAAAATTTATTTAAATATAAATTTATTAAATGATTTGAATTATATTAAATTAATAAATATATTGCTCCAGATAAATATCATGGATAAATATAATTAATTTAATTATTTAAATTCAGATAAATATGAATTTAATTAAAGCCCGCTCCATAAAGCCCATATGATATTTCACTTAAATCTAATTGGTCGAAGGGAGTCCTATTCCAATCGCAACTCCTCTATTCTAAAACTATAAATAGGGGTCTCATAATTCAGAAAAGAGAACCAAGAATTTTAACAAGAAGCTAGAGAAAGCTCGTGGATCAAAAGCCGCAGATTTCTCTACAAGTTTAAAGATTCAAGCATTAAAGATTCAAGCATTCAAGTTTCAAGAACGATCAAGATCAAGAACAATAAAGATCAAGAACGACCACCAGATTTAAGATCAAGCTCGAAGCCCTTGGATTCAATTAGCAGTCAAGATCTAGATAAAGTTCAAGTTCAAGTTCAAGATCAAGATAAAGTTCAACATAAAAAGATCAAGATCAAGATAGAGATCAAGATCAAAATAAATCCCAAGTTCAAGATCAAGCTTTAAATCCCTTTTGAATTATACTTGAAAAGACGAATTTAGAGGAATCATAGAGATTGTAACACTCCCACTTGAAATAATAAATCGATTGTTGCTATAATTTTCCGTTCTTGATTATTGTTTTCTCGACGAGAATTTTATTGTCTACAAAGGTAATAATAAGTTATAATAAATTTATTCTTATTTGTGTAATAAATGAACATTTGGGCAAGAGGTGAATTTGAGTATTCTGAGTTTTCAAAAAGGTTACTCATGATATGAATTTTTTTAAGTTTTGTAAGTCTGAATGTCTTGATAAACTTAAAATATTTAAGATACATGAAAATAGCATCATGAAAAATATATAAAGTCAGTGCAATCTGATTGTAGTGATGTAAACTTCTCTGCAAAGCTCACGAGTCACTTATCTTATAGAATAATTGCATTTCAATTTTCTACACCAAACACTCTACAATAGATTTGTATAGAAGACAAAAGAAGTAGACTCTTACGAAGAATATAATATTAATTATTGACTTATTATTAGTTATTATGTTTCTTTTGGGATAGGTTCTAATAATTATATACCACATTTTGAATTCAATTTCATTCAAATCAGTACATTCAACAATTATAGATTTGACGTAAGTCTAATATGTGACATGTTCAAATATAGGATTGGCTAGCAGATGTGCTGAGCGGGAGAATAAGAAAACTGGAATTAGGAACATAATGTGTGTGTTAATTTGATATCCTAAAGAATGAAGTATGTTTACTATAATGTCCTAACAAAAATAAGTCATATATGATGACCATGTGAGGTCTTGCTAGAGAGTAAGGCTTATAGTATGCATGTGATTTGTAGGGCCGTGAGGGTAAAAACTGATATAAATGAACTAGAAATGTTGAGGCTTTGAGAGTGAAGCTATATGTATGTTCATTTGTATATGGTATTACTTTGGAAGGACTTCCCTCACATGACCTATATTATGAGTATATGAGATGATGAATATAGTGATTTGATTATTTGAAATTGTGATTATATCAATATCTAATGTAGTCATTCTAGATGTGTTGATTTGATATGAGCAATCGCCCTTGAGAGGACAAGATGTGAATTTATACATGATTTATGAAGGTTCTGTATATGCTTTAGTAATAATTTGAGAGTAAAGTGATTATGATTATTACTTTGTTGTGTTTTGTTTAAAGAATATAGTCATATGATGTGAATAGTTGTTTCATTATATGATGATTCTAAGGTTGGAAGACTAGTTTTACCTATTGAATCTATTTGTAGACATGGACGGTGAAAGGTTCTTCTCACGCATGATCTAATGAGTTATCTTATAAATTCTGTTAGATTGAATGTCAAGACATTCTTACATGAATATGAACTTAAGTCAAGGCTTAATATGAATTCCAAGATAATTAATGCCTAGAACTGAGTGGATATTTACAATGGGATGGAAACTTCTCTATCAGTAGAGGGCGGGTTTCTAAAAGAGGTCCCATGAGATGGAAGCTCCTCTGTTAGTTGAGGACGAATTTCTAGTAACAATCTACTTATAACATAAATTGTGTGCCCTCGTAGGTTACATAGCTACTGAATCACCCTAAGCTAAGCGTATGGTTCTACCTTATGCAAGTAGAGCAACCCCTTTTCGGTGTGGGGTTGAAACCAGATTCCATGTTAAGCTCCCATGATCTATGTCTGTTAAGGCTTAATCCAACAACAAAGATATGAATTATGAACTATCTTTACTCAAGAAGCTTTACATAGTATGGCTGAGACTATGGGATCTTATTCATGCGTTGCACACATATGCATTGAGGGTATTCATGGTATATATGTTGTCTTATGTTATGATGGTCTATGTAATGAATGTTCTTATGCCTTATTCTTATGATGTATGCTTGGTTGGATTGTAGCTTGAAAGGCTCTTTCAATACACGTGAGACTAAAGGTGAATGTTCCCTTGTCTATGAAAAATAAGCTAAGGATGAGATCAAAAGATGACAAACATGAATGAGGGCCTAAAGCGACCTCCTTAGCACAAGTGGGATTTTGGGGTCTTATCCATCCATTGCACAAGCTTGCCTTTAGGTGACTTAGGAATTGTTTCTCTTAGGTTCGGTTAAACTAGATGCTCTTAAGCTTATACATTATTGTCTTGAAGACATACTGAGAAAGCTTAAAGAGTATTCATATAAGCTCTTTGATGCTTTTATGTAAACTCAAGACGAGCAAGACATCTGAAGTTAGGATATAATCGAAGGTTGTTGTAGTCCACCAATTCAGTTGGTGGACTGACCACCTTATCTTTGTCAAGACAAAGAAAAAAAGAAAGTGATTTTCTAGGAGTCTTGTTGTTAACCACTGCTCTATGCAAGATAGTTTTGTATCTACCATTTAGATTGGGCCTGCAAAAGGACAAACACCAAATATGTTATATTCAAGTTGTTAGTCTAAGAACCCACGATGTATATCATTGCCCGTCATGTGGAAATATGTTATAATATTTATCACCAAAAAAATGTATTATTTATTTAATTGATTATGTTTATATTATTTGTATGTAATACATAATACATTAGCTTATTATATAGTACTAGTTTGTAAATTTGCTTACCATAAATGTGTCTCCTATGTTAACCACAAAAGCATTAAAATTTGGACGAATGGAGTACTATTCATTGTCCACAAAAACCTGAAGTCCTTAATTGTGGCATAATACCCAAAACGTTGAATTCAATAAATATGATCCATAATTTAATTAGATACAATGTTTTGATGTATTCATTGTATTTAGGCTGAACCCATCGGTAGCCCCCTAAACTTGGCATCAATTTTCAGCTAGACACCTCAACTAGACTATTTTCATTTTAGACACCTCATGTTGAGTCCCGCTGTGTCATTTTGACACTTTTTGCTGACTTGACATATTGTGTATGTTGCACCCATTTTGTGCGTGTGAGGTTTTTTTTTTATATAAATTTTTGAATTTTTTTTCGTCCTCCTTCTTAACTTTTTAGCCCTACCACTTATTCCACCTTCCCCCATGAAAATGCATGATAAAAAAACTCACAAAATATGAAAAAATAAAATAAAAAAACTATCACACAAACTTTAAAAACGTTTATAAGAACAAAAATCATCACACTAATTTTGAAAAGATTTTTTTAGAACAAGACACACATTTTTTTTCCAAAAAAGTTAGAAGAATGTCATATATTATTTTCAAAATAAATTAAAAGAAAACCTTAAATCTAATAATTTTTTTTAAAAAAAAAAAATTAGAAGAAGAATCAAGAAAATGGTTGTAGAGTTGGGGAGACAAAAAGGGACGTAAGGCAGATGGGGTAGGGGTGGGGTGATATAAGGTGGGTGGGATGATAGAAAATAGGTAATTTTATTTAAGGAAAAGGTATAAATTTCCCCCTAAACTTGTCTCGAACAATCAGTTACATGCTTAAACTGTTGTGACGACCTATTACAAACCTATACTACTTAAAATTGAATTTATTTACTCCCTAAAACCAAGGTGAAACAAATATATAAAACTGGCGCGTCAAAAAAATCAAAGTAAAAGAAGAATTAAAAAAAATCAAAATCTTCCTTTCCCTCCCATTACCCTTTAGAAAAAGAATTAAAAATTCAAAATCTTCTATCCCTACCCATTACCCTCTTCTTCTTCATTCTTTAATTTTCATCACAATTTTTTTATTTTTCATCACAACCTCAAAGATTCACAATGACTTGTGTGTACTATTGGTGTTGTTAGTTGTGATTATTTGTTGATTGTTTAGATTATTTGTTGGTTATTCAGATCTGAAAGTATGGAGCTCTTTGGAACTTCATAGGAACCATGTTTGAATCTTTGAGCTTGCCGACACACCTGTAAAACAATCAAAAGAATAAAATCGCAAAGGGATAATGTAAGGGGTCTGATTTGGTGTTTGTTGGTGATTGATTTAGATTTTGAGTGGCTATTTTGTGGTGGTTGTTTTGAAGCTGATGGTTCATCGAAAAAGAAGAACAATTGGCATTGTGGAGGTGGATTTATGGTGGTGATGGGTTGGTTGTTCTTCGCCAGAGAAGACAAAGAAAATTCTTGTATAAATTCAAATGAATGATTTCTCCAATGAGATTAGAGATAAAGTGGGTGGCATTTAGTGATAAAGAAGAATATAACTATTAGAGAATTTTAACAATTAATTAGAGATTAATTAGTGTAAAATAGAGTTAACAAAAAGAAAGTTAATTAATAAAGAAAAGAAAACAATAAGAATATATGAAATTATAAAATTTGACGTGGTGCTGACGTGGCAGCGAGTGTAATACACTACATGATGTGATAGTTGTGTTACACGTCTCAGGGTGATATTAAATTTATTTTTAAATGGTAAAGGTGTGTAATAGGTCGTCATAATAGTTTAAGCGTGTAACTTACTTTTCGAGACAAGTTTAGGCGGCAATTTATGCATTTTCTCTTTTATTTATTTATTTTTGCTGAAAACTTAGTTGTTTTTTAATAGTTTATTTTAAAATTGTTATTTTTACATTAAAATACCACATATCAGCTTTTAATTCGTCATCATTCCTTGTCATCCGCAAGTGTGTTACACACACTTTGTAATTTTAGCGGATTGGCAAAAAGGTGTCAAAATGACATAGTGAACCCCTACTTGATGTGTTTAAAATTAACAAAGCCTACTTGAGGTGTCTAAGTGAAAATTGGTGTCAAATTTAAGGGGCTATCGATGGGTTCAACCTTGTACTTATGTATCATAAATTATTATTTTTATGTAAATTAAATAAATCTGAAACATAAATTGTTAGGATATAATAATTTTGATGTAATAAAAATTAACATTTATTGAATCTCAGAAGACTCTTTAAAATTAATAAATATTAATTTATCTATTAAACTATACATTTACAAATTAATAATATCTTGTAGTCTCATCACCTATATTAATTTAGTGAGTTTTACTATGATTTTATTTTTTGAATAAAAGTTATTTGTAGCTATAGAAGGCAATCTATCTAAGGAAAATCAATCGGGAAATTTCCTTAAATATATCTACCTATGATTATTCTATATTATGTGTAGATATGTTACTAACAAAATTATACCCCAATTTTAAGTATTATTAAGTCATTCATAGCAAATTGTTTGGACCATTTTTGATATTTCAAAGCGTTTTAAGGGAAAAAAATTTAAACTCTGATTTGAAATCATTGGTCAAACATATATTTAAAAATATTTCCTTTTTCAAAATTTTATTCAAAATACATAAAAACTCTCTGGCCACAAAATTAAGCAATATCAAGCCCTTCTCAGCATATTGTTCAGACCTATTTTTGATACTTGAGAACTTTATTATGAATTTATTCCAAAATCTATGGTCAAATATATCTTTGAAAGTATTTCCTTTTTTAAAATCTGATTGAAACCACATATGAACTTCTATCCAAATTTTAAGCATAGTAAAGCTTAAAGGGCAATCAGGTTCAAGTGGGAAAAATTTGTCTTTTGTTTCATCGGAAGGCGATAAAGAATGGGAAATTGTTGGCCAAAAGAACAAGTCTAGAGTCAGAAGAACTCAGGATTTCGTTCCATCAAACTAGAGTGCCATTATTCGGGGGCAATTGAAGAGCTTTGTAAAAGTTAAAGGGAACAAAGCCTCTCCGATAGTTCAAACATTTTTGGTGTTCCATCTTGATATTTCACATGAAGCTGTTCATAACATTCAAGATGCTCTCCGCCTATTTTATGCCCTGAGACACTCGAGGGATATAGAACTACCGTAGGAATGGTTGGAGTAGCTACTACTACAAAATCCATCAGCATACAGACATTTCCTAAGGTAATGATTTTATACCTGAAGCGGATTGGTTATGGAAGCTATGGAAGTACCAAATTGCATAAACCTTTGTATTTTCCTCTTGAACTAGTGATAAGACCTAGACTAGGAAATTGCACAGGTTTATGCAATTTGGTACTTCCATAGCTTCCATAACCAAACCTCTACAGGTGTAAAATCATCATCTTAGAAAGTGTTTGTATGCTCATGGATTTCCTAGTAGTAGCCCCTCAAACCATTTCGACGGTACTTCTATATCCCTCGTGTGTCTCAGGGTCAGAAAACAGGTTGAGAGCATGTTGAATGTTATTAACAATTTTGTATGAAATATCATGATGGAATACAAAAAATTGTTGAACTATCACAACGACTTTATTCCCTCTCACTTTTACGTGGCTCTTCAACATGACACTCATGTTTGAAGGAACAAAGTCCTGAGTTCTTGTGACTCAGACTTGTTCGTAAGGCCAACATTTTCCCATTCATCATCGTCTTCTGATGAAATAATAGATGATTGTTTTCCACTTTAACCTGATTGCCCTTCAAGCTTTAGTATGCTTAAAATTTGGATTGAATTTTATATGTTGTTTGAACCTGATTTTTAAAATGGAAATACTTTCAAATGTATGTTTGACCATAGATTTTTGAAATATTTTCTTAAAAGGTTCTCAAGTATCATAAAAGTTTGTTGAGATGGGCTTAATAGTCCTTAATTTCGTGGCCACAGAGTTTTTATATATTTTGAAGAAATTTTTAGAAAACGAAATATTTTTAAAGATATGTATGACCATAGATTTCAAAACAGAGTTTAAAAATTTCTCCTTAAAAAGCTTTGAAATATTAAAAAATTGTCCAAATGCTAGAATGACTTAATAATGCTTAAAATTGGCGTATAATTTTGTTATAGAATGTACATAGACATATCTACACATAATATAGCATAACCATAGGTAGAGATATTTCAAAGTTTTTTAAGGAGAATTCTTCATCTCTGATTTGAAATCTCTGGTCAAACATATCTTTTAAAATATTTCCTTTTTTAAAATTTGCTTCAGAAAATATAAAATAATCTTAAAATTGGGATATAACTTTGTTCTAGAATGTACATAGACATATCTACACGTAATATAGCATAATCATAAGTAGACATATTTAAAGAATTTTTCCAATTGAATTTCCTTAGATAGATTTCTTTATATAGCTACAGATAACTTTTATTCATAATATAATATTATAGTAAAACTGACTAAATTAATATAGGTGAGACTAAAAAATATTATTAATTTGTAGATGCATAATTTAATAGATAAATTAATTTATATTAATTTATAGAGTCTCTTGAGATTCAGGAAATGTTAATTCATCAAAATTATTGTATCCTAATAATTTGAGTATTATATTTATTGAATTTACATGAAATAATAGATTATTATACATAAAGTACAATGAGTACATCAAAATATTGTATCTTATTAAATTATGTATCCTATTTATTAAATTCAATGTCTCATGCCTTATGCGTCAATTCAAGTAAGGACTTAAGGTTTTTGTGGAAAACGAATTGTACTCCATTCATCAAAGTTTTAATGCTTTTGTGGTTAACATAGGCGACACATTTATGGTACGTAAATTTAGAAATTAGTACTATATAATAAGCAAATGTATTATGTATTACATACAAATGATATAAGCATAATCAATGAGACAAATCCATTGTCTTGATGAAAAACGTTATAAGATCTTTCCACATAACGTGCAATTATATACATCATGAGTTCATAGACTTACAAATTGAATATAACATATTTGGCATTTGTTCTTTTGCAGACCCTATCGTATCGTAGATACAAAAGTTGCTTGCATGGAGTAGTGGTTAACAACAACACTCCTAGAAAATCACGTTCTTTATTTCTTTTCCAGATAAAGATAAGGTGGTGAGTCCACCAACATAATTGGTGGAAAAAAACAACCCTTGACTATATCCCGACTTCACATGGTCTGCTCTCTTTGAATTTACTCAAAAGCATCACAGAGATTATACGGACATTCTTCAAGCTTTATCGATGTGGCTTCAATGCAATAATGTAGAGGATTCAGAGCTATACATATAAGGTTCAAAATTGAAGGCCTTGGAATCTTTTGTATGTATATTGAATCATTGATTAGGAACTATAATTTTTTTTTGCAATAATTTAATAAGTTTGGCACCTAGTATTTAGGAGGATATATCTACTTCAGTTTGGTTTTTTGTCCGTAAATACATGTCTTTTGTTAGTCAATAGTATAAAGTTCTGTAGCGCAATACATAATTTATCCTTCAAGTTTTCTTCCATTGCTATTTTCCTACATTTCTTTTCTTTCAAAAACTGATAGGTGGGAGGGATATAGAACTATTTTTTTGAATGGACCTTTGAGTGAAGATATGGATTTCAAAATATTGTTTATCATGAATAACTCGTGTTGTTTTTAGCAATGAAAATTACGAATTATGAGTTGTGAGAACGTTAACTTACTTTGAGGACCTTTATATTTAGGAAGGAAGCAGTGGAAGAGGATTATGAAACTGTTTCGTTACAAAATAATCTCACCAATGCGCAAATAAAAAGTCACAAGGAAAAGAAAATCATGAAATCCACGGCGAAAGCAGCTTTGTTTGTTGTTGTCTCAACAACTATTTTAAAGAGAACTATATTTTTTCCATCACCAAAAGAATTTTTGGACTTACTTTAAGAAAAAATATATTGGAGGTTAAGAAATTGTTTGGTATGTAGCAAGAATTGATGGGAAATAGAGGGAAAGAGAGGAACTTGAAAAGTTGAGAACTTGAAGAGTTGGGAACTTGAAAAGTCCTCTTATGCTTTAATGAAAGGCATTTGTCCCTCATCGGTGGTGGAAAAAAAATAGAAGAGTTAAAATATAGAAACACTCCTATTAATTGTTAAAAGGGTTGGAAAGAGGGACCCCCCTCGCGCCGTCGTCGTCGTCGCTCGCTCGGCTTCGGCTACGGAAAATGATCGATCAAGAGATTATTTTTGAACAAAGTTTGTTTTAATTATTTATTTAATTAATTAAATTAAATGGCCAAAACGTTTTCAATTAATTAGTTGATAACAGAACCATTTTCAGTTATTTATTTGAAATTAACCGAAACATTTTAACTTTTTAGTTGATTAACCCGACCCGACTCGGATCTGCGCGCGACCCGTTTGATTTAAAATAATTTCCCATTTTATTTAAATTTCCCGCCAAAGAATGTTCTGAAATGTTGCAACTTTCAGGAACAGTTTGTACCATTTGAAAGGTTGCAAACTTTCATTAATGGTCGTGTAGATTCTGAAAGGGTTGCAACCTTTCGGAACATGTTCTTCTTGCCTATAAATACCATTCACTCTTCAGAATATTTCCTTACGAATTTCTGATTTTCTTCTTCTTCTTATGCACAATTTTTTTTCGTGTACTTTCTTGCTGTTGTCTGGTTCGCTGACACCATAGTTTTTGATATCTATATTCTGGTGATTGAGATCATTTTACCCTAGGAGTTTGATTCCACATAAAACCTCGGATACTAGAGGGGAATAATTTCTTTAAGGGGACACTGTGAGTTGAGTGCACATGATTTTTTTTCGTGTGAAAAGTTTTCATGTTCTGGTACGTTTTACAGATTTTAGTTTTTTTATGAACTAAATTTTTGTTCATCTTTCTCACTGGTTCAGTAAATTTTGGTTACTTCGTGTTTCTACAAAATTTATTAGAATCAGTAATTCTATTTTTTTCCAACACAGATTGGCAACAATCTTAAGGAAATTATTTTTATTATATATTAATCTGTGTTTCTGATGGAGATAAAAAAACTCCATAATTTTATACTCCTTCAAGTCTGCAATTATAATTTATTACTTACTAAGACTGTATCAATTTTTGTTTATCAGAAATGGCAAACAACGGTGTTATAGTGGTTGTTGCTGCACCAACCCGAACTGTTGTACCACAAGTATAAAAACCGGGTAAATTCACTGGTGTGTCAAAGGATGGCAGCAACGAGTAGTTTTATGGCTTACCACTCTTGGTCTGCAGAAATTTACCAGTGAAGAAACTCCAGTGCCTGCTGCTGATATGCCAGACAGATAAAAATTCATGATTAGTGAAGCATGAAAACAGGTAGACTTCCTATGTAAGGGTTACATTTTGAGTGCTTTAGATGATGATTTATATAATGTCTATAGTGCAATGTCAACTTCGAAAGAGTTGTGGGATTCACTTGAGAAGAAATATAACACATAAGATGCATGCTTGAAAAAGTTTGTGGTCGCAAAGTTTTTAGATTATAAAATGATAGATAGTAAAATTGTTGGATCACAAGTGCATGAACTTCAACATATTCTCCATGATCTGATTGTTGAAGATATGGTGGTAAATGAAGTTTTTCAAGTGGCTGCAATGATCGAGAAGTTGCCTCCTTCGTGGAAACAACTTCTAGAATTATCTAAAGCACAAGCGTAAGGAAATGAAGCTTGAAGATCTTGTGACACGACTCAAGATTGAGGAAGATAACAAAATCGCTAAAAAGAAGTCTCGTAAGAGTTCAACAATCATTGGAGTTAATATTGTTGAAGAAGCTCCTAGAAAAGACAAAAAGAGGAAAAGTCCAATGGCAGAAGTCAGAACAGGCCAAGAAGAAATTCAAAGGCAATTGTTACAACTGTGGCAAGGCTGGTCATAGGTCTTCTGATTGTCGTGTTCCAAGAAAGGACAAAGGCAAAGGCAAAGGCAAAAGTCAAGCAAACATCGTGGAAGAGGTGGAAGATGCAGATGACTTGTGTGCAATGATCTCGGAGTGTAACTTAGTTGAAAATCCCAAGGAGTGGTTTCTCGACTCAGGTACCAATCGGCATATTTGTTCTGCAAAAGAAGCGTTTGCAACGTACACTCCTGCTGAGTACGATGAAGATTTGTTCATGGAAAACACAGCAACAACAAGAATTGCAGGAACTGGGAAAGTAATTTTGAAAAGGGAAAAGGGTCTGATATACCCCTCAACTTTGCCATTTGGAGATGATATACCCCTCGTTATAAAAGTGGCTCATATATGCCCTTATCGTTATACAAACGCTCACATATACCCCTGTCGTTGCAAAATGAGCTCACATATACCCTTCATTTAACGGAAGTTAAAAAATTAGTTTTAGATTTATATTTTTTACTTTTATTTTTTTAAAAAAAAATATTTAGGGGTATATATGATTCTTCTATCAAAGTTCAAGTTATATTTTAAAATTTTTTCATACGTAAATTATTATATGACTTCTTTTATTATAATTATTTAAGTTTCTTATTCTTATTTTATTTTTTTCTTTCATTCCTTAGTTTAAAGAAAACAAATTTAAACTATTTTTTTTGTCTATATTATAATTTGATTTTTGTATTCGAAGAAAAAAGTTTAGTCATCTACAATAAGTTTTACAAGAATATTAGTGAAACATAAATAAATTTGATTATTAAAATAATAATTCTAAATTAGTCATTGAAACAAAAAAAAATCAAAAAAATATGTTTCACGAGGATTACATTTACTCATATGATAGTATATTTTTTATAAAAATATAATAAAAAATTAGATTAAAATTATTTTATTTTCATTTTCGTTAGAGGAAAAGGGTATATGTAAGCCATTTGTTTAAAAGTAATGAGGCACTTTCATAACAAGGGGTATATCAGCTCTAAATGACAAAGTTGAGGGGTATATCAGACCCTTTTCCCTTTTGCAAATGACATCCGGCAATGTGTTGACTTTGAACACTGTTCTGCATGTTCCCACTATTAGGTAGAATTTAGTTTCTGTTGCACTACTCGTTAAGAACGGGTTTAAGTGTGTCCTAGTTAGTGATAAAGCTATAATAAGTAAGACTGAAATTTTCATAGGAAAGGGCTACCTCAATTAGGGTATTTTCAAACTGAATGTAATGGTTGTTGACAGTATTAATAAAAATTATATTTTATGGCATGCCCGTTTGGGACATGTAAATTACAAAGCCTTGCGAAAATTAGTTACTTTAGAAGTATTGCCTTATTTTAAATGCGATAAATCAAAATGCGAAATTTGTGTGGAAAGTAAGTTTGTTAAACAACCTTATAAGTCTGTTGAAAGAAATTCCAAAACTTTAGACTTAATTCACACGCGATATGAGGTCGACACCATCTCGTGGTGGAAAAAAGTATTTTATAATTTTTATTGACGACTGTACTCGATTTTGTTATGTATATTTGCTTAATAATAAGGATGAAGCAATTGATGCATTTAAGCATTACAAAAATGAAGTGGAGAACCAATTGAATCTAAAGATAAAAATGATTCTGAGTGATAAGGGTGGAGAATATGAATCTCCTTTTGCAGAGATATGTTTGGAATATGGTATTATTCATCAAACTACTGCACCCTATACACCACAGTCAAATGGTTTGGAGGAACGCAAGAACAGAACATAAAAGGAAATGATGAATGCCTTGATGATCAATTCTGGTTCACCGCGAAACCTTTGGGGGGAAGCCATTCTTACGGCTAATAAGATACTCAATAACGTACCCCCATCGAAAAACACAATCAATTCCATATGAGTTGTGGAAAGGAATGAAACCCAACTTGAAATATTTCAAAGTGTGGGGGTGTTTAGACAAGGTAGAGGTTCCTTTACCGAAGAGGGTTAAAATTTGACCCAAAACAGTAAACTGTGTATTTATTGGATATGCTGTGAACAATAAGACCAACATATTTTTGGTTCACAAATCTGATAATCCTGAGATTCATATTAATACGATAATTGAGTCAGATAACGCAGAGTTTTTTGAAAACATTTATCCGTATAAAACTGAATGTGAGTCGACAAGTGAAAGACCTAAACGACCACGAGAAGAATCAACGGAAAATACACTAACTAGTGAGGATCCTAGGCGTAGTACATGCAAACTGAAACTTGCTTCTTTTGGACCAGATTTTGTGGCACTATTGCTTGAAAATGAGCCTCAAATATATAAAGCAGCTATGTCTTCGTCTGAGCCAACTTATTGAAAAGAAGTAATTAATAGTGAGATAGAATCAATTTTAAGTAATCACACTTGGGAATTGGCTGATCTTCCTCCGGGAAATAAACCTTTAGGATCAAAGTGGATCTTTAAAAGGAAAATGAAACCTGATGGGACTATTGAAAAATATAAGGCTAGATTGGTAGTCAAAGGGTACAGACAAAAGGAAGGTTTGGACTACTTTGACACATACTCTCCAGTAACAAGGATAACATCAATTAGGATGTTAATAACACTAGTAGCAGTGCAAGATCTTAAAATCCACCAAATGGATGCAAAGACAACCTTCTTAAATGGAGAGTTGGTGGAAGAGTTACATGGAACAACCTGAAGGGTTTGTAGTTCCTGGTAAAGAAGAGAAAGTGTGCAGACTTGTGAAGTCACTTTATGGACTCAAGCAAGCACCCAAACAATGACATGCTAAATTTGACCAAACAATGTTGGCAAATGGATTCAGGATTAACGAATGTGAAAATGTGTTTACATTTAAAACGTTATAAATCATGAAGTCATTGTTTGTTTGTATGTTGATGACATGTTAATATTGAGTAAAGACATTGACGATATGAATGCTAGTAACCGCATGTTGTCCAGCAAGTTCGATATGAAGGACCTAGGAGTTGCTGATTTGATCTTAGGGGTCAGGATTATCAAAACTCCCTAGGGACTAGCATTATATCAATATCATTATACTGAAAGAGTATTGGATAAGTTTAATTACTTGAATTTCAATGTTGTCAAAACTCCAATTGATTTAAGTTGTACATTTCAAAAGAATGAAGGTCAAAGTGACTCTCAATTGGAATATGCCTGAGTGTTGGAATGTTTGATGTATATTATGAATTGTACGAGACCAGATATAACATGTGCTATTAGAAAACTGAGTCGGTTAACTAGTAATCCGAATCATACTCACTGGATGACAATGAAACGTGTGTTGCGTTATCAGAAATATACACAAAACTATGCTTTACATTATAATAAATATACTGCTGTGATTGAAGGATATATTGATACAAAATGGATCACCGGTTCAAATGAAGTAAAATCCACAAGTGGTTATGTGTTCATACTTGGTGGAGGAGCAGTCTCTTGGAAATCGTCCTACAAACATGTATTGCTCGCTCCACAATGGAATCAGAATTCATTGCTTTGGATAAGGCTGGTAAAGAAGCTGAATGGCTCTGGAATTTCGTAGAGGATATTCCATTCTGGCCCAAACATGTTGGACCTATTTGCATACATTGCGATAGTCAAGAAGCAATAGGTAGGACAGGGAGCGTCATGTACAACGGGAAGTCTCGTCATATACGATGGACACATAACACCGTAAGACAACTGATCTCTAGTGGAATTATCACAATTGACTATGTTAAGTCATGCGATAATGTGTCAGATCCACTAACGAAAGGCCTAGTGAGAGAGGCAGTTGAAAGATCATCTAAGGGAATGGATTTACGACTTAGGACAAGTCGGCATGACGGTAACTCTATCTAGGAGACTGGAGATCCCAAGAGCTACAATCAAAGAGAAAAACAAAGTTGTGGCTGACGGTTCGACATTGTCAATTAACTGAATCTATTCTCATGATGAAGACAATGTCAGGAACAAGGTTAAGATTTTAAGGCTTGTTAATGAGGTAATAAAGCTTAAAATTTTAATGATTTGCTAAGTTTGGTAGATTTGACCAAATAGTGTATCTACGAGATGACACGGTTAGAAATCACCTATGTGAGTGTGAAATGTAAGCCGCTTCAAAGAGAATTTTATGTCAAAAGCCTATTCTCTATACACTCCTGAAACAAGGAGGTGTTCATGGCTGAAATGAATACAACCGTAAGAACCATAAAAAGTAGAGGGTTAATTGTGTGACATATGGTTATCTAGGTATACACAAAATCTCGACGGTTCAAAGATATCGCATCTACCGATTGACCGAGTATATCTGACATATGTTCACTACGGGAAGTCCAAGGGGAAACCTACTTATACTGATGCAATTAGTCCTTGCATGTAAAGTACACAATTGTCAGTGCATTCCTATGTTATAACAACTCCCAATCAATGTGGGGGATCTTGGGTATGTAGCAAGAATTGATGGGAAATAGAGGGAAAGGGAGAAACTTGAAAAGTTGAGAACTTGAAGAGTTGGGAACTTGAAAAGTCCTCTTATGCTTTAATGAAAATGCATTTGTCCCTCATCGGTGGTGGAAAGAAAAATAGGAGAGTTAAAATATAGAAACACTCCTATTAATTGTTAAAAGGGTTGGAAAGAGGGACCCCCTCGCGCCGTCGTCGTCGCTCGCTCGGCTTCGTCTACGGCTACGACTCAGGCTTTGGCTTTGGAAAATGATCTATCGAAAGAATTTTTTTGGACAAAGTTTGTTTTAATTATTTAATTATTTATTTATTTAATTAAATTAAATGGACAAAACATTTTCAATTAATTAGTTGATAATAGAAACATTTTCAGTTATTTATTTGAAATTAACCAAAATGTTTCAACTTTTTAGTTGATTAACCCGACCCGATTTGGATCCGCGCGCAAACTGTTTGATTTAAAATAATTTCCCGTTTTATTTAAATTTCCCGCCAAAGACTGTTCTGAAATGTTGCAACTTTCAGGAACAGTCAGTACCATTTGAAAGGTTGCAAACTTTCATTAATGGTCGTGTAGATTCTGAAAGGGTTGCAACCTTTTGGAACCTGTTCTTTTTGTCTATAAATACCATTCACTCTTCAGAATATTTCCTTATGAATTTTCTGTTTTTCTTCTTCTTCTTCTGCACAAAAATTTTCTTCGTGTACTTTCCTGTTGTTGTCTGGTTCGCTGATACCACAGTTTTTGGTATGTATACTCTGGTGATTGAGATCACTTTACCATGGGAGGTTATATTCCACATCAAACCTCGGATACTAGAGGGGAATAATTTCCTTAAGTGGACACTGTGAGTTCAGTGGACTTGATTTTTTTCCTGTGAAAAGTTTTCATATTCTGGTACATTTTACAGATTTTAGTTTTTTGTGAATTAAATTTTCGTTCATCTTTCTTACTGATTTAGTAAATTTTTGTTACTTCGTGTTTCTGCAAAATTTATTAGAATCGGTAATTCTGTTTTTTTCTAACATAGATTGGCAACAGAAATTGTAGTTGCAAATAATTAAGAACTCCAAAAAAATCAAAGAATGCTTGTATAGATTGCTTGGTAATGATAGCAAGGTAAGATTTCTAGGCCCTAGATCATAAAAAGTAAGAGATAAATATAAACACAAGCAGCCAAAGGTTGATTCATTGAATATTTTGACTTTAGCAAAAAATCAAGTAAGTCGTTGTTTGAATGTGATACTAAAGATTTCCTTAATTAAGAGGAAATGGAGTGAATGTTAGAAACCATTGAAACAATATTCCTCAAATAGTATAGAAGAAATATGTGATAACGACCGTATTAAAGAAAAGAAGGTAAAATTTTCCAATTCCATGGGAAAAGACTTCAGTAGAAGCACAACTAGGGAAGGGACTGATGGAGAAGGTAGAGGTAAGAAGAGAGAGCGAGTCGGACAAGATATAGATTACATTGTGTCTCAGCATAGTGCAAATACTGAAGATTTTGGATCAACCTTTCTCCTTCTCTTTATATGTTAGCTAGTCTTTTGTCATTGAGACGTCTTGTTATGTTCCAATAATGGGACTTGCATTTGTTCACAGTCAACACCTTTGAACTAATGAATTCTAGGTTATGGTACTGGCTCCATTGTGTATAGTTCGATGCAACGAAATTCATCATTATATTTTGTTAAATTGTTTGTAGGTAACAAAATATTATAATAATTTGTGACTAAATAGGATTAGAAATGGATTTTGTTGTTTAGCTATAAAATTTATCAGTCGCTAATTTCTATTTTTAGTCAGTTCTTATGTGAACAAGATACATAAGATGAGATTGAAGTGGCTGCAACAAATGTTTCCAAAGTAGACAATTTCCTTTTTGAAGAATTTTGATGACAATTTGCACTATGCAGAGACACAAGGTAATCTAGATCATGTCTAACTCGTTCTCCCTTTTCCCATCAGTCCCTTCGCTAACTTTGCTTCAGCTGAAGTCTTTTTCCATCAGTACCACAAGATTATATGTAATTTATCTTGATAATGGGAACAATATAGTTTCAACTTCTTGTTCTAGTGCATTTTTAATGTATTGAACATGACCGAGTAGAGATATTTATTTTATACTGACTGACAAAAACATATTCTCTAAACTATCAAATGTACTTATATTTTTAATCCCGATATAACTATTATAATCTTTATATGTATTAATTATTGTTTTGATTTATTAACATATGAGATTCTTATATGGGTAGATATGTCTAGTAGATTGGATGCTAATAACATATAATGGTGAAATAATAAGTTTGTCGATGGAATTCATATCTCGTTATAGAGATTAATTGATATGTCTTTTTGAGAAGCATATAAGTTTTCATCGTGTCAAACATTGCAAATTAATTTATGAATCCAACATATGAAATAAGTGAAGTAGTGATTTAAAGAAAATTAATCGTTGAATTAAATTCGTCAGTAATTTGAATTATTGATTAGTATCTGTAATCTTAACATGGAGAATTACATAAGTGTTTAATGGAGAATTTTTAAATATAAATAGACGAGTGCAGTTAAGAATTTCTAGTAGAATGATTGTTAATTTATTATTGTAAGAATAATTCAAATTAATTATTTGGAATCATTTTTGTAATATGAAGCCTCAATAATGAATTTTGAGTTCCCTACCGTGCCCGTATTTAACTAGAACTCAGAATCCTATTTTTAAGATAAAAGAGGAGACTAGTGTGAGTTTTTCTTTTAAAAAGAAATCAATCATGTATTTTTCTTGTTGAAGTAAATAGACTATTTTTTTCTCCTTTTTGAATTGGAAGAAATCTCTATTGGTAGGATTCTCTTAACCTAGAAAAAGATTGAATGTTTCTATTGATCATACTCGCCCACCCAAGCATTGAGAGAGTTTATATGTGAATTTGGGATCATTGTAGAATGATACATAACCGTTTTCTATCTTTTAGATTCACTTGATGAACTGTCTAACTTGGGAATTCGTCTGAAGCAAGATCTGTATTATAAGTTCTGGATTCACTTGAATGGATCTGCTCACACTTTAAGAGTTAATTCTTGAATGAAATTTCAATAAGTTTATGTGTTCTAGCATAACTGTATATGATCTAGCATTAATGATTTGGTTATATATTATTCATTTCGGCAGTAAGATTCTGATATGCTTCCGTTGTGCATATAATTTTCTAACAATAGGCATCAAGAGCTAAGTTTGCATCTAAATATATAGGCTAATATAGTTATACATATTTGTTATTATGTATATGAGTACGTTTTTTGTTCGTAATAACGTATACAATGACAGAAAAGGAAGACATTGCATGTGTCGGCGGCAGGTGTGTTCAAAAAATTGTAATATTTTTTTGGCAAAGTTAATATGTCATATTTATCAAATAATAGATATATTTTACCTACATGTTCTTGTTCCTTTTGATTTGTCAAGAATAAGTTTTTTGAATTAAAAAAAAATATTTGTTTTGGCGACAAAAGTGGATTGTTGAAAAATAATTTTGACCAAAGAATTCCTTAATATTTTAGAGTAGGAGTTCTTGTACTATTTTGTTCACTTTTGCAAAACATCAAAAGAAAAGGAGAAATATATATAATTCAAGAAGTGACGGTAACAACCCCTGGTGCCATCATTGTATTAGGATATTTTTCCTTTTTTCTAAATTCTTCTTCCTTTTATAATTATATGAGCTTTGATATCTTACCTATGAATGTATAATTTAAGATTTATTATTGATAAATAATTCGTACGAAATTAATTATTTATTTGAAATGACGAAAACAATTCTCTCTTTTCTCTCTCTCTCTCTCTCTCTCTCTCTCTCTCTCTCTCTCTCTCTCTCTCTATCTATCTATCTATCTATCTATATCTATATATATATATATATATATATATATATATAGATATAGATAGATATATTAATTGAGAATAATCATTAATAAATAATATACACTAAGGTGGTTTATTTATTAGAGTCGTTAGAACATATTCAATATAACATGTATAAATTGTCCTAAATAAATGTATACTAGTAATGGTTTGTTTACTCAAATGGATATTAAACTTCAGATACTAGTAACACTTAATTAATTCATGAGAAAATATATTAAAGGTTTTCACTAATAAGAATGGTAAAAATGTAATATCTTGAAATCTCGGGTGCATTAATCGAGAGGACAATTTGCAATAAAAAGTAGTGTATGTTTTAATCAAAGGAAATACACATAACATTATGATCCAGAGATAATTTAAAGGAGAATGAAATTTGAATCAAGTTGTTTTATCTTTAACTATGCTTATAAAAACAGTTATTTTTCAAATTTGTTTATAGTTTACGTGGTCATGAATTTTTCTGATCTCTGATTGACTTTGAAATTTGATAATTCCCTTTAAAATTATCTATATGATTTTTAAGTAGTTTGTTAGATTAAAATTTGACTTGAATATGATAAGATCATTCTTTGTATCAGTTATGTTTATGTTGAATTTGGAATATGATTTTACATAGTTATTTAACATAAAAATTGATGTGTGATAATAATGTAGGCATATTGTTTTAAATTTCTAAAGATTCTTTAATCACTTGAATTTAAATTTGGTCATAGCTTTTGAATTTTTTTTTTATAAACTTCAATTGACCTGAAATTTTGTAAGTTCATTGATAACGACCTAGTAAAAAGTACTCATTGCTATGTGGTTATAATTTTAAAATCTTTCTTTTGAATAAAAATGTGATTGAGTATGAATGACATCCTATATATTGATTTTATTTATGTTATATGTAGTACATTATTACACATGATAAGTTAACATGAATTGATATATGATATGGATATAGATCTGATTATTTTTTAAAATAATTTGAATATGAATTTGATCATAACGATAAATATTGTTTTTGAATTATGACTGATCTGAAATTAGGTAGGCTCATCAGAAACGAACAAATTAAAAAAACTTATTATTATGAAGTCATTTGACAATTTGAGGTTGTGTGGACTTATTATTATGAAGTGATTTGACAATTTGAAGTTGTGTGGATAATGTTTTTAGATACTTTGTATTCTAAAAATTTAGTTTTAATGAAAATTTCTCAACTAAGATATACTGGTGATTGATACTGTTCTCTATGGTCTTCACGACTACAATTTAGTGAAGTATTAAGTTAATGTGTTTGTTTAGACCTTCCTCCATATCAGATGAAATTAATACAAGTCTTTAGAATTTAATCTCTGATTTTGATAACTTGCATTGACTCTCCATATCTCAGTAATATTACATTGGACCAAAGAATCTAGGGATAATAATATTAACTTGGCATAATTAACATATACTCTCCATCTGAGTTACTTTGATCTAAATTTGTTGCAGTGAATATCTGACACCACAAATTTATGTTGCATCAGTAGTAATTTTTTCTATCAAAATTTGTCATTCAAGATACATGAACATATATGAGGCGTGTTTTTAATTTTAATATTAAAAGTATACATAAACATGTTAATTATTTAGAAGATAATACTCATATAATGTAAATAGTTTTTAGAATTTTGTTGTTTCTTTTTTATTAGTATATCTATTTCACAAATGATAATATGTGATAGGAAATACTGAACGAAAAATCTTCAATTCTATTTTGGACAAACATTATTTTTTGACAAAATTGATCATAGTTTTGGAATTCAAAAAAGGGAATTCTAATTGATCTAAAATTTGATAGATTCATAAGGACGACCTAATAAGAAATATTATTTCTTTTGATTATTATATGAGTTTTGGTCATATTTTGTTATAGGGGCCCCTCCCTTGATTACCAAGATTGAATAGTAGTGAAGTATTAATTTTATATGTTGGCTTAGACCTTTCTCCCTATCGGATAAAATTAATGCACGTCACTATCTATTTAATCATCAAATTTTGATAATATGTATTAACTCTCCTAAGCTAAGTAATATATGAATGGATATATGTAACTACAAGATTTTCACTTGACTTAAAGTAAAAGTAGATTCTCAATCTGAGTTAGGTTTGTATAAGTGCATGAAGTGAATAATTGGTCATTGTACATGTGTATTGCATGGATACTTCTCCAATCCCAACGATTTGCTATTCAAGATTTATGGATGTGTATGAATAAATGAGCCCTAAATGTTGTTATTTAAGATTATTCGAAATATTATGATCTATTTAATGTATTATATCTTATTCTCAATAGACATTACGCACCCACTTAGTACTACTTAAGTTTTTCTTTTGGTAGAGATAAGATATTAATTCAAAGAATGCATTATAAATGTACCTTAATTATTTTCAATTTCTATCAAGAGAAGAGATGAGTATTTAATACATTTGTTCGTCACTTTCTCAACATTGAGTTTGATAAATATTTAATATTTTGTGGTATATTGATGCGTGTTTTTTATTAGCATTATCTCTCATGAATTTAATTATATTAATCTATCTTTTAAATTGAATGGAACTTATTTGAACATTAGCATCTAAGTCATTTATTCTCAATAGAATTTCGAGGTTGGTTAAGGGATGAACATATTGGTTCATAGAAAGTGCAGTCACTACAAACATGTGTGTCGTGTTTAGAAGGAAAATGAATAAGATAGCTTTCCTCTTAAAAAGAAAAAAGAGGTAGTAATACATTATAATTAATCTATTCTTTTTCGTGTAATAACTGAGCATTTGGGCAACATGTGAATTTAAGTATTCTGAGTTTCCAAAAAGGTTACTCATGATATGAATTATTTTTGATGTTTTGTAAGTTTGAATATCTTGATAAACTCAAAATATTTAAGATACATGAAAATAGCATCATGAAAAATATATAAAGTCACTGCAATCTAATTGTAGTGATGTAAACTTCTCTGCAAAGCTCATGAGTCACTTATCTTATCGAATAATTGCATTTCAATTTTCTACATCAGACACTCTATAGATTGGTATCGAAGATAAAAGAAGTAGACTCTTACGAAGAATATAATATTAATTATTGAATTATTATTAGTTATTTTGTTTCTTTTGGGACAGGTTCTAATAATTATATACCATATTTTGAATTCAATTTCATTCAAATCAGTACATTGAACAATTATAGATTTGACGTAAGTTTAATATGTGACATGTTCAAATATAGGATTGGTCATCAGATGTGCTGAGTGGGAGAATAAGAAAACTGTAATTAGGAACATAATGTGTGTGTTAATTTGATATCCTAAAGAATGAAGTATGTTTACTATAATGTATTAAAAAAATAAGGCATATATGATGACCATGTGAAATCTTGCTAGAGAGTAAGGCTTGTAGTATGCATGTGATTTGTAGGGCCTTGAGGGTAAAAACTAATATGAATGAACTAGGAATGTTGAGGCTTTGAGAGTGAAGCTATATGTATGTTTATTTGTATATGGTATTACTTCTGAAGGACTTTCCTCACATGACCTATATTATGAGTATATGAGATGATGAATAGTGATTTGATTATTTGAAATTGTGATTATATCAATATCTAATATAGTCATTCTAGATATGTTGATTTGATATGAACATTCTCCCTTGAGAGGACAAGATGTGAATTTATGCATGATTTATGAAGGTTTTGTATATGCTTTAGTAACAATTTGAGAGTAAAGTGATTATGATTATTACTTTGTTGTGTGTTGTTGAAAGGATATGCTCATATGATGTGAATAGTTGTTTCACGATATGATGATTCTAAGGTTGGAAGACTAGTCTCACATATTGAATCTATATGTAGACATGGATGGTGAAAGGTTATTCTCACGCATGGTCTAATGAGTTATCTTATGAATTATGTTAGATTGAGTGTCAAGACATTCTTCCATGAATATGAACTTAAGTCAAGACTTAATAGGAACTCCGTGAGAATTAATGCCTAGAATTGAGTGGATATTGACAATGGGACGGAAACTTCTCCATCAGTAGAGGGCGGGTTTCTAAAAGAGGTCCCATGAGATGGAAGATCCTCTGTTGGTTGAGGATGGATTTCTAGTAACAATCTACTTATACCATAAATTGCGTGCCCTCGTAGGTTACTTAGTTATTGGATCACCCTAAGCTAAGTGTATGGTTCTACCTTATGCAAGTAGAGCAACCCCTTTTCAATTTGGGGTTGACACCGGATTCCATGTTAAGCTCCCCTGGTATATGTCGGTTAAGGCTTAATCCCATAATAAGGATATGAATTGTGAAGTATGTTTACTCAAGAAGCTTTACTTAGTATGGATGAGACTATGGTATCTTATTCATGCATTGCACACATATGCTTTGAGGGTATTCATGATATTTATGTTGTCTTATTTCATGATGGTCTATGTAATGAATGTTCTTATGACTTATTCTTATGATGTATGCTTAGTTGGATTGTAGCTTAAAAGTCCTTTCAATACATGTGAGACTAAAGGTGAATGTTCCCTTGTGTATGAAAAATAAGATAAGGATGAGATCAAAATATGACAAACATGAATGAGTGCCTAAAACGACCTCCTTAGCACAAGCTGGATTATGGGGTCTTATCCATCCATTGCACAAGCTTGCCTTGAGGTGACATAAGAATTGTTTCTCTTAGGTTAGGTTAAACTATATGTATTGATTATGTCCATTACTATGTTGTTACATTCTATTCTTTTAGCCTATGTTTTATGATGATGTCTTTTATGCTTATAACTTGTGATATTGTCTCTTATGATTATGGTATATGTGTTATGTTGACTAACACCTATGGTGTTCTTATGTTGATTATTTATGCTAGACATCATATTTAGTATTTTATTGTACTAACACATACTTTTGCCTACATTATTATAAAATGTAGGGTTCGGCGATATTGACTTCCATTCTCGTGGCTAGGCTTATAGTAGATCAAGAAGAGAAATTTCGGTTATTCCTCATAGCATCGAGGACTTGATCTCCTTTCTTTTTTATGTCTTTCTTTTATATTTGGACTTTTGTATAGGTTGTGTCCCTCACTCTTTACATGTATTAGATTGTTAGAGACCAGTGTAAGACTTGTATAAATCTCTTACCTCTTCTTATATAGTATCTATAAATCTTACCTTGTATAAATACTGAGCAATCTATCAAAGCATTATTTGATTTTCTTTGAGTCTTTTATTCTTTTTAACTTGAATTCTTTCACCTCCAACATATTCTTCCTTAATATTTCCAAATTTCTTTTGGTGATAGGATAAATATCATTCTGTTTAAAATAGTTGTTGTAACATCTAGTAACCTGAAATAACTAAAAATAAGCTAAGAAACCAAGAATAACCAGTTTTGGAAATAAATAGGAAATCAGGGAAATTTCCAGCTTTCAAAAGTGAGTTTTGGTCATTTTCAAACGGCCATAACATCCATCTCAAGAGGAGTTTGCATGAGTTCTTTAAATGGTTGTAAATACCTTTGGAATATCTTTCCAACGCCATCGAGTTTGCACAAATATAATGTCGTATGAGGGAGATATGTCTTTCGGAAGTTGGGTTGTTGCACTCAGGAAAGTCCAAACCGGATTTTAGTAAAGGTAAAGTTGTCTTTTCACCCTAGTATTTTCTAATTCTTTTTAAGGTTTTATTAGGGGTAAAACCAAGTCCCAAATCAGTTTTAGAAAAATTAAGAACGCTTAGGGCTTGGGAGAAGTAAGAAAAGAAGAGGAAGATCAAGAATTGTCCAAGAACGCCAATATTGTTGCTTGGATTTCGTCGGGGTTGATCCCTATCGAGGTATATGAGATAATTATGTATTAGTTCCTTTCACCCACACCCCAATTTGATTCAATTCAGAAAGTTAGAGTTATTTGATTGATGAACATGAAAGTTCTTGATTCATGTTTCCGGGATTTTTTACGAGTCTAAACTATTGGGTATTGAGTATATTAATGATTCTATGGGTTTGGGGAAAGATCCATGGAAGTTTGGGAGGTTTAGAGTTGAAAAATAGGAGAAGAAAAGTCAGAAAACCCGTCTAACAGGCCCTAGGGCGCCGCACCAACCAGAGCCCTTCAGAACACACTCTATCTGTCAGGCTCTGGTGCGCCACGCCTGCCAGAGCTCCTGAGGACAGCCTCTGTGCATTAGGCTCTGGCGTTCCGTGCCTCTCAGAGCGCCAACAGCACTTGGAGACCCCGTTCTTTCCCTATCTTTTTTTACTAGTTCCTAAGTGAAGTACCTATAATTCCTAGTTGATTCCAAAACTCTAAAGTACATCTAAACATCATCCATAAACATGATATCATGATCCTTGAAACCATAATTTAATTCAAGGGAAGCTAAGATCAAGGTCAAAGAAGTTAAGAGTCAAGTTTAAAAGTTAAGAAGCAAGTCAAAGTAAGTTTGTAAAGTTTTCAAAGAGTCTTAAACAAATATTTTAACTTTGTTTTAAGTCTCAAGTTACATGTTAAATAAAGAGTAAAGAGTTGAGTTAAATTCTCAAAAGCTATAACGAAACTAAGAATTCCCTAAATATTACGCTTCAAGTTATGCAAAGAGTAAGAGTTGAGTTCATTTCTCAAAAGATATAAGGGATCTAAGTATTCCGTAAAGGTTTATAAATGTTTTCTCATTTAAATTAAAAGGGAACTAAGAGTTCCAAAAGTGTTTTGAACAAAGAAGGGAACATTGATTCCAAAAAGGAGCTTTTTAAAGCTAAAGGATTCGGTAAATAATCTCAACCCAAAGGAAGGAAGTTTTATTAAAAGTATGAGCTAAATTATATTTTGGGATTAGTATTGAGAACCGATGTGGGGATGAGAGTTCATATTAACTCAAGTCTCCATGTAAACCATGAAGCCATCATGGAAATTGACGGGTCATACTTTTTAGATGATCACGTAAGTTGAGCTAGTGGATCCACTAAGTTAAGTAAGGTCCTATACCGATGGCAAGGTATAGGATGGTCCTTGAGAAATGTTAGGTAAAATGTTGTATCATCACTTAGGATCAAAGTGATGGTTGTCAGTTGGAGAATCTCCCACAAAAGTTATATTACTTATATATAGAAGTAAAGTTGAGTTTGTTATTACATTTATTTTACGAACTAAGTTGTTTTATTGTTTTATAGCTTTATATATATCATGTGTGTTTGAAATTGTTTTATATACATACATTGAGTTAAGCATATTCTTGAGTTGAGCAGAGCCAAGGTAAGTTCATCTTAATCCCTTCAAGCTTAAGTCGTTATTTAGAATTCCAACTTGCATACTCGTACATTCAATGTACTGATGCCAGTTGGCCTGTATGTTTTTTATGCGGACGCAGGTAACCAGGATCAGCACGCAGTGCACCGTTGATCCAGTTGAGCACTCCACAATCACTTGGTGAGCCTCCTTGCATTCCGGAGGACATCCCTATTGTTGCTTTTCTAGTTTAGTTCATTAGGATGTTGTCGGGTCTGTCCCAACATCCATCTCAATAAGTTTAGAGGCTTCATAGACAGTTAGTAATTCAGTTTTGGAGTCTCATTTACTTTGAAATTTCATATGTTCAAGTGTTGAGACTGAAGTGTCATTTAGGCCAAGACATTGATTTAAGTTATTTATGAGATTGTTCTTATTTTATTATTGAGTAAATCTTCCGATGAGTTAAGTAATCCAAGACAATGGTTCGCTCGAGGACATAAATGGTCACCGAGTGCCAATCTCGCCCAGGGTGTAGGCTCAGGGCGTGACAAACTTGGTATTAGAGAATAGAGTTCAAGAGTCCTAGGGAGCCTATGAAGTCATGTTTGTAGAGTCTTAGTCATCACTGTGAAGCGCACCACATCTATGATTAGAAGGCTACGACATTTAGGAAAATTTCACTTCTTTACATTCTTTTCATGCGTTAGAGGTTATATCTATAAAGTCTTTCTCTAATTTGTTCTTGTGCGTGTTTCAGATCATCATGCCTCCATGAAGAGCAGTCAGAGGTTGACCAGCTTGGAGAAATGCTGAGGAACAAGAGGTCCCTAATGCACCGAATGTGCAACCTCAAAGGGGAAGTTACTAATGCTGAGTTCCGCTAGGCTATCCGAATGCTGAGCCAAGCGGTGACTAACCAAGTTGGGAAACAGAGAGGAGCTCAACAGGAAGGGGATGACACCTCGAGGGTTCGTGAGTTTTTGATAATGAATTCTCCTAGTTTAACTGGATCAAGCACTATTTAGGATATTGAGAACTTTGTGGATGAGTTGAAGAAGATGTTTGAGGTAATACATGTGGTTGATAATGAGAGGGTTGAATTAGTTGTATACAACCTGAAGAGTGAGTCTAGAACTTGGTTCGACCAATGGATGAAGGGTAGAGTTGATGCACCACCTCCAAGTTGGGCTTGTTTCGAAGAAGCCTTTTTGGGGATGTTCTTTCCTCGAGAACTGAAGGAGGAAAAGGTCTGGGAGTTCCTCACTTTAAAACAGGACTCCATGAGTGATCATGAGTATGGGTTGAAGTTCACCCAACTGTCTCTATGCAACGGATATGGTGAAAGATATGAGGAGAAGAATGAGCTTGTTTGTTGCCGGTTTGGGTCGTACTTCAAGCAATGAAGGTAGGGCTGCAATATTGATTGGTGACATGGACATATCCAAGATTATGGTCTATCTGCAACAAGTTGAAGAGGAGAAACTGAGGGACATAGAGGAATATCGAAACAAGAAATCGAAGAAATGGAATGAGTCTGGTCAATATAAGGGTGGTTCAAGTTTACCACAATTTCTGAAATCTAAAGGACATGCACAATCATCTGCTAGTGCACTTGTGCCCAGAAATAGAGGTGAGTATAATGGATAGAATTCATAGAACTTCAAGGCTAGACCAGCTCATTCCTAAGGTAGTGTGGCACAAGGAGGTAATGGGATTTCTGCATGTGGTAGATGTGGTAGATACCACCCTGGTAGATGTCGTGATGGCCAGAAAAGTTGTTTAAAGTGTGGTCAAGAGGGTCACTTCATAAAGGAGTGTCCTAAGAATAAGCAAGGTGTTGAAAATACGAGCAACGGAGCTCAATCTTCTTTAGTTACTCCACCAGACAGGGATGCACCTAGTGGAGCCACTTCTGGTACCAACGGAGGGGCAAACCATCTCTATGCAATCACTAGCCACCAAGAGCAACAGAATGCTCCAGATGTTGTCACAGGTATGATCAAAGTCTTTACTTTTGATGTTTATGCTTTGTTAGACCCAAGATAAATTTACCTTTTGTAACCCCTTATGTTGCAATTTAGTTTGAGATTCTTCGTGAAAAACTTTGTGAACCCTTCTGTGTTTCTACACCTTTTGGGGAGTCTATTCTACCAGAAAGAGTCTATCGTGTTTGTCCTATTTCCATCAATCATAAGTACACCATGCTGATCTAGTAGAGTTAGACATGGTAGATTTTGATGTCATTCTAGGTATGGACTAGCTTCATGTCTGTTATGAGTCAATAGATTGTAGACCCCGAGTTGTCAAGTTCCAAATTCCTAATGAGCCAGTCATAGAGTGGACTAGTAGTTCAACAGTGCTTATGGGTTGTTTCATTTCATACCTAAAGGCGAGAAAGTTAATCTCAAAAGGGTGTATCTATCACTTAGTCCGAGTTAATGACACAAGTGCTGAGATACCTTCCCTTCAGTCAGTTCCTATAGTTATTGAGTTTCCACAATTCTTTCCTGATGATCTACCAAGAGTCCCTCACGAAAGAGAGATAGACTTCGACTTAGACATCATTCCAGATACATGTCCTATCTCTATTCTGCCATACATAATGACACTAGCAGAGTTAAAAGAACTAAAAGAATAATTAAAAGATTTGTTAGATAAAGGCTTCATTCGACCAAGTGTCTCACCTTAGGGTGCTCCGGTCTTGTTTGTAAATAAGAAAGATAGTTCCCTTAGGATGTGTATAGACTATCGCCAATTAAATAAGGTGACCATTAAGAATAAATATCCTCTTCCGAGGATAGATGATCTTTTCTACCAACATCACGATGCTTCATGCTTTTTGAAAATTGATCTAAGATCAGGTTACCATCCGTTGAAAGTTAGGGAATGCGATATTCCAAAGACAGCTTTTAGAACCAGATATGGGCATTATGAGTTTCTGTTATGTACTTTGGTTTGAAAAATGCACCTGTAACATTCATGGATCTTATGAACAGAGTCTTCAAACCTTATTTAGATCTATTTGTCATCGTCTTCATTGATGATATATTGGTTTATTCAAAGAATGAAGAAGATCATGCTAGTCAACTCAGGATTGTTCTGCAGACATTGAGAGATAAAGAGCTATATGCCAAGTTCTCCAAATGTGAGTTTTGTTTTAAGTGTGTTGCATTCTTGGTCCACATGGTTTTTGGTGAAGGGATTAGAGTTGAAACTCAGAAGATAGAAGCAGTTCAGAGTTTACCTAGACCCACATCTCCAATATATATTAGGAGTTTCTTGGGCTTGGTTGGTTACTATAGGAGATTTGTTGAAGGAATCTCATCTATATCATCTCCTTTGACCAAGCTAACTCAGAAGACAATCAAGTTTCAATGGTCTGAAGCTTGTGAGAAAAGCTTTCGGGAGTTGAAAAAGAGGTTGACTACCACTCCTGTTTTGATATTACCAGAGGGTACTCAATGCTTTGTGGTGCATTGTGATGCATCAATAGAAAGCTTGGTCAGCGTGTTGATGCATAATGGAAAGGTTATAACTTATGCCTCCAGACAGTAAAAGGTTCATGAGAAGAATTACCCAATGCATGACTTTGAATTGGCTGCTATAGTTTTTGCTTAGAAGATATAGCGTCACTACTTGTATGGTGTTCATGTGGATATATTCACTGATCACAAGAGCCTCCAATATGTATTCACTCAGAAGGAGCTAAATATCGGATAGAGGAGGTGGTTAGAATTACTCAAGGATTATGACATGAGTATTCTTTACCACCCAGATAAGGATAATGTGGTTGTTGATGCCTTAAAAAGGTTATCCATGGGGAGTACTTCCCATGTTGAATAAGAGAAGAGGGAGTTAGCTAAAGATGTGCACATATGCACATTTGGGAGTCAGACTTATGGATTCCACAGAAGAAGGGATAGTGGTACCTAGTGGGACTGAATCATCACTAGTGTTTGAGGTGAAAGAAAAGCAAGACCAAGACCCCATTTTGCTTGATTTTAAGGCCAATGTTCATAAGCATAGAGTATCGGCTTTTGAATAAGGGGGAGATGGTGTGCTGAAGAACCAAGGTAGATTATGTGTACCTAAGATGGATGGACTCCAAGAGACGATCCTGGAGGAGGCTCATAGCTCCAGATATTCCATTCATCCGGATTCTACCAAGATGTACAGCGACTTGACAGAGGTATATTGGTGGGAAGGCATGAAGAATGATATTGCTGAATTTGTTGCCAAATGCCCAAATTGCCAGCAAGTGAAGGTAGAATACCAAAGGCCTGGAGGTTTAGCTTAGACTATAGAACATCCGTAATGGAATTGGGAGATGATTAACATGGATTTTATCACAGTTTTGCCAAGCTCTCGCTGGCAATATGATTTTATTTGGGTGATTGTTGACATAATGACAAAGTCAACCCATTTCTTGCCGGTAAAGAATACCTATTCAGCCGAGGATTACACTAAGTTGTACCTTTAAGAAGTGGTAAGACTTCATGGAGTTCCGGTTCTATTATTTCAAATAGAGGTGCACAATTTACTGCACAATTCTAGAAATATTTCAAGAAATGTTTTGGTTCAAAGGTGAACTTAAGCACTACTTTTCATCCTTAGATAGATGGACAAGCAGAGCGTACTATCCATACCCTAGAAGATATGCTTAGAGCTTGTGTGATCGACTTCAAAGAGAGTTGGGATGATCACATACCTCTCATTGAGTTCGCTTATAATAACAGTTACCATTCGAGCATCCAAATGGCTCCCTATAAAGCTATTTATGGGAGAAGATGCAGATCTCCTATTGGGTGGTTCGGAGTTGGTGAAGCAGGGTTGATAGGACCTTATCTAGTTCACGAAGCTATGGACAAGGTGAAACTGATTCAATAAAGATTGAAGACGGCACAAAGTTGTCAAAAGTCTTACACAGATGTTAGGAGAAGGCCATTACAGTTTGAGGTGGATGATTGGGTATATCTGAAGGTTTCACCAATGAACGGTGTTATGAGGTTCGGTAAGAAGGGTAAACTTAGTCCCCAGTATATTAGACCTTATAGAATATCCAAGAGAGTGGGTAGTGTGGCCTTTGAGTTGGAACTACCCCAAGAGTTAGTAGTGGTTCATCTGGTATTCTATATTTCTATGTTGAAGAAGTGCTTGGGTGATCCTTCAATGATTGTACTAACTGAGAATGTTGGGATTAAGGATATCTTATATTATGAAGAAGTTTCGGTCCAGATTTTGGATCGTCAAGCTCGCAAGTTGAGGACAAAGAAAGTTGCATCAGTCAAAGTCCTTTGGAGGAACCAATTTGTTGAGGAAGCGACTTGGGAAGCTAAGGAAGATATCAAGAAGAGATATCGACATCTCCTCGAATCCAGAGAAAATGCAGATCAAGGTATTACATTCTCTTCTTAGCCTTTTATAAGACTATGTGTAAGCGTGTTATTACTTTGCTTTTGTTGTTGAAGTGCTGAAATGATGTTACTACCCGTAGCTTAGTGAAAGTATTCTTATTCGAGGATGAATGTTTCTAAGGGGGAGATATTGTAACATCCCGTAACCTAAAATAACTAAAAATAAGCTAAGAAACCAAGAATAATTATTTTTGGAAATAAATAGGAAATCTGGGAAATTTCTAGCTTTCAAAAGGGAGTTTTGGTCATTTTCAAACGGTCATAACTTCCAGCTCAGGAGTATTTTTCATGAGTTCTTTATATGGTTAGAAAGCCCTTGGGAATATCTTTCCGACTCCATCGAATTTCCACAAATATGATTTCGTATGAGGGATATATGTCTTTCGTAAGTTGGGCTGTTGAACTCAGGAAAGTCCAATCCGGATTTTAGTAAAGGTAAAGTTGTCTTTTCACCCTAGTATTTCCTAATTCATTTTAAGGTTTTATTAGGGGTAAAACCAACTCCCAAATCAATTTTAGAAAAATTAAGAACGCTTAGGGCTTGAGATAAAAGAGAAAAGAAGAGGAAGAGCAAGAATTGTCCAAGAACGCCAAGATCGTTGCGTGGATTTCATCGGGGGTGATCCATATTGAGGTATGTGAGATAATTCTGTGTTGTCTCCTTTCACCCACACCCCAATTTGATTCAATTCAGCAAGTTAGAGTTATTTGAATGATTAACATGAAAGTTCGTGATGAAAAATTGTGAAATTCTTGTTGGTCGAATTGTAGTTGATCTCTAGTACATTTTATGTTTCCGGGCTGGTTTATGAGTCTAAACTATTTGGTATTGAGTATATTAATGATTCTAAGTGTTTGGGGGAAGATCCATGGTAGTTTGGGAGGTTAAGAGTTGAAAATCGAAGAAGAAAAGTCAGAAAACTTGTCCGACAGGCCCTGGGCGTCGTGCCTACCTGAGCTCCTCAGGACAGACATGCTCTGGTGCATCACTCCTGCTAGAGCGCCTGAGGACAGACTCTGTCAGTCAGGCTCTGGTGCTCCGCGCCTCTCAGAGTGCAAAGGTCACCTGCAAACCCCATTCTTTTCCTATCGTTTCGTACTAGTTCCTAAGTGATGTACCTATAATTCCTAGTTGATTCCAACACTCTAAAGTACATATAAACATCATGAAATCATCCATAAACATGAGATCATGATCCATGAAATCATAGTCCTATTTAAGGGAAGCTTTGATCAAGGTCAAAGAAGTTAAGAGTCAAGTTTAACAGTAAAAAAGAAAGTCAAAGTAAGTTCTTAAAGTTTTCAAAGAGTCTTAAAAAAATTTAACTTTGTTTTAAATCTCAATTTACAAGTTGAGAAAAGAGTAAAGAGTTGAGTTAAATTCTCAAAAGCTTTAAGGGAACTAAGTATTCCCTAAAGAGTTAAGTTTCAAGTTAAGCAAAGAGTAAGAGCTGAGTTCATTTCTCAAAAGTTATAAGGGAATTAAGTATTCCCTAAAGGTTTATGAATGTTTTCACATTTAATTTAAAAGGGAACTAAGAGTTCCAAAAGTGTTTTAACAAAGAGGGGAACATTGATTCCAAAAAGGAGGTTTTTAAAGATAAAGGGTTCACTAAATTATCTCAACCCAAAAGAAGGAAGTTTGATTAAAAGTATGAGCTAAAGTATATGTTGGGAGTAGTATTTAGCACCGATGTGGGGATGAGAGTTCATATTAACTCAAGTCTCCATGTAAACCATGAAGTCATCATGGGTATTGACGGGTCATACTTTTTAGATGATCATAAGTTGAGCTAGTGGATCCACTAAGTTATGTAAGGTCCTATACCGATGGCAAGGTATAGGATAGTCCTTGGGCAACGTGAGGTAAAACATTGTATCATCACTTAGGCTCAAATTGATGATTGTCGGTTAGAGAATCTCTCATAAAAGTTATATTACTTTATATATAGTTAAATTTGAGTTTGTTATTGCATTTTTTAATGAACTCAGTTATTTTATTATTTTATAAACTTTATATATATCTCGTGTGTTTTAAATTGCTTTATATACATACATTGAGTTAAGCATATTATTGAGTTGACAAAGCCAAGGTAAGTTCATCTTAATCACCTCAATCTTAATTCATTTAGCACACCCACTCGCATACTCGTATATTCAATGTACTGATGCCAGTTGGCCTGCATCATTTTATGATGCAGACGCAGGTAACCAGGATCAGCACGCAGCGCACTGTAGATCCAGGTGAGTGTTGCGGAGTCTCTTGGTGGGCCTCCTTGCATTCCGGAGGACATCCCTATTATTTATTTTCTAGTTTAGTTCATTAGGATGTTGTGAGGTCTGTCCCAACATCCATCTCAATCAGTTTAGATGCTTCATAGACAGTTAGTAATTCAGTTTTGGAGTCTCATTTACTTTGAAATTTTATATGTTCAAGTGTTGTGACTTACGTACGATTTTGGCCAAACATTAATTTAAGTTATTTATGAGATTCTTCTTATTTTATTTATCGAGTAAGTCTTCCGCTGAGTTAAGCAAGCCAGAACAAGGGTTTGCTCGAGGACAACAATGGTCACCGAGTGCCAATCCCGCCCATGGTTTAGGCTCGGGGCGTGATAGTTGTTGAGACAACAACAAACAAAGGTGATTTCATTGTGGACCTCATACATTTTCTTTTCCTTGTGAATCTTGATTAAATCTATGGTTAGATTTTTTTGTAACAGATTAATTTTACAATCCTCTTCAACATCTTTCTTCCTAAAGATCAAGGGTCTCAAAGTAATTTTCCGTTATCATAACTCATAATTGGTAATTTTCATTACTAAAACCAGCAGAAGTCAGTCATGAAAAACATTTTTTGAAATCCATCTCTTCACACAAAGGTCCGTTACAAAAAATATCTCCAAATCCCACCTATCAGTTTTGGAAGAAAATAAATACAGGAAAATAATGGAAAAAAATTTGAAGGATAAATTAAGTATTTCACTATATAACTTTATATTATTGATGACTAAAAAAAGACATGTATTCACAGAGTAAAAACAATATGAAATTGAAATCAACTCCTAAGTACTAGGTGTCTAACTTAATAGAATTATTGCAACATGAATATTTGTAGTTCTAAATGAAAGATTTAACATACATACAAAAGATTCGAAGGCCTTCAATTTTGAACCTCACATGTAAAGCTCTTAAGCTTATACATTATTGTCTTGAAGTCACACCGAGAAAGCTTAAAGAGTATTCATATCAGCTCTTTGATGCTTTTGAGTAAACTCAAGACTAGCAGGACATCTGAAGTTAGGAAATAATCGAGGGTTGTTGTAGTCCACCGATTTAGTTGGTGGACTCAACACCTTATCTTTGTCAAGACAAAAAAAGAAAGCAAGTGATTTTCTAGGAGTCTTATTGTTAACCACTACTCTATGCAAGATACTTTTGTATCTACCATTAGATAGGGCCTACAAAAGGACACACACCAAATATGTTATATTCAAGTTGTTAGTCTAAGAACTCACGATGTATATCATTGCCCTTCATGTGGAAATATCTTATAATTTTTTCACCAAAAAATGTATTATTTGTTTAATTGATTATGTTTATATTCTTTGTATGTAATACATAATACATTAGCTTATTATATCGTACTAGTTTTTAAATTAGCTTACCATAAATGTGTCTCTTATGTTAACCACAAAAGCATTAAAATTTGGACAAATGGATTACTATTCGTTGTCCACAACAACCTGAAGTCCTTAATCGTGGCATAATACACAAAACATTGAATTCAATAAATATGATACATAATTTAGTAATATACAATGTTTTGATGTATTCATTGTACTTAGGATGAACCCATCGGTAGCCTCCTAAAGTTGGCATCAATTTTCAGTCAGACACCTCAACTAGACTTTGTTCATTTTAGACACCTCATGTTGAGTCCCTCTGTGTCATTTTGACACTTTTTGCTTACTTGACATATTGTGCGTTGCACCTATTTTGTGCGCGTGAGGGTTTATTTTTTTTTATATTTTTGAATTTTTTCCCTCCTTCTTCTTCACTTTTTAGCCCTACCACTTATTCCACCTTCCCCCGTGAAAATTCATGATAAAAACCTTACAAAATATGGAAAAAAAATAAAAAACTATCACACTAATTTTTAAAACATTTATAAGAACAAAACTTTTAAAAATCATTACACTAATTTTGAAAAGATTTTATAGAACAAGACACGCATTTTTTCTTCAAAAAAGTTAGAAGAATGTCATATATAATTTTCAAAATCAATTAAAAAAACCTAAAATCTAAAGATTTTTTTTAAAAAAAAATTGAAAGAAGAATCAAGAAAATGCCTGTAGAGTTGGGGAGGCAAAAGGGACGTAAAGCAGATGGGGTAGGGGTGGGGTGATATAAGGTGGGGTGGGATGGTAGAAAATAGGTAATGTTATTTACTTATTTTTGCTGAAAAATTAGTTCTTTTTAATAGTTTATTTTAAAATTATTATTTTTACATCAAAATATCATATGTCAGCTTTTAATTAGTCATCAGGACATGTCATCCTCAAGTGTGTTACACATACTTTGTAATTTTATCTGATTGATAAAAAGGTGTCAAAATGACATAGTGGACCCCCGAGGTGTTTAAAATGAACAAAGCCTACTTGAGGTGTCTAAGTGAAAATTGGTGTCAAATTTAAGGGGTTGCCGATGGGTTCAACCTTGTACTAATGTATCATGAATTATTATTTTTATGTAAATTAAATGAATATGAAACATAAATTATTAGGATACAATAATTTTGATGTAATAAAATTTAACATTTCTTGAATCTCAAAAGACTCTTTAAATTAATAAATATTAATTTATCTATAAAACTATACATTTGCAAATTAATAATATCTTGTAGTCTCATCACCTATATTAATTTAATGAGTTTTACTATGATTTAATTTTATGAATAAAAGTTATTTGTAGCTATAGAAGGAAATCTATTTTAGGAAAATCAATTGCGAAATTCTTTAAATATCTCTACCTATGATTATTCTATATTATGTGTAGATATGTTACTAACCAAATTATACCCCAATTTTAAGCATTATTAAGCCATTCTTAGCAAATTGTTTGGATCCATTTTTTATTTTTCAAAGTGTTTTAAGGAAAATATATTAAACTCCGATTTGAAATCATTGGTCAAACATATGTTTAAAAATATTTCCTTTTTTCAAAATTTTCTTCAGAATATATAAAAGCTCTCTGGCCACAAAATTAAGCATTATCAAGCCCTTCACAGCATACTGTTCGGACCTATTTTTGATACTTGAGAACTTTTTTATGAATTTATTCCAAAATCTATGGTCAAATATATTTTTGAAAGTATTTCCTTTTTAAAATCTGATTCAAACAACATATGAACTTCTATCAAAACTTTAAGCATAGTAATGCTTGAAGGGCAATTAGGTTCAAGTGGGAAATATTCGTCTGTTGCTTCATCAGAAGACGATGAAGAATGGGAAATTGTTGGGCCATAGAACAAGTCTAGAGTCACCAGGATTTCGTTCCATCAAACTAGAGTTTCATTATTGGGGGGTGGTGGTGCAATTGAAGAGCCTTGTAAAAGTTAGAGGGAACAACGCCTCTGCGATAGTTCAACCATTTTTCGTGTTCCATATTGATATTTCACATGAAGCTGTTCATAACATTCAAGATTCTCTCCGCCTATTTTCTGCCCCTGAGTCACTCGAGGGATATAGAACTACCATAGGAATGGTTGGAGTGGCTACTACTAGAAAATTCCATCAGCATACAGACACTTCCTAAGATGATGATTTTACACCTAAAGCGGTTTGGTTATGGAATCTAAGGAAGTACCAAATTGCATAAACCTTTGCATTTTCCTCTTGAACTAGTGATAAGCCCTGGACTAGGAAAATGCACAGGTTTATGCAATTTGGTACTTCCATAGCTTCCATAACCAAACCTCTACAGGTGTAAAATCATCATTTTAGAAAGTGTTTGTATGCTCATGGATTTCCTAGTAGTAGCCCCTCAAACCATTCCGACAGTACTTCTATATCCCTCGTGTGTGTCAGGGGCAGAAAACAGACTGAGAGCATATTGAATGTTATTAACAACTTTGTGTGAAATATCAAGACGGAATACAAAAAATTGTTGAACTATTACAGCGACTTTATTCCCTCTCACTTTTACAAGGCTCTTCAACAACACCCCCCCCCCCCCAACAATGGCACTCAAGTTTGAAGAACAAATTCCTGAGTTCTTGTGACTACAGACTTGTTCGTAAGGCCAACATTTTCCCATTCTTCATCGTCTTTCGATGAAACAACAGAGGATTTCTTTCCACTTGAAGCTGATTGCCCTTGAAGCTTTAGTATGCTTAAAATTTTGATAGAATTTTATATGTTGTTTGAACCTGATTTTGAAAATGGAAATACTTTCAAAGATATGTTTCACCATAGATTTTTTGAAAATTTTTCTTAAAAAGTTCTCAAGTATCAAAGTTTGTTGAGATGGGCTTAATAGTGCTTAATTTCGTGGCCAGCGAGTTTTTATATATTTTGAAGAAAATTATAGAAAAGGAAATATTTTTAAAGATATGTTTGACCATAGATTCAAATCAGAGTTTGAATATTTCTCCTTAAGAAGCTTTGAAATATTTAAAAATGGTCCAAATGTTAAGAATGGCTTAATAATGCTTAAATTAGCGTATAATTTCGTTATAGAGTGTGCATAGACATATCTACACATAATATAACATAATCATAGGTAGAGATATTTCAAAGCTTTTTAAGGAGAATGTTTAATCTCTGATTTTAAATCTATGGTCAAACATATCTTTTAAAATACTTCTTTTTAAAAATTGTGCTTCAAAAAATATAAAAATATACTTTAAATTGGGATATAACTTTTCTAGAATGTACATAGACATATCTACACATAATATATCATAATCATAATTAGACATATTTAAAGAATTTTTCCAATTGATTTTCCTTAGATAGATTTCCTTATACAGCTAGAAATAACTTTTTTTCATAAAATAATATTATAGTAAAACTAACTAAATTAATATAGGTGAGACTAATTTTTTTTTATTAATTTGTAGATGTATAATTTCATAGATAAATTAATATATATTAATTTATAGAGTCTCTTGAGATTCAGGAAACGTTAATTTTAATTACATCAAAATTATTGTATCCTAATAATTTGAGTATTATATTTATTGAATTTACATGAAATAATAGTTTATTATACATAAAGTACAATGAGTACATCAAAACATTGTATCTTATTAAATTATGTATCCTATTTATTAAATTCAATGTTTTATGCCTTATGCCTTAATTCAAGTAAGGAGTTCAGGTTTTTGTGGATAATGAATTGTACTCCATTCATCAAAATTTTAATGCTTTTGTGATTAACATCGGCGACACATTTATGGTAAGCAAATTTAGAAATTAGTACTATATAGTAAGCAAAAGAATTATGTATTACATACAAATAATATAAGCATAATCAATTAAACAAATACATTGTCTTGATGAAAAACGTTATAAGATTTTTCCACATAACGTGCAATTATATACATCATGAGTTCATAGACTTACAAATTGGATATAACATATTTAGCGTTTGTTGTTTTCCAGACCCTATCGTATCGTAGATACAAAAGTTGCTTGCATAGAGTAGTGGTTAACACCAAGACTCCTGGAAAATCACTTTCTTTCTTTATTTGTCCAGACAAAGATAATGTGGTGAGTCCACCAACTAAATTAGTGGAAAACAACAACCCTCGACTATATCCTGACTTCACATGGTCTTCTCTCATTGAATTCACTCAAAAGCATCACAGACATGATACGGACACTCTTCAATCTTTCTCGATGTGGATTCAAGGCAATAATTTAGAAGCTTCAGAGCTATACATATAAGGTTCAAGATTGAAGGCCTTGGAATCTTTTGTATGTATATTGAATCTTTGATTAAGAACTATAAATATTCTTTTTGCAATAATTTAATTAAGTTCGGCACCTAGTATTTAGCATGTGATATGTACTTAAGTTTGGATTTTAGTCTGTAAATACATGTCTTTGTTAGTCAATAGTATAAAGTTCTATAGCGCAATACATAATTTATCCTTCACCTTTTCTTCCATTGTTATTTTCCTACATTTCATTTTTTTTCAAAAACTGATCGGTGGGATTTAGAACTATATTTTTTAATGAACCTTTGAGTGAAGAGATGGATTTCAAAAAAAGTTTATCATGAATAACTCGTGCTGTTTTTAGTAATGAAAATTACCAATTATGATTTGTGAGAACGCTAACTTACTTTGAGGACCTTGATCTTTAGGAAGGAAGCAGTGGAAGAGGATTATGAAATTAATTCGTTATAAAATAATCTCACCATTGCGAAAATCAAAAGTCACAAGGAAAAGAAAATCATGAAGTCCACGACGAAAGAAGCTTTGTTTGTTGTTGTCTCAACAACTATTTTAAAGAGAATTATAATTTTTCCATCACCAAAGAAATTTGGAATTACCTTAAGAGGAAATATATTGGAGGTGAAGAAATTGAAGTTGCAAATAATTAAAAACTCCAAGAAAATCAAAGAATGTGTGGCAATGATAGCAAGGTAAGATTTATAGGCCCTAGATCATAAAAAACAGATAAATATAAACACAAGCAGCCAAAGGTTGATTCATTGAATATTTTGACTTTTGCAAAAAATTAAGTAAGTCGTTCTTTGGATGTGATACTAAAGACTCCCTTTATTAAGAGGAAATGGAGTGAATGTAAGAAACCTAAGAAATAACCTCCCCAAAATATTATAGAAGAGACATGTGATAACGGTCGTATTAAAGAAAAGAAGGCTAAATTTTCCAATTCCACGGAAAAAGACTTCAGTAGAAGCAGAACTAGTGAAGGGACTGAAGGAAAAGGTAGATGTAAGAAGGGAGAGCGAGTCGGACAAGATATAGATTACACTGTGTCTCACCATAGTGCAAATACAGAAGATTTTGGATCAACCTTTCTCCTTCTCTATATATGTTAGCTAGTCTTTTTGCATTGAGACGTCTTTCATGTTCCAATAATAGGACTTGCATTTGTTCACAGTCGACACCTTTGTACTAATGACATCTAGGTTATGGTATTGGCTCCATTGTTTATAGTTTGAAGCAACGAACTTCATCGTTAAATTTTGTTACATTGTTCGTAGGTAACAAAATTTTATAATAATTTGTAACTAAATAGGATTACAAATGAATTTTGTTGTTTAGCTATAAAATTTATCAGTTGCTAATTTCAATTTTTAGTCAGTTCTTGTGTGAACAAGATACTTAAGATGAGATTGAAGTGGCTGCAACACAAGGTTCCCAAACAGACAAATTCGTTTTTGAAGAATCTTGATGAGCATTTGCTCTATGCTGAGACAAAATTAAATCTAGATCTTGTCTAACTCGTTCCCCCTTTTCCCATCATTCCCTTCGCTAGCTTTGCTTCAGTTGAAGTCTTTTTCCATTAGTACCACAAGATTATATGTATTTTATCTTGATAATAGGAACAATATAGTTCTAACTTCTTGTGCTAGTGCATTCTGTATGTATAGAACATGATCGAGTAGAGATATTTGTTTTACATTGACCGACAAAAACACGTTCTCTAAACTATTATGATCTATATATGTATTAATTATCGTTTTAATTTATTAACAGGTAAGATTCTTATATGGGTAAATATGCATGGTATATTGGATGATAATAACATATATTGGTGAAATAATAAGTTTGTCGATGGAATTTATATCTCGATATAGAGATTGATTGATATGTCTTTTTGAGAAGCATACAAGTTTTCATCGTGTCAAACCTTGTAAGTGGATTTATGAATCCGACACATGAAATAAGTGAAGTTATGCTTTAAAGGAAATTAATCGTTGAATTAAATTCGTCAATAATTTAAATTATTGATTAGTATCTATAATATTAACATGGAGAATTACGTAAGTGTTTAATGGGGAATATTGAAATATAAATAGAGGAGTGAAATTATGAATTCTAGTGGAATGATTTTTAATTTATTATGGTTTGATTAATTCGAATTAATTATTTGGAATTATTATTATAATATGAAGCTTCAATAATTAATTTTGTGGTCCCTACCGTGCCCATATTTAACTAGAACTCAGAATCCTATTTCTAAGGAGAAAAGAGGAGACTAGAGTGAGTTTTTCTTTTAAAAAGAAATCAATCATGTATTTTTCTTATTGAAGAAAATAGACTGTATTTTTTTTTATCCTTTTCAAATTGGAAGAAATCTCTACAAGTAGGATTCTTAACATATAAAAAGATTGAATGTTTCTATTCATACGTGCTCACCCAAGCATTGAGAGAGTTCAGATATGAATTTTGGATCATTGTAGAAGGCTACATAACCGTTGTCTATCTTTTGGATTCACTTGATGATCTGTCTCACTTGGGAATTCGCCTGATGGAAGATCTGTCTTATAAGTTGTGGATTCACTTGAATGGATCTGCTCACACATTAAAAGGTAATTCTTGAATGAAATTTCAATAAGTTTATGTGTTTTAGCATAACTGTATATGATCTAGCATAAACAATTTGGTTATATATTATTCATTTAGGCAGTAAGATTCTGATATGCTTCCGTTGTGAATATAATTTTCTAACAATAGGCATCACGAGCTAAGTTTGCATCAAAATATATAGGCTAATCTAGTTATACATATTTGTTATTATGTATATAAGTACGTTTTTTTGTTCGTATTAATGTATACAACGACAGAAAAGGAAGACATTGCATGTGTCGGCGGCAGGTGGTGTTCACAATGATTGTAATATTTTTCGGCAAAGTATTTCTTAATATTTTGGAGTGGAACTTCTTTTACTATATTGTTCATTTTTCCAAAACATCAAAAGAAAAGGAGAAATATATATAATCATGAAGTGATGTTAATAACCCCTGGGGCCATCATTGTATTAGGATATTTTTTTTTCTAAATTCTTTTTTCCTTTTAATAATGTGTGTGTGTGTGTGTGTGTGTATGTGTGTTATAGTGTGTGTGTGTGTGTGTGTGTGTGTGTATTTATAAATTGTCCTAAATAAATGTATACTTGTAATGGTTTGTTTACTGAAGTGGATATTAAACGATATTAAAGGTTTTCACTGATATGAATGATAAAAATGTAATATCTTGAATTCTCAAGTGCATTAATCGAGAGGACAATTTGCGATAAAAAGTTGTGTGTGTTTTAATCAAAGGAAATACACATAACATTATTCTACAGAGATAATTATTAAAGAGAATGAAATTTGAATCAAGTTGTTTTGATCTTTAACTATGCTTATAAAAAGAGTTATTTTTCAAATTTGATCATAGTTTACGTGTTCATGATTTTTTTTTATCTCTAATGGACTTGAAATTTGATTGTTCCCTTTAAAATCATTTAGATGAGTTTTAAGTAGTTTGTTAGATTAAACTTTGATTTGAATATGATAAGATCATTCTTTGTATCGATTATGATTATGTCGAATTTGGAATATGATTGTACATAGTTATTTGATATGGATTGATGTGTCATAAGAATGTAGGCATATTGTTTTAATTTCTAAAGATTCTTTAATCACTTGAATTTAAATTTGGTCATAGCATTTGGAATAATTATTTTTACAAACTTCAATTGACCTGAAATTTTTTAAGTTCATTAATACAAACCTAGTAAGAAGTACTCATTAATATGTGGTTATGATTTTAAAATCGTTCTTTGGAATTATAATGTGATTGAGTATGAATGACATCCTTTATATTGATTTCATTTATGTTAATGTAGTACATTATTACACATGATAAGTTAACATGAATTGATATATGATATGGATATAGATCTGATTATTTTTAAAAATCATTTGAATATGAATTTGATCATAACGATAAATATAATTTTTGAACTATGACTGATCTAAAATAACGTAGGCTGATCAAAAACGAAAAAATTAAAAACACTAATTGTTATGAAGTGATTTGACAATTTGGGGTTGTTTAGATAATTTTTTATGATATTTTTTGTATTCTGAAAATTAAATTTAATGAAAATTACTCAACTAAGATATAGTGGTGATTGACACTATTCTCTATGGTAATCACGACTAAATTTTAGTGAAGTATTAAGTTAATGTGTTGGTTAAGACCTTCCACCATATCAGGTGAAATTAATACAAGTTTTTAAAATATAATCTCTAATTTTGATAACTTGTGTTGAATATCATATCTCAGTAATATTAGATTGGACGAATGAATCTGGGGATAATAATATTGACTTGGAATAATTAACATATACTCTCCAACTATGTTATTGATATAATTTGTTGTAGTGAATATTTGACATCACAAATGTATGTTGCATTAGTAGTAATGTTTTCTATCAAAATTTACCGTTCAAGATACATGAACATCTAAGAGGTGTATTTTTAATTTTAATATTCAATGTATACAAAACACATTAATTTTTTAGAAAATAATACTCAAATAATGTAAATAGTTTTTAGAATTTTGTTTTTTATTTTTGATTAGTGTATCTATTTCACAAATGATAATATGTGATACGAAATATTTAACGAAAATTCTTAAATTCTATTTTCGACAAACAATATTTTTTGACCAAATTGATCATAGTTTTGGAATTTCGAAAATTGGGAACATTAATTTATCTGAAATTTGGTAGATTCATATGAACGACCTAATAAGAAATATTATTTGTTTGGATTGTTATATGAGTTTTTGGTCATATTTGGTTATAGGGACCCCTCCCTTGATTACCAAGATTGAATAGTAGTGAATTATTAATTTTATGTGTTGGCTTAGACCTTCCTCCTTATCATATCAGATTAATGCACGTCACTATCTATTTAATCGTCTAATTTTGATAATGTGTATTAACTCTACTAAGCTAAGTAATATATGAATGAATATATGTAACTACAAGATTTTCACTTGACTTAAACTAAAGTAGACACTCAATCTGAGTTAGGTTTGTATAAGTGCATGGAGTGAATAATTGGTCATTGTACATGTGTATTGCAAGAGTACTTCTCCAATCCCATCAATTTGCTATACGAGATTTATGGATGTATATGAATAAAGGAGCCCTAAATGTTGTTATTTGGGATTGTTCGTAAAATTATGATCTACTTAATGTATTATATCTTATTCTCAATAGACATTACGCACCCACTTACTACTTAAACTTTTCTTTTGGTAGAGATAAGATATTAATTCAACGAATGCATTATAAATGTTCTTTATATTAGAAGGAATTATTTTCAATTTCTAACTAGAGAAGAGATGAGTATTTAATATATTTGTTTGTAACACTCTATCATTGAGTTTGATAAATATTTAATTTTTTGTGGTATATTGATGCGTGATTTTTATTAGTATTATTTCTCATGAATTGAATTATATTAATCTATCTTTTAAATTGAATGAAACTTATCTGTACATCAGCGTCTAAGTTGTCACGACTCGAGTCTACACCCTGGACGTGACCGACACTCAAGAACCATTGTTGGTCCCAAAGTGAACCCTCATCATAGCTGACTACAAGCGGAAGACTAACTTAAGCATGCAAATTCATAGAACTGACCAAAAGTTCATAAAACTTAACTACAACTTTAAGTCCAAAGAAACTCTGTATAGTTAAATATATACATCTCGCCATAAAAGGAAACTTTAGTCTTTAAAACATTTAATAAAATAACAAACTCCTCAACTATACTGACTATCTATGAAACCTCTAACTGATAATGATGGAAGTCGGGACAAGACCAACGACCTCCTAACTAAACTGAAAAGTAAATGAAATTCTCTGGAAGCAAGGAGGCTCACCATAGCTAACTCGAATCTCGGATGTATGAATGAAGCTCCTGTTGATGATCCTGAATATCTGTGTCTACATAATGAGAAGATGCAGGAAAATTTGCTCATTACATGGAATGTACGAGCATGTAAGGGGAAATCTAAATCATAAAACATAGGCTTGCACTAAATAAAAAGGAAACATACTTACCTCCTTTCAACTCAACTCAAATCAAGAACAAGATACTCAACACCAAGACTAGATATTCAAGGATAAGATACTCAACTAGAGATTGGAAACACAACTCAAAGATAGGATATTTGACTCTGGATACTCGACTCAATATAAAACAAGAATATGTATGCAATATATATAAAGCTCTATAAAATAGTAAAAGCAACTTAGTTCATTAAAGAAAATGCAATAACAAACTCAACTTTACTTATATAAGAAAGTAATATAGTTTCTGTGGGGGATTCTCTATCTGACAACCACCACTATGAGCCCAAGTGGTGATACAATGTCTCGACCACGTTGTCAGAGCGGTCATATACTTTGTCGTCGCATAGAACTCCTCAACTTAGTGAATCCACTAGCTTAACTTACGTGATCATCTAAACAATATGACCCATTAATGCCCATGATGGCTACATGGTTTTCATGGAGACTTGAGTTAATATGAACACTAATCCCTACATCGGTGCTCAATACTACTCCCAAAATATACTTTAGCTCATGTGTCTTGAAAACAACTTCTTTCTTTGGGTTGAGATAATTGCTCAACACTTAGATTTAGAAAGCTCTCTTGGAATCAATGTTCCCTTTTCTTGCTCAAAACTCTTTTGGAAATCTTAGTTTCCTATTTAACTTAAATGTGGAAAAATTTATAAACTCTGAGGGAATAATTAGTCCCCATATTCTTCTTTGAAGAACAGAACTTCAACTTAACTCTTTCTCAACTCAGTGCTCAAGTCTTTAAAAAAAAATTTAAAACAATTTGTAGAAAGACTTCTTAAAATAGGGTTCATGTCGAATTATGAACATGAATTACTCAATTCAAGATTCCCATAACCATGCATAAATCTCAATACTTGAACTCAAAAACTCCACAACTCAAGGAGTCAATGATACTACTCATCTCAAGAATGCTCGACTCGGAGGGTTCATGCAGATTTAGGGCATGAACTACTTAATTCAATGACTCAAGCTCGACTCAAAGGGTTCATGCGAAAGTATGGACATGAACTACTTAACTCAAGGACTTAATGGTTCACATGTAATATTCCCATGATTAGGAATATAATCTCAAAAGAATAAGGAACTCAATATTCAAGACTTGGAATTTTGAGATACTACTCCTCTCAATGATATACAATTTATGGAGTTCATGCGGAAGTTATGGGCATGAACAACTCGACTCGAAGGTCTAAGTAACTAGATGGAAATCATGTATACAAATCTTCTCATTCTCTTACTTTCTTCCTCAAAACGTAGTTCAAATCAATGATGGATCTCAAAGAATTCACAATTGAACTTAAAGGCTTTCTTGAACTCTACTCTTAACTCTCTCTTGAATGTGAATTAAGAATTGAAGAGTTACGCTTCATGATATGAAGGATCTATGTGATATTGTAGACTCATGAATACATTCTCCTTACTCTCATGCTCACTTACTTACTTGAGTCTTGAAACAAGTTACTAGAAGTTGTAGAAGGCTCCTTAAAAGGACTCGAAGGGACTCTCTCAAAAGGTTCCATAAACTCTCAAGGTGGTAAATCTAGTGAAATGACCCTAATATTTAAGAAATTTTTAATTTCTTGCTAAAATCTCTCTCACTACGATGAACAACTCAAGTCTTAGTGCGTTTATTTTTTGGAGTGTTACATAAGTCATTTATTCTGAATAGAATTTCGAGGTTGGTTCATAGAAAGTGCAGTCACTACAAACATGTGAGTCATGTTTAGAAGGGAAATGACTAATATAGCTTTCCTCTTAAAAAGGAAAAATAGGTAGTAATAAGTTATTAATTAATGTCTTCTTATTTGTGTAATAAATGAGCATTTGGGCAAGAGGTGAGTTTGAGTATTCTGAGTTTCCAAAAAGATTACTCATGATATAAATTTTATTTTGATGTTTTGTAAGTCTGAATGTCTTGATAAACTCAAAGTATTTATGATACATGAAAATAGCATCATGAAAAATATATAAAGTCACTGCGATATGATTGTAGTGATAAACTTCTCTGCAAAGCTCATGAGTAACTTATCTTATAGAATAACTACATTTCAATTTTCTACATCAGACACTCTATAATAGATTTGTATAGAAGAGAAACGAAGTAGACTCTTATGAAGATTATAATATTAATTATTGACTTATTAATAGTTATTTTGTTTCTTTTGGGATAGGTTCTAATAATTACATATCACATTATAAATTTAAATTCTTTCAAATCAGTACATTGAACAACTATAGATTTGACGTAAGTCTAATATATGACATGTTCAAATATAGGATTGTCCAACACATGTGCTGAGAGAGTGAATTAGAAAACTAGATTTAGGAACAAAATGTGTGTGTTAATTTGATATCCTAAAGAATAAAAGTATGTTTACTATAATGTCCTAAAAAAATAAGGCATATATGATGACCATGTGAAGTATTGCTTGAGAGTAAGGTTTGTAGTATGCATTTGATTTGTAGGGCCTTGAGGGTATAAGATAATATGAATGAACTAGGAATGTTAAGGCTTTGAGAGTGAAGCTATATTTATGTTTATTTATATATGGTATTACTTTGGAAGGACTTTCCTCACATGACCTATATTATGAGTATATGAGATTATGAATATAGTGATTTGATTATCTAAAACTGTAATTATATAAATATCTAATGTAGTCATTCTAGATGTTTCGATTTGACATGAGCATTCGTCTTTGAAAGGAAAATATGTGAATTTATGCATGATTTATGAAGGTTCTGTATATGCTTTAGTAACAATTTGAGAGTACAGTGATTATGATTATGAGCTTGTTGTGTGTTGTTGAAAGGATATTTTCATATGCACACCTATTTATGAATATGATATGTCGTGAATAGTTTTGTCAATATAAGGTTGGAAGACTAGTCTCACCTATTGAATCTATATGTAGACATGGATTGTGAAAGGTTATTATCAAGCATGATCTAATGAGTTATCTTATGAATTATATTGGATTGAATGTCAAGACATTCTTCCATGAATATGAACCTAAGTCAAGACTTAATATGAACTCCATGAGAATTAATGCCTAGAATTGAGTGGATATTGACAATGGGATGGAAACTTCTACGTCAGTAAAGAGCGGTTTCTAGAAGAGGTCCCATGAGATGGAAGCTCCTTTGTTAGTTGAGGACGGATTTCTAGTAACAATCTACCTATACCATAAACTACATGCCCTCGTAGGTTACTTAGATATTGGATCACCCTAAGCTAAGCGTATGGTTCTACCTTATGCAACTAGAGCGACCCCTTTTCGGTGTGGGGTTGACACCTGATTCCATGTTAAGATCCCATGGTCTATGTCGGTTAAGGATTAATCCCACAAGAAGGATATGAATTATGAACTATGTTTACTCAAGAAACTTTACTTAGTATGGGTGAGACTATGAGATCTTATTCATGAATTGCACACATATGCTTTGAGGGTATTCATGGTATATATGTTGTCTTATGTTATGATGGCCTATGTAATGAATGTGCTTATGACTTATTCTGATGATGTATGCTTAGTTGGATTGTAGATTGAAAGACCCTTTCAATACATGTGTGACTAAATGTGAATGTTTCCTTGTCTATGAAAAATAAGCTAAGTATGAGATCAAAAGAAGACAAAAATGAATGAGTGCCTAAAGAGACATGCTTAGCACAAGTGGGATTATGGGTCTTATCCATCCATTTCACAATCTTGCCTTGGTGTGACTTACAAATTGTTTCTCTAATGTTAGGTTAAACTAGATGCATTGATTATATCTATTACTATGTTGTTAAATCCTATTCTCATAGCCTATATTTTATGGTGATGTATTTTATGCTTATGACTTGTGATATTGTCTCTTATGATTATTGTATATGTCTTATGTTGACTAACACCTATGGTGTTCTTATGTTGATGATTTATGCTACCCATCATATTTAGTATTTTACTGTATTGCCTACATTATTATTAAATGTAGGGTTCGGCGATATTGACTTCCATCCTCGTGGCTAGGATTATAGTAGATCAAGAAGAGAAATTTTTGTGATTCCTCATAGCATCGAGGACTTGATCACCTTTATTTTTTATTTCTTTCTTTTTTATTTGGACTTTTTTATGGGTTGTGTCCCTCACTCTTTACATGTATTAGATGGTTAGAGACCAGTTTAAGACGTCCGCTTTGTTTTTATAAAACATTGATAGTATTGAAAACAATGTTTGAAATTTTTGCACCATTTTCTATTAACTTCTTGCATTAATGCATTCCTCTTAAGGAAGTTTTTAATATCACATCCAAAGAATGGTTCCTGGAATTTTTACTAAAGCCAACTTCTGCAATAAATGAACATTTGGTTGCTTTTATTATAAATTTATGATCCACTATTCGATAAACCAGTTCCCCCAATGGGATCGTCATCATAATGTACATCATCACTTTTGAAAATTTATCTGTAGAACTATCAAACTCTCTCTTACTTACTTTCCTCATCTTGAACAATCTTAGCATCTGCACTATGCTGAGACAGAGTGCAATCTAGATCTTTTCCAAGTCACTCTCTCTTGTTACCTCTACCTTTTTTATCAGTCCCTTCACTAGCACTGCTTCTACTGAAGTCTTTTACCATGGAATTGGAAAGCTTTGCCTTCTTTTCTTTAATACGACAGTTATCACATGTTGGGGGGTGGGTGGGTTATTTCTTAGGATTCTGGCGTTCACTTCATTTCCTCTTAATTAAGGGAGTATTTGATATCACATCGCAAGAATTTATGGATTTTTTGCTAAAGTCAAATTGTTCAATGAATCAACCTTTGGCTACTTTTGTTTATATTTATCTCTTACCTCTTCTGATCTAGTGCCTAAAAATTGTACCTTGTAAAAATACTAAGCAATCTATCCAATCAGTATTTGATTTTCTTGGAGTCTTTTATTCTTTTCAACTTGAATTCCTTCACCTCCAACATATTCTTCATGAAGATAAGTACAAATTTCTTTTGGTGATGGGAGAAATATAATTCTCTATAAAATAGTTGCTGAGACAACAACAAACAAAGTTGCTTTCGTCGTGGATTTCATAGATTTTCTTTTCCTTGTGACTCTTGATTAGAGCTATGGTTGGATTATTTTGTACCAGATTAATTTCACAATCCTCCTCAACAGCTTCCTTCCTAAAGATCAAGGATCTCAAAGTAATTTTCCGTTATCATATCTCATAATTCGTAATTTTCATTACTAAAACAGCATAAGTCAGTCATGAAAAACATTTTTTAAAATCCATCTCTTCACTCAAAGATCTGTCAAAAAAAAATATAGCTCTAGATCCCACCTATCAGTTTTGAAAGAAAATAAATATAGGAAATTAATTGAAAAAAATTTGAAGAATAAATTATGTATTTTACTATATAATTTATATTATTGATGACTAACAAAAAACATGTATTTACATACTAAAAATAAAATGAAATAGAAATCAACCCCTAAATACTAGGTGTCTAACATAATAGAATTATTGCAATGGGAATATTTGTAGTTTTGAATCAAACATTCAACATATATACAAAAGATTTGTAGGCCATCAATCTTGAATATCACATGTAAAGCTCTTAAGCTTATACATTATTGTTTTTAAGACACGCCGAGAAAGCTTAAAGAGTATTCATATCAGCTTTTTGATGCTTTTGAGTAAACTCAAGACGAGCAGGACATCTAAAGTTAGGATATGATCGAGGGTTGTTGTAGTCCACTGATTCAGTTGGTGGACTCACCACCTTATATTTGTCAAGACAAAGAAATAAAGCAAGTAAATTTTCTAGGAGTCTTGTTGTTAACCACTATTCTATACAAGATACTTTTGTATCTACCATTCGATAGGGCTTGCAAAAGGACAAACACCAACTATGTTATATTCAAGTAGTTAGTCTAAGAACTCACGATGTATATCATTGCCCGTCATGTGGAAATATCTTATAATGTTTTCACCAAAAAGATGTATTGTTTGCTTAATTGATTATGTTTATATTATTTGTATGTAATACATAATTCATTAGCTTTCTATATAGTACTAGTTTGTAAATTCGGAAAAGGGCCTAAAATACCCTTGAAGTATTAAAAATGGTACAAAATTACCCTCCATCCACCTATTGGCTCCAAAATGCCCTTTTCATCCACCTATTGGCTCCAAAATACCCTTGTCATCCACCTTTGGGTTCAAAATTGACCACTTTTTTAATTATTTTAAAATTAAACTCTTTAAATATTTTTTAAAATACTTGGCGTTCAACTATTGGTTATAATTTAATTTATTAATATAATTTATAAATCAACCCACTACCCACTCATTACTAACTAAACCCCACCCAATTAATAATCCAATTATAATATCAAAATTGTCATAAACACTACTAAAACACGATGAAATTATAGATTCCTGAAAATGACATTCAAAATTATTTGAGTCCGAATCGAAGCCCCAATGAAATATAGGTTGAGCCGCTTATTTAGGAGGACACTTTCAATATGATTCTCTTTCAAGATTGAATTAAAAATTTATGATTAAAGGTAAAGAAGTAATACATTTCGAATTAATTCATGCACTTTTTTAAAATATAATTTTATAAATATTTATGATTTGTTTTAAAACCTTTAATATATTATTTTGAAAAAAAGTTAACTATGAAGTAACATCACATAATTGAGACGTAAGTCAGACTTTTAAGTTTATCGGTAATTTTTATTTAGACACTTAACATATGATAATTTACTTCTATAGATATTTTCGCCTCAAATTTTTAAAAACACTCAATTGGCAGTAGCTTTTTTCTTGTTGCATTAATAATGTGACGGGTGTATTAATTTGGAGGGGTTTAATTAGTAATGTGTGGGTAGTGGATTGATTTATAAATTATACTAATAAGTTAAATTATAACATATAGTTGCGTGCCACGTATTTAAAAAAATATTTAAATAGTTTAAATATAAAACCGTTAAATAAGTGGTCAATTTTGAACCAAAAGGTGGATGACAAGGGTATTTTGGACCCAATAGGTGGGTGAGAAGGGTATTTTGGAGCCAATAGGTGGATGGAGGGTAATTTTGTACCATTTCCAATACTTTAAGGGTATTTTAGGCCCTTTTCCGTTGTAAATTTGCTTACAATAAATTTGTTGCCTATGTTTACCACAAAAGCATTAAAATTTGGATGAATGGAGTACTATTCGTTGTCCACAAAAACCTGAAGTCCTTAATTGTGGCATAATACACAAAATATTGAATTCAATAAATATGATACATAATTTAATAAAATACAATGTGTTGATGTATTCATTTTCTTTATGTATCATAAATTATTATTTTTATGTAAATTAAATAAATATGATACAGAAATTATTAGGATACAATAATTTTGATGTTATAAAAGTTAATATTTCTTGAATATCAAAAGACTCTTTAAATTAATAAATATTAATTTATCTATTAAATTATACATTTTCAAATGAAAAATATCTTGTAGTGTTTTAAGGAAAATATATTAAACTCCGATTTGAAATCATTGGTCAAACATATGTTTAAAAATATTTCCTTTTTCAAAATTTTCTTCAAAATATATAAAAACTCTTTGACCACAAAATTAAGCATTATTACGCCATTTTCAACATACTGTTTGGACCCAATTTTGATACTTGAGAATTTTTGTATGAATTTATTCCAAAATCTATGGTCAAATATATCTTTTAAAGTATTTCCTTTTTTTTAAAAAAATATGATTCAAACAACATATGAACTTCTATCAAAATTTTGAGTATAGTAAAGCTTTAAAGGAAATCAGGTTGTCACGCCTCGAGCCTACACCCTAGGCGGGATTAGCACTCGGTGACCAATGCTGGCCTCGAGCGAACCTTGGTCTGGCTTACTTAACTCAGCGGAAGACTTACTCAATGATAAAACAAGAACAATCTCATAAATAACTTAAATTATTGTCTTGGCCAAAATGACACTTTAGTCTCAAAACGAAATATCTAAAATAAAAGGGACTCAGCTGAACTAACTGACCATCTATCTATGAAGCCTCTAAATCTACTTTGATGAATGATGGGAAAGACCCCACAACATTCTGAAATAGAAAGACTAGAAAGCATAAAAAGAATCCTCCAGAATGCAAGGAGGCTCACCACTGGAGCTCAAACTGGATCAACGAAGCATTGTGTGCTGATCGTGGTTACCTGCGTCTGCATCATCAAACAATGCAGGCCAACTCACATCAGTACATTGAATGTACCAGTATGCGAGTAGGAATGCTAAACATCGACTTAAGCTTGATGGGGATAAGATGAACTTACCTTGGCTCTACTCAACTGTAGAATTACTCTACTCAATATATATATATATATATATATATATATATAAAGCAATTTAAAACACATGTGATATATATAAGTTTGTAAAATAGTAAAACAACTCATTTCATCAAAGAAAATGCAATAGCAACTCAACTTTTATTTAAATATGAAAGCAATATAGTTCTGTGGGATTTTCTCTAACCGACAACCACCACTATGATCCTAAATGGTGATACAATGTCTCGCCCATGCTGCCTGAAATGTCCTATACTTTGCCGTCACATAGAACATCCTCAACCATGTGGATCCACTGGCTAACCTCACGTGATCATCTAAAAAGTATGACCTGTTCATACTCATAATGACTACGTGGTTTACATGGAGAGTTGAGCTAATATGAACTCTCTTCCCACATCGGTGATCAATACTAGTCCCAAAATATACTTTAGCTAATGCTTTTAAAATATACCCTTTCCTCTTGGGTTGAAATGATTTGCTCAACCCCTTTTTAGCTTTAAAAAGCCCTCTTGGAATCAATGTTCCCCTTTTTATTTCTCAAAAATCTTTTGGGAATTTTAGTTCCTTTTCAACTTAAATGTGAAAAAATTTCTAAACTTTTAGGGAGTACATAGTTCCCTTATTATTCATGAAAAATGAACTTAGCTCTTACTCTTTGCTTAACTTGAAACTTAACTCTTAGAGAATACTTAGTTCCCTTATAACTCTTGAAAACTCAGTCAATTCTTTTACTCTTTTCTCAACTCATTGCTTGAACCTTAAAAGAAGTAAAAATGTTTGTTTAAGACTCTTGAATTTCTTAAGAACTTACTTTGAGTTGCTTCTTAATCTTTAGACTTGATTCTGAACTTCTTTGACTTTGATCTTAACTTCCATTGAATTGGATTATGGATTCAAGGATCATGATATTATTTTTATGGATGATTTCTTGATGCTTAGATGTAATTTATAGTGTTGGAATCAACTAGGATTTATAGGTTCATCACATAGGAACTCGAACGAAAAGATTGGGGAGAAATGGAAACTCCAGGTGACCCTCGCTATCTGAGAGGCATGGGGCACCAGGGACTGAGGGACAGAGGCTGTCCTAATCCTCTTTGGCCGGTGCGGTATGGCAGATCCTGACGGACATAGTCTGTCCTGAGGGGCTCTGGTAGGCGCGGCGACCCAGGGCCTGTCAGATGGGTTTTCCGACATTTCTTCTCTAATTTTCAATTATAAACCTCCCAAACATCCATGGATCTTCCCCCAAACACTTGAGATCACTAATATACTCAATACCCAGTAGTTTAGACTCGTAAAACAATCTGAAAACACAAACCAACCCACTAAAGGTATTCTACAACCCAACCAATATGGATTTAAAAATTTGTTCATCAAGAACTTCATGATTTATCATTCAATATATATGAAACTTGCTGAATTATACATATTGGTGTGTGGGTGAATGAACCCAACATAGAAAAATCTCACATACCTCGATAGGGATCACCCCTAACGAATTCCACTAGAAAAACCTTAGTGTTCTTGAAGAATTCTTAATTTCTCTTCCCTTCTCTTTTCTCCCAAGCCCTAAGCATTCTCAACTTTTCTAAAACTGAATTGGGACTTGGTATTACCCTAATAAACCCCTAAAACAAATTAGGAATTACTAGGGTGAATAGACTAATTTACCCTTACAAACATTCGGATTGGACTTTCCTCTTCCCAACAACCCAACTTCCGAAACACATATCTCCCTCATACAACATGGAAAATGCGCAAACTCAACGTCGTTAGAAATATTTCCATGGTAGTTTCAACCATACCATATAAAGAACTCACTATAACTCTTCCTGATCTGGGAGTTATGACCGTTTGAAAATGACAAAAAACATCACTTTTACACTTGGGGAATTTTCCAGATTTCCCTATTTATTTCCAAAAATTATTATTCTTGGTTTCTTATCATATTATTAGTTACATCAAGTTACAAAATTTCACAATACCTCCCCCTTGGGAACAGTCGTCCTCGAATGAGAAGTCTTTCACGAAGCTAATGATAGTAACATCATTTCAGCACTCAACAAAAAAAGCAAATAACTACCTGCTTACACGTAGTCTCATAAAGTGCTAAGAGGAGAATTTAGTACCTTGATCTGCATTCTTTCCGGATTCAACAAGATGTGGATATCTCCTCTTCATATCCTCTTCAGCTTCCCCAGTTTATTCTTCAACAAACTTATTCCTCCAAAGGACTTTGACTGATGCTGCAACTTCCTTTGTTCTCAACTTGCGAACTTGACGATCAAAAATTTGAACCTGAATCTCCTCATAGGACAAGTTATCCTTAATCCAAACATTCTCATTTGTTAATATTAATGAAGGATCACCCAGTCATTTCTTCAACATAGACACATGGAATACCGGATGAACCGCTTCTAACTCTTGGGGTAGCTCCAATTCATAAGTCACATTGCCCAATCTCTTGGAGATTCGATAAGTTCCAATATATCGGGGACTAAGTTTCCACTTCTACCAAACACCATAAAACCCTTGATGGGTGAAACTTTAAAATACACCCAATCATCCATCTCAAACACTAAAGGCCTTCTCCTAACATCTCTGTAGGACTTTTGGCGACTCTGTGCCATTTTCAATCTCTCTTGAATCACTTTCACCTTCTCCATAGCTTGGTGAACTAGATCTAGTCCTATCAATCCTGCTTCACCAACATAGAACCATCCAATTGGAGATCTGCCTCTTCTCCCAAAAAGAGCTTCATATGGAGCCATTTGGATACTCGAATGGCAGCTGTTGTAAGCAAACTCAATGAGAGGTATGTGATCATCCCAATTCCCTTTGAAGTCGATCACACAAACTCTCAATGTATCTTCTAAGGTCTGGATAGTACGCTCTGCTTGTGCATCTGTCTGAGGATGAAAAGCAGTGCTTAAGTTCACCTTTGAACCCAAACCTTTCTTGAAAGATTTTCAGAATTGTGCGGTAAATTGTGCACCTCTATCTGAAATAATGGATACTGTAATTCCATGAAGTCTCACCACCTCTTGAAGGTACAACTTAGCATAATCCTCACTCGAATTGGTAGTCTTTACCGGCAAGAAATAGGCTGACTTCGTCATTCTATCGGCAATCACCCAAATAGAATCATGTTGCCTGCGAGATCTTGGCAAGCCTGTGAAAAAGTCCATGTTAATCATCTCCCTCTTTAATTCCGGAAGTTTTATAGTCTGAGACAAACCTCCAGGCCTTTGGTGCTCTACTTTCACTTGTTGGCAATTTGATCACTTGGCAAAATAGTCAGCAATATCATTCTTCATGCCTTCCCACCAATATACCTCTCTCAAATCGCGGTACATCTTGGTGGAACCGGGATGAATGGAATATCTGGATCTATGAGCCTCCTCAAGGATCCTCTCTTGGAGTTGATCCACCCTAGGCACACAAATCTACCTTGGTATTTCAGCACACCATCTCCCCTTTTTTCATAAGACTATTCTCTTTTGCTATGGATACTTGCCTTCAAATCAAGCAAAATGGGGTCTTGATCTTGTTTCTCTTTCACTTTTGACACTAATGATGACTCAACCCCATTGGTCCTCATTATTCCTCATTCTGTGGAATCCATAAGTCTGACTCCCAAACGTGCAAGTCTAGGCACATCTTTAGCTAACTCCCACTTTTCTTCTTCAACATGGGCGGTACTACCACATTAGCCTTACCTGGGTGGTAAAGAATACTCATATCATAATCCTTGACTTATTCTAAACACCTCCTTTGTCTGAGATTTATCTCTTTCTGAGTGAACACATAATGGAGGCTCTTGTGATCCGTGAATATGTCAACATGAACACCATACAAGTAGTCACACCATATCTTCAAAGCAAAAACTACTGCAGCCAATTCCAAGTCATGAGTTTGATAATTCTTCTCATGAACCTTCAATTGTATGGAGGCATAAGCTATCACCTTGCCATTCTGCATCAACACACAGCCCAAACCAACTCTTGATGCATCATAGTACACCACAAAACTTTGAGTACCGTCTGGTACGGTTAAAACCGGAGCGGTATTTAATCTTTTTTTCAATTCCTCAATGCTTTTCTCACAAGCTTCAGACCATTGAAACTTGACTGTCTTCTTAGTTAGCTTGGTCAGAGGAGACGAGATAGACGAAAACCCTTCAACAAATCTCCTATAATAACCAGCCAAATCCAAGAAACTCCTTATATCCGTAGAAGATGTGGGTCTAGGACAACTCTGAACTGTTTCTATCTTTTGAGTGCCAAATCTAATCCCATCACCAGAAATAATGTGACCCAAGAATGTCACAGAGTTAAGCCAAAACTCACACTTGGAGAAATTGGCATATAACTCTTTATCTCTCAAAGTCTGAAGAACTATCCTGAGGTGACTATCATGATCTTCTTCACTCCTTGATTAAACCAATATGTCATCAATGAAAATGATGACAAACAAATCTAAATAAGGCATGAAGACTCTGTTCATAAGAACATGAATGCTACAGGTGCATTTGTCAAACCAAAGAATATAACCAGAGACTCTTAGTGCCCATATCTAGTTCTAAAAACTGTCTTTAGATTATCGCATTCCCTAACTTTCAACTAATTTTAACCTGATCTGAGATCAATTTTCGAGAAACATGAAGCACCCTGAAGTTGGTCAAAAAGATCATCTATCCTCGGAAGATGATATTTATTCTTGATGGTCACCTTATTCAATTGGCGGTAGTCTATACACATCCTAAGGGAACCATTTTTCTTCCTTACAAACAACATCGGAGCGCCCCAAGGTGAGACACTTAGTCGAATGAAGCCTTTATCTAACAAATCTTTCAATTCTTCTTTTAGCTCTTTTAACTTAGTTGGAGCCATTCTTTATGGTGGAATAGAGATACGACGGGTATCTGTAATGATGTCTATGCCAAAGTCTATCTCTCTTTCGGGAGGGACTCCGGGTAGAACATCAGGAAAGACTTATGGAAGCTCACTGACTATACGAACTGACTGAAGGGAAGGTATCTCAGCACCTGTGTCATTAACTCGGACTAAGTGATAGATACACCCTTTTGAGACTAACTTTCTCGCCTTTAAGTATGAAATGAAATGACCCTTAGGCACTGTTGAACTACTAATCCACTCTACGACTGGATCATTAGGAATTTGGAACTTCACAACTCGAGTTCTACAATCTATTGACGCATAATAGGCATGAAGTCAGTCCATACCTAGGATGACATCAAAATCTACCATGTCTAACTCTACTAGATCAGCCATGGTGTTCTTGTGATTGATGCAAACAGGACAATCATGGTAGACTCTTTCCGCTAGAATAGACTACCTAACAAGTGTAGACACACAGAAGGTTTCACTATGTTTTTCAGGAAGAATTTCAAACTGACTTGCAACATAAGGAGTTACAAAAGATAAACTTGCTCCTGGGTCTATCAAAGCATAAAAAACAAAAGTAAAGACTTTGATCATACCCATGACAACATCTGGAGAGTTCTCTTGCTTTTGGCGGCTAGTGACTGCATAAAAATGGTTTGCCCCTCCGCCAATGCCAGAAGTGTCTCCTTTAGGTGCATCCCTATCTGGTGGAGAAACTGATGAAGATTGAGCTCTATTGCTCGGATTTCCAACCCTTGCTTATTCTTAGGGAACTCTCTCATGAAGTTACCCTCTTGACCACACATGAAGCAACATGTCTGGCCATCACGACATCTACCGGGGTAGTTTCTACCTCACTTAGCACATGTAGGAACCCAACTCCCTCCTTGTGCCAAACTACCTTGAGATTGGGCTGGTCTAGCCTTGACGTTCTGAGAATTATGGCCATTATACTCACCTCTATTTCTGGGCGCAGTTGCACTATCATACGATGGTGCATGCCCCTTTTGTTTTTGGAATTGTGGTCAACTCGAACAACCTTTCTGTTGCCCATACATATTCCCGGTCTTAGCCTTTTTATTTCAGTACTCTTCTCTGTCACTCAGTTTTTCCTCTTCAACTTGCTACACATAGACCATTAGCCTTGATATGTCCATGTCGCCAATACATATTGCAGCCCTACCTTCTTTTCTTGAAGCACGACCCAAACTGGCAACAAACAAAGCTCATTCTACTCCTAATATCCTTCACCATCTCTGGAGTATATCGAGACAGTTGGGTGAACTTCAACCCATACTCGTGCACACTCAAGAAGTCTTGTTTCAAATTGAGGAACTCCCGTACCTTTGCTTCCTTCAGTTCTTGGGGAAAGAACCTCCCCAAGAAGGCTTCTTCAAAGCAAGCTCAACTTGGATGTGATGCATCCTCAGCTCTGCCCTCCTTCCATTGGTCAAACCAGGTTCTAGACACACTCTTTAGTTGATATGCATCTAATTCAACCCTCTAAGTATTAACCACATGCACCACTTCAATAAAAATTTGCAATTCCTCCACAAAGTTTTCCGAATTCTCAGTAGTGCTTGATCCGGTGAAGCTAGGATGATTCATTCTCAGAAAATCACGAACCCTCGAGGTGTGAGCCCCTTCTTGTTGAGCTCCGCTCTGTTTCCCAACTTGGTTGGTTACTACTTGACTTAACATCTGGATAAATTCCCGAAATTTGGTATTAGTAACCTCTCCTTGGGGTTACACATCCGGAGCATTGGGTAACTCCTCTTCATAAGCTTCTACATTTATCCTCGTTGAACGACCTCTTACTGATCTTCGAGGAGGAATGCAATCTGAAACACGTGCATGTACGAATTAGAGAGAGACTTTTAGAAATAAACTCTAACACACAAAAAAAAATATGAAAGAAGTGAAGAAATTCCTAAATGTCGCAGCCTCCTAATCATAGATGTGGTGCGCTTCACACTGATGACTAAAACTCTACGGACACGGCTTCATAGACTCCCTAGGACTCTAGAAATTCGTGCTCTGATACCAAGTTTGTCACCCCAAGCCTACAACCTGGGCGAGACTGACACTCGGTGACCATTTCTGGCCTATATTGAACCTCTGCCTGACTTACTTAACTCAGCGAAAGACTTACTCAATAATAAAAAAAGAACAATCTCATAAATAAATTAAATTAATGTATTTGCCAAAATGACACTTTAGTCTAAAAAAGGAAATATCTAAAATAAAAGGGACTGAGCTGAACTAACTGAACATCTGTCTATGAAGCCTCTAAACCTACTTTGATGAATGTTCGGACAGACCTCACAAAATTCTAATATAGAAAGACAGGAAAGTATAAAAAGAACCCTCTGGAATGCAAGGGGGCTCACCACTAACTCTGGAGCTCAAACTAGATCAACGAAGTGTTGCGTGCTGATCCTGATTACCTACGTCTTCTCATGATACGATGCAGGCCAACTGGCATCAGTACATTGAATGTACGAGTAAGCGAGTTGAAATGCACAGGTTTATGCAATTTGGTACTTCCATAACTTCCATAACCAAACCTCTACAGGTGTGAAATCATCATCTTAGAAAGTGTCTGTATGTTGATGGATTTCCTAGTAGTAGCCCCTCAAACCATTCCTACGGTACTTCTATATCACTCGTGTGTTTCAGGGGCAGAAAACAGACTGAGAGCATATTGAATGTGATGAACAATTTCGTGTGAAATATCAAGATGGAATACAAAAAATTATTGAACTATCACAGCGACTTTATTCCCTCTCACTTTAACAAGGCTCTTCAACAGCCCCCCAACAATGGCACTCAAGTTGGAAGGAAAAAAGTCTTGAGTTCTTGTGACTACAGACTTGTTTGTTGGGGCAACATTTTCCCATTATTTATCGTCTTCCGATGAAACAATGGATGAATATTTTCCACTTGAACTTGAATACCTTTCAAGATTTAGTATGCTTAAAATTTGGATAGAAGTTTATATGTTGTTTTAACCTGATTTTAAAAATGGAAATACTTTCAAAGATATGTTTGACCATAAATTTTGAAAAACTTTTCTTAAAAAATTCTGAAGTATCAGAAAAGTTTGTTGAGAAGGGCTTAATATAGCTTAATTTCGTGGCCACATAATTATTATATATTTTGAAGAAAATTTTAGAAAAGGAATTATTTTAAAAGCTATGTTTGACCATAGTTTTCAAAGCAGAGTTTGAAAATTTCTCCTTAAAAAGCTTTGAAATATTAAAAAATGGTCCAAATTCTAAGAATGGCTTAATAATGCTTAAAATTGAGGTATAATTTTGTTATAGAATGTACATGGACATATCTACACATAACATAGCATAATCATAGGTAGAGATATTTCATAGCTTTTTAAGGAATTTTTTTCATGTCAAACATATCTTAAAAAATATTTCCTTTTTTAAAATTTGCTTCAAAATATATAAAAAGTAATTCTTAAAATTGGGATATAACTTTGTTCTAGAATGTATAGACATATCTACACATAATATAGCATAATCATAGGTAGACATATTTAAAGAATTTTTCCAATTTATTTTCCTTGGATAGATTTCCTTATACAGCTACAAATAACTTTTATTCATAAAATAATATTGTAGTAAAACTAACTAAATTAATATAGGTGAGACTAAAAAATATTATTAATTTGTAGATGTATAATTTAACAGATATGTTAATATTTATTAATTTATAAAGTCTCTTTAGATTTAGGAAATGTTAATTTTTATAACATCAGAATTATTGTATCCTAATCACTGCAGTATTATATTTATTGAATTTACATGAAATAATAATTTATTATATATAAAGTACAATGAATACATCAAAACATTGTATCTTATTAAATTGTATATCCTATTTATTAAATTCAATGTTTTATTCCTTATGCCTCAATTCAAGTAAGGACTTCAGGTTTTTGTGGACAACGAATTGTACTCATTCATCCAAATTTTAATGCTTTTGTGGTTAATATTGGCGACACATTTATGGTAATCAACTTTAAAAGTTAGTACTATATGATAAGCAAATGTATTATGTATGTCAGACAAATATATAAACATAATCAATTAAACAAATACATTGTCTTAGTGTAAAACCTTATAAGATCTTTCCACATAACGTGCAATTAAATACATCATGAGTTCATAGACTTACAAATTAAATATAACATATTTGGCGTTTGTTCTTTCGCAAACCCTATCATATCTTAGATACAAAAGGTTCTTGCGTAGAGCAGTGGTTAACAACAAGACTCCTAGAAAATCACTTTCTTTCTTTCTTTGTCCAGACAAAGATATGGTGGTGAGTCCACCAACTGAATTGGTTGAAAACAACAACCCTTGACTATATCCCGACTTTACATGGTGTGCTCTCCTTGAATTTACTGAAAAGCATCACAGAGCTGATACAAACACTCTTCAAACTTTCTCGATGTGGCTTCAAGGCAATAATGTAGAAGCTTAAGAGTTATACGTATAATGTTCAAGATTGAAGGCCATAGAATCTTTTGTATGTATGTTGAATATTTGAGTAAGAACTATAAATATTTTTATTGCAATAATTTAATTAAGTTCGGCACCTAGTATTTAGGAGGTGATATCTACTTAAGATTGATTTTTAGTCTGTAAATACATGTATTTTTTTAGTCAATAGTATAATGTTTTGTAGCGCAATACATAATATATCCTTCAACTTTTCTTCCGTTGTTCTTTTCCTGCATTTCTTTTCTTTCAAAAACTAATAGTTGGGATTTAGAACTATTTTTCTGAATGGACCTTTGAGTGAAGATATGGATTTCAAAAAAAAAAAATCATGAATAACTCGTTCTGTTTTTAGTAATGAAAATTACCAATTATGAGTTGTGAGAACGTTAGCTTATTTTGAGGACCTTGATATTTAGGAAGGAACAAGTGAAAGCGAATTATGACATTAATTTTTTACAAAATAATCTCACCAATGCGCAAATCAAAAGTCACAATAAAAAAAATCATGAAGTCCACGACGAAAGAAACTTTGTTTTTTATTGTCTCAATAACTATTTTAAAGAGAAATTATATTTCTTCCAACACCAAAAGAAATTTGGAATTACCTTAAGAAAAAATATATTGGAGGTGAAGAAATTGAAGTTGCAAATAATTAAAAACTCCAAGAAAATTAAAGAATGTTTGGATAGATTGCTTGGTAATAGAAAGGTAAGATTTCTATGCCCTAGATCATAAAAAGTAATTGATAAATATAAACACAAGCAATCAAAGGTTGATTCATTGAATATTTTGACTTAAGCAAAAAATCAAGTTAGTCATTCTTTGGATGTGATATTAAAGACTCCATTAATTAAGAAAAAATGGAGTGAATGTTAGAAACCTTAGAAACAACCTCCCCAAAATATTATAAAAGAGACATGTGATAACGGCCGTATTAAAGAAAAGAAGGTAAAGTTTTCCAATTCCATGGGAAAAGACTTCCGTAGAAGCAGAACTAAGGGACTGATGGAAAAGGTAGAGGTAAGAAGAGAGAGTAAGTCGGACAAGATATAGATTACACTGTGTCTCATCATAGTGCAAATACTGAAGATTTTGGATCAGACTTTGTCCTTCTCTATATATGTTAGCTAGTCTTTTGTCATTGAGGCGTCTTGTTATGTTCTAACAATGGAACTTGCATTTGTTCACAGTTGATACCTTTGTACTCATGACTTCTAAGTTATGGTATTTGCTTCATTATATATAGTTCGAAGCAACGAACTTCATCGTTAAATTTTGTTAAATTGTTTGTAGGTAACAAAATTTTATAACAATTTGTGACTAAATAGGATTTGAATTGGCTTTTGTTGTTGAGCTATAAAATTTATCACTCGAAATTTCCATTTTTAGTCAGTTCTTTTGTGAACAAGATACTTTAGAAGATATTGAAGTGGCTGCAACAAAAGGTTGCCAAATAGACAAATTGCTTTTTGAAGAATCTTGATGAGCATTTGCACTATGCTGAGACAGAATGTAATCTAGATATTGTCTAACTCGTTCTCCCTTTTCCCATCAGTCCCTTCGCTAGCTTTGCTTAGCTGAAGTCTTTTTCCATCAGTACCACAAGATTATATATAATTTATCTTGATAATGGGAAAAGTATAGTTCCAACTTCTTCTGCTAGTGAATTTTGTATGTATTGAACATGACCGAGTAGACATATTTGTTTTATAATGACAGATAAAAAATATTCTCTAAACTATCAAATGTACCTATATTCTTAATGCTCATATAACTATTATGATCTATATATGTATTAATTATTGTTTTGATTTATTAACTGGTGAGATTCTAACATGGGTAAATATGACTGACAGATTGGATGATAATAACATATATTGGTGATATAATAAGTTTGTCGATGGAATTCATATCTCGTTATAGAGATTGATTGATATGTCTTTTTGAGAAGCATAAAAGTTTTCACCGTGTCAAACCTTGAAAGTGGATTTATGAATTCGACACATGAAATAAGTGAAGTAGTGCTTTAAATAAAATTAATCATTAAATTAAATTTGTCAGTAATTTAAATTATTGATTAGTATGTGTAATCTTAACATGAAGAATTACGTAAGTGTTTATGGGGAATTTTTGAAATATAAATATAGGAGTGCAATTACAAATTTCTAGTGGAATGATTTTTAATTTATTATGGTAAGAATAATTCAAATTAATTATTTGGAATCATTTATAATATGAAGCTTCAATAATTAATTGTGTGGTCCCTACCGTGCCCTTATTTAACTAGAACTCATAATCGTATCTCTAAGGAGAAAAGAGGAGACTAACGTGAGTTTTTCTTTTAAAATGAAATCAATCATATATTTTTTTTGTTGAAGAAAATAGACTGTATTTTTTTTCTTGTTTTTGAATTGGAAGAAATCTCTTCAGGTAGGATTCTCTTAACCTAGAAAAAGATTGAATGTTTCTATTCATACTTGCCCACCCAAGCATTTAGATAGTTCAAATGTGAATTTGGGATCATTGTAGAAGGCTACATAACCGTTGTCAATCTTTTGGATTCACTTGATGATCTGGTTAACTTGGGAATTCTCCTGAAGGAAGACTGATGTACCGTGGTTTTACGGTACTTTCAATACTTTTTCCTTAAGTTTAGTGTAGTAGTTTTAATGTATTTTTCTTTATGTTTGCAGAAAAAATTGTCCAGAATGAAAATGCTGAAGATGTGCTAGAAATTGCAGAACAGATGACTTACGGAGCCATCGACGGTCCGTAGGTGGAAACCGTCCCCATGAAGCTGTTATACTGCCAAGGAAAGATCGGGAAATTCTGACAAGTGTAGGGCTACGGAAGGGATGACGGTCCGTCGTCTCATCGATGGACCATCCTGGTGATCCGTTGGTGTTAACAGAATGTATCCTCAGTACCAGATTTGAAAAGATTCTAAGTGTGGAGCAACGAAGGCCATAGACGGACCGTCATCCTGTCAACGGTCTGTCCTGCAGGTCCGTCGATGGTAACAGAGTGTTGGAGAAGAAGGCAGCTGAAAATAAAGTTGAAGTATGGAACGACGGAGGCCTCGACGATCCGTCATTGCCTCGATGGTCCGTCGGTCAGGTGGTCGATGATAGATGCATTTTTGGACATATTTTCGTTATTTAGGTTTCCCTTTATTTTTAGGATTCTATTATTATAAATACGACGAAAAACCTCATTTTTGGGGTTAGACTCTTGTTAATTTTTTTGATTTGTAATATTGGTTGTTGAATATTGGGTTTTGGAAAATACTTCATTTTTCCGGAATCGTTTATCGCATTATTTTCTTGAATTCAAGTGATTTTCTGGATTTTCTTCAATCTCATCATAGTAAGTACATGAGTTCTTGTCTACTTAATATGAATTGTGTAATTATGAACATGGGTAACTAAATCCACAACTAGGGTTGTGGGAACCATGGGTAATTAACAAAGTAAAACTAGCTAAAATAACAATTCTCGAATAGTTTCTTGCATGTATTGATAATTCTTTCGTTTAGAAGTCTTTTTAACGAGTGCACGCGTCAGAAATCGCCTTGTTGTTACTTGCCGGACCAAGGAGGTAGATAATAAGAAAAGAATTATCAACGTAGATTTAGTATATACTATCTAATAGGCTAGTGTTGATTGGTGCGAAGTAATAACTAAGTCATACATCGATTATGATGCTTAATATGAGGTAAAAGGTAAGCTTTAGTAAAGTATACACATGTAGCCGAACCAAGGTGCGGAGTGAAATTCACTAGTTGCCGGACCAAGGAATTAGGTATACATAACTTATCACTTTGCATGCAAGATACTAGGAAAGAGTTATTATAGCTAGGGTTACTTCGTTATGAACCTAATGGGGAACACTTACACCCTAGTTTCTCTCATTAGTTGATAAACATCAAACATTTGAACTTGTTACTTGTTTACATAAAATTAATTAAATAATTTTGTTACACAACCCCCTCCCCCCCCCCCCTTTAGTTGTTGTTTTTGGAAAGGACTTGATTAAAATAGAAGTAATCGTAGATTAAAGTTAAGTCTAAACCATTTTCCTCGTGAGATCGACCCCAACATAACATTTGGGTTGTTTACTTGATACGACTGCTTATACCTCTTTAGGGAAGTATAATTTGAGCGTATCAAATTTTGGCGTCGCTGTCGGGGAACAGTGGCTTTTATATTAACTTTAAGCACATTATCGAGTTTTAGTCAATAATTTCTTGATTTTACTTTTTCTTTTTGTTTTTGTCTCTCGCAGGTCTAGCTTTAGTGTATGCCAGGTACACGGAGTCGAGGAGAACCAATACTTCCGCTTGATCGAGAATTAAACCGTACATTTTGTAGAATGAACATTCAAAACAATCCTGCTTATATCGAGGATGAGATCAATCCTCCACCTCCCCCGCCAGTTGATGCTCATAATCATGTGATGGTTGATAACCCGGGTGAAGGTAATCCAAGGAGGCAACCTCCTGCCCCACACCCTCAAGAGTACTATAGGAGAAATGTTAACATCACTGACTCTGACAGGCCACTTGTCCTACCTCCTCTACCACATGGTCATTCTTTTGTGGTAACTAGTAGCTTAATGCAGATGCTCACAGCTAGACTTCTGTTTTCGGGGCTACCATCTGAGGATCCACATGCTCACATCGCCAAACTGAGGTCGGTGTGTAAGATTTTTGTAGGGAGGCCTGACTTGGACATGGACGTCATTGGGCTAAGAGTGTTTCCTCTCTCACTAATAGGAGAGGCTGCTATATGGTTTATTGAGCTTTCCTATAACTCAATCTATACATGGAATCAATTGAAGGATGTGTTCTTAGCTCGTTACTATCCGGTTTCAAAGAAGCTCAACCACAAAGATAGGGTGAACAACTTTGTGGCACTACCAGGGGAGTCAGTAAGCAGTTCTTGGGATCGGTTCACCTTTTTCTTGAGAAGTGTCCCAAATCACCGTATTGATGATGAGTCGCTCAAAGAGTATTTCTATCGTGGGCAAGATGATAATAATAAAGCGGTCTTGGATACGATTGCGGGTGGTTCTTATGGGGAGTGTACTTAAGCAGAGATCGCTGAGAAGTTAGAGAAAATCTCCAGAAATAATAAAGCTTGGAGCACTAGGAAGTCGGATACTGGGAGAAACACTTTGCAGTGCAATCTACACACAACCCAGCCGCATATGATATTCGTGAAGAAATGGCTCAAATGAGAACTGAGCTTGGGTGTTGAAACATGTAACTGGGGTGCTGAGAAAGTGAATGCGGTGAATTATTTGACTAAGCCACCACCGCTGATAGATGAGTTTTACTATGAGAAATATTTTTATTTACATAATGAGCAGACGGGGGGTTTCCGACCGAACACCCAAGGCTCCAATCAGGAAAATTTACGCCAAGGTCAAGGAAATCAAGGTCGGAACTATGGGAATTACAACCGAGGGGGTCACTATGTTCGTGAAGGAAACTACAACCGCTATAACAACTTCAATCGGAGTAACTATGGAAACAGAAATGATCGAAGTGGACCCTATGTTCCACCTCAAAATTGGGAAGTTTCTCCTAGGGATGGTGGAGGTAGTATGGCGCGAGTTGAAGACATGTTGCTAAAGATGATGAGGAGGTTTGACGCAAGTGATGAGCACGCCAAGGAATTGAGAGGTGATTTGGCTAACATTGGGCAAAAAGTGGATGCACATGCAGTCTCCATCAAGCATCTTGAGATGCAAATGGCCCAATTATCGTCTACTATAAACCCTCGTCAATTGGGTACTCTTCCTAGAAACACTGTTCAAAATCCGAAGAATGATGGACATTGTATGACAGTCACTACTCGAGGTGGTAAGCAAACCATAGATCCACCTATGCCGTCTGGCGTAGAAAATAAGATGAGAAGAGAAGATGAGGTAGTAGAAGCTAGTGGTGAGTTGGTAAATGAAGCAGGAAAAGAAGCAGAGAAGCACCAAAGGGTGACTCCCATTCCAAGACCACCACCACTAATCCCGCAAAGGTTGGTGTAAAAGACCGAGGATGGTAAATACCGGCATTTTATTAATATGTTGAAACAACTCTCCATCAATGTTACTTTGATAGAAGCTCTTGAACAAATGCCCGATTACGCCAAATTCATGAAAGATATGGTCACTAAGAAGAGATCGATTAGTTTTGAGGATGATGATAGGATGCAACAATGTAGTGCTATTGCTACAAGATATCTAGTGCAAAAGAAAGAAGATCCGTGTGCTTTCAATATTCCATGTACAATCGGGTTGTTACACTTTGTCAAAGCATTATGTGATCTTGGGGCAAGCAGAAATCTCATGCCTCTATCCATCTACAAAAAGTTGGGTTTGGGTGATCCAAAGCCCACTGCGATGCGGATATTGATGGCCGATAGAACTGTGAAGAGGCCTATTGGGATACTCCACAATGTGTTAGTGAAGGTGGATTCATTCATATTTCCGACCGATTTTGTGATTCTTGATTGTGAGATTGACTTTGAGGTGCCTATTATTCTTGGGAGGCCATTTCTTGCTACCGGTAGCGCCTTGGTCGACATGGAGAAAGGGCAGATGAAGTTTTGGTTAAACAATGAAGAATTGACTTTCAATATTTGTAGGTCCATGAGGCAGACTGGTGAGGTCCAATCGGTATCTGCGATATCCTACAGAGTTGAGAGTTCGTCAGAGGTCCAACTAGAAGAACGTCTTGGTGTTGAGGCACTAGCAGCAGTGATTATGAACTTTGAGAGTGATGGTATTGCAGAGTATGGGTCATTGGTTGCGGCACTTGATCGAGGTGATGTTCGGTTCAAACCCAAGAAATTGGAGTTAGATATGATGCATCGCCAGTCTCCACCTGCGACACCATCTATTGAGGAGGCTCCAAAATTAGAGCTTAAGGCTCTACCACCTCATCTGAGGTATGTATTCTTGGGGAAAGATGACACTTTGTCGGTAATTATTTCGTCAGATTTGAAGGTGCAACAAGTAGAGTGTTTGGTTGAAGTATTGAAGAGGTTCAAGAGAGCTATTGGGTGGACTATTGCGGATATTATTGGGATCCCTCCCGATATTTGTTCACACAAAATCATACTCATGCGCGATCATAAGCCAAGTATTGAGCACCAAAGACGTTTAAATTCACCTATGCAAGAGGTAGTGAAGAAGGAAATTATTAAGTGGTTGGATGTCGGAGTCATATATCCGATCGTTGATAGTAGTTGGGTATGCCCTGTTCAGTGCGTGCCCAAGAAAGGGGGAATGACTGTGGTCCCCAATGAGAAAAATGAGCTTGTTCCGATGAGGCCGGTGACCGGATGGAGAGTGTGTATGGATTACCGGAAACAAAATGCATGGACTGATAAAGACCATTTTTGTATGCCCTTCATGGATCAGATGTTAGATAGACTTGCAGGCAAAGGATGGTACTGTTTTATTGATGGCTATTAGGGTTACAATCAAATCTCTATTGCACCGGAAGATCAAGAGAAAACCACTTTTACTTGCCCTTATGGAACTTTCGCGGTCAAGAGGATGCCCTTTGGGTTGTGTAATGCACCAGCTACCTTTCAGATATGTATGATGTCCATATTTTCCAATATGGTGGAAGACACCATTTAGGTATTCATGGATGACTTTTATGTTGTTGGTGATTCGTTTGATCACTGTTTGAGTCACTTGTCTGAAGTTCTCAAAAGATGTGAAGAGTGCAACCTTGTGCAAAATTGGGTAAAATGTCACTTTATGGTGAAAGAGGGTATTGTATTGGGACACCGCATCTCAGAGAAGGGTATAGAGGTTGATCGAGCTAAAGTCGATGTTATAGAGAGACTTCTTCCACCCATCTCTGTAAAAGGTGTGAGGAGTTTCCTTGGGCATGCAGGTTTCTACCGGAGGTTTATCAAAGATTTCTCAAAAATTGCACATCCTTTGTGCAAGCTGCTTGAGAAAGATTGTAAATTTTATTTTGATGAATCGTGTCTGAAGGCATTTGGAGAGTTGAAAGAAAGTTGGTATCTGCGCTCATCATTATTTCTCCGGATTGGATCAAGCCATTTGAGGTGATGTGTGATGCTAGTGGGGTTGTGCTTGGCGTGGTGTTGGGAAAAATAAGGGATAAAATCCTTCACCCTATTTATTATGCTAGTAAAGCCCTTAATGAAGCCCAAAAGAACTACACCGTGAGTGAACAAGAGCTCCTTGCGGTGGTCTTTGCTTTTGAGAAATTTTTCTCCTATTTGCTTGGCACTAGAGTTATAGTGCATACTTATCATTCTGCCTTGAGATATTTGATGGCAAAGAAGGATGCGAAACCAATGTTGATTTGTTGGGTTTTACTAGTGCAAGAATTGGACTTTGAAGTGAAAGATAGAAAGGGACCGAAAATCAAGTGGCCGATCACTTCTCCTAATTAGAAGATGAAGTAATGCGAGAGTTAGGTGAAAAAACTGAAATTGGTGATACTTTCCATGATGAGCATGTATTGGCTGCTTCTCAAGACTTGATTCCATGGTTCACAGATTTTGCGACATCAAAGGAAAAAGTTCATGCATGATGTGAAAAATTTCTTTCGGGATGAGCCATATCTTTATAGGAGTGTTGCCGATGGGCTTATTCGGCGATGTGTACCGGAAGTTGAGATGTTGAGAGTTTTGGAGGCATGCCACTCCTCGCCTGTGGGTGGGCATCATAGTGGTATCCGGACAACCCATAAAATCTTGCAATGTGGCTACTATTGGCCAACCATCCACCAAGATGCACATGAGTTTGTCAAGGCATGTGATAGGTGCCAAAGAGATGGCGGTATTTCTAGAAGGCAAGAGCTCCCTTTAAATCCAATTCTTGTGATCGAATTGTTTGATGTGTGGGGCATTGATTTTATGAGCCTTTTTGTGAGTTCTCATGGGATGAATTACATTCTTATGGCGGTTGATTATGTGTCAAAATGGGTGGAAGCCATAGCACTTGCAAATAATGAAGGGAAGAGTGTCACCGCGTTCTTGAAAAAGAACATATTTTCCAAATTTGGCACCCCAAGGGCCAATATTAGTGATGGGGGCTCCCATTTTTGCAACAAGTTGTTCAAAGGATTGTTGGATAAATATGGGGTTCGCCACAATGTGACCACGCCATACCATCCTCAGACTAGTGGGCAAGTTGAGGTGTCAAACCGAGAAATCAAGCAGATTCTGGCAAAAATGGTGAATGCGAATAGAACAGATTGGTCAAGGAGACTTGATGATGCTCTTTGGGCCTACCAGACAGCATACAAGACTCCCATTGGTATGTCCCCATACCAACTTGTATATGGGAAAGCTTGTCACTTGCCGGTTGAGTTAGAGTAGAAGGCCATGTGGGCAATGAAGAAACGGAAAATGGATTGGAATGAGGCTGTGGAACAAAGGTTAAATGGGTTGAATGAGCTTGATGAATTTCGCTTAAAGACATATCAAAGTTCATCCCTCTACAAAGAAAAGATGAAGAAGTACCATGACCAAAAGATTGAGAAGCGCGATTTTGTGGTTGGGGATTTGGTGCTTTATTCAAGTCTAGGTTACGCTTGTTTTCGGGCAAACTCAAGTCCAAATGGACTGGCCCATTTTTTATCACCCAAGTTTTCCCTCATGGAGCGGTTGAGTTGGAGAATAAGGAGGGTGTAAGGTTCAAGGTGAACGGGCAACGAATCAAAATCTACCTCGGGCATCCTGAAATGGCGAATGAAGTGATCGAGGCATACCATCTTCATGAAATCAGAGTAATCAAGAGTCCTACATCATGCCGCGATGTTAAATCAAGCGCTGATTGGGAGGCAACCCAATATGTATCCTCTAGCCAACAATAGGTTTTTCGTGATTTTATAGGCGTAGTTGCATTATTTTTATTTTTCTAACTTAATGTCACGTATTAATTTTCTTTAGAAGTGTTGTCTAGAGAGTAAATTAGGGTCCGTGTCTAAAAAGTGTCCAGAAAATACAAAAAGATTAGCTTATTGGGTGTTCAATGTGTAGGGACCAAATCCCTAGAAATCTGCAGAAAATTGGTCTGGTGCACTGATCGACGGACCAATCGATGGACCATCGTCAGGTCGACGGACCATCGGTAGGGTCCGTAGATCCCTGGTTTGTTTCTTTAATTTTTCTAAGTTAGGAACCATCGACGAAGCAGTCGATGGTCCGTCGACTGACTTACGGTCCATCGACGGGGAATCGTCGGTTCCTCCGACCCACTAACCCAACCCGACCCGACCGGTTATATATTAAATTTTTAAGCTTTTCAGTTACCCACCCTTTAAAATACCCTCCCCAAAACCGTTTCCCTCCCCATTTCCCTTCAACTCCCCCACTTTCTCTCCCACTAACTCCCATTTCTAATCAGTCATCTTCTACTCTTCCCCAAATCTCCATCAGTTTCCCAAATCCCTTCTCTTCCCCACTCCTCCATCTTCGTCTGTATTCTGCCCGGTCGGTGTTCGAGGTCACTATTTGGTGTTTCGTACTTGCAAGAATTCATCCCCTCATTCCCTACACTACAGTATACAGGTATGTCTTTCTGATCTGCTCTATTTACTCTCATCACTTTACATGCTACATTGTTGGAATATGATAGTGGGTCTTGAATTTGGGACACTGTTGCATGCTTAAAATCTTCAAACTGAATTCATAGTACCTTAGATCAATTAAGGTGAATGCGATGGGGGTGTATTATCTGATAATTGCTGTGTTTTGAGTGTTGTTGTTTCCGACGTAGGGTTTTATAGTCTGTGTGCATCTATGTTTAAAACTACGATAATTCAAGCCCTAGGAATAATGAAATGCTTTGTTATATGCTAGAGGAATTTAATGTTCCTTAGGTTGCTATGAATTTGTTCTTCGCGGGAAACAATGGCTGCCAAAATTTTATCCCTGAAAGCCAGAACGAGACCCCATCGACGGACCGTTGTTCAATCGATGGACCGTCGTTGGGGTCCATCAACAATATCTCCCCTAATTTGTTTAACTGTCTACCCACAGGGGTAGACGACGGTCCGTCAACTGGTCGATGGACCGTCCTGCATGACCGTAGACTCTAACAGAACCCTTATTTCTGAAGTTCCTCCAATTTTTAAGTGTCCCTGATGGACCCCCACTGACGAACCGTCGTTCAGTCGACGGTCCATCCTGCAGTTCTGTCATTCTTAACAGAAACTTTGTTATTTTAAGATTCAAAAATTTTTCTAAGGGTCCGTCGACGGACCCCCACTGACGGACCGTCGTTCAGTCGAAGGTCCGTCCTGCAGGTCCGTCATCTCTATCAGAACCTTTGTTCTGAAACTTTACACAAGAAATTTTCTAAGTGTCCACTGACGGACCGTAGTTCTATCGACGGACCATCGTTGGGGTCCATCAGGCAGTTCTGCAGTTCTGCATCTCTACTCTGTTTGTGTTCCCCCTTCTGTGTTTGAGTCTTTTGAGTTGTTGTATGCTTCTACTGGCACTGATAACCCCTCATTGCAGGTACACATGGCACCCAAGCAAGACCTAGTCTACTCTCGAGGGCGTTCTTAGTCTGTCGCCCCTTCTCGCCGGTTGGTCATTAGGTCGTCCGACGATGAACGCGACCCCGAATACGTGCCCCTAGTCACCCAGACACCATCACGTACTGCGAGGACCTATCGGGGCACGCCCAAGAGGGTGTCCGGCGTAGTCACTGCCTCCCAGTCTGATGAGGAGTGCACACTGACCGGCACACCGTCTGGGTCTGCTGCAGTTTCTGAGGGAGAATCTAGATCTGAGGAGGATTTCGAGTCTGAGGAAGCTTCATCTTCACATGGGGCCACTACTCTAGCTACATCGGTCCATTCTACCTCGTCAGAGGAGACTGATAGTGCGGATTCTACTCCAGCACCCCTGACCGACGTCTCCGCTCTAGTTGATGATCAGCCCAACATGTGGTGTGTCGCGGGCCAATATAAGATTTACAGGGATGCAAAGCTGCTCAATGATAAGGGGGTCATGACTAGGACTCTGACAGTCGAGCGGTGAGTTCTTACCGGGAGTCTTCCCTCGATGCCATCCATACATGATCTTTTCACCCGCCATCGGCTAGAGTGGACGGTTAAGAGTCTGGGCCATTACAGCGAGGATATAGTGCGAGAGCTCTAGGTCGCTTATGTGGAAACTCTCAGGGCTAGTTTGGAGAAGCGGGCTAACCCCGCCAAACATTCACCACTCGAGCATGTTCGTGTCCATGGCAAGCGGGTGGATATCTCTTTGCCCGCCATTCGTAGATTCCTATATGGTGCTGACACTGATGCCACCAGAGCCCCCCTCACTCCGGAGTTTGACTATAGGTGGAAGCTGATCAAGGACGGCCGTTTCCAGCACGAGAGAGTGATGAGAGAGACCACCAAGAGGTGGATAGCCCAAAATATCTTTGTGGATGGCGAGGGTGATGATTGGGTGCTGGAGCCGAAAGGAGGAATAAAGAAGGCCAACCTCACATTCACGGCTAAATTCTTATGGCTCTTGGTCCGTCATTACCTCTCCCCCAGTGCTGCTGATAATATTGTCACATGGGATCGAGCAATGCTGATCGCTGCCATGGTTGCTGGGTTCAAGGTGGACTTCGCGTGGCTGTTGCAGGAGGTCATTCATGAGAGGGCCTTTAAGGCCACCGCTACTTACCCATTCCCTTGCATGATTTTTGAGTTGTGCAGGTCTGTTGGAGTGCCCGTGTGGAACATTGATGTGCTTAAGACCCCGACTGGCCAGGTTGATATCGGTCTCATCCGGGATGAGGCCAATGAGTTGGCTCGCAACAGAGGGCCCCATGCAGAGGTGCAGACGCTAGGTAAGAACCTGGCAGCCACGGTAGAGCAGGCCCAAGAGGCTGATCCGGCTACATCAGAGCCTACCGACCCCACCCCGATTGAGTCTATCCTGGGTACTAGCACCGCTCTGAGTTCCTCCCGCTCCACCCCATCTGTAGAGCACTAGTCTCGATCGCTAGGGTCTAGAAATTAGAGGCCGAAATGGCCACACTTCTGCATCATATCAAGCCTTGGATGTAGAAGTCCATTGCTGAGGCGGAGGAGTGGATAGAGAAGAAGATGGCCCAGCGGAGTGAGAGGCAGATCATGGAGGTCCACCAGCGCCTTGACGCATTTGAGTTAAGGGTTCTTGCCCGGCCAGCCCCTACTGTAGATTTGACGACTCTCCAGGCTGCTGTGACGAGTTTGAGGGCAGATATGGATGCCATTCTGGAGGCCCGGGTGCCTGAGTCTGAGGCCACGTCTGTGAAGCCTGCTGAGGATACGATGCTGGTTGCTCTTTTCCAGACCACTGCTGCACCACCACCTCAGCCACGGGAGCATACCAAGAGGCACCGATCTCGAGAGAATGATGAGACTCGAGCTAGGAAGAGAGAGCGTCTTGAGTTAGAGGCTGCGAGGAGAGCCTCGATGATTGATGAGTAAGCCCGGCAGATGAGGGCTCAGGCGGTGGCTATTGGGGCGTCTAGCTCTAGGATTGATGCTTTTGAGAGGAGCACTACTGAGGGATCTGTCATTGCTACGGACACTACTGACGGTGTCCCTACTACAGAGGGAGCGGGTTCTGGGACACCAAACCCGCCAGCTTGTTGATCATCGGCGCTATGCGCCTCAGGTTTGCTTCACCCACCACTCGGTTTTATTTTTTTTATGCATTGGGGACAATTGCATGCTCTTTTGTTGGGGGTGGGGTAAATGGAAAGTGAGTGCTAGGGTGAAGTCTGAATACCCCAACTCACTATCCTCTCTTGGGGTTTTCTTTCCTCTTTTCTTTTTCCCCAAAAGATTGTTTACTTTACTGTTGAACCGGTACGTTGGTATCTTATACATAGTATTGATATGAAATCTGAAGCATGATGGCTAAATATAATGATATCCTAATTTAAAGAAAATGTTTGCATGATTAGGCATAGTGAATAAGTATGTGTGGCTCTAAGCATGAAATAGCGATACACCCCTGCATGACCCTTAATCTTAAGCTCGAACTAAGTGTTTGATAATCTAGTAGGGTAATGATGTACTAAGTGAGTGTGAGAAAGTTGAATAGACCACTGTTGGTACTGAGCTAGAACTTGCCCGGTTAGTCCTGCTAAAATTAATCTGTAATAGACAATTAGGAAAGCATCATAGGCCCTTGTTCAAAATAATCAATCTTTAGCCTAGATAAAAGAAAACCGAATGAAATTAATCCCTTCTTGATCCAAATGATTTGACCTTAAAATGAACCTTTCTTTTTCTACCCCAACTTATCTTCTAGGAACAATGTGTTGGCCCTGGTCTCTCATTGGACATGTGCACCTTATCTTAAGCCAAAAGCAGAATTTGAGGGTGGCTAATGCAGAAAACAACCTTGTCGTGGCCCTGACCCAACCTTTGGTATTGTGTACCTTGACTCATGGAAAAGCCATGAGTTGAGGGTGGCTATTATGAGGAATGCTCCGGAAAGTGGGGTTGAAAGAATAAAGAGAGAGAAAGAAGAAAAGAAAAGTGACTCAAGCAAAACTGAAATCAAGTGAAAAATTGAAAAATTTAAAAGTAAGTAAAAACAATAATAAAAAATAAAAGAAAAGAAAAGTCACTTACACAAAAGGAGAAAAGCAAGGCAAAAGAATATAAGAAAATCAAGAATAGGGAGGAACAAACGACAAAAAGGTAGGACGCTTAGCCGTTATGACAAGGAGGGCAACAAGTCACTAAAATGCATCCAAATGTGCCCTACATGACCCTGAGCCTACGTTACAAGCTAATAAAGTCCTATCGTGATCCTAAGAGTCTAATATGTTGAACTTAAAGTAGTGAAAATAAGGGCACGCCTATGGTGATAAGTATCAACAAGGTGTGAAGTTGTTCTGAGAGTGAGTGTTGAAAAATAATCCTTATACTCAAACTGAAATCACTGTGTGAAAAAGGAGGATACTGTTTTTTTTTTGAATTAAGGACACTAGTTGCAATACTAGAAAGTTGGTACTTTGGTGAGAGATAAAAAAGAAAAGGTGTCGGTGCGTGGTGAATCTGTGTCATGGTCTGATCCACATAAGTGAGCCTAATAGTGATATCATGCATGAATATAATGAAAGTAATCAGGATTGATAGCCAGATGATTGCGAAATCTAAAATAAGGATACTTTTGTACAAAGGTGTTGTGGTGAGTCAATGTGCGTCGCTTGAGGACAAACAACAAATTTAAGTTGAGGGTGTTGATGTACCGTGGTTTTACCGTACTTTCAATACTTTTTCCTTAAGTTTAGTGTGTGTCTAAGGCCTTTTTGTAGTAGTTTTAATGTATTTTTCTTTATGTTTGTAGGAAAAATTGTCCAGAATGAAAACACTGAAGATGTGCTGGAAATTACAGAATAGATGACCTACGGAGCCATCGACGGTTCGTCGACCCATCGACGGTCCGTAGGTGGAAACCATCGCCACGGAGATGTTTTGCTGCCAAGGAAAGATCGGGGAATTGTGACAAGTGTGGGGCTACGGAAGGGATGACGGTCCGTCGTCTCATCGATGGACCGTCCTGGTGATCCGTTGGTGTTAACAGAATGTAGCCTCAGTACCTGATTTGAAAAGATTCTAAGTGTGGAGCAACGAAGGCCATCGACAGACTGTCATCCTGTCAACGGTCTGTCCTGCAGGTCCGTCGATGGTAACAGAGAGTTGGAGAAGAAGGCAGCTGAAAATAAAGTTGAAGTATAGAACGACGGAGGCCTCGACGATCCGTCGTTGCCTCGACGGTCCGTCGGTCTGGTCGTCGATGAGAGACGCGATTTTGGACAGATTTTCCTTATTTAGGTTTCCCTCTATGTTTAGGATTCTATTATTATAAATAGGACGAAAAACCTCATTTTTGGGGTTAGACTCTGGGTTATTTTCTGATTTGTAATATTGGTTGTTGAATATTGGGTTTTGGAAAATACTTTATTTTTCCGGAATCGTTTATTGCATTATTTTCTCGAATTCAAGTGATTTTTTGGATTTTCTTCAATCTCATCAAAGTAAGTACATGAGTTCTTGTCTAATTAATATGAATTGTGTAATTATGAACATGGGTAACTAAATGAACAAGTAGGGTTGTGGGAACCATGGGTAATTAACAAAGTAAAACTAGCTAAAATAACAATTATCGAATAGTTTCTTGCATGTATTGATAATTCTTTCGTTTAGAAGTCTTTTTAATGAGTGCACGCGTTAGAACTCGCCTCGTTGATACTTGCCGGACCAAGGAGGTAGATAATAAGAAAAGAATTATCAACGTAGATTTAGTATATACTATCTAATAGGCTAGTGTCGATTGGTGCGAAGTAATAACTAAGTCATACATTGATTATGATGCTTAATATGAGGTAAAATGTAAGGTTTAGTAAAGTATACACACGTAGCCAGACCAAGGTGCGGAGTGAAATTCACTAGTTGCCGGACCAAGGAATTAGGGATACATAACTTATCACTTTGCATGGAAGATACTAGGAAAGAGTTGTTATAGCTAGGGTTACTGCGTTATGACCTAATGGGGAACACTTACACCCTAGTTTCTCTCATTACTTGATAAACATCAAACATTTGAACTTGTTACTTGTTTACCTAGAATTAATTAAATAATTTTGTTACACAAAAAAAAAACCTTTAATTGCTTGTTTTTGGAAAGGACTTGATTAAAATATAAGTAATCATAGATTAAAGTTAAGTCTAAATTATTTTCCTCGTGGGATCGACCCCAACCTAACATTTGGGTTCTTTACTTGATATGACCGCTTATACTTCTTTAGGGAAGTGTAATTTGAGCGTATGAAAGACATGTCTTATAAGTTGTGGATTCACTTGAATGTATCTGCCCACACTTTAAGTGGTAATTCTTGGATGAAATTTCAACAACTTTATGTGTTCTAACATAACTGTATATGATCTAGCATAAACAATTTGGTTATATATTATTCATTAAGACAGTGAGATTCTGATATGCTTCCGTTGTGCATATAATTTTCCAACAATTGACATTAAGAGCTAAGTTTGCATATAAATATATAGGCTAATCTAGTTATACATATTTGTTATTATGTAAATGAGTACGTTTTTTTGTTCGTATTAACGTATACAACGACAAAAAAGGAAGACATTGCATGTGTCGGCGGCAGGTGTGTTCACAATGATTGTAATATTTTTTTTGCAAAGTTAATATGTAAGATTTATCAAATAATTGAAACAGTTTACCTACATGTGCTTTTTCCTTTCGATTAACCAAGAATAAGTTTTTTATATACAATAATAATATTTGTTTTCACGACAAAAGTGTTGTTGAAAAATACTTTTGACAAAAGAATTCTTTAAATATTTTGGAGTGGAAGTTCTTGTACTATTTTGTTCACTTTGCCAAAACATCAAAAGAAAAGGAGAAATATATATATTTCATGAAGTGACGGTAACAACCCCTAGTGCCAATCATTGTAGTAGGATATTTTTCTTTTTTTTCTAAATTCTTTCTTCCTTTTATAATTATATGAGATATGATTTCTTACATATGAATGTATAATTTAAGAATTAGTTATTGATAAATAATTCGTATGAAATTAATTTATTTGAAATGACGAAAAAAACTCTATCTCTCTCTCTCTCTATATATATATATATATATACTAGATTTTTGACACGTGCGTTGCACGTGATTACAAATTCAGAAAATATATGTTATAGTAAATAGCATTGCTTATTTAAGCGATGATTTGGATAATGAGGCTTGTACAAAATAATACTGCAGATTCTTTTATGAAATGTTCAATGTGGATCACCATATATATTTTTAATTGATGAGAACCTATGAAGATGGTCAATGAAGTATTTTATTAGTTAAATGGAATAATGTATATATTTATTTCAATTTGATGAGGTTCAATCATATAATTAGTCGTATCTTAATAATATCACCTTATAGACAATATTTGTTGTGCATTTTTCTTGTCATCTAACCTGATGTGCTATGCAGGTGTATTCCACGTTAAACTATTTAGATGTATTATTAGAAATACTTTTTATATTAATTTTTAATTTATAAGTCATAATATAATAGATGTCGTTTGTATGTTGGCTCTCATATTTGACTTCTCGATTGATTGTGTACATAAATCAAACATACTTATCTGATTGTCCATAGTTAATCTCTGATATCATATATATAACCACTCGTCTATCTTACACCCCAAAAATATATAGTTCATATACTTCAACACCTTGTTATAACATATATAGTGACGGTATAATAATATGAAAAACTATTGGTCAAAGGCTAATATAAGAAAAGATGAAAGATGAATGTAATTGATGAAATAACTATAAGAATTCATAATATTATAACTAAAGAATGTAAAAGAGTGTGAATAATGTTTGCAATAATTAGTAAAAACTGATAGAATTTATAATGTTATAACTAAAGAATTAATGTGCAATAGCTGAATTTCTAATAAACTTTATACCTATATAAATAAATAGGACTTATAATTAATGTTCACATTTTTAAAAGTTATTAGATTTTAATTTGGTGTAGGGACAACACCAAAATCTTTATTCCATATAACCGAAAAGTTTATATATTTTATCACAATCCATTCAAAATCATATCATAAAGATCAAAAGTAAATGAAAATGAACAAAAACATTAAAGAAAAATGAAGACATCAACACATTAGTGGAATTCAACCTACATTATTCATACTCAAGTGTGATGACTAACAACTTTTAATGATTCAAATATAACTGCTATGCATGAAAGAATTATAATAGTGGTTATTTTTCTTCTTCTCATCCGAAACACTAAACAATATTATAAAAAGAAAAACCTCGCTTCAAATGATTAATGTGTATGCCAAAAGATATTTTTTTTTTAGCAAAGATTAATATCAAATAATAACAACAACAATAATATTATACTCAACGTAATTACTCAAGTAAAGTATGGTTCTTATAATGTTGAATAATATTATGTGTAAACAAAGTTAATTCAAAAAGAGAAGTGAATTTTGAAGTTCAAATTTTGGTATTTACTTTCTTTATCTTCTTCCTTTAAACCGCTTCCTTTTTTTTGATCTGTAAGATAAGTTTTCACTGAAAGAAATTTTATAAATCCAAATATATTTATGGTGCAGTTACCTCAATTTGCTAAAGTGCAACATCCTCTTTTGGCCTATCTCCTTCCAAATCAACTTTTGAGTAATCACCATCAATCTCTATAAAAAACTCTCTCGAAAGGATCACAAAATTTTAATGTGTGATTCAATATGATAACGATATAAACAACCAAGAAAATAGTATTTCCATTATAATAAAGAAACACCTATCAATGTCTAATGACGTCTTAATAGCCACAAATTGTTATAAAATTCAATTAGTTGGAGTTTGAGATTTGGCTAACCAACCTCTTGGTAAAAAGAGATTAGACCTGGAGACCTCGTCTTTTCATCTTCACTATAATCTAGGATGATTTTTCTAATAATTAGCTTGCGACTCCCTACAAATTGAAATAAAGTGCTACATAAAAATTAAAATTAAGATACTTTGGTAAATTCAGAAAGAGACGAATATCAACAGTTATGTTACATTTTAGTAACGTTTATATATTCTTATCAGAATCCATTCAATATCATTACATAAATATGTCATTAGAAAATGTTCATTTTCTTTATTAATCAAAAAAAGACAAGTTACTGTTTATACTCAACCAATATAAGGAACATGCAAAAATCAAGTTGGGTAGAACATCACTAAAAATTAGATAATTTGATGAAATTTCATAATTGAAGAGGAAATTTTTTTCAATTTTATTACTCAAAAAACCAAAAAAATAATAATTTTGTTCATCAAATGTCCTAAGTTTAACACGCGGCATTCAACTTAACATATGCATATAAAAATTCGATAAGAAATGATTTTAAAAAATCAAAAATGCTTGCTCGTAAGTATTCAAAAGTATAAATTTTTACAGAATAAAGGATCAAACGTGATAAATTGAAGGAGAAGAAAGGGGCAATGTAGTTTAGGAGAACAAATATGGACCAAGAACGAAAAATTAAATTACATAAAATTGGACTAAAGTAAGAAGTACCATAATCTTCACTTATATGAACCTGAAAATTATATTCACTTGTCGTTCTTCTAAAATCTTAATTAAATACAAAATACCCCTGCAACAAAAATTTCTGAATATGCAAATACATAAGGGGAAATACCAATTATCACTTATTTCGCGAAGGAAGAATGTTAGTTTCATGTCTATGATCTGTACAATTTTTGGGATGTCAAGCTCAAATTGTAACTTTTTTTACATCATGATTAATAAACTTTTAAATTTAAAAAGAAAAAGATAAATTGAAGAGAGAAATACAATGCTTTCCCATTCTTTTTGAAGATACATGTTGAAGAGAGAAATACAATGCTTCCAATTCTTTTTGAAGACACATGAAATTAAAAACATAATTTAAAGAAAAGCTCATCAAGAAAGTATATCCAAACCTACAATTGAGAAATGATATGCTAAATAGATAATGATTAATAAATCAGATACACTAAGATGGTTAATTTATTAGAGTCAGTAGAACATACTTAATATAACATGTATAAATTGTCCTAAATAAATGTATACTAGTAATGGTTTGTTTACTGAAGTAGATATTAAACTTTAGATACTAGTAACACTTAATTAATTCATGAGAAAAGATATTAAAGGTTTTCACGGATATGAATGGTAAAAATGTAATATCTTGAATTCTCGGGTGCGTTAATCAACAATTCATGTTTAGATAATGTTTTTATATATTATTTGTATTCTGAAAATTAATTTTAATGAAAATTACTCAACTAAGATATAGTGGTGATTGACAATGTTCTCTATGGTTTCACGACTAAATTTTAGTGAAGGATAAAGTTAATGTGTTGGTTTAGACCTTCCTTCATATCAGGTGAAATTAATACAAGTCTTTAAAATTTATCTCTAATTTTGATAACTTGTGTTGACTTTCTATATCTGAGTAATATTAGATTGGACCAATGAATCTAGGGATAATAATATTGACTAGGCAAAATTAACATATACTCTCCATCTAAGTTACTTTTGTTCTAAATTTGTTGCAGTGAATATCTGACATCACAAATATATGTTGCATCAATAGTAATTTTTTCTATCAAAATTTGTCATTCAAGATATATGAAAATATATGTGGTGTTTTTAATTTAATATTCAATGTAGACATAAACATGTTAACTTTTAGAAAATAATACTCAGATATTGTAAATAGTTTTTAGAATTCTGTTCTTTATTTTTTATTAGTATATTTATTTCACAAATGATAATATGTGATAGGAAATACTAAACGGAAAATCTTAAATTCTATTTCGCAAAAATAATATTTTTTGACCAAATTGTTCATATTTTTGGAATTCGAAAAAATGGAACTGTAATTGATATGAAATTTGGTAGATTCATAAGCACGACCTAATAAGAAATATTATTTCATTGGATTGTTATATGAGTTTTTTTTTCATATTTGGTTATAGGGGTCCCTCCCTTGATTACCAAGACTGAATAGTAGTGAAGTATTAATTTTATGCGTTGGCTTAGACCTTCCTCCTTATCGGATGAAATTAATGCACGTCACTATGTATTTAATCGTCTAATTTTTATTAGACGTATTAACTCTCCTAAGCTAAGTAATATATGAATGGATATATGCAACTACAAGATTTTCACTTGACTTAAACTAACAGTAGACTCTCAATATGAGATAGGTCTGTTTAAGTGCATGGAGTGAATAATTGGTCATTGTACAAGTGTATTGCATGGGTACTTCTTCAATCCCATCAATTTGCTATTTGAGATTTATGGATGTATATGAATAAATGAGCCCTAAATGTTGTTATTTAGGATTATTTGAAATATTTTGATGTATTTAATGTATTATATCTTATTCTCAATACACGTTATGCACCATCTTAATACTACTTAAGCTTTTCTTTTGCTAGAGATAAGATATTAATTCAACGAATGCATTATAAATGTACCTTATATTAGAAAGAATTATTTTCAAATTCTAAGTAGAGAAGAGATGAGTATTTAATATAATTATTTATAACTCTCCTATCATTGAGTTTGATAAATATTTATTTTTTGTGGTATATTGATGCGTGTTTTTTATTAGTATTATCGCTCATGAATTGAGTTATATTAATCTATCTTTTAAATTGAATGAAACTTATATGTACATTAGCGTCTAAGTCATTTATTCTGAATAGAATTTCGAGAATTTTTATTCGATGAACATATTGGTTCATAGAAAGTGCAGTCACTACAAACATGAGAGTCTTGTTTAGAAGAAAAATGACTAAGATAACTTTCCTCTTAAAAAGGAAAAAGAGGTAGTAATAGGTTGTAATTAATCTATTCATATTTGTGTAATAAATGAGCATTTGGGCAAGAGTTGAATTTGAGTATACTGAGTTTTCAAAAAGGTTACTCATGATATGATTATTTTTTTTGATGTTTTGTAAGTCTGAATGTCTTGATAAACTCAAAATATTTAAGATACATGAAAATAATCATGAAAAATATATAAAGTCACTGCACTGTGATTGTAGTGATGTAAGCATCTCTGCAAAGCTCATGAGTCAGTTATCTTATAGAATAAGTGCATTTCAATTTTCTACACAAGACACTCTATAATAGATTGATATAGAAGAGAAAAGAAGTATACTCTTATGAAGATTATAATATTAATTGTGACTTATTATTAGTTATTTTTTTTTCCTTTTGGATAGGTTCTAATAATTACATATCACATTTTGAATTCAAAATCTTTCAAATCAGTACATTGAATAACTATGGATTTGACGTAAGTCCAATATGTGACATGTTCAAATAGGATTGTCAACCACATGTGCTAAGTGGGAGAATAAGAAAATTGGAATTCGGAATAAAATGTGTGTGTTAATATCCTAAAGAATGAAAGTATGTTTACTATAATGTCCTAAAAAAATAAGGCAATTCTTAATGCAAATGTCTGAATTCTAGAAAAGGATCATTTAGTAAACCCTGTTCCTAGAAGTGAACTAGTTTTTTTCAGGAATTGAACAAAAAAAATAACAAATAAGTCAATTATAAATTTAGATGCTCAAGAACATCTAATCAGTATGTCTGAACTGATATTCCATTTCTTTAAAGTAGTGGGAGAAGCCTCACTAGAAATAAGAAAACTACTACCTCAAGTATTGGGAGTGATGTTGATCACATGAACACTACATGAAAAGTTGTTAAATTTCAATATCGAAAGATTTTGAAGAAAATATTAAGACTCAATAACATGAAAGTGTGATAATGTAGTAGTACTGAATCGTAGTGGGAGAATCATAACGAAGATTGATTGTTTTTGTTTGCTTGAGAGAACTTTCATGATAGCACTCCTGAAAAAGAAGTACACTCATAAAGGGTTTCATTGTCACACCCCGAGCCTACACTCTGGACGTGGCCGCCACATGAAGATCATTGTTGGTCCCAAGCGAACCCTTGGTCTGGCTTACTGATCTAGACGAAGACTTACTCATGATAATTAAAAAGATCAATATATATACAAAGAATGTTTATCAACATTAAACTAGCAAAAATGCCAATTAAACTCTTAATATATAAGATAATAAAAATGTAAAGACAACTGCACTATTGACTGACTATCTGTGAAACCTCTAATAACAAATGGTTGTCAAGACAAGGCCCCAGATTATCCTTACATTTGAAATACTAAAACTGAAAGCAAATTAAAATGGATCTCTCCAAAAAGAAAGGAGGCTCACCAACTGACTATGAGTGCTCAACCCGATCAATGATGCGTTGGATGTTGATCCACGTTACTTGTATCTGCATCAGAATATGATGCAGGCCAACTATCATCGTTACATTGAATATACTAGTATGTGAGTTGGAATGCCAACAAAACATAACCTTGACAAGAGTTTGAAAGAAACACTTACATGGGCTTTATTCAACTAAACTAAACTGAAATGATTTCAATATAAAACAGTGTAAATAAACGCAATATAAATAAAAGTTTTAAATTATGGCTTTCAACTCTGTGTATTTATATATACAATAATAACTCTGTATGTATGCAAAGATACAACATGAACTCCATTTGTATATGAAAATACAAATATTTCTAATATATATAAAAATACAAAATACTTTAACGAGAGTTTCTCTAACCGTCAAGCATCACTTAAGAGTTATAGTGATGATACAACACTTTACCTCATGCTGCCAACGATCATCCTATACCTTGATGGGTGTCACGACCCAGATCATCGTGATTGACACCCAAAATACAACTCGGTGGGATAACCACTACTAGGAAATAACCAAAGCAATAAATCTAAAAACTAAGGCATTTAAGTTATGAAAACAAGTTAAATAAGTAAAGACAAGGTTCCATTACTAAATAATTATCTAATAACTAACTAACAATGCAGATGATAAACCTAGAATCTGAAAGTCAATATATCAAAACCTTAAATGAGAACCAAACCTAACAAGTATTTCTAGTGAAGTATCTAACTAACTAAAACAAGGTCTAGGTCCAAAAATGGTGGAGATAGACTAAACGGAATTCCATGGCAGCCTAAACGATGTTGCTCACCCTTGAACTTGATGCGATCACCGATCTCCTAAGTGAGGTCTGTCAACAATTGCATGAAGATCCCCTGTGCTGAACAAAAATAAGAGCAAGTGCAGAATCAGTACACAACACCGTGTACTGGTACGATGACACGTCTATACCACTACTGTTACATAAACAAGCAATTAAAACATTATAACACATGCATAAATATTAACATATTCAATACTATCATAGCAATCAACATCCCTATTCACATCCTTTATCACATAGTTGGTCCTCTCACATAACCCAAAATCAAACTGTAAGAATGCTAGAACGTGGCAATCTGATCCCATTTTTATGCAGGAACGTGGCAACTAATCTGAGTTTGAATGAAGGAACGTGACATTTCGATCTGAATTAGTGTGCCAGAACATGGCTGTCGATCCCAATCACACATCACAATAACACATCACGATCACACATTCAAGTCATGATTTCAAGGTATCAATATTTAATCATAGGCATATTTATATGCCTAAGTAGTCGATAATTACCCATATTTAGTGCTAAGTAAGGACGATCTTTAGTTATTTAGGTTGATGTTGTGGTTGGTTGTGTTGATTAAGCACTTACACACATGATTAGAAATTTCAGGAACTCTCGAAGAATTTGGAGCTGGAGCGATGAAAAACAAGGAGAAGAGACGGACGTGAAGAAATGCCCAAGTGCTGAAGCACCTAGGCGAGGCGTAATGGAAGGCGCGCTCTGCCAGGGCTCGTCGCTCAGAGCAATTGTTGAGGCGCTCTGCACGGAGAGCCCTGCCAAGGCTCTACATGCAGAGAAGGTCTTCAGGCACGATGCTGGCATGCACGCAAGGCTGTGCAGAGTATCAAATGTTGTTAGGCGCACCGCCCCTCAAGAATTCTGACTTTTCCAAGTTTTTAACATTAAATAGGAGTTCTAATTTGAATAGAAGTTTTGTTAAACTTTATCTACTATTATAAATAGATCCTAGGGCTACTATTATGGGGGTTCAATCTTTGTTTAATGTGTAAGGGCAATAATCAAGTTTGTAATCATATTAACTCTTCTTACCGATTTGTTTATGATTAATTATCTTTTCTTGAATAGTATGAGTATCAGTAGCTAAACGCCTTAGTTCTGGGGCTGCAGCTACGAATCGATTGTTGAATATTTGAAGCTTTATGAATTAATCTTCGGTTATCAATTCAAGTTACTTTTATATCTCTTCCTTTGCTATTTCTTGACTGGACAACTAGGAATAAATCTAGTGTCTAAATCTTGAATTAACTATAAGAGAGATTAGACAGACCAGAGAATATAGAGAGCTCGTTCAGCCCATTAACTTGAGGCGATTACTGTTCAGGAGTGATGCCTAAAAGACGAACACATTGCTTGGTTACAAAATAGGATGAAATATAAATGCTCGCCAGTTTGTTTATTTATCCTCGCTCAATGATGTAGTTAGATAGCTAACTGGGGTAGGCGACGAGAGGTGGTTAACCCGGATCATACTATCAACCCTATAAACCATTAATTTGACAACTGAAATTAGTTCTAAGCTAATTTTATGCTGCATGACATTCGTTATATGTTGTAGCTCTGGAATTACTTTTAATCTTGCCTAAAACATTACATCAAAGTCGTTCACTATTATTTACTTTTCTTGTTAGTTGTGGAACAAAGTGTTGATATAAGTTAATCATAAGTCCCTTGGGAACGATAAATCATTTCAAAAGAAATTATATTACTTGAACGACCACGTACACTTGCGTGTGCAATTGGGAGCAACAAAATTCATATCTCATTCAAAATCAATGATCAATATTGCAACATGCATACATATACATGTATCACAACGAAACAAATCAAGTGTTTATCACAAAATTATAGAATCACAACCATCACCTACCTCGAAACAAGCTTGAAACCCCAGAAAACTTGATCCTTCCCTTTCCGGATTTGTTTCTCTTTTTCGTGGTCTACAAACAATAATTTATATATAGGAATGAATAAAGAAACAATAAATTCCCGAAATACTAACAATCTATGAACCCTATTTCAAACCCATGACCCCAACTAGTCAATTTAGGGTTAATTCCACCATAGGATTCTTCAAGAAATCCTCCTCCATCAATATTGACCCCTTCTAAAACACTCTACGGATGTAAAAATCAATTCGGGGAGTGAAAAGCTTACCTCTAGCTTCAAGAATGGTGGAAAACGAGTTACAATAGTCTAGGGAACGTCTCTTAACTCAAAAAGTAGAAAAGTACCAAATAATATCTTCTAAGGGTTTCATTTACAATTTAGAAACCCGCCATCCCACTACACCGGTACCAATCCCACTGTAGCGGTGTCTCTGTAGCAACACTTATCCCGCTGCAGTGGCACAAAGTGAACCAGTGAGCTCCATCTCAAAAATCCCTAAAATTCTTTAATTCTATCTCCGCCTCGCTCTCGACAGCGGCACCCATCCCTTTGTAGAGGTATTGCAACATCGGCAAGAATCACGTATAATGGCACAAAAAGAGGCGCTGAGCTCCTAAGGGATTTTCAATATCCCCCTTTCACAACATACTCTTAGCCCACAACGCTTAGAAAGTGCCCTTAGGGCCAAAGTAAATTCCCGATGATCTACTTATCCATATTTGATGTGGTAAAGTCGTACGCATTTCTTAACGAGTTATCTATATATTCATGAAATAAAATTCATATTTACTCCACGTAATTGCTACCAGATTTCCCTACACCATGATGATTCCAAATTACTCAAAATTTGGACAAGGTTGGGAAAATCCTAGTACTACGAAAGAGTTTTTCCGGCTCTGATTTTTCCTTATTGGCATTTCTATAACGATGAAACTCGATCATTAAAATAGACACAAATTTACCAATCATTCATCCCCGAGTGATCAAATAAGGAAAGGTAGGCTAGAAAAAGAACTAGGTAGTACCTAATTCGACGAACAATTGCGGATACTTGTCTCACATATCCTTCTCGGTCTCCCAAGTAGCTTCCTCAACTATACGATGCTTGCATTGAACTTTCACATAAATAATCTCTTTGGTCCTCAACTTCCGAACATCACGATCAAGAATAGAAATTTATTCCTCTTCATATTGGAGGTCCTTGTCTTGCACAATTGAGTCCCACTTAATGAAATAGTCACCATCACTGTGGTATCTCTTCAACATAGACACATGAAATACGAGATGTACCCAAGACCAATTTAGAGGTAGCACCAGTCTATATGCCACGGCCCTACACCTTCAACAATCTCAGAGGGACCAATATATATAGCGAGGACTCAATTTACCCCTCTTACCAAATCTCCTCACCCCCTTTATGGGTGATACCTTGAGAAGAACATTCTCGCTCGTCTAGAAGTCCATGTCTCTGACCTTGTGATCCACATACTTCTTTTGTCTACTCTGCGTGGCTAGAAGTTTAGCTTCAATGCTCCTTACCTTAACTTGAGAGTCCTACATTAAGTCAACTCTCAAAGGTTTTGACATCGCTGGATTCAAACCAGCCTATGGGAGATCTACATCCTCTCCCATAAAACGGTTCAAATGGTACCATATCAATGCTCGGGTGATAACTTTTATTATAGTAGAAATCACATAGGGGTAGGAACTTATCCCAATGCCCTCCAAAGTCAATTACACAAGCTCTCAACATGTCCTCTAACACTTGTATAGTCCTTTTTGACTGTCCATGCAACTGGCGATGGAAGATTTTACTAAAAGTGAGTTGCATGCCCAATTCATCATGCAACTTCCTCCAAAACATGGAAGTGAAAAGGGTACCACGATATGAGATGATGGAATGGGGCACATTATGCAACTTCACTATCTCTTGTACATAAATCTTAGCAAATTGTTTAGAATTGTAATCAACCCATATTGGAATAAAGTGGGCTGATTTAGTTAGCCTATCAAACACAACCCAAATAGAATCAAATTTTCCAAAGTCTTGGGAACCACAAAATTCATGGCTATCCTTTCCAACTTCCATTCCGAAATCGGTAACTTTTGGAGAAACCCTGCAGGTCTTTGATGTTAATACTTCACTTGTTGACAATTCTGACACTTTACCACAAAATTCTTAATGTATTGCTCATACCCGGCCACCAATAAACTTGTTTAAGATATCTATACATCTTGGTCACACCCGGATGAATAGAATAGCGTGAGCCATGAGCCTCCTCCAAAAACATTGGGATCAATTCATCAACTCTTGGAACACATTTTTTACCCTTATAGTTGAGCACACCATGCGCATCTAGAGTGGTTCCTTGAGACTTACGTATTGCAATCTTTGTTTTAAGCTCATATAAATCTCCATATTCAAATTGCTTGGCCTTGATTTTCTCTATAAACATGGATTTAGCTTCACTACTAGCTAACAACCCAACTCTTTCAAAAATGCCCAACTGCACGAACTTAGACTCTAAGTTCTGAATTTCCTTGGCCAAGAGTTGCTTCGTTCCACTCAACTGAACAAAACTACCCATACTTATCACTTTTTGACTTAAAGCGTCTGCCACAACATTAGCCTTACACTGATGGTATTGAATAGTCATATCATAATCCTTGAGTAATTCCATCCATCTCCATTGTCTCAAATTGAAATTCTTCTGGGTGAATACATGCTAAAACAATGATGATCAGTAAATACATCGAACTTAACTGCATATAAATAATGTCGCCAGATCTTCAGAGCAAATACTACCACTTCCAACTTCAAATCATGATGGTATAATTTCTCTCATGCACTTTTAATTGACGCAAGGGATAAGTTATGACATCCTAATCCTGAATCAACACAACACCCTATATAGAATGTAAGACATCACAATAGAGAATAAAGTCCTCACCCTTAATTGGTAATGCTAGAAAGGGCGTGGTGGTCAAAAGAGTCTTAACCTTTCGGAAGCTCTCCTCACATTTTTTAGTCCATTCAAACGGTACCTCCTTTTTGGTCCGATTAGTAAAGCGATTGAAGCAAAATTCTTAACAAACAACGATAGTAATTAGCAAGTCCCACAAAATTCCTAACCTCTTTCACCAAACTAAGTCGGACCCAATTCTCAACTGCTTCAACCTTTTAGGGATCTACCCTTACCCCTTTTTCTGACTTTAACCCAAATTCACACTTGGAAAATTTTGCGTATAACTTTTGCTTTTGAAGAATACAAAAAATAGTACGAAGATGGTTAGAATGGTCTTCTTCACCTTTCGAATATACCAAAATCACATCGATAAAGACTATACCAAAAGAGTCAAGATAAAGGTCTTGAATACTCTATTCATCAAGCTCATGAAAGCTGCGGGCGAATAAGGAAATCCAAACGAGTCCTAAACGCCTCTTGGGTATATCTTCAATTGATGATATCCGCATATTAAATCAATCTTAGAGAAAACCGCTGCACCTTGTTATTAATCGAAAAGATCATCTATCCTTGGCAAGGGGTGTCACATACAGGGAGCACCCCCTAGACGTAACCGGCGACGTCGTCCTCGGAGAGGACTAAGACTAGCCTCTTAGTTTACATCATAACATTCATAGGTTAAAAATGTGAAAAATTTAAAACTTTTCTATATCTATGTTGAGGTTCACATAGACCTCTCGAATACACATAATATATATTCATATCGAGTATACATAGAACCTTCGTATAAGAAGATTACATAGTTTGCACATAGATATATAAGATACTGAACACAGTCTTAAAAGAGTGTCTCATCCCATAACCATCTAAAACAAAAGTATATAAATTGGGCATATCTCATATATCAATGTTTAAAAGTAACATATAGGCTACAAAATCTTTAGTGCTCAAATGAAAAGAAAAGAACATAGAAGTCATAAAACTAGAACAACATTCAAAAGCTTGATAGTGGCATTGCCCTTGTAAAGTGAGGACTTACCCAACTTAGATGAGTGAGAATTCCAAGTCTTCTTCAAAGTCGTCTCAAAAGCCCTTCAACGACCGGAACCTAAAATGTTGGGGAAAAAGTGAGAAAATAGATTTAGCACATTAGATGTACTAAGTATGAGACCATATGCACATATAATATCAAATCATGCTAAAAAGGTATATTTCATTAAAACATGCTATTTTACATTTGAAAGCCTTATGCACATTCAAGAATCAATACAAGTCATTTATGCATAATCATCAAGTCAAGACCATGTTCATCATACTAAGTCTAACCAAACCAATCATGCATACTAACATACTTTAACACATAATCAAGACAACTCTATCATCAAGTATAACCTCAACAAGCATAAATAAGAGTTCATTACAACATAATCAAAGCAAGACCATTAATCATAAACCCTCATTAAGTCCACTAGTGCATTGACTAAGCAAAGCCCCATAACCTTACTCAATTAAGTAAACCTAACAAGAACCATAACCAATGTCCAACTTCACATATGATATCATTAAGAGTACATAACATCATACTTTAGCAATATAGACCAAACATATATTCATAAGTGAATTCAACATCATAAGATACCATCAACATGTAAGATCATTATATACATCTCATTTACATTTATAAGCATATACATACATAAGAACATCATCCTAAGATTCCCTTCAAGGCTAACTAGTGTAATGTATAGGTAGAGTCTCATACCCCTACCTAGACTAAGCTAAACCTCTTACGTCATCCTAGTTAGAGTTCATTCATTACTTCATTTTACCTTTTGGGAACATCTTGCCTTAATCGACTTATACCACATGAGCTAATATGGAATCCGGTGTCATGGAACCCTACACCTCAAGAAAGCAGACAACTTGCCAAGGTAGTACCAAAACATGAACATAGCAAGTACGTAGATCCACTAGCTAGTTTTCCTATAGGGGCTACATAGCTCAAGAAGTATATAGTTGGGACCCTCTTTGTGCTACATGCATTATAGTCTCGAATATCAAGAGTACATTAGTGATCCTACCTTCCCTATGTAGTAAGGGACACTCCTCACTCTAGTTCACTCGGTGCTAAGCTAGAGTCCCTTTTTGAAATGTCGTTAAGCCTTTATTAACAATCATAGCTTAATTTAGGTCATAGGGTCTATCCCTTACATAGGATAGTAATTCACACAATAACCAAGCCAATTACATCAATACTAGATAGTTCAATTCAAGATCACAACCTAGGTTTAAGGGGAAAAGGTCATCTTCTACAAACTAGATCAATCCATCAATAATTAGTGTAATATAGTCATAATTCATCATAATATAATCAATAAAATCAAAATAAACCATAAAATCAAAATAAACCATAAAATATCAAATTGAAAGATCAACTTCGAGATTGGAAGAGACCCATTTGAAAACTCATATATTGAAATCAATTTGAAGGAACCCTTTGGGAAAATAGATCCCAAAGGTGAAAGGAATACCATACCTTGTTGATTGATGAAGTTTGATGGAGAAAATTTGATCTTTAGCATCCCTAGAACCCATTTACCTTGACTTCTATGGTGTTCTTCAACTTGGGAGAGAGAAGGAAGAGAATTTGTGTTTGTAAATTATGAGGGCTTATGTTAGTTTAATTAACTTAGGGTCTTTATATAGGTCATTAAACCACTTAATTAGACCTACATAAACCCATAACTAATTAACTAACCACATAATTAATTAATTTCTCTAAACTAAAAACGTGCAGCAAAATTAGTGGTCTCACAGCGAGACCATGTCGACGCCTCGTGTGTCAATCGACGTCCATAGGACCTTCCATCCTTTTAGTCCGTCGTTTTGGTCAGAGAATGGTTAAAATCCAGTCTTTGCCAAATATTCTAAGTGTCCATCGATGGAGGCAATCGACGCCCCATCGATTGAACCATGATCCGTTGGTGTCATCCGTTGGTGGACACTGCCTTGGGCTGCTTTTTCCCCAAGTTGGAAGGGTCCTCCTCAAGGGACCTTGGTTGGTCCTTGGGAGTCGTACCTGGAAGTTTTGACTATGAACTAAATCTAATATGTGTTTGATACCTTTTCACCAAATTTCATCATTTTCCGACACTTAAAACTTAGTCAAATTGGCTAGGGCACACTGGCACCTCGTTGAACTAGTTTCCGAACGTTATGGACGTTCCTCGACATTTTGATTTACAAACTTCCTAAATGACTTATATACACTATTTATGACCTTAAAACAGTACCTAAACCTTTTTACACCTATGTTAGGCTATAGAACACATCTTAGACTTTCGGAGTGTTACATTATGCCCCCCTTAGGAACATTCGTCCCCGAATGACACTAAAATCTTTTGGAAGGAAGGAATAGACTCAAGACTAACAGCCCAATCGACAACAATTCATAACAACATGAGTCACAACATCAATCATGACATTCTTACACATAGCAATTCAAAACTTCAATTACAACACATAAGGCTCAAAATCATATAATGAGGAATTTCCTTCTCACAACAACATGAGATCAACATACCATATCTGAGTCAATTATGCCAAACTAAAACTATCAACATGCACAATATCATTTCATAAAGACTCAGCATATCAAAATGCACAACATAACTCAGCACAAGCAAAATTGTAAATTTTCATGTCTAAGTCATACTTCACTGTAATTTCACTATAACATGACTATTTTTGGAAAACTTCACCAATAATCAAAGCAACTTCAAATTTAGTCATTAATTTCATTATTAGTAAGAACAACTAACCTCCTATAGTAAAGAGATGAGGATAAAGGGACTTCATGTCGGCTTCGGCCTCCCCTGTTGCTCCCTCAACTAGGTGCTTTATCCATAACATTTTTACAGAGGCCACCTCTTTGTTCCTCAACTTCTTCACTTGACGATCAACGATTTCAATCGGAAACTCCTCATAGGAGAGGTTCTCTTGCATATCAAGACCCTCAATAGGAAGAATAGACTCGGGATCACCGATACACTTCTTAAGCATAGAAACATGAAAAACCGAATGAACCGAAGATAGTTCACTAGTGAGTTTCAATTCATAAGCAATCTTACCAACCCTTTGTAAGATTTTACAAGGACCCACATAATGAGGAATCAACTTCCCTTTCTTTCTAAATCTAACCACCCCTTTCATAAGCGAAATTTTCAATTACACTTTATCACCTTCTTCAAAAACTAAATATCTTCTCCTATCATCGGTATCAGACTTTTGCCGACTATAGTCTGTTTGCAACCGGTTCCTTATGATATGAACTTTCTCCAAATTCTTATAAATCAAATCGGGACAAAGAAGCGAAGACTCGCCAATTTCAAACCACCAAATAGGAGACCTACACCTCCTACCATACAAAGCTTCATAAGGAGCCATGGATATGGATGAATGAAAACTATTATTATAAGAGAACTCCACTAAAGGAAAATGATCATCACAATTTCCCTTAAAGTCAATGATACAAGCTATAAGCATATCTTCACGAGTTTGAATAGTCCGCTACGCTTGACCATCCGTTTGAGGATGAAAAGCGGTGCTTAACTTCACTTGAGTACCCAAACCTCTTTGAAATGATCTCCAAAATGTATATGTAAATTGAGCACCTCTATACGATATGATGGACAAAGGAACCCCATGAAGACTCACTATTTTGTCAATATAGATGCTTGCATCATCTCCCGCCAAATAAGTAGACTTAACGGGAATGAAGTGAGCGGATTTGGTCATTTTATCCACTACCACCCATATAGAGTCATATTGCTTTCCTGTTCGAGGAAAACCTACTAAAAAATCCATGTTAACATCTTCCCACTTCCAAGTAGGAATTTGGATTTCTTGTAGTAGACCACTCAGCTTTTGGTGCTTGACCTTCACTTGTTGGCAATTGGGGCACTTTGCAACAAATTCTGTGATATCCCTTTTTAGGCCATCCCACCAAAACATTTCTCTAAGGTTATGGTACATCTTTGTAAAACCCGTATGAATAGAGTAACGGGCTCGATGAGCTTCCTCAAGGATTATAATCCTCAAATTATCCATATTAGGTACACACAATCTCCCTTGATACCTAAGAACACCCTCTCCCCCCCTTCCCCCGAGAGAATAACTCATTCATCTTACGAAGAACTGATTCTTTCAACTCCATCAACAGTGGATCAAGGTGTTTCTTAGACTTTACCTCAACCAACAAAGACGACTCGGAGTTATGATATACCACCATACAATCATTTGAAGAACTTTCAATTCGAACGCCTAAAGGAGCCAACCTATGAACATCTTTCATTAGGTTTCTCTTGGATTCTTCTACATGAAACACACTTCCCGTGGACAACCAACTTAGAGAATCCTCTACCACATTAGCCTTGCCGGGATGATAGAGAACACTCATGTAATAATCTTTTAACAACTCTAACCATCTCCGTTGTCGGAGATTCAACTCCTTTTGAGTGAATACATATTGAAGACTTTTATGGTCTGTATACACATCATCATGAACCCCATAGAGATAATGCCTCCATATTTTCAAGGCAAATACCACGGCCGCTAACTCAAGGTCACGAGTTGGATAATTCTTCTCATGAACTTTGAGTTGCCTAGAAGCATAGGCTATGACTTTGCCATATTACATAAGAACACCCCCTAACTCGACTCGAGATGCATCACAATAAACCACAAAACCCTTAGTGCCCTCCGGTAGGGTCAATACCAGTGCGGAATTAAGCCTATCCTTCAATATTTGGTAGCTCTTTTCACATGCCTCCGACCAATCAAATTTCACATTCTTTTGAGTCAAGGTTGCCAAGGGAGAAGCAAAAGACGCAAATCCATCGACAAACCATCTATAATAACCAGCTAGACCTAAGAAACTCCTAATATCCGTAGGATCCAAAGGCCTAGGACAATTTTTCACCGCTTCGGTCTTCCTTGGATAAACCTCTACACCTTCACTAGAGATGATATGAACAAGAAACGCTACCGACGTCAACCAAAACTCACATTTGCTATACTTGGAATATAATTGATGTTCTTTAAGCACTTGTAACGCCATTCTCAAATGATCCATGTGTTCACCCTCATTTTTTGAATATACCAAGATGTCGTCAATGAAGACAATGACAAATGAATATAGGTAACTATGAAACACCCTATTCATTAGGTCCATAAACGCCGCCGGAGAATTAGTGAGACCAAAGGACATTACTAAGAACTCATAGTGACCATATCTTGTTCGAAATACCATCTTGGGAATATCATAACCTCTAACCCTAAGTTGGTGATATCCCGATCTCAAGTCAATCTTGGAAAAGTAACTCACACCTTAGAGTTGATCAAATAAATCATCAATCTGAGGGAGAGGATACTTGTTCTTAATTGTGACTTTGTTGAGTTGACGGTAATCGATACACATTCTAAGGGACCCATCCTTCTTCTTCACAAACAATACTGGAGCACCCCATGGAGAAATACTAGGCCGAATAAATCCCTTGTCTAGTAAGTCCTTGAGTTGAACCTTCAACTCTTTCAATTCAACCGGAGCCATCCGATGAGGAGGAATTAAAATGGGATTTGTATCCGGTAGCAAGTCGATAGCAAAATCAAATTTCCTGTTCGGGAGGAATACCGGGAATATTATTAGGAAATACCTCTGAAAATTCCCTCACTACAGGGACCGACTCAATGGGAGGAATTTTGGAATCTAAACCTTGGAATCTTACTATATGGTATAAACACCCTTTAGAGATCATCCTAAAAGCTTTCAAACAAGAAAGGATACGTCCTCTAGAAATAGAATTTCCCCCCTTCCACTCTAAAATGGGCTCATTTGGAAAGTTAAACTTCACCACCCTAGTTCTAAAATCTATTGAAGCAACACATGCATGTAACCAATCCATACCTAAAATGACATGGAAATCAAACATACCAAGTTCTACTAGTTCAACATGAGTAACTCTATTGGGAAACATTATAGGACAATTCCTATACACTCTTTTTGAAACCACCGACTCACCTACCGGGTATACACCATAAAAGGTTCATTCAAGATGTCAGGCAAAATGTCAAATTTTTTATCTACTCGAGGAGTAACACATGACAAGGTAGCACCGGGATCAAGTAAATTATATACATCAATAGAAAAGACTTTAAACATACCGGTCACCACATCGGAAAAAGTCTCTTGCTCACCTCTAGAGCGGAGAGCATAAAAACTATTCTTCTTCGGAGCATCATTAGAACCACTTGCTTGAGCCTTACCACTACCCTTGTCTTGAACCTTCACATTAGGGCAATCCCTAACCTTGTGGACACTCTTGCCACAACCAAAGCAATTGTCAGTCCCAACGAGGCAATCACCATAATGCTTCTTGCCACACTTTCCACAAGTTGGCTTTTTGGTTGGTGAACTAGTACCCCTTCCCTTTTGAGACTTAGGGTTAGACACCCTATAATCATGAGCCTTAGGGAACTTGGAAGGAACTTGATTAGAGAACTTCTTTTTGAACCTAGGTTTGTCTTGGATATCAAGCCTACCCTTTGAAGAACCACCATCAAAAGACCTTGCCTTTTTGGAATCCCTACTCTTTCTCTTAACCCTTGTCTCTTCCACTTGTTGAGCATGAAACGTGAGACGAGAAATGTTTATATTATCATGTATCATAGTGGAACGACATTCTTCTTTCAAGTCATTCCACACTCCCGTCACAAAGCGTCTCATTTCATCTCTATTGTCGAAAACAAAGAACAAGCATACTTTGATAATTTAGTAAATTTCAAAGAGTAGTCAAGTACACTCATACCTACTTGACGAAGGTTGATGAATTCTTCCACTTTGGCTTACCTCTTCTGTCTTAGAAAGTACCGATCAAGAAAATCCTGCTTGAAGAACTCCCATGTCACCGGTCCACCCTTTAAAGGCCTATTATCTCTCCATTGGACGTACCATGTTTGGGCCACATCTTTGAGTTGGTAAGTGGCTAACTCGGCCTTCTCACTAGTAGTCAACCCCATAGCATAGATAATATTGTAGACTTCATCAATGAACTCTTGTGGGTCTTCCTCAAACCTAGACTCATAGAAATTAGGGGGATTCATCCAAGTGAAATCCCTTAAACGGGATGCCATGGTTAATACATGTTGGTTTCCTCGGGGTACCACCTCCCGATTAGGTTCGGACGTCATGGCTTGTGCTTGAGTAGTGGCAGCTTGTACTAGTGTGGTAATGGCTTTGGCCATTTGGAGAAAGTCAAACCTTATGTCCCCATCCATCATAGGTGGAGAACTGACCAGAGCTTGGTCATCGTTAGAAACTTCTTCAAGAGGAGGGACTTGATTACCATGGGGAGGAGTTCCCGTATTGGCAATCTCTTCATCAAGCTTTCGAGCGGCTGTTGTTTGAGTATTATTTGCCTATAATCACAATAAAAGGATTAGATGTTAAAGGAATATAGATACAAGACTCTAGAGGCACCATATTGGATTTACAAGAAAGTGAGAGTCTCCTAAGCATCATATAGTTTCCTATTCATATGTGAGGCGCGCTTCATAATTATGAGTAAGAATCTACATAGACGTGATTGAGTGAGACATCGACTCTAAATATATTCAACCTCATGCTCTGATACCAAGTTTTTCACATCCAGGGAGCACCCCCTAGACGTAACCGGCATCGTCGTTCTTGGAGAGGACTAAGACTAGCCTCATATTTTACATTATTACATTCATAGGTTAAAAATGCAGAAAATTTAAAACTTTTTATATCTATCTTGAGGTTTACATAGACCTCTTGCATACACATAATATATATTCATATCGAGTATACATAGACCCTTCGTATAAGAAGAATACATAGTCTTCTACTTTTATTACACATAGATATATAAGATACTTAACACAGTCTTAAAAGAGTGTCTCATCTCATAACCATCTAAAACAAGAGTATATAAATTGGTCATATCTCATATATCAATGTTTAAAAGTAACATATAGGCTACAAAATCTTTAGTGCTCAAATGAAAAGAAAAGAACATAGAAGTCATAAAACTAGAACAACATTCAGAAGCTTGATAGTGGCATTGCCCTTGGAAAGTGAGGACCTAACCAACTTGGATGAGTGAGAATTCCAAGTCTTCTTCAAAGTTGTCTCAAAAGCCCTTCAATGACCGGAACCTAAAATATTGGGGAAAGTGAGAAAATGAGGTTAGCACAACACATGTACTAAGTATGAGACCATATGCAAATATAATATCAAATCATTCTCAAAAGGGACATTTCATTAAAACATGCTATTTTACGTTTGGAAAGCCTTATGCACATTCAATAATCAATACAAGTCATTTATGCATAATAATCAAGACTTATGCACATTCAAGAATCAATACAAGTCATTTATGCATAATCATCAAGTCAAGACCATGTTCATCATACTAAGTCTAACCAAAACAATCATGCATACTAACATACCTGAACAAATAATCAACCTAACTTTATCATCAAGTATAACCTCAACAAGCATGAATAAGAGTTCATTACAACATAATCAAAGCAAGACCATTACTCATGAACCCTCATTAAATCCACTAGTGCAATGACCAAGCAAAATCCCATAACCTTACACAATCAAGATAACCTAACAAGAACCATAATCAATGTCCAACTTAACATATCATATCATTAAGAGTACATAACATCATACTTTAGCAATATAGACCAAACATGTATTCATAAGTGAATTCAACATCATAAGATACCATCAACATGTAACATCATCATATGCTTCTCATTTACATTTATTAACATATACATACATAAGAACATCCTCCTAAGATTCCCTTCAAGGATAACTAGTGCAATGTATAGGTAGAGTCTCATACCCCGACCTAGACTAAACTAAAACCCTTAGGTCATCCTAGTTAGAGTTCATTCATCACTTCATTTTACCTTTAGGAACATCTTGCCTTAACCGACATAGACCACATAAGCTAATGTGGAATCCGGTATAATGGAACCCTACACTGAAAAAAGACGGACTACTTGCCAAGGTAGTACCAAAACATCAACATAGAAACTACGTGGATCCAATAGCTAGTATTTCTATGGGGGCAACATAGTTCAAGAACTAGGTGATATAGTTGGGACCCTCTTTATGCTACATGCATTATAGTCTCGAATCTCAAGAGTACATTAGTGATCCTACCTTCCCTATATGGGAAGGGACACTCCTCACTCTAGTTCACTCGGTGCTAAGCTAGAGTCCCTTTTTGATTTTTTTTTAATACTTTTACAATAATAGCTTAATTTAGGTCATAGGGTCTATCCCTTATATCATCATCATCATCATAGCTCAATAAGAATTGAATGAGTATTTTTCTTTCATTACAATTCATACATGTGAGGTTAGCACATTTACATAATCATTCATGATAAGGCACATTGGTAAGTTACCACCATCCTTATAACATTTACATCATTGCCAATACCTCACATACCATAGTCAAGACATTTCAGTTCAACATCATACCAACCCTATCAATCTTAATATAAAGTATACTTCAATACAACATCATCACTTAATCACAAGTAACCATAATTGAAGTAAAGAGTTAAGATCACAAGACTTACCAAGTCTCCTTCATAAGTCAACATCAAGGTCTTACCATCAACCCTCAAGCTCAACCCATCAATGGGTGTAATACCATCACACAATAGTAACAAACATGATAATGAAGTCAATTGAGGCACTATATGACAATCCATCACTAGTTCATAGCTTAAGATTAGAGACTTAGGTCAAATTCATAATCTACTTCACAACCTAGATTAATTACTCAAGAACTAGCATGGTAGGACTACAATTCATCTCAATTAATTCATAAATTGTAATCATATCAACATAGGATAGTAATTCACACAATAACCAAGCCAATTACATCAATACTAGATAGTTCAATTTAAGATAACAACCTAGGTTTAAGGGGAAAAGGTTATCTTCTACAAACTAGACCAATCATAAATAATTCGTGTAATATAGTCATAATTCATCATAATATAATAATACAATTGAAAAAAACCATAAACAAATGAAATTGAAAGATCAATTTCGAGATTGGGAGAGACCCACAAGAAAACTCATCTGTTGAAATCAATTTGACGGAACCCTTTGGGGAAAGAGATCCCAAAGGTGAAAGGAATCCCATAACTTGTTAATTGATGAAGTTTGATGGAGAAACTTTTATCTTTAGAAGCCCTATAACACCCTGACCTTGACTTCTATGGTGTTCTTCTACTTGGGAGAGAGAAAGAAGAGAGAAGGAAGAGAATTTGTGTTTGGGAATCATGATGGCTTAGGTTAGTTTAATTAGCTTAGGGTCTTTATATAGGTCATTAAACCACTTAATTAGACCTCCATAAACCCAAAAATAATTAACTAACCACCTAATTAATTAATTTCACTAAACTAATAACGTACAGCAAAATCAGTGGTGTCACAGACGACACCACGTCGACGCCTCGTGTGTCAATCAATGACCACAGGACCTTCCGTCCTTCGGTCCGTCGTTTTGGTCAGACAATGGTTAAAATACAGTATTTGCCAAATATTCTAAATGTTCATCGACGAAGGCAATTGACGCACCGTCGATTGGACCACTATTCGTTGGTGGCATCCGTTGGTGGACACTTCCTTGGGCAGCTTTTTACTCAAGTTGCAAGGGTCATCCTCAAGGGATCTTGGTTTGTCCTTGGGGAGTCATCCCCGGACGTTTAGACTATGAACTAACTCTAATATGTGTTAGACACCTTTTCACCAAATTTCATCATTTTCCAAATATTAAAACTTAGTCAAATAAGCTAAGGTACACTAGCACCTCATTGAACTAGTTTCCGAACGTCATGGACGTTCCCTGACGTTTTGATTTCCAAACTTCCTAAATGCCTTATATACACTATTTATGACCTTAAAATAGTGTCTAAGCATTTGGAAAAATATGTTAGGCTCTAGAACACGTCGTAGACTTTAGGAGTGTTACAAGGCGTACCTATTTTGAATAGTTACGTTATTCAATTTACGGTAATCTATGCACATCGTCATTGTACCATCCTTCTTCTTATAAAATAAAACTGGAGCACCCCAGGGGGAAGCACTAGGAAGAATAAAACCTTTATCAAGAAACTCTTGGATTTGAGCCTTAAGCTCTCTCAACTCCACTGGAACCATGCGATATGAAGGGATCAAAAAGGGGGGTGTACCAGGCTCTAAGTCGACACCAAAATCTATGTCTCGATCTAGAGGCATGCTAAGAAAATAATTTGAAAAAACTTCATTAAATTTGGACACCATCTATATAGACCCAATGGATTGAGCTTCAATATTAACATCCTTAACATGAACCAAATAAGCTAAGCAACCTTTTTCTACTAATTTACAAGCCGAGATGGAGGATATAATCTTAACTTTCTTAGGCTTGTACACCCCTTCCCACTCTAATTTTTCCCTTCCTGTAATTTTTAGAGTCACACACTTAGCATTACAATTAAGAACAACATAATGGGGTGGCACCCAAGTCATGCCTAATATTTTGTTTTATTCAGCCATATCTAAGACACTAACTCAGCACAAGTTTGAAATCCCATAAACATAATAGGGCAAGCACGATAAACATGGGTGACTATGAGTAACTCACCAATCGGGGTAGAACCACGTATAGGATCGTCAAGAATATCACATAATATCTCAATATAAGACGCAAATCTCACAAGACACATAAGAATAGGTGGAACCCGGATCAAAATAATGCATTAGGCATTCGATCACAAACAAGAATAGTACCTCTGATCACTACATCAGATGCCTCCGTCTCATTGTTTCCCAGAAAGGCATATCATTTAGCTCTATAATCGACATGAGCTACCTCCTTGCCTGTTTGTGCATTACCTCTACCTTTGTTACCATTTCCTCTACCTCCCCGACCTCTCTGATTTAAACCTTGTCTTAGTTGTGGACATCCCCTAACATTTATTACCATTTCCCATGGGTAAAATAGCTCAAGAAGGTTGTTGTTCAGACGCAAGCGAACACGGTTGTGGGAAGTTCCTTATCATGTGTCCAAGTTTCTCACAACTAAAGCAAGTGCGGCCGCCAGATTTTCTTATGCCCTCCACGTGCCCAACACTCTGATCAGCTAAAAAATTATTAGAAGGAGTCCCTGAATAGTTATAGGTAGAGGCGGCCACGGCGGACTAGATTGGCTTGGCCGTGCAGGTAGGTCGACCGAATCATGTAGCATAGGAGCCTTGAAAATTTCTCAAACTCTAGCCTCTCTTACCTAGCGCCTGAGCTTGACCGTCTCGCTTCACCCCCTCCACCTTTTTGACATAATCAATCACTTCGTTGAAGCTGTTTCTTGCAGAAGTCATGTGAAGAGATGAAACTTGTAGCTCATAATCCAAACTTTTTTAATAAACAACCGAATCCTATCCTCTTCAGTGGTAACCAATTGTGTAGCATATCTAGATAAATCATGAAACTTGGCTTCATAAGAATAAACATACATACTACCCTATTCTAACGCCATAAACTCATCATTCTTGCGATCTCTCAAAGTCCTAGGCACATACTTCTCAAATAACAAGGAATGAAATTGGGTCCAAATAAATGGACGTAATGTAGAGGCTCTATATTCCTATTCTCCCCACCATTTCTTGGTCTCACCTTGAAGTTTGAAAGACATGAACTCAACCCCATGTTGGTGATCGATACCCAACTTATGAAACCTCTCATAACAATCAAATATGAACTCATAAGCATCCTTTGTGTCTGAACCAAGAAATACCGGGGGCTTGAGCTTCAAAAACTTGGTAAACATATCCTGCTCATTACCGGTCATCACAGAACCCAACAAAGGACGCAAGAAATCATGATTACATATCTCTTCGATAGGCTTGGGTACAGTGTTAGCAACGGGTGGATTACTGGGGACTTGAATTGGTGGAACCATCCCCCACCCAGACAACCCTTTCAGAATTGATATGATTTGTTGAGCTATCAATGGAGAAATGGGTGGGATTCTTGTAGCTTCAGCCTGCACTCCTTCCTCATTTTCAAGCTCCTCAACATTCTCAAAGTCAACTTCCTCTTGTATCTCTTCGTTATGTACCGGAGGGTTCTCATTCACCAGAACATAGTTGTTTGACACCTCATTCACAACAGGTGCCACTCTTCCATGGCTTCTACCCCTATATCTTCCTCTATCTCTGCCTCAACTGCGACCTCTGGCTGTGGGTTCCTCAGCTGAAGCATTAGTAGGAGCTACGGGGCTAACACCGTCATACCTAGTAATAACCATACATGGATAGAAGAGTGAAATAAATTAGATACCAATTTTAATCGCCAGATACCAATTGGAATCAAACCATAGCGCGAAGGAGACAAGAGAAAATGGAGATTTCCTGAAGTCTCATAGCCTCTCAAACAAAAGTAAAGGTGTCCCCATACTGTTCAACGAGACTATATTAGACTCGCTTAGCTATATCGAGATAAACGAATCTAGGATATGATACCAACTTTGTAATGACCCAGACCTTCTTGATAGGAACCCGCACTACTACTCAGTGGGAGAACCTCTATTAGCAACCAACCAAAGTAATAAAACTACAAACTAAATCATTTAAGTTACGGAAGCAAGTTGAATAGCTAAAGTTAATATTCCATTATTAAATAAAGATCTAATAACTAACTAACTATACAGAATATAAACCTAGATCTAAAAGTCAATGTACCAAAACTAGAAACTAGAACCAAATCAAATAAGAATTTCAAGTGAACTATCTAACTAACAAAAATAAGGTCTATGTTCAAAAATGGTGGACATAGACTAAAGATAATTCCATGGCAGCCCGAACGATGTGTCTCACCCTTGAACTCGTAGCGATCACCGATCTCCTAAGTGAGGTCTGTCAGCAGTCATGTGAAAATGTCTTGTACTCAACAAAAATAAGAGCAGGTGCAAAATCAGTACACAACCACTGTGTACTGGTAGCATCACACGACTATCCTTATAATGTAACATAAACAAGTAATTAACACATTATAACACATGCATAAATATCAACATATTCAATACTATCATAGCTATCAACATCACAGTGCACATGCTTCATCACATAGTTGGTCCTTTCACGAAACCTAAAGTCAAATTGTTAGCATGTCGGAACGTGGAAATCTAATCATATTTTTATGCCGGAACGTGGAAACCTATCCTAGTTAGCATGACGGATCATGGAAATCTGATCCCAGTTAGTGTGCCGTAATGTGGCAGCCAATCACAATCACACATCACAATAACACATCAAGAACACACATTCAAGTCATGATTTCATGGTATCAATATTCATATATCTCATTCAACATCTATGATCAATATCTCAACATGCATACATATACAAGTATTACAAAGAAGCAAATCAAGTTTATATCACACAACAATAGAATTACAACCATCGCCTACCTCGAAACAAGCTTGAAACCCCAAACAGTTTGATCCTTCACTTTCCAAATTTGTTCCACTTGTTCGTGGTCTACAAACAACAATTTATATATAGGAATCAATAAAGAAACACTAAATTCATGGAATACTAACAAAGTATGAACCCTAGTTCAAGCCCATGACCCCAACTAGTAAATTTAGGGTTAATTCCACTATATGATTCTTCAAGAAATCCTTCCCTATCAATATTGACTCATTCTAAAATGTTCAATGGATCAAAAAATAAATTCGGGGAGTAAAAATCTTACCTCTAATTTCATGAATGGTGGAAATCGAGTTGAAATAACAAAAGGGTCGTCTCATAACTCAAAAACTCAAAAGTACAAAATAAGGTCATCTAAGGATTTTATTTACGATTAAGAAACCCTCCATCCCGCTACAGTGGAACCCATCCTGCTATAGCGGTGTTGCAGCACCGGTACTAATCCCGCTACAGTTGCACAAACTGAACCAGTGAGATCCGCCTCGAAAAATCCCAAAATGCTTTAATTTAATCTTCCTCGCTCGATACATCGACACTCATCCCGCTGTTGCGACATCGCTGCAAAGTCAAGAATCCCACTGCAATGGCCCGAAGCGAGGCAATGTTCTCCTAAGGGATTTTAAATTTCCCCTTTTCACAACATACTTTTAACCCACTACGTTTAGAAATTCCCCTTAGCGCCAAAGTCAATTCCTGATGATCTACTTATCAAAATTCTATGTTGTAAATTCGTACGAATTTCATAACGATTAATCTATCTATTCATGAAATAAAATCCACATTTACTCCACCCGATTGCTACCATATTTTCCTACATCCTGATGACTCCAATTTCCTCCAAAAATGGACAAGTTTAGGAAAATTCTAGTACTAGGAAAAAGTTTTTCCGTCCCCAATTTTTCCCCATTGACATTTCCATAATGACGAAACCCGATCGTCACAGTAGATACCAATTTACCCATAACTCATCTCCAAGTGAACACTTAAGGAAAGGTAGGCTAGAAAGGGAACAAGGTAGTACCTGATTCGAGCAACAATAGTGGATACTTCTCTAGCATATCCTTCTCGGTCTCCCAAGTAGCTTCCTCAACTGGACGATGCTTCCATTAAACTTTCACGGACTTAATATATTTGTTCCTCAACTTTCAAACATAGAGATCAAGAATACCAATCGGTTCCTCCTAGTATTAGAGGTCCTTTTTCAAGCACTATTGAGTCCCAATTAATGATATAGTCACCATCACTATGATATCTCTTCAGCATAGACACATGAAATACGGGATGTACCCCTGACAAATTTGGAGGTAGCTTAAATCTTTAGGCCACTGGCCCTACACGTTTAAGAATCTCAAAGTGACCAATATAGCAAGAACTCAACTTACCCCTCTTACCAAATCTCATCACCCCTTTTATGGGTGATACCTTGAGAAGAACATTCTCGCCCATCATGAATTTCCTGTCTCTCACCTTGTGATCCGCATACTTCTTTTTTCTACTCTGCGTTACAAGAAGTTTAGCTTGAATGCTCTTCACCTTAACTTGAACGTCCTTCACTAGGTCAACCACCAAAGGTTTTGTTATCCAGATTCAAACAAACCTATGGGCGATCTACATCCTCTCCTATATAAGGCCTCAATGGTGCCATATCAATGCTCGAGTGATAATTGTTATTATAGGAGAACTCACATAGGGGTAGGAACTTATCCAATGCCCTCAATAGTCAATTACACAAGCTCTCAACATGTCATGTGTAAAAAGTAGCAACACGTAAATATGGATTCGTTCTTTAGAAATAGCGGTGCTAATCTCTAAATCTATAATAGTAAAATCTAGTCGGCTATGTTCACTATTTTCAATTTATATTTAAGTTGATATTATAATATATTTGATAATTTTTAAAAATTTATATATAAATCATAAATACTCTATAACTTGGGTAGTCCTTTCCGATTGTTCATCTGGCTGGGGATGGAAGGCTGTACTAAAAGTGAGTTGTGTGCCCAATTAATCATGCAGCTTCCTTCAAAACTTGGAAGTGAAAAGTACCTAAATCAGAGATGATGGAAAGAGGCACACCATGCAACTTCACTATCTCTTCTACATAAATCTTAGCCATATGTTCAGCATTGTAATCAACCTTTATCAGAATAAATTGGGCTGATTTAGTCATCCTATCAACCACAACCCAAATAGAATCAAATTTCCCCAAAGTCTTTGGAAGGCCAACTACAAAATCAATGGCTATCCTGTCACATACGGGGAGCATCCCCTAGAAGTAACATGGCGTACTTGACCTCTCGGAGGTCTTATACAAGCCCATAGTTGTCATTCATTGCATTGACATAGTAAATTTAGCGGAAAATTTAAAAAAATTCATAGCACATCATATGCTGGAAACTTTATTTCATATATATTTAAATTATCATAATACATACTTAGACCTTAAGTCTCTTTTCCATCTTAGACTCAATCAGCATTAGAATACATAAGGGACACGACCCTTAAAATATAATACATACCTATACAATATTTAAGAACTTTACAGTAACTAAACATTAGGACATCCTTGGACTTAAGGATTCCTTTCCTTGAGCTTGGGGATCACATATCAAGCTCCTCAATCATATAGACATCCTTTAAGCATCCATAACCTACACTTTGTGTAAAAAGTAGAGAATAATGGGATTAGTACAAAAATGTAGTAAGTATGACAACCATGCAAAAACATGCATTTAAAAGGGACATTTTCTTGAAATCATACTTCATGCCTTTTTGAGTAAATCTTCATAAAACCTTTATTCAATTGCATTCATATCATTCACATACTTTATATAAACATACTTCAAGGCCAAACATCATATAAAATCATATATAGAATTTAAGGCATATTTAGGGTCACTTTATAGTGAACTAATTTCCCTTAACAGTGAACTATCTTCCCTTTTATTTATTAACCTCCCAGGTAATCCTCTAGTGATACTTGGTGCAATGCATCACCTTAAGACCACAAGGAAACATACATATCATCTGCACAAGGCAACACATACCATCATAGAAATATAGTACAACATAGACATATTTAAGCCAATACCATAGGACAATTACAGTAAGCTACCTTCAACTTGCACATATACAAACTTCAGTTCACATCATTGCATTATACTACCTTACTCATAATCCTAATCTATGTCTACTAGTGCAATGTATATGTGAAGCCCCATAACCTCACATATACTTAGTAAACCTATCATAAGACCACAAGCCTTACCATCCAATTCATGCATCAACAAATAAGTGAAAATAACTTCATTCATGTCAACACAAGACCTTCATCATATAGTCATTTAGACCAACATAGTGCATATAAGTATAAGGTCACATCATGTACACTCATACCATGCACATCTTCCTAACAAGTAGACAAATACTACAATGTCATGCATAAAGACATCACCATACTCATACAAATTAGGTCACCTCCCTAGGACTTCCTACGGAGCTACTTGTGCAATGTCTAGATGGGTTCATTACTTCCACCTATCCTAAATAACCTCCTTAAGTCCTAGTTAGGATCCTATTCATTTAATTCCATTGTCCATTATACTTCAGGAAAACTATAGCCTTAACCGACTCTAAGACCATGGGTGCTAAACATGGAATTTGGTGTTGTAGAGCCTTACACCAATGGAAGGTGTCCCTACATAGCCAAGGTAGAACATTAGCATATATCCTAGAATCCTAAGTGAATTCACTTTGCTAGATCCTATGTGGCAAGCATAGTTTATGGAACTAAGAGATAGGTATAATCCCTCTACATGCCATTGGGCAATTGGGGCCTCATATCATGAGAAAACATGGGTGAACCTTCCTCAAAGGGAAGTCACCACCTCATGCGGGTCCATAGGTGAGTATTCCTCTAAGGGAAGTCAACACTCTATAAGGGACAAATGGTGAATCTTCCTCCAAGGAAAGTCAACACCTATCAATGTCAAGTTTACTCGGTGCTAAGCTAAGTTCCCTTTATTAAAAATCCCTTATTACATTTATTTATAAAACATAATCTTAGGATATTTACTCCTTATATGCTTATAGCATATTCAAGCACCCATCTAGTTTTAGAGTATTCTTGGGCACACCTCAAGGCCCCTCTATTTACTAGATCATCATCCATGTGTGTGTGTACTTATATGTAGGCAAACCCTTCACATAACACATAAATGTCACATGTTCATATATCAATGTATAAGTCTATAGGTGTAACTATATGATTAATCCATTCATATCAACACCCTAAGAGACTATGCACAATCATATTTCATCATATCATGTACTTAACATCATAGCATATAAATCATATTCGTAACATGCCCATACATTCATTTTCATATACATAGAAACCAAACCTAGGAACTACCCTATCAAGGTACACATGTGCAATGCATAGACAAGGTCCCATACCCTTGCACATACTAGTACACCTATCAAGTCATCCTAGTTAAGGAAACATATCATTCTTTCATATACATAACATAATATGCATAGTAGTAGACACTAGTGAATATGAGAGCTACCTTTCATTTAGAAACCATAAACCTTTACTACTTTAAGCATGCATGACGTGTGAGTGTGTGTGTACATTTGTGAACATGATCACATAATGGCTATCAACAACACATTGAGTCATCCACCCTCTTAAGACCATATTACACTTTCAAGCGTAGACCACACAACACAATTTAGCATAGGAGGCAAGTCATCTTCATATTACACTTAAGACTCCTAGCTTTGGCTATTCATTTATTCACATAGGGGTACATAGGTAAGAGATTATTAACCATTTTAATTCATCAATGGCAGCACCTATACTTTCCGCTAACATAAATATACACATGTTTATACAATAGCCATACAACCTAAATCACAACTAGAATAGGAAAGTAGGCATAAGCTTCACATAGTATGATCATCATAACACACCCTCATATGTTCATCAATTTTCCTTCAAGGCAATGGTCAACGCATATATAATGACAATAAGACAAACACTGCCACCATAAGCGGATCATACCACACAATGCCATACAAGGCTTCATCAACTACAATACTATAAGAAAAGTAGAGGAGATAAGCATTCATACCAATTTCTCACCCTTTGATCATCATTGATAAATACACCTTGTTTATCAACAATTAATATATAGGGCAGTAGCTATATGTACTTTAATCATTAAACAAACCATGTACAAGTCGCTACAAGATCATACTATAACATAATACAAGGCATCTCATATGTACTAGTAAGTATAGAGTCTTAGATCGCTTACTCATATGCTTTTCTTACCATTGTTGAAATTCATAATATACAAATAATACCAACCTAGGGCAGTAGCTAAATCCATATAAATCAAGTCTAGATCATGCTTCAACAAATCTAGAACTTAGATTTCATCATGCACATAACATCATCAATCCATAGACTAGAAGAACTTAGATCAATTCCTGTAAGTCTTATTTAATTTCATCATCAAGGATTTATACCCTCAATTCATCCACAATATCAACTTAAGGCAGTAGCTACAATGATGCTTTGCATAATTTAAATCATACACAATTGCTGTAATCGAAATCACTGTAACACATTGAAACATAAGGCTATTCATACTCAAATCTTTATACATTGATCTTCATCATCCATTCATTATCAATTCATGTAAATAACAGTAGGTATAAGCAATTCAATGTAAGAGAATCACAATTTAACCATTAACAAGCCATGATCACAATGCCCATGCAAGGGCTAAATAGATTTTGGGAAGGGACATGGGTTCATCATTCAATTGGATTAAAATCACGATAAAACCAATACATTAACATTATTTATCATGATTTAACCATTAAAAACGTTTTTAGAAAGACCCCATGGCTAGATTGAAAAAGAAGAACTTTGATCATGAAATCTCTTTTGAAACTTTGAGATTAACTCTCTAGATGGAAGGATAACTAGAGATGAAGGATCATCATACCTTTGTCTAGTTGAAAACCTCTAAAATTTGGTGAGGAACCCAGGAGAATCCAATCAACAAGTTGTTTTTGAGCTTCAACAACAATGGAGGTTTCTAGAGAGAGTTGGTTTTAGAGAGAAGGTTTATTTCGTGTAGGAGGGATTGGGAATGAGTTGTTCACGTCTTTTATCCCTTAAATACACACAAACATAGTTAATAAATCAATTAGGTTCAGGTCAGGACGTGGGGTGAATTTCCCATTCACCCCTTAAATAAAACACTCACATGGCAGTTTTGCTGGCCACCATCGACGGATCACAATCGACTGGCCGTCTGTGGCTTCAGTCGATTGGACCTTAGCCTATTTTTGGGTTGAGACTTTCCCAGGATAAGTGTACATCGATGAGACCACACCAATGGGCCGTTGGTCAACCAAATGACCGTTGTTTGGTTTAGTTGATTGACACTGCTAAGGCAGTGTCTCGACCAGCCTTGGGTCCTTCTTGTGGGCCCTTTTGTGGGGCCCTTTAGAAGTCGTACCCAAAAGTTTCCCATGTAAATACAAACCTTAAAAATTTATAGACCTAGAACAAAAGTTTCACCCAAAACAAATACTCGAAACTTGTCCAAACATGCAAGGCCCCATAAAGACACACACATGCATGTCTCAAGGCTATCTTTCAAACGTCTTAGACGTTCTTGGACGTTTAACCTCCAAACTTCACGAAACTTCATATACTGCCTAAAAACATCAATATAAATCATTTAAGACTTCATAATAGCATGACATACACATATAAGAACGTATAGATACATGAGGCACATAGGCGATTAGTCGTCGTACGTCTTGGTCGTCCCTTGACGTTTGACTTCCACATAACCTCAAACTTTACACACTACCTCTAAACCATATTGTAAGTCATTTTAGGACCTTATAACATTAATACAAACACGTTAGGCTCTAGACACCCTAACTCATTTTGGGGGTCTTACATATCTTTTCCCATATCAAATATGGAATTGCCATCTTTTGGAGCAACCCCACAGGTCTTTGATGTTCATACATCACTTGTTGGCAATTCTGACACTTCTCCACAAACTTATCAATGTCTTGTCTCATAACCGACTAACAATAAACTCATTTCAGATTTGTATACATTTTTTTCACACCCATATGAATAGAATAGCGCCAGCCATGAGCCTCCGCAACAACTTTGGGATCAATTCATCAACTCTTGGAACACATATTCTATCCTTATAGTTGAGCACACCATCTGAATCTAGAGTGGTTACTTGAGACTTAGCTATTGCAATCTTTGTTCTAAGCTCATCTAAATATCCATCTTCAAATTGCTAGGCCTTAATTTTCTCTATGAACATGGATTTAGCTTCAATACTAGCTAACAACCTAACTTTTACAAAAATATCTAACTGCACAAACATAGACTCTAAGGTCTGAATTTCCTCGGCCAAGAGTTTCCTTGTTCCACTCAAGTGAGCTAAACTACCTATACTTATCGTTTTTCGACTCAAAGCGTCTACCACGACATTTCCCTTACTCGGATGGTATCGAATAGTCACATCATAATCTTTGTGTAATTCCATCCATCTTGACTATCTCAAATTCAAATACTTTTGGGTGAATACATGTTGCTAACTACGATGATCAGTAAATACCTCATACTTAACTCCATACACATAATGTCGCAAATTCTTAAGAGCAAATACTATCGCTACCAGCTCCAAATCTTGTGTGAGATAATTTCTCTCATGCACCTTTAATTGATGCGAGGCATAAGCTACAACATTCTTATCTTGCATCAACACAACACCTAATCCAGAATGTGAGGCATCACAATAGACAACAAACTCCTTACCCTCTATCGGTAATGCTAGAATTGGCGTGGTGGTAAAAAACGTCTTAAGCTTTTGGAAGATCTCCTCACATTTTTCAGTCCATTTAAACGGTACCTCCTTTTTTGTCAGATTAGTCAAGTCAGTAGAAATTGAAGCAAAATTCTTAACAAAACAACGATAGTAGCTAGGAAGTCCCATAAAACTCCTTACCTCTTTCACCAAACTAGGTCAGACCCAATTCTAAACTGCTTCAACCTTTTGGGAATCTACCCTTACCCTTTCTTTTGACACCACACACCCAAAAAATGCAACCGACTTGAACCAAAATTGACACTTGGACAATTTTGCGTATAACTTTTGGTTTCCAAGAATACCTAAAACAGTATGAAGATGGTTAGCATGCTCTTCTTTGCTTTTCGAATACAGAAAAAAGTCATCGATAAAGACTATCACAAAAGTGTCATGAAAGGGCTTGAATACTTCATTCATCAAGCTCATGAAAGATGCAGGCACATGTGTCAACCAAAACGAAATAACCAAAAATTCATAGTGTCCATAATGATTCGTAAATGCCATCTTGGGTATATCTTCAGGCCTAATCTTCAATTGATGATACCCATATCTTGAATCAATCTTAGAGAAAACTCTTGCACCTTGTAATTGGTCAAAAATATCATCTATCCTAGGCAACAGGTTCCTATTTAGGATAATGACCTTATTCAATTGCCAGTATTCTATGCGCATCCTCATGCTACCATCCTTGGAAAAAAAATAAAACCAGAGCACCTCACATGGAAGCACTAGGACGAATAAAACCTTTATCAATAGGCTCTTGGATTTGAGCCTTAAGCTCTCTAAACTCCATTGGATCCATGCGATATGGAGTGACAAAAAAGGGACGCGTAACAGACTCTAAGTCGATACAAAAATCTATATCTCTATACGGAGGCATATCGGGCAAATCATTTGGAAAAACTTCATTATATTATAACACAACTTTAATAGAACCAATGGATGGAGCTTCAATCTCAACATCCTTAAGATGAGATAAGTAAGCTAAAAAACCTCGCTCTAATAAATTACTAGCCCGGATGGAGGATATAATCTTAACTTTCTTAGGCTTGTAGACCCTTCCACTCTAACTTTTCCCTTCCCCGAATTTCTAGATTCACATACTTAGCATTAAAATTAAGAACATCATAGTGGGGAGACAACCCAGTCATGCCTAAGATTATGTTGAAGTCAGCCATATCCAAAATCACCAAATCCGCCTATGTCTGAAATCCCACAAATAAAATAGGGCAAGCATGATAAACATGGGTGACTATGAATGACTCGCCAACCGGGGCAAAACACGTATATGATCATCAAGAATATCACAAAACATCACAAAATCAAAGGCAAATATCGCAAACACATAAGAATAGGTAGAACCTGGATCAAATCATACATAGCCATTCGGTCAGAAACAAGAATAGTACTTGTGATTACTACATCAGACGCCTCTACCTCATTTTTGCCTGGAAAGACTTAACATTGACATTTATCATCGACACGAGCTCCCTCCCTGCCTGGTTGTGTGTTACCTCTACCTCTTTTACCATTTCCTCTATCTCCACGACCTCTATGATTTCCTCCTCGTCCTACTTGTGGACATTCCCTACCATATACTATTTCATGCGGGTACAATTGCTCGAGAAGGTTGTTGGTTGTGCGTTAACTCTACCTCCCTGCCTGTTTGCGCATTAGCTCTACCTCCGTTACCATTGTCTCATTCTCAATAGAAATTACACACCCACTAAGTAATACTTAAGATTTTCTTTATGTCGAGATAAGATATTAATTCAAAGAATGCATTACAAATACACCTTATGTTAGAAGGAATTAATTTCAATTTTTAACTATAGAAGAGATGGGTATTTAATATATTTGTTTGTACTCTCCTATCATTGAATTTGATGAATTTTTATTTTTCTGTGGTATATTGATGCGTGTTTTTTATTAGAATTATCTCTCATGAATTGAATTATATTAATCGATCTTTTAAATTTAATGAAACGTATCTGTACATTAGTTTTTAAGTCATATATTCTTAATAGAATGTCGAGGTTTTTTAATGGATTAACATATATGGTTCATAGAAAGTTTAGTCACTACAAGCATGTGAGCCGTGGTTAGAAGGAAAATAACTAAGATAATTTTACTCTTAGAAAAGAAAAAGCGGCAGAGATAAGTTATTATTAATCTATTCTTATTTGTGTAATAATGAGCATTTGGTCAAGAGGTGAATTTGAGTATTATGAGTTATCAAAAAAGTTACCATGATATGAATTTTTTTTATGTTTGTAAGCCTGAATATCTTGATAAACTCAAAATATTTAAGGCATATGAAAATAGTATCATGAAATATATATAAAGTCACTTCGATCTGATTGTATTGATGTAAACTTCTCTGCGAAGCTCATGAGTCACTTATCTTATAGCATAATTGCGGTTCAATTGTCTACACGAGATACTCTATAATAGATGTGTATAGAAGAGAAAACAAGTAGACTCTTATGAAGATGATAAGATTAATTATTGGCTTATTATTAGTTATTTTGTTTCTTTAGGGATAGGTTCTAATAATTACATATCGCAATTTGAATTCAATTCCTTTCAAATTAGTACATTGAACAATTATAGATTTGACTTAAGTCTAATATGTGACATTTCAAATATATGATTGTCCAGCACATGTGCTAAGTGGGAGAATAAGAAAATTGGAATTAGGAAAAAAATCTGCTTGTTAATTTCATATCCTAATGAATGAAAGTATCTAAACTATAATGTTCAAAATAAATAAGGCAATGGTTAATGCAACTATCTGAATTCTAGAAAAGGATCATTTTCTAAACCATTTTCCTAGAAGTGAACTAGTTTTATAGGAATTGAACAAAGAAATAAAAAATAAGTCATTATAAATTTAGACCTTAAAGAACATCTAATCAGTCTGTCAGAACTGATATTCCATTGCATTAAAGAAATGGGAGAAGCCTCACTAGACAAAAGAAAACTACACCTCATGTAGTGGGAGTGATGTTGAGCAAATTAACACTACATGAAAAGTTGTTAATATTTCAGTATCGAAAGATTTTGAAGAAAATATTAAGACTTAATAAGATGAAAGTGTGATAATGTAGTACTTAATAGTAGTGGGAGAATCATAACAAATATTGATTTGTATTGTATGCTTGAGATAACTTTCATGATAGCACTCCTGAAATAGAAGTACACTCATAGAGGTTTTCATTGTCACACCCCGAGACTACACCTTGGACGTGGCCTCCACTAGAAGACCATTGTTGGTCCCAAGCAAACCTTTGGCCTGGCTTACTAACCTTGCGAAAGTCTTACTCCTGATAAATACATTAAAAAGTAAATTGAACAGCTCAATATATATACTTGTAATGTTTCATAGATCAACATTCAACTGGCCTAAATGCCAAATAAAGTCTTAATACATAAGATAATAAAAATGTAATGACAACTCCACTATTGATAGACTATCGATGAAGTCTCTAATAACTGAGAATACTAAAATTGAAAGCTATTGAAGAATGAGGTCTCCGAAAATAAAGGAAGCCTACCAACTGAGTGTGAGTGGTCAACCCGATCAAGGATGCGTTGGATGGTGACGAGGGTTACTTGCATATGCCTCATAATATGATGCAGGCCAACTAGCATCAGTACATATAATGTATAAGTATGTGAATTGGAATGCTAAATATAACATAATCTTGACAAAAATATGAAAGAAACACTTACATGGGCTTTACTCAACTCAACTAAACTGAAGTGGTTTCAATATAAAGCAGTGTAAATAAATGCTTTAAAACATGGTTTTCAACTTTGTGTATTTAGAAATACAATAATAACTTTGTATTTATTCTAAGATACACATGAACACTATTTGTATATGAATATACAATTATTTCATATATATATTAAAATACAAAATACAGTTGTGAGAGTTTCTCTAACCGACAATCATCACTTAAGAACTATAGTCATGATACAACACTTTACCTCATGATGCCAAGAATCATCATATACCTTGCCAGGGGTATAGAACCTTACTCACTAAGTGGATCAACTAGTCTATGCTAAAAATCACTAAAGGAATCATCTAAATAGTATGACCCTTTTTTACCCATACTCCAAAAATATCATACTAGCTATTTATGTTTAAAAACATACTTCTTTTCTGTGGTTTGAGATAATTGCTGAAAACATAGTGCAAGGGTTATTTACTGAAAACTAGCTCAATGGATCTTTATTGAAAAACTAGCTCAAAGGATATTTTGGAAATCAAAGTTTCCTCTTTACAAAAAAAAACTAGCTCAAAGGTTCTTTTGGAAATGAAAGTTTTCTTTCTTGTTTAAATGTAAAAATATTTTAAAATATTTGGTAATACATAGTCCCCATGTACTTTTGAAAAAATGAACTTTAACTTTACTCTTTACTGAACTTAAACTCAAGTCTTAAAACAAAGCTAAACATATGTAAAAGACTTTTGAAAACTTTATGAACTTCTCTTAACTTGACTCTTAGATGATCTTTGAATTGAATTATGGATTCAAGGATCGTGATTTCTTATGGGAATGATCTCATGATGTTTAGGAATAATTTTAGATAGATAAACATGAGAATGGGTCCACGATGCAGAGAAGAATTAAGATTTTTGTTTCAAAAATAACTTTTGAAGCAGAACGGTCCGTGATATCTCCACGATGTGAAACATTTTATCCCAAAACTTCTAATTATCTTCGCGATGCGCCACCGCTACCCTTATTTTCCCGACATAATTTCTTCTTTGTTTTTCAAGTCTAAGCCCTCTAAACTCTATGATTTCTTTCCCCAAACACTAAGGATCGATTATATTATCAAAGTATATCAGACTCTACTAAAAAACACTACTGCAAACGTGAATCAATCTCAAGAAACTCCAATTAACGCAACCCACAAGAATTAAAATTAAATTTATCAAGAATTCGAGGTTTTACTTTCAAAACTATTAACTTCGATCAAATTGAATCATGATTGGCGCGTGAGTTTACTAACCCAACACTATGTGATCTTATATACCTTGTAGGGTTCACCCCGAAGAAATCCACAAGCTAATCACGACGAATATTGAACGAATCTTGAAGGTTCTTCTCCTTTCCCCTCTTTTCTCCTTTCTCCAAGCCCTAGCGTGAAATTCACTTTTCTAAAACTGACAAAAATGTGACATTACCCCAACTAAACTCCCTAAAAACAAATTAGAATAATTAAGTAAGGAAAAGACTAAATTACCCTTCAAAAATCCGAATTTAGAGTTTCCTTAATCCAACAACCAAACTTCAAAAAGGCATAACTTACTCATACGAACTCGGAATCGAGCAAAATTAGTGGCATTGGAAAGATCGTTCCAATTGCTTTCCTACCATATCTAAAAGTACCTCTAACTAAGCTAGAAGTTATGGCTGTTTGAAGTTGACAAAAAACTCACTTTTTCCTAACTTAAACAAATTTCCAGATTTTCATTATTTAAAAAATGACTATTTCCAGTTCTTAGCTTCTTCCTAGTCATTTCAAATTGCGAGATGTTACAGTATCACCCACTTGGAAACAATCGTCCTCGAATGAGATTAATCTTACTAGGCTAAGAGTGTAATATACAACCATTCATTTCAAACACCCAACAAGCAATGCAAAACAACATGTCAACTTTCAAATAAATACCAAGAAAAGATTAGTACCATGATTTGGAACTTCTCCGGATTCAAAGAGATGTGGATATCTCTTGTTAATATCTTACTCAGCTCCCCAAGTAACTTCCTGAACAACTTGGTTTCTCCAATGGACTTTCACTAATGCTACTTTCTTGGTCCTTAACATGCAAACTTTGCGATCTTAAATCTTGACCGAAATCTCTTCAAAACATAAGCTATCCTTTATTCCAATATCTTTAGTTGGTATGATCAATGAAGGATCGCCCTTGAATTTCTCTAACATGAAGATGTGAAATACCTGATGAACCACTGCTAACTCTGGTGGTAGCTCCATTCAAGAAGCTACATTGCTAATCCTTTTGACTATTCGATAACGTCCATTATACCGGGGACTAAGCTTCCCCTTCTTACCAGATCTCATAACACCGTTCATGGGTTAAACTTTCGAGTAAACCCAATCATCTACTTGAAACTTTAACTCCCTTCACCTAACATTAGTGTAGTATTTCTAATGACTCTCCGCCTTTTTCAACCTCTATTGAATAACTTTCACTTTCTCCATAATTTGACGAACTATGTCTGATCTTATCAACCAAACTTCATCAACATAAAACCATCCCATAGGAGGTATGCATCTTCTCTTATAAAGAACTTCATAAGGACCCATTCGAATGACCGAGTGGTAATTATTGTCGTAAGTGAACTCGATGAGAGGTAGCTAATCATCCCAATTCCCTTTGAAATCAATCACACATGCCCTCAACATATCTTCTAAGGTCTAAATAGTGTGCTCTACTTTCCAGTCAACCTGAGGATGAAAAGTCGTACTTAACTTCTCCTTTGAACCAAAGTCTTTCCGAAACGATTTCTAGAATTGTGCATTAAATTGTGCACCTCTATTTGAAATAATGGAGACAGGGACTCCATGAAGTTTACTACCTCCTGAATATATAACCTTGTATAATCTTCTATTGAATGGGTATTCTTTACCTGTAGAAAATTGGATGACTTTGTCATTCTATGAACAATCACCTGAATAGAATCATGCTGCCTCGGAGACCTTGATATGTCTGTGATGAAATACATATTAATTATCTTCCACTTCCATTCCGAAAGTTCTATATTCTGAGCCAATCCACTGGTCCTTTGGTTCTCTACTTTAAATTGCTAAAAATTTGGGCATTTAGAAACAAATTATGCAATATCCTTCTTCACTTCATTCCAAAAAAATAAACTTCTCTCAAATCGCGATACATCTTTGTGGATCCCGGGTGAATGGAATATTTGGAGCTATGAGCTTCCTCCATGTTTCACTCTTTGAGTCCATCTACCATTGGTACACACAATATGCCTTGGTATCTCAAGATACCATCTCCCTATTTTATAAAAGCTAATACCTTTTTCTTATGAACATTTTCCTTCATTTCAAACAAAAAACTAGATCTTGGTCTTGCTTGCGTTTTACTTTTGACACTAATGATTACTCTGCCCCATTCATCACCATTATTCATATTTTTGTGGAAACAATTAGTCTGACTCCCAGGCGTCATGTCTACTCACATTTTTTGCTAGCTCTCTCTTTTCTTAATAAATATTGGCGGTACTACCCATAGACAACCTCCTTAAGGCATCAGCAACAACATTAACCTTATCTGGGTGGTAAAGAATACTCATTTCATAATCCTTGAGAAATTCTAACTACCTCTTTTGTCTAAGATTAAGTTCTTTCTAGGTGAACACATATTGTAGACTCTTGTTATAGGCGAATACATCAACATGGACACCATACAAGTAATGACGCCATATGTTCAGAGTGAAAACTATAGAAGCCAACTCTGAGTCATCGGTTGGATAATTTTACTCATGAACTGTCAACTATCTAGAGGCATAGGCTATAACATTTCCATTCTACATTAATACACAACCCAAGTTGACTCTAGATGCATCAAAATACACCACAAAACCTTGAGTACCTTCTGCTAAGGTCAAAGTTTGAGTAGTCAACCTCTTTTTTAATTCCTTAGAGCTTTTCTCACAAGCTTCAGATCATTGAAACTTAACTTTCTTCTAAGTCAAATTGGTTAAAGGGGATGAAATAGATGAGAACTCCTCTACAAATCTCCTATAATAGCCAACCAAACAAAAGAAACTCCTATTATTAGTTGGAGATATGCGTTTAGGCAAATTCTACACTACCTCAATTTTCTGAGTATCAACTTTTATTCCCTTTCCAGACAAAATGTAGCCTATGAATGCAATATATTTAAGCCAAAACTTACACTTAGAGAACTTGGCATATAACTCCTTGTGTTTCTAAGTCTGAAGAACTATATAGAGATGGCTCACATGATGTTCTTCTTTCCTTGAATAGATTTATATATCATCAATAAGACGATAATAAACATATCTAAATAAGGTTTGAAAACACTATTCATATGGTCTATACATGTTGCAGACGCATTGGTCAAACCAAACGACGTGACCAAAAACTCATAATGACCATAACGGGTCATGAAAGTTATCTTTGGAATATCACATTCCCTTCATTTTAACTAATGGTAGCAATATCTAAGATCTATCTTCGAAAAATAGGTCACACCCTGTAGCTGATCAAAAAGAACATCAATTGTAGAAAAGGATATCTTCTTGATTGTAACCTTGTTCAACTGACGGTAATCTATACATATCCTAAGGGAACCATCTTTTTTTCTCCTTACAAATAGGACCTGAGTTGCCCAAGGTGAGACACTTGGTAAAATAAAACCATTATCTAAGAGACCTTTGTACTACTCTTTAAACTCTTCAGCTCTATTGGTTCCATTCTGTAGAGCAAAATACATATATGATGAGTATCTAGGAGAACATCTATACCGAAGTCTATCTCTTTGTTAGGAGGGATTGAGGGAGATCATCTTGAAAAACATCTAGAAACTCTCTTACTACTTAAATTGAATGAATATGAGGTATCTCAACACTAGAGTCATTAACTCGAACTAAGTGATAGACAAACCCCTTAGAAACCAGCGCCCTTTCCTTAAGGTACAAAATAAAATAACGCTTAGGCACTACTAAACTACTCTTGAACTCTATAACTAATTCACTTGAAACTGGAACAGGACTACTCGAGTTCCACAATCTATAGATGGATAACAGGCATGACGCCAGTCCATATATACCTATAATGACATCAAACTCTACCATGTCTAACTCAACTAAATTATCCATGGTCCTCTTGTGATTGACGGAAACATAACAATCATGATATACACTTTCTACTAGAATAGAATCACCAACATGTGTAGAAATATTGAAGGGCTCAAGATGTTGCTCTAGAAGAACATCAAAACAGAAGACTTGGACCATACCAGTGACAAAATCTGGTGAATCATCTTGCTCTCGGTGACTAGAGATACCATAAGAAGGTTTCCTCTCCGTCTTCCCCTGAAGTAGCTCATTTAGATGCAGCTCTATCTAATAAAGAAAGTGAAGAAGACTTGTCTCTATTGCTCTCGTTACCATTTCTCTGCCTGTCCTTAAGATACTCTCTTATAAAATGAACATTCTAAACAAAGTTGAAGCAACAAGTAGTGTAACATCTCGTAACTTGAAATAACAAAAAATAAGCTAAGACACCAACAATAATCATTTTTGGAAATTAATAGGGAAATCTAGAAAATTACCAGATTTTAAAACTAAGTTTTGGTCATTTTCAAACTGCCATAATTTCCAGCTCAGGAAGAGTTAGGGTGAGTTTTTTGTATGGATGGAAATATCCTGGGAAGATCTTTCCAATGGCACCAAGTTGTGAAATTTCAAGGTCGTATGACGGAGATATGATTTTCAGAAGTTGGGCTATTGGAATGAGGAAAGTCCAATCTTGATTTTTAAAGGGTATTTTGGTCTTTTCCTTACCCAATTATTTAATTTCGTTTGGGTAGTAAGTTGGGGTCTAAGCTGATCCTATTCAGTTCACGGTTTTAGAAAACAAGATAGGGTCTTGAGAGAAGATAAAAGAAGAGGAGAAAAGAGGAGAAAGGAGAAGGAGAAACCAGAACGCCAAGAATCGTTGCGTGGATTTCGTCGGGGGTGATCCCATTAAGGTATATGAGATCATTCTGTGTTGGGTTCTTTCACCCACACCTTAATTTGATTCAATTCAGCAAGATAGAGTTTATTGAATGATGACCATGAAAGTTTTTGACGAAGAATTATGAAATTCTTGTTGGTTTAGTTGTAGCTTAACTCTAATAGATTTGATTCATGTTTCCATATTGTTTTTGGGTATAATCTATTGGGTAATGAGGTATTTAGTGATCCTAATAGTTTTGGGTGGGATCCATGGAAGTTTAGGAGGTTTAGAGGTGAAAACGGAGAAGGTCCCATTTGACAAATCCTGGGGCAGCGCGCCTCCCAAACCCCCTAAGGGAAGCTCTATCTGACAGGATCTGGCGTGTCATGCTATCCAGAGCGCCTAAGACAAGAGTCTGTCTGACATGCTCTGGCGTTCCGCGCCTCACAGTGCGCCAAGGTCACCTAGAGACCCCGTTCTTTCCCTATCTTCTCATACTAGTTCCTAAATGATGTACCTATCATTCCTAGTTTATTCCGACACTCTAAAGTACATATAAACATCATGAAATCATCCATAAACATGAGATAATGATCCTTTAATCCATAATTTAATTCAAGGTAATAAGAGATCAAGGTCAAAGAAGTTAAGAGTCAAGTTTAAAAGTTAAGGAGTAAGTCAAAATAAGTTCTTAAAGTTTTCAAAGAGTCTTAAACAATTATTTTAACTTTGTTTTAATGCTAAAATTACAAGTCGATCAAAGAGTAAAGAGTTGAGTTAAATTCTCAAAATCTATAAGGGAACTAAGTATTCCTTAAGAGTTAATTTAAAGTGAAGTAAAAGAGTAAGAGTTGACTTCATCTCTCACAAAGCTATAAGGGAACTAAGTATTCCCAAAAGTTTTATAAATGTTCTCTCATTTGACATAAGAGGAAACTAAGAATTCCAAAAGAGTTTTGAGTGTAAAAAGGTGAAAATTGATTCCAAGAGGGCTTATTAAAGCTAAAAAGGGTTGAGCAAATTATCTCAACCCAAAGAAAGGAATTTATGTTAATAGCATGAGCTAAAGTATATTTTGGGAGTAGTATTGAGCACCGATGTGAGGAAGAGAGTTCATATTAACTCAAGTCTCTATGTAAACCATGTAGCCATCTTGGGTATTAACGGGTCATATTTTTAGATCATCAAGTAAGTTAAGCTAGTCGATCCACTAAGTTAAGTAAGATCCGATACCGATGGCAAGGTATAGAATGGTCCTCGATAGCGTGAGGTAAACCGTTGTGTCTTCACTTAGGCTCAAGTGATGTTTGTCGGTTAGAGATTCTCCCACAGAAATTATATTACATTCATATAAGTAAAGTTGAGTTTAGTATTGTTTTATCTTTAATGAACAAAGTGTTTACACTATTTTATCAGTTTTATATATATTGCACATGTCTTTGCTTCTTTATATTGAGTTATTATTTCATGAGTTGAGCAAGAGCCAAGGTAAGTTCCTCCTTATTACATTTAAAGCTTAGTAGTTCTTGTTTAGCATTCCAACTCGCATACTCATACATTCAATGTACTGATGCCAATTAGCCTGCATTGTCTTATTATGCAGACACAGGTAACCAGGATCAGCACGTAATGCTTCGTTGATCCAGTTTGAACTCCAGAGTCAGTGGTGAGCCTCCTTGCATTCCCGAGGATATCCTTTTAATTTCTTTTCTACTTTAGTTCATTATGATGTTGTGGGGTGTATCCCAACATCCATCTCAATCAGTTTAGAGTCTTCATAGAGGGTTAGTAGTTCAATTTTGGAGTCTCATTTACTTTGTAATTTCATATGTTCAAGTGTTGATACTTAAGTGCCATTTTGGCCAAACTATCATATTAAGTATTTCTATTAAACATGCTCTATTTCTTGATTGAGTTGAGTTGAGTATTCCGCTCAGTTAAGTAAGCTATGCCAAGGGTTTGCTCAAGGCCAACAATGGTCATTGGGTGTTGGCCACATCCAAGGTGTAGGCTCCGGGCGTGACAAACTTGGTATCAGAGCACAGATCTCAAGAGTCCTAGGGAGTCTATGAAGTCGTGTCCGTAGAGTATTAATCATCTGTGTGAAGCGCGCCACATCTGTGATTAGGAGGCTGCGACATTTAGGTATTTCTTCACTTCTTTCATATTCCTTTCCGTGCATTAGAGTTTATCTCTAAAAGTCTCTCTCAAATTCGTGAGTACGTGTGTTTCAAATTAACATGCCGCCATGAAGAGTAGTAATAGGTCGTCCATCTAGGAGAAATGTAGAAGATCAGGAACAGGACTTACCCAATGCTCCGGATGTGCAACCCTAAGGAGAGTTACCAACATTGAATTCCGGTAAACTATTCGAATGTAAAGTCAAGTAGTAACCAACCAAGTTGGGAAACAAAGAGGAGCTCGACAAGAAGGGGATGACACCTCGAGGGTTCGTGAGTTTCTGAAAATTAATCCTCCTAGCTTCACCGGATCAAGCACTATTGAGGATCCGGAAAACTTTGTGGAGGAATTGAAGAAAGTGTTTGAGGTGATGCATGTGGTTAATATTGAGAGGGTTGAATTAGCTGCATATCAACTTAAGTGTGTGGCTAGAAACCGGTTTGACCAATGGAAAGTGGGTAGAGCTGAGAATGCACCACATTCAAGTTGGTCTTTCTTTGAAGAAGCCTTCTTTTGGAGGTTATTTCCCCAAGAACTGAAGGAAGCAAAGGTACGGGAGTTCCTCACTTTGAAACATGACTCCTTTAGTGTGCACGAGTATAGGTTGAAGTTCACCCAACTATCTCTCTATGGTCTAGAGATTGTAATGGAAATGAGGAGCAGAATGAGCTTATTCGTTACCAGTTTGGGTCGTGCTTGAGGTAAGGAAGGTAGGACTATAATGTTGATAAGCAACATGGACATATCCAAGTTGATGGTATATGTGCAACAAGTTGAAGAGGAAAAGCTGAGGGACAGAGAGGAGTACAAGAACAAGAAAGCCAAGACTGGGAGTGACTCTGGGCAGCAGAAAGGTGGTCCAAGTCGACCACCATTTCAGAAGCAGAAAGGACATGCACCATCATCTGCTAGTGAACCTACGCCAAGAAACAGAGGTGAATATAATAGCAAAATTTCACAGAACTTCAAGGCTAGACCAGCCCAGTCCCAAGGTAGTGTGGCATAAAGAGTTAGTTGGGCTCCTGCAGGTGGTAGGTGCGGTAGAAGCCACCCCGATAAATGTTGTGATGGCCAGATAGGTTGCTTCAATTGTGGTCAATAGGGTCACATCATGAGAGAGTTCCCTAAGAATAAGCAATGTGGTGGAAATACGGGCAATAAAGCTCAATCTTCATCAGTTTGTCCACCAGACAGGGCTGCACCTAGAGGAATCACTTCAGGTACTGACTGAGGGGCAAACTGTCTCTATGCAATCACTAGCCGTCAAAAGCAAGAGAACTCTATAGATGTTTTCATGGCTATGTCAAAGTCTTTACTTTTGATGTTTATGTTTTGTTAAACCCAATAGAAAGTTTATCATTTGTAACTCTTTATGTTGCAAATCAGTTTGAGATTCTTCTAGAAAAACTTAGTGAACCCTTCTGTGTTTCTACACTTGTTGGGGAGTCTATTCTAGCGGAAAGAGTCTATCGTGATTGTGTTGTTTCCATCAATCACAAGAACACCATGACTAATTTAGTAGAGTTAGACATGTTAGATTTTGATGTCATTCTAGGTATGGAGTGGTTTTATGTCTGTTATGTTTCAATAGATTGTAGAACTCGAGTTTTCAAGTTCAAGATTCCTAATGAGCCTGTCATAGATAGACTAGTAGTTTAGCAGTGCCTAAGGGTCGTTTCATTTCATACCTAAAGGCGAGAAAGTTAGTCTCAAAAGGTTTAGTCCAAGTTAATGACTCAAGTGATGAGATACCTTCCCCTTCAGTCAATTCCTATAGTCAGTGAGTTTCCATAAGTCTTTCATGATGATCTACCCGGAGTCCCTCCCGAAAGAGAGATAGACTTCGGCATACACTACAAGAAAATCAGCCTCTAAGGAAGGGAAATCTAGTCCCTGAAAGTTGGAATCCGGTCCCAAATGAGCAATCGAGACCAGAAAAACCTGGTCCCCAATCATCCTAGAAAGTGTTGTCGCTACTGGTCACTAAGGAAGAGTTCATAAATATGGTCCCTAAATGTCTTTAAGACGAGGAAAAACACTTGTTGTGAAACACTTTTAGAGACTGCATATCTAGTCTTAATTGGACCATTGATATCTTGGTTTTCAGGTCGTTAATCCTTTTTTGGGACCTTCCGCAACCTAGTCCTAATAAATCTTTAGAGACGAGTGTGATCTAGTCCTAGAATAGCATTAGAGACCATTAACAATCTCTTCCGAGAAAAGTTGTAGTGGCAATAACAAAGTGGTCCTAGAATAGTTTTAGGGACGAAAAACAACTTTTTCCTAAAATAGATTTAAAAGGAACATCATTTAAAGTCATCGATCGAACTTTAGAGAAAGTCAATAATTATGGTCTCTAACTAATCACCTCACTACTCGTACAGGCTTGACGGAGTGAAGCAATTGATCCTACAACCATTGATATCACAAGAATCTAACAAAATATCAAGTTAATTGCACAACTAAAAATTTGGACTCAAAAGAGTGTGACAGAGTACAATATATTTGTGAGCATCACAAGATGTAAGTTTCACTATTTTCTTATTTAATAAACAAAAAAAACTAAGATAATATCCAAGATTTTACATAACATTCATAGAAAAGTAAGAATGAGTTGGAGCATCTTCTAAGCTATAATTCACTGAAGAATGAACAAAAATTGGACAAAAAACTTAAAGCTTAGTCTTCGTCATGTGATATCTAGAAAAATCTATAAAACCTCCAAGAAATAACAAAAAACCTATTAGAAAAACTTTCAGATACATCAATCAAGAAACCAACATCTATTATGGAGAACCACACGTAACTAACGTTAGTAAAAATCATATACTTATATAAAAGAGAATCTTAGGCCCGCCAATGTGGCGCCACCAGAGAGCAGAATTCTCTTTTAAATTTATTTATTTCCAAAACCAGTCTTCCCTTTTCATGAAAAGTTGTGACTTTTGTAAAAATATGTGACTTTTATGAAAAGTTGTAACTTTTTTTAAAAGTTGGGACTTTTATGAAGAGTTTCAACTTTTATGAAAAATTATGACTTTTATGAAAGGTTGTGACCTTTCTGAAGGGTTGTAACTTTTCCAAAGGGTTGTGAACTTTCCGATAAGGCACAATAAATATTTGTTCACAATACCCTATATTGACTATAAATAGAGGAATTTCTTGCCATTATAATTTGTTCCCACTATTGGTAGTCAAATTCAAATACATTAATTGAGTTTTTATGAAGTTTGCTTCATTCTTGAATGTTTTCATGGAGCTTAATCTTAACTATAAGTTATACTGATTCACCTAACTATGGTAATTTTTTCCCCTATTTTGGTGACCTTCTTTTTAACTCTTTTAAAGTGTCAACAAGGTTGATTGAAAATTTATCTTCTCTTTTGTCCTTTTCTACAGGCTTCTTCATTTAAACAAAGCAAATTGATTTCAATTGTAATGCGACATTACAACTCTTGGACCTCTTAGTGCAAAACCAATAACGCTGCTGAAATGGTTGATGGTTGAATTCATTATATTTTTTTCTTTAGTAAACATATCTTTTATTTCTGTCATTATTATTTGTACGTTTTTTACGAATTCAAATACATTAATTATGCTTCTTATAAAGTGTATTTCATTTCTCAAAGTTTTCTTCCTCCTATTTCATGAAGCTTAATTTTTTACGATAAATCATAGTGATTCATGTATCTATTGCAACTTCTTTTTTGCTATTTTGGTGACTTTTTTTTTGAATTATCTTCAAAATTTCAGTGATAAGATTGAAATTTATCTTCTCTTTTTGTACCTTTTTATAGGGTTTCTTCATGTACTTTTGGGAAAATTGTTTGTGGGTTGTACTATATTTGATAGCACAAAACAACAAATATTTAATAACTAATAAGGAACCAGTGATGAAGTTTGTTAAATGAACCAAAATGATTGTTCTCTTGCTTGCCACAGTTAGTATATTATTTTGATTGTTTTTTTTTTACAAACATTTTGTATGTCATTGCACTATTTCTAGAATATTTGTATAGAGACAATTAGTCCACATCTCTTATTGCAAGTTAACTAATTTGTGATACTTCTTCTTCTCTTTTATTTTCAGCACATATAATAAGAGATCATGGTTTCGTGAAACCAGCAAATGTCCTAAATACACTATAACAAAAATATTTTTAATCGCCAATAAATATGCACATTGACAAAGAGTGCTACAACCTTTAACAATATTAATTAATTGTCATGAATTCAATGTTGTTGTAGTCTTTAGGGACATTTATACAGAGTATCAATTTCCTTTGAAAATACATATTTAATGATAATTAAGCTATTAATTATCATTAAATATCGTTTTTGTTGTACTGATAACTCATTATTATGATAAATTTTTGAAATTTTGATAAAAATGTATTAATTCTTTATGGCTTATTTCAATTAAATTTGTAAACTGTAAACTTGAATACTACCCGAAAGACTATCTTTTTGAAAAATATATTATGCACATGTCTTTTTCTTCTTGATTGTTAGGAAAGTAAGGTCGTTATTATTATTATTTTTGAATATTTGTGTGTTCAAGTGCTCACAAAATTATGCTTTGAAATTTTAATATGTTATGATTCGAAGTTTTGGTATAGTATATTCCGTTGTGGACATTGAAATGTCACCTATTTCTTGGTTGATAATTGTATTAATTTTCTGTAACAGCATACTATAACTATAAACAATAACTATATTTTAATCCATATAAGTTGGGGTCCATGATATGAAACCTTAAAAATAGTAATGTCTATTTTAAAACAATGACAAAATATTTATGATAAAAACAATTTTAAGGTCATTTTTCGCATATAAAATTATATGGCATACAGTAATAAAAAAGAGAGATTGAGGTTCATAAAAAAAGAGTCCAAGATCATCCATTTGAATTTTGTTAATTATGATCTTGTATGGACATGTTGTTCCACTTTACTTGCTAGTGTTATTAATCAACGTTCTGTGGTCTCTTTTTTAACTTCTAATGTTGTTCTTTATGACTTCTTAGAATTTAAATTTTTTCATTACATCTTACCAATTATTTCCAAGGATATTTTCTTAGACTTGTTTCTTATACTTAAAATATATCTCACTCATAATTTTTGTATAACAAAGATAGAAATTTTAGAAAATATAGCACTTTAAGATTTCGGAGAAACGCTTTGCCGTAAGATAAAATATTTTTACCAATTATGTATTGAAAATATAAATATTACCGAATGATCATATGTAAGCCTAATAAAATAGTTCAATCCCGTGTGAATGGGTAATTTACCTAGTTAGAAATAAATGGATAGAAAAGATAGCTTAAGAGATGATTTGGATGAACTTTTTGGAAGTGAAGTTTAGCTGATTTTGTTACATATTAAAGAAAACTGTATGTCACAATAATATTTTAGGCTATAGACTTTGCTGCAAAAGTGTAGATAAACTAACAATAGTAATACGAATGCATTGGGACAACCATGAAGATTGAGGCGATGTCCAAGATATAAGAACAAGAATTTTGATTGACACTTACGAGTTGATACAAGGAAACAACATGGAAGGAATTTTAAGGCCAATCTAAATGATTAGAGCTCCATGAAAATAACAGATACACATGCAAGATTAGTCATGTATTACTATGAATTGAGAAAACATAAATTGCATTTCATTTATATCTGAACCTTGTAATATTTTCTATTAGTAATTTGTGTATGTTCATGTTGTTGAAACAGTAGAATGTGTAATGAGTCTATTGCCCAAAAACGTGGAGCATTCTTGTTGCTAAAAGAGCAATAGGGTAAGACCACTAGTTGAAATTTTATAACATGAATCAGAATCTTTTATACTGGAGACACAAGGAAGCTTAACAACAAAAATGTATGAGTCTTTAAGCTCTATAATTGTGCAGTTGTCCTAGATATCATCTGAGGAATGAAAAAAACAATCTGAAACAGTATATTCAATTAAGTGATATGTTATTTCAAGCAATCTTCATATTGTAAAAAGCTAGATTTTTGAAGGAATGGAAACTTAAGAGCAGAGCCCCAGCGATTGTTCCAGCTAAAAATATCATGCAGAGTCTTAAAATCTGCCCTGGTCTAGTAGTGTCCATTTCTGAGTTGGCTTTCCTCTCGATACCTCTAATAGCGGATTCTGTTCTAAGTATGCGATAATGATTTTTCTTTCAACATTTCTGCAACCCTTGCGACTGCAAGGAAGATTGAGGGGATGTCCAAGTTATAAGAACAAGAATTTTGACGGACACTTACGGGTTGATACAAGGAAGAAACAGAGACGGAATTTTATGGCTAATCTAAAATAGAGAAACTGGTAGCAATGTTATGTTGCTTGTTAGGCAGGAAATTTTGTGTTAAGTAGAGATATACACCCGACACTTACCAATAAGCCTCTCTAGGCGCATGATAACGTGATTTGTTATCTTGCGCACTGTGAGCAGAATGGCGAGAGGGAGGACGAGAAATGCTAGCATCGTAAAGACATTGATGAATTTTCAACACCAAGAAAAGAATGTGAAATAGAAAAAACAACAGTTTGGATTAGGGAAAATCCAACCAATCAAACAGTGGCCTTCGCTAGTTGAGATGGATGTTACTAGGGAGATGCCGAAGAAGATTAGAGTCAAGGATCCTAACCTTACGTTGCAGCACTGCTACGTTGCAGCAGTGCAGAAAATTTAAAATCTAAGCTTTGTTTCGTTTTGCAGAAAAGTATAAAACAGATAAGCTCGAAGAAATGTTACGTGGCAGCATTGTTTCGTTGCAGCAGTGCAGAAAGAATATCTTAAGAGACGAGAAGGATGAACAACAATCGGACAAAATATGGTAAAATAGAGAAGTTGGCAGGAGTGTTGTAGCAGTACAGAAAATGAAAAACTGAGTCCATCACAACTAAAGAAAGTTTTGCAGTTATTCAAAAACAGATCCCATCTTTACAACCACTAAATCTAAAGAAAAATAATTTAAATGTAAGGTATATTGTTACTAGCTTGGTCAGCTGAAAAGGCAGTGGGCAATCAATTGAAATGGATGATGTTGTAGGTGGTACATGTGATTGCTTAGAGACGAAGAATTCTTTCATACTCATTATCTGTTTCATCTTATGTTCTATTGTAGACAAGCGATCATTCAAGATTTGTTTTCCTCATTCAAAGATTTTGTTTCTTCATTCAAGGATTTGATATCCTCTCGAGTTAAACGTAGCGCGGACAATCATTCTTCATTTGAAGAAGTTCAACCTCTCAAGTATTTTTCCTTTACTCCACCCCCTAATCCAAATACATGGCTAGAACGCCACATGGAGTTAGCACCACAAAATTCGTAAGCAAAACCTTCTTTTTTTTTTTGTTTCAAAAGAACCACCACAACAACCTGTAGATATTCACCATAAAAAATATATACAGTTAGGAGAAGTCATATCCTTGTTTCTATCTAGAGAGCAAAGGATAAATAGGTCCTCCTTGTACAACTTGTATCCTCTGTACATAAAGGCTTCATTAAGTATGATTGTGTACAGAAAAAAAACAGCAAAACCAACTTCTAATACATGTACATAGCCAAAATGCTACAAGAAGAAGCATAAAAATTTGTTATTCATTAGTAAAGTTAAAAGGCTTCCTCTTGATCCTAAGTGGTCAATCCTCACTATAGTTTTAGCTTGTACTGACATCAAAGTTGAATCAACAAGGAAAAACTATGTATATTTCTTTGCTCCTATATTAGCTATAACAGAGTTAGCCTTCTTATCGCAATGGTTAACTTGAATCATAAGTCCAAAGCTGAACTAATTGGGCAGGATGCAGGTCACTGACTCACTGATGGTCAGTCACAACTCACAAGTCTAAATGATATAAACTTACTGTAGGAATAGGCGTGGTCTTTGGTGAATTTTTACCATTAATTTCTGAACTTCTCTTCCGGTTCATCATGATTCCTCCTCTTTAAATTTGACGAAGCAACAAATATCCTACCCCCATATTTCTCTTGCTTAGTAATTTATATAAAAAAGGTATGGACATTATAGATAAAATACCTTTGTTTGCGAGTCTCGCCTCCCCTACTTAAAACAGAAACATTAAAATTATGTAAGTATATTTTGCTGTTAAAGTTACATGTAACAGGTCTAGTTCCTATTTCGCTCGCAAAATAGCAACATCGAAGACCGAAGATTAATATAAGTTGTTGGTGGAATTATTAGACTTTTCAAATACAATATGCACTCTGCAAAATTTCAATCCTCAGGCACATAGAACAATTAACAAAAACGAGTCACTACTAGAAACTCAGCCCAATAATCTTTCAATGATTGTACATAACAAAACCTATCAAGCTATGAAAATTTTAACCCATCTAATGTTATAAAACAGGAAGAACAAGAAGAAGAGTACCTTAAATAAAACAATAAAAAATCTATCAATGTATTTTATGAAATTCGAAACAACAGAAGCTTGATAAGAAGAGGAAGCAAACTTGTAAGATATGTTTAAACGATAGAGAACCTATAAGAAACAACTATACGTTTTACCTCTTTTTTGAGCACGAGCGATGGAAATCCTTTGATGAAGAAGATAGAGCTGAGCAGCAGCTATGAAAATACTTTGACGAAGAATACAGAGCTGCGAAGAACAACAACGATATAACATTGTTTAAGAGATGGATGATATAGAAAATCTTGTGAGTTGCGACCTGCAGATGAAGAATTTTTTTTCCTTTGTACGTTTTTACCTTTTAGAAAACATAGGGTTGTCTCTTTTTGTCTATTTTCAATGTAAAAAAATTGCCGCCTACATTTTGGTGAATTTTAAAAAATACTTTATTAAATTTGGCTGGCAGTAGCACGCTAAAATTTTTAGAATAAGACTTTTGGACCACTTAATATGTTATTTAGGGACCGGAATAAGTATCTTCGCAATAGAGTATACAAATAAGGACCGGAATATAATCTCATCCTAATAAATATATCTTTTGAGATGGGATTAGTAGCGGGTTCCTAAATGTCAGACTTAAATAAGAGTTTTTCTTGTAGTGATAGACATCATTCCAGATTCCCGTCCTATCTCTATTCCTCCATACAGAATGGCACCAGCAGAGTTAAAAGAGTTAAACGAACAATTGAAAGATTTGTTCGATAAAGACTTCATTCGACCAAGTGTCTCACCTTGGGGCGCTCCGATCTTGTTTGTAAGGAAGAAGGATGGTTCTCTTGGGATGTGTATAGATTATCGTCAGTTGAATAAGGTGACCATCAAGAATAAGTATCATCTCCTAAGATATATGATCTTTTCGACCAGCTTCATGGTGCTACTTGCTTCTGAAAAATTGATCTCAGATCAAGCTACCATCAGTTGAAGGTTTGGAAATGTGATATTCCAAAGACAACTTTTAGAACCAGATCTGGGCATTATAAGTTTTTGGTTATGTCCTTTGGGTTGACAAATGTGCCTGCAACATTCATGGATCTTATGAACAGAGTCTTTATAACTTATTTAGATCTGTTTGTCATCGTCTTCATTGATGACATACTGATTTATTCAAGGAATGAAGAAGATCATGCTAGTCACCTTAGAATTGTTCTGTAGACTTTGAAAGATAAGGAGCTATATGCAAAGTTCTCCAAGTGTGAGTTTTGGCTTAAGTCGGTGGCATTCGTAGGACATATTGTTTCTGTTGAAGGGATTAAAGTTGACACTCAGAAGATAGAAGCAGTTCACAGTTGACCTAGACCCACATCTCCAACTGATATAAGGAGTTTCTTGGGTTTGGCTGGCTACTATAGAAGGTTTTAAGAAGGATTCTCATCTATCTCGTCTTCTTTGATCAAGCTAATCCAGAAGACATTTAAGTTTCAATGATCTAAAGCTTGTGAGAAAATCTTTTAGGAGTTGAAAAAGAGATTGACTACCGCTCCGGTTTTGATATTACCATAGGGTACTCAATTGATTTGTGGTGTACTGTGATGCATAAAGAGTTGGCTTGGGTAGTGCATTGATGTAGAATGACAAGGTTATAGCTTATGCCTCCATAGAGTTGAAGGTTCATGAGAGAAATTATCAAAAGCATGACTTGGAATTGGCTGCTGTAGTTTTTGCTTTGAAGATATGGTGTCATCACTTGTATGGTGTTCATGTGGATATATTCATTGATCACAAGAGCCTCCAATATGTATTCACTCAGAAGGAGCTAAATCTCACGTAGAAGAGGTGGTTATAATTACTTAAGCATTATGACATGAGTATTCTTTACCACCCAGGTAAGGCTAATGTGGTTGCTGATGCCTTAAGAAAGTTATCCATGGGGAGTACTTCCCATGTTGAAGAAGACAAGAGGGAGTTAGCTAAAGATGTGCACAGACTTGCATGTTTGGGAGTCAAACTTATGGATTCCATAGAAGGAGGGATAGTGGTGACAAATGGGGATGAATCATCCCTAGTTTTTGAGGTGAAATAAAAGCAAGACAAGGACCCCATTTTGCTTTATTTGAAGGCCAATGTTAATAAGAAAAGAGTATTGACTTTTGAACAAGGGGGAGATGGTGTGCTTAAGTACCAAGGTAGATTATGTGTAACTAAGGTTGATGGACTCCAAGAGAGGATCCTGAAGGAGGATCATAGCTCCAGATATTCCATTCATCCGGGTTCTACTAAGATGTACCGCGACCTAAGAGAGGTATTTTGGTGGGAAGGCATGAAGAAAGATATTGCTGAATTGGTTGCCAAATTCCCAAATTTCCACCAAGTGAAGGTAGAACACCAACAGCCTGGAGGTTTGTCTCAGACAATAGAACTTCCGGAATGGAAGTGGGAGATGATTAACATAGACTTTATCACAAGTTTGCTAAGATCTCACAGGCAACATGATTCTATTTAGGTGATTGCCGATAGAATGAGAAAGTCAGCTCCTTTCTTCCCGGTAAAGACTACCTATTCAGTAGAGGGTTATGCTAAGTTATACCTTCAATAACTGGTAAGACTTCATGGAGTTCCAGTCTCGATTATTTCAGATAGAGGTACACAATTTACTGCACAATTCTGGAAATCTTTCAAGAAATGTTTGGGTTCAAAGGTGAACTTAAGCACTAGTTTCAATCCTCTGACAGATGGACAAGCATAGAGTACTTACCATACCTTAAAAGATATGTTGAGAGATTGTGTGTCGACTTCAAAGGGATTTGGGATGATCACATACCTCTCATTGAGTTTGCTTACAACAACAATTACCATTCGAGGATCCAAATGGCTTCCTATGAAGCTCTTTATGAGAGAAGATACAGATCTCCTATTAGGTGATTCGAAGTTGGTGAAGCGGGGTTGATAGGACCATATCTAGTTCAACAAGCTATGGAGAAGGTGAAACTGATTGAAGAAAGATTGAAGACGACACAGAGTCACCAAAAGTCCTACGCAGATGTTAGGAGAAGGTCATTAGAGTTTGAGATGGATGATTGTGTAAATCTTAAAGTTTCACCCATTAAGGTTTTTATGTGGTTCGGTAAGAAGGGGAAACTTAGTCGCATATTAAAACTTATAGAATCTTTAAGAGAGTGGGTAGTGTGGCTTATGAGTTGGAGCTACCCCAATATTTAGCAGCGGTTCATCTGGTATTCCATATTTCTATGTTGAAGAAGTGCTTGAGTGATCCTTCATTTATTGTACCAACTGAGAATGTTGGGATTAATGATAACTTATCCTATGAAGGAGTTCCGGTCCAGATTTTGGATTGTCAAGTTTGCAAGTTGAGAACAAAGGAAGTTGCACCAATCAAAGTCCTTTGGAGGAACCAATCCGTTGAGGAAGTGACTTAGGAAGCTGAGGAGGATATGAAGAAGATATATCCACATCTCATCGAATCAGTAGAGAATGCAGATCAAGGTATTAAATTTTCTTCCTAGCGCTTTATAAGACTATGTGTAAGCATGTTATTGCTTGTTTGGTTGTCAAGTGCTGAAATGATGTCACTACCATTAGCTTAGTGAAAGAGTTCTTATTCGAGGACGAATGTTCCCAAGAGTGAGATATTGTAACATCTCGTAACTTTAAATAACTAAGAATAAGCTAGGAAACCAAAAATAATCATTTTTGGAAATAAATATGGAAATCTGAAAAATATCCAGATTTTAAAAGTGAGTTTTGGTCATTTTCAAACGGCCACACCTTCCAGCTTAGGACAAGTTAGGGTGAGTTCCTTATATGGATGGAAATCTCTTGAAAATATCTTTCCAACGACGCCAAGTTTGTGAAATATTGAGGTTATATAAGGGTGATATGACTTTCGGAAGCTGGGTTGTTGGAATGAGGAAAGTTCAATCCAAATTTTTAAAGGGTATTTTGGTTTTTTTTTAACCAATTATTTAATTTAATTTTTGGGTAATAAGTTGGGGTCTAAGATGATCCTATTCAGTTCACGCTTTTAGAAAACAAGATAGGGTTTTGAGAGAAGAGAAAAGAAGAGGAGAAAAGAGGAGAAAGGAGAAGGAGAAGCAAAAATGCCAAGAATCGTTGCGTAGATTTCGTTGGGGGTGATCCCTTTGAGGTATGTGAGATCATTCTGTGTTGGGTCCTTTCACCCACACCCCAATTTGATTCAATTCAGAAAGTTAGAGTTTATTGAATGATGAACATGGAAGTTTTTGACGAAGAATTGTGAAATTCTTTTTAGTTTAATTGTAGTTTATCTCTAGTAGATTTGTGTTTCCGGACTGTTTTTGGGTTTAATCTATTAGGTAATGATATATTTAGTGATCGTAAGTGTTTGGGGTAGGATCCATGGAAGTTTCGGAGGTCCCGTTTGACAACCCGTAGGGTGCCGCGCCTGCCAGAGCCCCTCAAGGCAGGCTCTGTCTGACAGGATCTGGCGCACCGCGCTAGACCGAGCGCCTCGAACAAGAGTTTGTTCGACTGGATCTGGCACTCCGCTCCTCTCAAAGCGCCAAGGTCACCCGAACACCCCGTTCTTTCCCTATCTTCTAGTATTAGTTCCTAAGTTATGTACCTATCATTCCTAGTTGATTCCAACACTCTAAAGTACATATAAACATCATATCATCCATGAACATGAGATCATAATCCTTGAATCCATAATTAGATTCAAGGGAAGCTAAGATCAAGTTCGAAGAAGTTAAGAGTCAAGTTTAAAACTTAAGGAGTAAGTCAAAGTAAGTTCTTAAAGTTTTCAAATAGTCTTGAACAATCATTTTAACTTTTTTTTAAGGCTCAAATTACAAGTTGAGCAAAGAGTAAAGAGTTGAGTTAAATTCTTAAAAGTTATAAGGGAACTAAGTATTCCCTAAGAGTTAAGTTCAAGTGAAGTAAAAGAGTAAGAGTTGAGTTCATCTCTCAAAAAGCTATAAGGGAACTAAGTATTCCCAAAAGGTTTATAAATGTTTTCACATTAGAGTTAAGAGGAAACTAAGAGTTCCGAAAGAGTTTTGAGTAAAAAAAAGAGAACATTAATTATAATAGGGCTTTTTGAAGCTAAAAAGTGTTTAGCATATTAGGTCAACCCAAAGGAAGGAATTTATGTTGAAAAATGAGCTAAAGTATATTTTGGGTGTAGTATTGAGCACCGATATGGGGATGAGAGTTCCTATTAACTCAAGTCTCCATGTAAACCATGTAGCCATCATGGGTATTAACGGGTCATACTTTTTAGATGATCACGTAAGTTAATCTATTGGATCCACTAAGTTATACTGATGGCAAGTTATAGAATGGTCCTCGGCAGCATGAGGTAAAAGGTTGTATCATCACTTCGGCTCAAGTGATGGTTGTCGGTTAGAGAATCTCCTACATAAATTAAGTTGAGTTTATTATTGTTTTATCTTTAATGAACTAAGTGTTTACACTGTTTTATCAGTTTTATATATATATATATATTGCATGTCTTTACTGCTTTATATTGAGTTGTTATTTCATGAGTTGAACAAGAGCCAAGGTAAGTTCTTCCTTATACCATTTCAAGCTTAGTAGTTGTTGTTTAGAATTCCAACTCGCATACTTGTACATTCAATATACTGATACCAGTTGGCCTGCATCGTCTTATGATGTATAAGCAGGTAACCTGGATCAGCATGCAGTGCTTCGTTGATCCAGTTTGAGATCCAGAGTCTGTGGTGAGCCTCCTTGCATTCCTTTTAATTGCTTTTCTATTTTAGTTCATTAGGATGTTGTGGAGTCTTTACCAACATCTATCTCAGTTAGTTTAGAGGCTTCATAGACAATTAGTAGTTCAGTTTTGGAGTCTCATTTACTTTGTAATTTCATATGTTCCAAGTGTTGAGACTTAAGTGTCATTTTGGCCAGACTTATCATATTATGTACTCTTTTAATCATGATATATTTCTTGATTGATTTGATTTGACTATTCCACTGAGTTAAGTAAGTCAGGCAAGGGTTAGCTCAAGTCCAGCAATGGTCATTGGGTGTCGGTCACGTCCAGGGTGTAGGCTCCGGGCGTGACAAGTAGGGCCATAACAACACACCTCTGAGTGGATACCACCACACTTAGCACATATATGAGTCTTACTATCCCCTTGGTCCTTACTACATTGCGAATGCGTAGGTCTAGCTCTTAAGTTCTTAGAATTTTGACTATTATACTCACCTATGTTCTTAGGACCAGGTGCACTAGCAGAGGATGGAGCAGGTCCCTTATGCTTATGTTGGAAATCATATCGATTCACATTACTCTTTCGCTACCCAGATTCCTTCTGTGATGTCTTAGCCCTCTTAATCTTAAAATTTTCTCTATTAGCTTTTCCTGCTCAACTTGTTGCACATGGATCATTATCCTTGCTATGTCCATGAAACCTACTAGAACCACTGCCTTACTTTCCTTACTTGACAGACGAGTTGACCCAACAATGAATAACTCATCCTACTTTGCATGTCAGTAACCATCTCTCTTCTTCTCTAAGCCCACAGGGAAAAAAATGCCTCATGAAAGCACTCTCAAAACTGTCCAACTAACAATCGAATACGCGTAAGCTTGAGGTTGAAAAATTCTTTTATAGAGTTACACTCTATCGCATGAAATGAGTATGAAAGAAGTGAACAAATCCTAAATGTAGCAACCTCTTAAATATAGATGTGGCGTGCTTTAAACCGATAACTATGACTCTACAGACACTACTTCATACACTCCCTAGGAATCCTGAACTTTATGCTCTAATACTAAATTTTCACTCCTCAAGCCTACACTCTTGACGTGGACGCCACTCGAAGACTATTTTTGCTCCTAAGAAAATCCTTGGCCTGACTTACTTACTCAGCGGAAGACTTACTCATGATAAATACTTTAAAAACTAAACAAAACTACTCAATACATATACTAAGAATGTTTCAAAGATCAACATTCACTACTAGAAATTTGACTTACTGCCACAGTTCATTAACCGTTGCAATAGACATTCCTACCGTAGCCATAGGTCTAAGGCTACGGTTATGTCAACCGCTACAACAGATCGCGTAGCAATAGATCTATTGCTACGGTTTGGTGCGACGGTTCATATAAATGTAGCCATAGATAGACCTATTGCCACGGTTCTCGCTTGAATTACTTGCCGACGGTTAGTGCCGTATTGGTACGGTTATGAACCGTTGGGAAAGAGATTTATGCACCAGTTCTATTGAGGCTATGTCTACAATTTTTCTTTTGATTCAACATACAATGTCATTCTATTGCGATAGTTTTTATAGCGTAATGCAACAGTTTTCAACAATTATAAAATTGTCGCTCAATGGCTATTGCTACGGTTAATACATGGTATTGCAACAATTCTTAAATTCTGCAACAGTTATAATTAAGCTATTGCTACCTATATATATTATTGGTCCACTTCCACAACATTTTGTTATATTGAGCTATTGCAGTAATTTTATAACATAAAAATACACATAAATCGTTCATGAGAATAAATATTCATTACCAAAATTAGAATTCAAGATCCGTGATTCTAATATCAATAAAAGCAAAATATACAAATCTTTTTATAGTATTCAAAAAAAGGTGAAACACATGCACCACACAGTTTTCAATCTTAAAAAATATAACATTTCTAGAATATCAATAAAGTTAACATCAATAAAGTTAACACCAATAATTCAGTTCCTATGTCAAGTCTTCACTACTGCTTTCATCGTCTTCTTCGATTTCATTAGCTACATACAATTAAAAAATATATAAATAATTTAGCAAATTTTTCACAAAATCTTAATGGATCCACAGTAGTCATATATTACAAGTACAGTAACCTCCTTGGGAAGGCAGCCCAGAGAAGTGATTAAGCTAGAAGGTTACACATTCAAACTAGATTTAGTATTGACTACACATAATGTGATTAAGCTAGAAGTGATTAAGCCTTAAGATTTTGCTTGTTTCTTGACACTTTTAGCTAGAAAGTTGACAAAAGAGTTCAATACAGCAAGAAATGATTTATATGTTGGTTTCAATGAACATTGTATTACCTCAATACAACTTATACAAGCAGCAAGTAGTTTTCCGTAATGGAGCAACTAGTGTCTTGTTTCTTGATTTTGCTTGTATAAGTTGTATAAGTTCTGATTTATCAGTGCATCATACATCATTCACTCAGTACAACTTATACAATCAGCAAGACTAGAAAATTCATGAATCTAACAACTGGAAACATAGTCTTCTTTAATCAAGCAAATATAAACAAGGACTTGCAAAATACAGACATTAAACTATCACAAAATAAGCATGCATTGAACACCATCTCGAGAACCCAACCTTAATTTTCTTTCTTTACAGATCCTCTATGTAACACCCAAAATTTACAAGTTCATAATTCCTCTAACTTTTCCCCAACTTCCCTGGATCCATAGCATAGTAACAACCATTATTATTGCTTATAACTCCTAAAACTTTTCCAGTCTAATCCGAGAGGGTAACAAAAAAAAAACATAACCAATGTAACCCATTACACTACAAGTGAGGTTTAAGGAGGGTGATCTATACACAAACTTACACCTGCCTTGTGAAGGTAGAGAGACTATTTCCAATACACCTTCGGCTCGATTAAGAATATCAAAAATCAAGTATGCAAAACAAATGCAATACTGAAGAAGCCATGCCGAAAACAGTTTAGGAACATAACAAGTAGCAACAACAAATAATAACATATACAGATAAGAAACACCTTCTACCTTAATCCTCAACAATCAAAACATAGAATTAGCGACATCAACCTTGTTCAGCCCCTTGAACAGAAGTAGATTCTCTTGGTGAAGGAGTGGACAATGCTGCTAGTATGTTAGGATTAATTAATCCCGCATGCTTAAGTTGTGCAATAACATCTGCAATAACTTCTTGTCGCACAATTTTCTTTTGTTCCTCCATTTTTTTCTCCAGTTTCTGCATCCTCTCTTGCATTTGCTGCATTCCATGAGTTGTTGCACTTAAAGTTGATTCCGAATTGTCTACTTTTTTTTCAAAGTAGTCTTTGTAACTCCTGTGCCATATAGTCTAAGACGTCCCGGATGTTCAGGACCCATGACGCTTGAAAATGTATCAACATACTCACCATTTATGCTTATTTGTTTTTCATTTTCCTCCATTTCAGCCTACCAAAGCATATCCCACAAACACAATCTTATGAAATAAATAATTGATCTCAATAAAAAAATGAAAATAGACAGTACACATACAATTTTACTAGTAGTATCTTCATTTGAAGCCTTGTACAAACGCTCGGATTTTCATGTTCTTGTAACCACAAAAAGATCCTTAGATGATACTTTCTCCTTTATCTTTCTCATAGTCACATTGAAATTAATATAAAAATTTGTTTAAATGTCATGTTAAGACTAGATAATATATAAGAGAACACTGATTCTTTGCATTTGTTTCAGACATTTTCTGCAAAGAAATGAATCAATAATGTTAATCGAAGGCATATTAGTGCTATATAGTGTACTAGACAAGGTCAATATCAGTCTGCCTTTCCTTTATAACAGTCATGTGTCTTGTAAACAAGTTATTTTAATACATGTGACTGTCACAATAAATGAAGAAAGAAGCGGCAACATATTGCAACAGAGAAGAGAGTAAATGAAAAAATAAAGAAACAACAACACTGATATCACACTACTTCAGACACTAAATTACCAACCGAGCCTCAGGTAAAGCAGAATCGTGGATCTCAAACGGGTAAATCACTTCATTATTCTCCCCAACTATGATGGATGGTAATTTAGCGGTAGAAGTTACTAAGGATGACATTCTTGATTAAAGTTTGGGGATGATAATGATCCACCTGCTGATTAAGGAGGCACCTACGAGAAAGACAAGAGCCAAGAGGAAGCTTAGAAATATCCAAACATGGCAATCCAGACCAGCTATATCAGACTAAATATCTAGGAAGCATAGAAATATCCAAACATGGCAAGCCATACCATCTATATCATATGAAATATCCAAACATGCTAGACACAGAGATGCGACTGGAAACAGAGGTACTATTTTGTCTAATAGTTTTGAAGTGTTGGGGATCACTAGGTGGGAAGAAGCTGGGAAGGGAGCAAAAATCAGGAGCTATAATACAACTGCTACTTATTCAAAAAACAATTTGGGATTCTGAACTATATTTTTACCTTGAATTTTTCAAAATTCCAATATTTGAGGATCTCTCTAAATTGACATTCTGGAATATGACCAGGCTTTTTTGCCATTTGAACTGCATCATTGTCATATGGATCATAATAATTCAACTTCAAATCACTTTTATGTCTTCTCCAAGCATCTTGAATTGTTACCATAGTCCAATGGTACGCAGCTTCAGGAATAATGTATTTCTCCTATAATTTTGTGTCATTCACTTAGCCAATAGAAATAAAATACTTTTACAAATAATTAATTATTGTTAACTACAAACCTTGGTATAATCCCATAAATCCTTTTTAGTGTCCATGCTCCTCCAATTCAATGTATCAAATGGGCAAAGAGTCGCATTTCTAGCCAATGTTCCTAGGAAGCTACTTAGCTCTATGACAACATCATCAGTAGGACCAACAGGTTTATTTTGACTATTCATTATGATCAACTTACGCTCTTTTCGGGCATGAACATCATGCATTTGCATTCTACCTCTTTTATTTGGACTGGAAACATCTTCAGCTATAAGAAAATACAAGATATATAATTAAAAATCATGGATACATTTAATAGGTTTGTAAGCTTATATGTTACCTTGTTCTTCAGGTTGATCATCTGTTTGAGGAGTGACATAATTCATTTGCACTTGATCCTCAAAAGGAAACTTTTCAACATGCTGCTCAAGAGGCAGCTCCTCGACAGGCTGCTCTAGAGGCAGCTCCTCGACAGGCTGCTTTTCAAAAGGCAACTCCTCAATAGGCTGCTCCTAGATAGATTGTCTTTTTGCTTAAGATTGTGGTGCTACTGATTGTTGTACTCCAATTAATTTGAGCAGACGTCCTTTCTCGCACTCTATTGCTTGAAAAACTTCATTAGTTGTCAATAACCGTCGTTTCTTATTTTCCAGAATGATAACGATCCCGGTTTAGCAAATGTCTTCTTTTTAGCTTTTTTGGTTCTTTTTGAAGATTCTTGTTGACACATAGCTATGAATATTCAAATTAAACCTGTGTGAAAATAGAGCTTAAAAAGTTAAAATGTATGGCAGTGTACACCTGCAGTACTTAAACGGATCAATCACCAAGGTCTTACAAGGAGCTGAAAATAAAATGTACCCTTAAGGGACATTCTGATAATATTTTCTGCACTCAATCACATTCAGTAGGTCTGTTATTGTCCACAATCACACACAAGATTCAGAGTGTTTTTAGGAAGCCAATTGGTGGAATTATAAGATGAAGGTACTTGATTGATTAGTTGAGGTTCACTTCTGGAGCATGATTTAATTTATTTCACTCTTTTGAGGTTTCTGAAGTTATTTCAAAACTCCAGCTTGCTGCGACTTATGTTAGGTCTAGAGATACAATAAGCTTCATAGAATGTACATTCAAGTATTTATCTCCATATTAGTAGTCCAGTTTTACTTCAACGGATATGATATATGGGATACATTATAGCTTCATAGAAATGTCAGAAGATATAAAGAAAAGTATTAGCGAAGAAATATTCAAAGAATCATAAAAACGAGATAAGAACCTGGGGTTTTGGACCTTAACAAAGAGATAAGAACATGGTGATTTGCTGGTCCACTACTATGTTGAAATTGCTCAGAGAAACTGCAGCAAGAAGAAGAATGAAAATGAATAAGCGAGAAAAAGCACTTACCAAAAGTAATACTCCCAAAATAAGAAATGAACGAACAAAAAAACTTTCATAACGTATCCAACAATTTTTAGCACATGTATATCATTAAAGTTGCAATATTTTTTAGATAACATGAAAAAAACACATAGAAACAAAAAGAAGAGATATCAAATACATTTAACTCAACATTCATAATTTATATGATGCAACTCAAAATGATATTCGTTACTTACAACAACAACAACAAAAAACCAGAATGTATTCGAACAAGTTCACAAGATCCTTTGTCAATCATCAACTTCCATCCAATCCCAATCAGTATCATCAAAGTCATCCTCCTCTTCCGATGTTTCCATAGCTTCATCTTGTGAATGTTGTGCAATGGAAGGAGCAACGATGATATCAATAGTAAGATCTTGTCTCGACCATCTAATATCTACATCAAGTAATCTATCTGATGAACCAATATCATCATTAGGCTCTCTCCAAAATGTTTCTTCAATAGTAGGACAATTCTCTTCCTCCAAATCATACAAATCCACAGGGACTTTGTTTCATGCATAATAAATATTTTTCTCAACTGGGTCTTCCACATAAAAAACTTGATGCACTTGAGATCCTAGTACAAAAGGATCATTTTTACTATATTTTTTGTTGAAATATATCCGAGTCAATCCATATTCATCGACTTCATTATGAAACCAATCACATTTAAAAAGTACAAAACTAAAGCAACACCAATAATTATTCTCAGTGATATACTGAATAATTCCATAATAGAGAACCATACCATCAACAGGATTCTGGTCCCTAGCACGAGCAAAACTATCCGTTGTGGCTGACAAAGTCACTCCACTATTCTGCGTTTTGCAAGGGGAATCCCGTGTCTTCGTATGAAATCGATATCAATTAATGAAATATCCAATATATCTTTTTGCCACAAAGTTAGGCCCTTTAGCTTGCCATTTTAAATGATTGGAGACTTCAATATTTTTAACTTTGTCCCTAAACCAATCACCAAATTCTCTACTATGGACCTGTGCTTTTACCAATGCACTGCCTCTAGTATGATTATCAGTTAAGCTCTTATTTTCCGTGTAAGCATGTAATGTAATTTAATCAATGTGTATTTATAAATGAAATGAAATTTGAAATACATTATCATAAAATCTAAATGAAGTTTAAAAACAAACGATGAAAACTATTTTATCTTACTTGATAAATGCCTCTACTTGTTCATCTCTCGTATTGAACAAAGTATATCGATGTGTATCAAACAACTCATGCTGCTCCATGTTAATAATCTTGCATTTCCTTATATTCTCACTTCTAATTGGATGACCTGTCTTAGGAAATAAAGGTGAAACACCACCTTCCTTTGTTTGAATGTCCTCATCATTATCTGTTTCACACCTACTTAATTTTGTCTTCACCGTATTCGGTAGTTATATCGAAATGAAGTTCAAACAATGTATAGCTGAAAAACCTTCTACTATTGAACCTTCAGGATCTTTTCAATTACGAACAAGCCTCTTGAAGTCACACATAGTTCTCTCTGTAGAATACATCCAACGCAAATGAGTTGGGCCTCCAAGCTTAATTTCATCTACTAGATGGATAGGCAAATGTGTCATTATATCAAAAAAAGATGGAGAAAAAATATTTTCAAGCTCACATTCAATATCTATGATTTTTGCTTTCATCTTATGAAGATCACGTTTTCTTATAACCTTGCTACATATATGGCTCTAAAAAAATTCCCCAACCTAATCAAGACCATAGCTACATTCTTGGGTAACACTTTTCTGACTGCAACCTGGAGCAAGTAATGCATTATGAAATGAGCATCATAACTTTTGTATCCTGATACTTTCATCTCTTCAATTTGCACACGACTTGATATATTAGAAGCACACCCTTTTGGTAATTTGGCATCTTTTAAGATGGTGCAAAAAAACTTTTTCTCATCCGGTGTCATAGAGAAACAATCTTTAGCTAGATGGAGATTTCCTGTATCACAATCTTTTAGAGGTTGAAGCTCTTTACGTATCCCCATTTCATAAAAGACATAACGAGAATTTATATGATCGTTGGACTTTCCAAGTATATCCAATAAAGTCCCAAGCACACTATCACAAATATTCTTCTCTATGTGCATCACATCAAGATTGTGCCTCAATTTGTTTGTTGCCCAATACGGCAACTCAAAAAAAATGGATTTTTTTTCCATGGACCATCATTCTTTCGTTTTCTTTTGTTTTTGTTCTTTCCAAATACGTTATTGAATTCACAAAGCTCTTCAAGAATTTGTGCACCTGATAATGGAGTGGGTGCAACTTTATGCTCCTCTTTACCATTAAATGATTTTTTATCTCTTCTGAATGGATGATCAGGAGGTAAAAATGCCCGATGACCCAAGTAACACATCTTACGACTATGTTTAAGATATTGGTAACAAGTATCATGGTTACAAGTGGGGCATGCCCATCTCCCCTTGGTTCTCCATCCAGAAAGCATTGCTAGAGCTGGAAAATCACTAATTGTCCACAAAAAAGTTGCACACATTAGAAATGTTTGATTGGTTACAGCATCATATGTTTCAATTCCACTTCCTATAGTTCCTTCAACTCCGCAATCAGTGGTTGAAAGTATACATATTTATCATTTCCCGGAGACGATGGACCTAGAATAATCATTGACAACATAATATTCTCTGACTTAATGCAAGTCCATGGTGATAAATTATAGTTCATCAACATAATTGTCCATGTGCTATGGGAAATGCTCATAGTTCTGAATGGATTGAAACCATCACTTGAAAGACCCAATCTAACATTACGAGCATTATTAGCGAAGTTAAGATGCAATGAATCAAAATCCTTCCAAGCTTCACCATCTGCGGGATGTCTTAAATTTCCATCTTTAAGTCGTTCAATATCATGCAATCTCATAGCTACAGATGTTTCAGAACACATGAATATCCTGAAGCCTAGGCTTTAAAGGAGAGTACCTTAAAACCTTCATTGGAATTTTTGTAACCTTATTAGTTAAGTCATTACGAACACTCTTCCATCTTGAATCTCCATACACAGAGCAATTATCTAACTTTGCATTGTCATATCAAAATAACATGCAATCATTAGTGCAAGCATGTATTTTCTCATAATGAAGAGCCAAATCTTTTATGACCTTTTTTGCCTTGTAAAACGAGTTGGGTATCTGAGCAAATGGAAATGCCTCTCTTATCAAGTCCAACAAATCTGAAAAGGCCACATCAGTTAATTTGTGAATGCATTTAAACAAGTATAGCCGGATGGTAAAACTCAACTTAGAAAAATTCTTACACCCCGGATACAACTCTTCTTTCCCTTCCTTCACTAATTTAAAAAATCTCTTTGCATCTTCATGTGGCCCCTCTCTCACTCCTTCATGTCTCTTATCATTTACTACATTTCCAAAAGTATCATGAAGTAATCTATCAATGTCGTCATGTATGCTAGAATTTTCTTCTTCATTGGTTGGATGTTGGGTATTTCTTGAGGAAAATCCTTCTCCATGAAAAACCCATTTGGTGTATCCATGAACAAATCCATGAAAAATCAAATGATATCTACCATATTTCGACAATGCCAATTACGATTAAATCACTTCTTACAAGTACACAATATTTCATTTCTTTGGGAAGCTCGTTCAAAGGTTTTATCAAGAAAATCATTAACTCCATGAATATATTCATTGGTGGATCTTTGAAGATTCATCAAACTTTTATCTCCAAAATCGATTGAAAATATATCCTACATGACATGAGCAAAACATTGAAGTAAATAAATTCATGAGTAGGAGCAATATCGGCAGAACTTAACCTTTCAAACTTTTAGATTCATCGAATCTCAAACCTTCACACCAATTCAACATCAAAAAATGACAGCATTAATAGTATAACCCAATTGACAAGTTATTAGAAGATTCCACCATTTAAGAAACTTTATACACATAAATGACTAAAGGCATGCTAAAACAGATTACGAAGCAATAAGGGCAGATTTCTCACCTTTGAATTCCAGCTGTAGAAAGTGTACAATCTGATTGGTCGTGCTCTTGAACAAAACTTAAGTAGTCACACCACAATGCAACAGACTGCATCAAGCAAATCAAATAACTATCAATACACTTATTTTTATTCTAGCAAACAATTTCATGTATTCTAAAATAGTAACAGAGTTGATTATTCACATGGACAACGTGATTAGGAAAAACAGTAAAAACTGCTATCTCATTATAAAAACACACACAAGGGTGTTGGATGACCAGTTTAACAACTACCATACATATAAAAGTATTCACTGTAGTACTGATCCTAGAGCTAATGAGCAACAGTAGAATAAATCTAGTGACTTATCTATTGAGTGTTTTTTTACAATTAGATCACAAACCAAACTACTGGAAGATCAATCCAAATAATTTCCGGTATGTAAAAGGAAGCAAACACACAAGCTGAACTATAGGAACAGTAAAGCAACCAAAAAACTAGAAACCATGCTAACCAAACTTAAATAAAATCGATAGATAACTCCTAAAACATAATTGACTAAACAATTCGACGGAACCTCTAATTAAAGCCATATAACTCACGAACATAACAACAACAAACACAAGAGAATAGCTTATACCTCCAACAACTCAGACGCACACACTTTGAAACCAAACAATCCATCACTAGGCATCAATAGTAAATCAAAGAAGAAAAGAAGCATTGGAGCCAAGGAGCTCAGTAGATAAATTAAATGTCATTACAGAGAATATAACATGAATTATAACTACCTTATAACCAGGGAGTACTATTGTTTTGAAAACTGAGAAATTCCCAAAGATTACTTGTTGCACAATTTTGAACTCAATACATAAAATCAACACCATTACATAGAATATAGCATAATCTATTTCTCCCTTACAACCAAGGAGTTCTTTACATGGTATCTGCTGCTGCAACTGGTACAACTTGATTTTCAGATTATTTAATATATGGGTAACTTCTATGTCAGCAAGTTCTTCCCTTGCAATTGTCTTTCACATTGATACAAAATCTTTGAGAAATAATCGTATTATACAAAAGATCTATTTCACATAGAGCATCACACTTCACAGGCGTCGCACAGAAAAAAACAGAGGAAAGTCAAGTGACAGAAACATAAATTCTACAGTCCCCACTTTCTCTAACAAGGTTTAAAAGCTAAAGAAAATAAAAAATCATGGCAACTATAAATCGAATTCGCTCTTATAGAAAACCTTATGACCAACTTAGCTCTAATAGACAACCTTATGACTGACTTGACCCTAATAGATAAGCTTATGGATTCCCCTAACCTTGCTGTGCCAAAATTCGACCGAACATTCCTTAAAATTATATAGGATAAGGGATGGATGCTCTTTTTTCAACCTTCCACATACCACACTTTTCCTTGTGGCGGCGATCCAGCCCACGATGTGTGCCTAACTCACGCATTCCACACCGCGTGCAATATTGGGACAATTCGTGTTATGCAGTTATTGCAAAAAAAACAAAGAAATGTTTTTTTTTCAAGAAGTTCTTCAGATCCCACCAATTATTGTCTTATCTTAGTGGACCGGAAGAAATTGAAGATGTTTGGAAGGATACCAACTCTAAATCACTCTTTTAAAGCTTGATATTTTCTTACTTTTTTTTTTTTGGGTGGGGGGGGGGGGGGGGGAGAGGACTAAATTAATCCCTGTTTTTAGTACCGATGAGCATTTTGTACATTGTAAAGGGGCGGCGATGAGAGCTGTACTTTTGTAACCTCACATCTGCATGATGTCTTTTTAACAGAACGCCTAACTTTGTGAAGAAAAAGGTCTAACCAGGATACACCAACTAGAAAGTATTAGTGTTTTCGCATATTCAAATCTAACAAAATTTTCTCAACATTTAAGCTGCGACAATAAGGAGAATAGGACATATTCTACAACAAATGATGCCACACACAACACACATTAATCCCTTTGAATTAAGAGCTAGTTGATCTAATGAAAAATTTCTAGGGAACTAAGCACAAATCAAACTACGGGAAGATAAAGCCAAATAATTTTCAATATTGAAAAAAGGACAAAGTATTTATGGGGGAAGCCAAAGTCAAAACTTAACAACAAAATATGTCCCATCCCAATTGAAAATAATACTTCCTAGACCACAAAAACTACTAATCCAAAGACAACTAAATTATCCATATAAAATGAGAAAATAGGTCAAGGATTAATGAGATGACCAAAGAAATTACAAGAACTAGGTGGATACTCGCAACCTCCCTGTTCTATGCTGTTTAAACTCATCAAAATTTGTTAAAGATGAAAGACGAAGCTCCATATATCACAAACAGACATGAGAAAAATAACTACTCAAATTAATCCGGTAAGTAAAAAGAAGCAAGCACACAAGCTGAAATAGAGGTACAGTAAAGCAACCAGACAACTAGAAACCATGCTAACCAAACTTAAATAAAGTCGATAGATAACCCTACAACATACTTGACTAAAATCATTCAAAGGAATTAACCAGTGATTGAAGCCATATCACTAGCGAAAAAAACAACAACAAACACAAGAGCATATCTTATACCTCAAACAACTAAGATACACTTAATTTGAAGCCAAACTGTCCATCACTAGGCACCAATAGTAAATCAAAGAAGAAAACAAGCCTTCGAACGAAGGATAAGAAAAGGTGAAAGTAAGCTTCACATTATCAAAACAAAATTCCAGCTAAAACAAGTTGAGGTCTAAAGGATCATGTTTTCGGGGAAGCGACACTGAGACGAGAACACAAAAAGTTTTTTAACCGATTCTACTACAGTTCTACTTTACCAAGGTATTACTCAACCCTAAATCATCTTCAAGTTTAACCTTAAATCCTCTTCAAGTTTAAACCAAATACTCGTCTGTCACTTAAATTTAGAAGTGTTTTATTTTCCTGTTTCAGTATACATCACAAATTCAAACAAGGGAAGTGTATACACTACCTAGATTAGAACAAAAAACATAGATTTAAGACTAACCCATTATTTATTCTTTAAGATTTTTATAAATAATCTAATGAGGACTTAGAAATCATGAACTAGCAGAGAAAACTAAAACATTATTCACCTTTATATGGAAGAACTGTAGTCGACCATAGCTATCCAATAGGACCAACGAGCTTCACCAAAAGCTTCGTTGTTCAAGAGCTTGTTGTCAAGAGCTTAGAAATCGTTCGCTGTTTTTTCCACACAAAAAGCTCGCTGAAAATTTCTGAAATAGCTGCTTCAATCATTCCCTGTTGCTTCGTCGTTCTTTTGAGAAATTTCATGAATAGGGCTCACATCGCTAAATATTTCTAGAGAATAGGGTTTTTTCTTTTAGATTTTTTAATGAGAGGCTATATGTGGCCTTTTGCAAAATTAATGGAGGGAAATATATTGTTTAGAAGGGAAATATATTTAGTGATAAAATTCAGAACCACAATATTTTTCCTAAAATACCCATTGTCATAGAGTTCGCTAACCGTTGTCATAGAGTTCACTATTGCAAGAGTTCTGAAATTTGTAGCCATAAAATCTCTATAGGGACGGTTATAGGGATGATGCCACAATTTTTTTAAAGAATTGTTCTATTAGATTCAAGTATATTTGGCCACGGTTATAACTGTTGTAATAGGTGAGCTATTGCTACGATTGAATAACTGTGGCTACATAAGCGTTGCTGTAAGTCAAATTTCTCATAGTGATTCAAATGGCCAAAATGGCAATTCAAATCGTTACACATAAGATAATGAAAATTTAACGACAAATACACAAATGACTGACTATCTATGAAGACTCTAAAAGCTGAGATGGATGTTGAGACAAGACCCCTGATCATCCTAACAGATGAAATACTTAAATTAAAAGCAAATGAAAAGGAGCTCCCCGTAAAGAAAGAAGGTTCACCAACTGACTCTGAGTGCCTAACCTGATCAACGATGCTCTAGATGCTGATCTTGGTTACCTGCATCTGCATCATATTACGATGACGGCCAACTGACATCAGTACATTTAATATACGAGTATGCGAGCTTGAATCCTAAACATAACATAAGATTGAAAAGAGTCTGAAAGAAACACTTACCCGGTCTATACTCAACTCAACTCAACTGATTTCAATATAAAGCATAGTAATAAATACAATATAAATAAAAGCTTTAAAACATGGTTTTCAATTATGTGTATTTAGAAATACAATAATAACTATGTATGTATGCAAATACAATATGAACTCTGTTTGTATATGAAAATACAAATATTCTTGATGTATATAAAAATACAAAATACTTTTGTCGGAGTTTCTCTAACCAACAACCATCACTTAAGACCTATAATGAAGATACAACACTTTACCTCACGCTACCAAGGACCATCCTATACTTTGCTAGGGGTATATAACCTAACTTACTAAGTGGATCCTGTAATCTATTGTAAAAATCACTAAATGAATCATCTAAAAAGTATGAACTTTTTCAACCCATGATGGCTACATGGTTTTTGGGGGCTGTGAGTTGCCTGAAATCTCCCTCCAATGGGTGCTCAATACTACTCCCAAAATATGATACTAGCTCTTTATGTTTAAAAACATACTTCATTTCTATGCTTTGAGATAATTGCTCAAAACTTAGCTCAAGGGCTATATACTAAAATCTAGCTCAAAGGATATTTACTGAAAAACCATCTCAAAAGCTCTTTTGGAAATCAAAGTTTCCTCGTCACCGAAAAACTAGCTCAAAGTCTATATTTGAAAGCAAACTTTATTTTCTTGTGTGAATGTGAAAATATTTTAAACTCTTTTGAATATATAGTCCCAATATACTTTTGAAGAAATGAACTTCAACTTTACTCTTTACTCAACTTAAAACTTAAAACTTAAAACTTAAAACAAAGTTAAAATATTTGTAAAAGACTTTTGGAAACTTTTTGAACTTCTCTTAACTTGACTCTTGACTACTCTTAACTTGACTATTAACTGATCCTTGAATTGAACTATGGATTCAAGGATTCTGATTAGTGATAGAAATGATCTCATGATGTTTAGGAATTATTTTAGATAGCTAAACATAAGAAAATGGTCAAAAATTAAAATCGGAGAGAGGGTCCTCAAATGTAAATTTTGGTTTCGAAAATAACTTTTGAGGTAGAAGGGTTCGTGATGGATTCACAACGCCAAATGATTTTTCCCAAAACTTTGAACTAGCTTTGTGATGCTCTACACTACCCAGATTTGCCCGACCCAATTTCTTCTTCGTTTTCATCTCTAAACCCTTTAAGCTGCATGATTTCATTCTCCAAACACTTAGAATAAATTATATGATCAAAATATAATATATTCTACTAAAAAACACAACTAAAAACATGAGTCAATCTCAAGAAACTCCAATCAGCACAACCCACAAGAATTCAAATTATATTTATCAAGAATTCAAGGATTTACCTTCAACTCTAATGACTTTGCTGAATTAGAATCATGACTTACGCGTGGGTGAACTAACCCATTGCTATGTAATCTCACATACCTTGTAGGGGTCACCCCCGACGAAGTCCACAAGCCCATCTTTTTCACGCCCCGAACCTATACCCTGGACGTTGCCGACATCCAATGACCATTTCTGGCCTTGAGCGAACCCTTGGCTTGACTTACTTAACTCAGCGGAAGACTTAAACATAGTATATAACTCAAAGAAATAGATTTAAATAGTACTTATCAAAAATGGCAACTTTAAGTCTTTACAAATGAAAAGTAAGACAAAAGAAAACTTACACTATCTATGTATAAAGCCTCTAAAGTAAGGATGGATGTTGGGACAAGACCCCAAATAGTACTAATAACTAAAAACTAACGCAAATAAATAAATGATAAGGATGTAGTCCAAAATGAATGGAGTCTCACCAACTGACTCTAAGCGGCTAACTGTATCAACGGTACACCACATACTGATCCTAGTTACCTGCTTCTGCAACATTATATAATGCATGCCAACTGGCATCAGTACATTGAATGTACGAGTATGCAAGTTGGAATGCTAATAACACTTAAGCTTGAAATGGAGTAAGAAGAAACTCTTACCTTGACTCTACTCAAATCATGAATAACTTTAACTCATTTCAATATAATGCATTTTATAAGTAAGTACAATATAAAGAAAAATTGTCTAAAACATGTTGTAAACACTGAATGTATGCAAGATACAGTTAACTCTGTATGCATGTAGAAATAAAAGTAAACTGATGTGTATAAGAATACAATAACTTCTATGGGAGTTTCTCTAACTGACAACCATCACTTAAGAGCTACAATGCTGATACAATGATGTACCTCACGCTGCCAGCACATCCTATATCCGGCCAAAGGTCTAAGACCTAAAATGCCTAATGGATCCACTAATCTAACGTTAAAAGGGTTCATCTAAAATGTATGAACCGTTTTTACCCATGGTGACTACATTGTGTATAGGGGATGTGAGTTGTCTAAACTCTCCCGCATGTCGGTGCTCTATTCTACTCCCAAAAATATGTTGGCTCTTATGGTTTTAAATAAAAACATACTGATTCTGTGTCTTTGATATTAGTGCTCAAATTACTAAGCTCAACGCTATCTTGGAATTCAAAGTTTCCATTCTTGCTTCTTTTAAAAAGCTATAGTTCTTTTATTTAAACTTGCCCTAAGGCTTTTTGGAAATTAAAGTTTCCTTAACATTTAAATGTTAAAACATTTTACGTCTCTTTGGGAATACGTAGTCCCCATTGACCTTTGAAGAAAAGAACTTCAACTTACACTTTATTTATATTGAAACTTGAGTCTTAAAACAAGGTTAAAATGTTTAAATTAGACTTTTGAAAACCTTTAAGAACTTTACTTTAACTTATTTCTTAGCTATAGACTTAACTTTTAAACTTCTTTGACTTCGATCTTAACTTCGCTTGAATTGAATTATGGATTCAAGGTTCATGATCTCATGTTTATGGATAATTTAATCATGTTTAGATGTACCTTAGAGTGTTGGAATCAAATAAGAAATGTGGGTACATCACTTGGGAACTAGTACAAAAAGATTGGGAATGAACGGGGTCTTCACGCGTCCTTGGCGCTCTAAGAGGTGTAGAGCGCCAGATCCTGACGGACAGAGTCTGTCCTGAGGGGATCTGGTTGGTGCGGTGCGCCAGATCCTAATGGACACAGCATGTCCTGAGGGGCTCTGGTAGGCGCGGCGCCCAAGTGCTTGTTAGACGAGAATTCCAACTTTTTTTCTCTGTCTTTCATATATAAACCCTCTAATCTTCCATGGATATTTCCCTAAACACTTAAGATCACTAATAACCTTAATACCCAATAGATTAGACTAAAAAAAGACCAGGAAACACGAATCCGACTAACTAAAAGCATTCTACAACTCAACCAACAAGAATTCAACCATTGTTCTTAAAGAACTTCAATGTTCACCATTAAACCTACTCACGATTTTCTGAATTAAAAAATTTGTGTTGGGTGAACTAACACAACAAAGAAATATCTGACATACCTTAATATGGATCACCCCCGACGAATTCCACTCTACGATCTTGGTGTTCTTGATGATTTCTTGATCTTTCTCCCTACTCCTTCTTCTCTTCTCTTTTTTCCCAAGCCCTGAGCATAAATAACTTTTCTAAAATTTACTTAAGGCCTAGTTTTTTACCCCTAATAAAACTTTAAAAAGAATTAGGAAATATCTGGGTGAAAATACCACTTTACCCTTACTAAAATCTAGATTGGGATATCGAAAATGTGCAAACTCAATGGAGTTGGAAAGATCTATCCAAGGGCTTTTGAACCATATAAATAATTGAATCTAACCAATCTTGAGATAGAAGTTATGGCCGTTTGATTATTACAAAAAACTCACTTTCTTAACGTAGGAAATTTTACAGATTTTCCCTGTTCTTTCCAAAAGTGATAAATGTTAGTTTCTTTGATATTTCTTGGCTATTAATAGTTACGAGATGTTAAATATCTCCCCCTTGGGAACATTCGTCCTCGAATGAGATATATTTCACTATGCTAAGGATAGTAACATCAAGTTCAACACTTAACAATCCAAAAACAAATAACAATCATGCTTACTCAAAATTCATATAGTACTAAGAATAGAATTAGTACCTTGATCAGCATTCTCTCCGCATTAAAAGTGATGTGGATATCTCTTCTTCATATCCTCTTCATCTTCCCAAGTCGCTTCTTCAACAAATTGGTTCCTCCAAATGATCTTAACTGACACACCTTCCTTTGTTCTCAACTTGCAAACTTGACAATCTAAAATCTGAACAGGAATCTCTTGATAGAACAAACTATTCTCAATCCCAAAATTGTCAGTCAGTAGAATTAATGAAGGATCACCCATGCACTTCTTTAACACGGAGATATGAAATACCGGATTAACCATTGCTTACTCTTGTGGTAGCTCCAACTCATAAGCTACATTACCAATCCTCTTCGATACTCTATAAGTGTAACATTCTGTAAAATGTACTTGTCTAGTGAAGAGCTTATTAGAATTTAAGAATACGTATTGAGGTACATAGGCATCCCAATGCCCAATATTGAGTAATATTAGGCATGTTAGAGAATATTGGCTTAAGGGTGTTAGCCAATTTCTATGTATACACAAGTAAATGAAAATACACCTTGATGTTCAAATGCTCCAATCCAAGCTTGTTTAGGAATTGTACCTGTAATGAATACCCTAAGCTAAAATTATTGAATTCTTAGCACATTAGGTACGAGGCATCCAAGTGTCAAGCCTAGGTACCATAGCACATGATCATTTACAATGGTCATGTAGATTAAGCAGTTCCCAAGAACATAGTGAAGATCCTTGGACAAGAAGTGAACTTTCCAGAAGTGCACGGTTAGGAAAGTGAACAACAACACAAGTGCAAGCACATGTGCAACCGGCCTAGAGACAAGCCCAACCGATTCGGTTAGGGCAGTTAGGAGGCTGGCGTGTCGGATCAAACCATGTGGGGCTGAGCTCCCTAAATAATTCTAGGTCCTAACTAACTAACCTAACTAGCTAATTAACCTAGTAAAAACTAAAATTAACTAACTGGGATGCCCGAAATCCTAAGACCTAACCGGGTGACCCTAGCCGAGTAACTAACTAAAGAAACATCCTAATACCTAACCTATGATTGTCCAAAGGGGTTGGTTATGGTCCTAACGACTTAGGGCTACTTTAGTAATTAACATAGGTTAATTAATTAATTAAATTAGCAACTTAATTTATTAATTTAAGTCCTAGTCAAACCCGAGACCCTTAGTCGAATGCTCTCCTAGTTGTAGTCGATTTAGGAGGGGCGGTTTGGTAATTTAAGTGGAGAATCTTTAGGGAAACTCTTGGGACGTCTATATATTGATATTAGGTCAGTTTTAGACCACAATTAGACGTCCCAAAACAGAATCAAACGAAATTCTCTCAATCCCTCAAGAATGCTCTCTTTTCCAAAATCCATTGAAGAACAAGAAAAAGCTTAAGGAAGTAGACGAAGATTTCGAAGCTTCCAATCAAGATTTCGTGCATTCTTCATCTATAATGTATGAGTTTTCACTCTTGGGATTCCTTTACCCAAGAGGTACTTTCAAAGATAAGTTTTCAAGAACTTCGAATACTAGGGTTTTTGCTCTACAAAATAGATTTTCTTCCTAACCCTAGATTTATAATTTTCGATGAAAAGTAAATGTTTTCTATGTCTAATTTCGAATGAACTGTTGAATAATTGATTGATAATGTTTGAATAACGTGTGATACATGATATTTATCTATGTGATGGTTTTGAATGGGTTGTTTGTAGTGTTTGATAACATGAAAACGTTAGGGTTAGAATTTAAGGTTTAAATGAACCCTTTAATGACCTGTTTACCTTCTCCTATGTTATGCATTGATCTTGTACATGATTTTATGAGTTATTCTTGATTATTCCATTGAGTATTTCACTATGTATGATTATGAATATTGCATGATGATAATATTCTTGGAAGCAAGAGGTAAGTCTTCTAAAATTGTGATTACTCTAAGATGTTTATGTTAGCCTATAAACTATGATGCTATGTTATGAAAAGTATGTATGATGTTGCTATGTGAATATGTTGTCTATGAACATGTAAATCGTGAGATTATGATAAGAATATGAATATGCAAGTTATGATACTCTCTTGTATGCTTTACACAAGACAATTATGCCATGTAAATCTCACGAAAGAAAGGTTATGATGAAAGGACAATTCTCATCTAATCTAAAAGAGCTCATGATCATGTAATACAGGGATATAATCTCCTATGGCCTATTTTAAGTTTTTTTTATTAAAGACAAATTAAAGGTTATTTCAATAAAAGGGACTTAAGCTAAGCACCGATGAACTAGATATGGGAAGTGTCCCTTTCCCAGCGGGAAGGTAGGTTCACAAAGATTCTCATGAGATTAAGGATGCCATGTAATGTGGAACTATGGATCTCTGATATATCTCCTAGTTCTTGAACTATGCTTCCACCATAGGATACTAGCTAGTGGATCCACCTATAAAGCTACGTGATGTTCGGTTCTACTTTGGCCGGTAGACCACCTCTTTTCGGTGTGGGGAAGACACCGGATTCCATGTTTATCTCACATGGTCTATGTCGCTTAATGCGTATGTTCCCTCATGTAAAACGAAAGACAAGTAAACGAATGTTGACTAGGGTGACTTAAGGAGTTTGCTTAGTATAGGTAGTGGTATGGGAAGCTACCTAGACATTGCACAAGTTGACTCTAAGGGAAGTCCTAGGAGATTTTTCTTAAGTAATATGATGATATGAAAGACATATGTTTATGATATATGATGTTACTCTTACATGAATGTTGTTCCTTATAATGAAAATGTCATTGAGTTATATTGTTATATGAAGCAAAGCTTTACTTATGGTCTCCTATCTTATCTACTCGGTTATGTGGGGTTATGGGGCTTCACATGACCATTGCACTTGTAGGTTGGGGATGAAATCATTGGTAAGTGTTTTGTATGTTATGTTTATATGATTTATTCAATATGAAAATTTAATATGACTCCATGAGAATATGTCTTTGATTATGATGATGCTTTAAGTGATGATCATGCTTTAACATTAATATGATATATGGTATGTGCATTGAAGACTTTCATATGACTTAGCATGTTTTCTAAAGAATGATAAATGATACTTTTTCATGCATGTCCCTATGTGTTATGTGCATATACTCATACTTAGTACATGTGGAGTACTAACCCCATTACTTTATTTTACTACAACTGTAGGTTTCAACCATTGAAGTTAAGCAGGTCGAGTTGAAGAAGCTGGGAACTCTTTCTCCAAGTAATGGTAGGTCCTCAAGTTTGGGACGTTACCATTTCAATTTCCAGCCTTATGAAGATTTAGTAGTTTTTAGAATACATTATTCCATTATGTTTTTTGGATTCTTTTGTATTAAGGCCTATATGACATATTGACTATTATTGGCTAAGTCCGAATTGCACCCTTAGAAGGTTTTATATATGTGAGACAAGCTTTAGAATAGAGTATGTATTGATGAATCTTTAGTATGAAGTCAAAGTATACTTCATTATTATATTAAAAGTTTTAAATTTTTTTGCAATTTTTAATGATCACATGTTATGACGAATGCTAAGAGGCTTGTCTTCGACCTCTGAGAGGTTAACGACGCTAGTCTCATCCGGGGTATGAAGCTCGGGTGTGACAAACTTGGTATCAGAGTATAAGGCTAAATATTGGAATCTTAAACTTAGTATCAGAGATGAGGTTAAATATCCTTAGGATCAATGTCTCACTAAACCACATTACCTAGCGTCTTGTTCATGGTTGTGAAGCGCACCACAATTGTGGACGAGAGACTATGTGATGATTAGGAAACTTCTCTTTTTTTGATACTCCTATGTTGTGCCTCTAGAGCTTTGACACGATGTGTCTTTTAGCATCTAATTTCATTCTTGATCGGTTCTTCCTAATATAGCAAGGAGAATCTAAGGCAGAGAAGTTCATCAACCTTCATCAAGAAGATATGAGTGTTAAGGGATACTCCTTGAAGTTCATTAAGTTGTCCAAATATGCTTCTTCTTTAGTTTCTAATGTTAGGGATGAAATGAGCCGGTATGTAACAGGCGTGTCCGAAAAGATTGAATAAGAATGTCGTACAGCCATGCTTCATGACAATATGGATCTTTCTAGGTTAATGGTTCATGCTCAATAGGTTGAGGAAAGTCGCCTAAGGAAGAGGAATAGGGAAGCTAATAAGGCAAAGTCTTTTGAGAGTGGTTCTCCTAAAAGTAGGCTTGATGTTCAAGACAAGCCTAAGTTTAAGAAGACGTTTTCAAACCAAGTTCCTTAGATTTCTCCAAGAATCACAATGATAGGAGTTCTAATCCTAAACCTCAAGAGGGGAGAAATGTTGGTCCACCAAGAGAAAGACCAACTTGTGGTAAGTGTGGTAAGAAGCATGGGGGCGAATGTCTTATTGGAAGTAATAGTTGCTATGGTTGACCGTTTGGTTGTGGCAAAGGTGGCCATATAGTGAAAGATTGTCCTAATTCTGAAGCTCCAAAAAGGAACCGTTTCTATGCACTCAAGGCTAGGGGTGAACAAGAAAGCTCTCCCGATGTTGTGACAGGTATGTTGTAAGTGTTGGAAATGCAATATTTCCAAGAAGAAATAAGAATGAGAATCAAAGCTAGTAAATAAATCTTCTATGCCAAATCAACGTTAAAGCTTGGCCAAACAAAGCATTGAATTGTTCTTATAGGCTAATCAAAGGTTAAAAGTTGGCTTGCTTAAAATGATGTGATTACTATAGGATATACAAGAACTTAATTGACTTGGCTAGTGATAAAAAATCAAAGAATGGGAATAGCCAATAAAGACTGGCTTATAAAGACTTCATGCCCAATTTAATAAGAATGAAAAAAAAAACTTATTTACTAAATATGTCACGATAGGGGTCTAGACCCTAGCTGAAACCGGCGTCGTTGACCTCTCAGAGGTCGCAAACAAGCCTACATACGTCATCATTACATCGTATAGGTTAATTTTAGCGGAAAATTTAAAACTTTTGTTTGCTCTGAAGTATGCATAGACTTCATAGTAAGAATTTCATTATGTCACATCAGTTCACCACAACCATCTAATAATGAGAAAATCAAATGAAGGAAATAGTTCATAACTTCATAAATATAAAGTTGCCAAAATGGTACCAATACAACGTCTGAAATAAGTAAGAAAGAAATGCTAGTGGAACATCCTCCACTAGCTCATGCCTACATCTAACCTAGAATATAAGAGATAAGCATCCTCAAAATCATGATAGCCTTCAAAGTCCGTATGAATGCTCCACATCCGGATAGCCTCAACGTAGTCTCTAAGTTCTAGCGTCCACGTCCACCTGCACCTAAAAGTAGAGTATTGTATGGTATTAGTACACACTTGTACTAAGTATGGACGTATACAAGCACACACCAAGGACATGCATGATTAAGGAAAGCTCTCTCCTAACTATATGAGTTATAGAAAGCCAAGTCAGTTGGACTTGCCAAATTATATTAGGAAAGTCATGCTATGAGAGTAACATGCATCATCATTCTTTTCATATTGCACACAACACATAACATATTTTATATAGCACATACATATACCACATATCATTCGTTCATATGCCATGAGACCTTGGAATCATGGACTTAACATTAGGACTTCCCAAAATGAGGGCTCAACATATAGGACCTCAACTCGGGAGCCTTCTTTAGCAAACACAGAGTCTGCTTCATACATTCATACATACTTCATTTTCATTCGTTTCATTCATTCATAGTCTGGTGCAAACACCAGTTATACCTAGGATGTAGTTTAAGAATCTCATCGGGTTCACTATGCAATGATCAAGAACGACATAGTGTCATTACTAGAGTCTAGTTCACCTCTTGATTATCCTAACCAAACACCTTTGGTATCATTAATTTCATTTTGTGCATTACTGAGGCTGGCCTCATTCTTTCTTTGGGAACTTTAAATTAAACTGACATAGATCATGTGAGCTCCATGAAATCTAGTGTCTACTACACACCGAAAAGAGGTGGAATCACCGGCCAAAGTGAAACCAAAACATGCTAGAGTATATAGGGGATTGAACCCTGCTAGATCCCTATGTTGGATGCATAGGTTCAAAGACAAGGAGATGTAAGGAGACCCATACCCGCCTAAAGGACAGTCTCATCTAATGAGATTTACATGAACCTCTGCCTTCCCGAAGGAAGGAATCGCGACTCATACCTAGCCTATCGGTGCTCCGTATAAAGTTCCATTACATTCATCTCACACATCATAGAAGCTGGCTTCTAGCATGAGGGCATCATTGCTCATTAGATGATTTTTCATCTCATCATTAGTATTAAGTGTGTATTAATCTCAATACTTTCATTAGAGTGTTTCTTAGAGACTGGTCTCTTCATTAACTTTACACTCTCATAGGTGAGTACGTTATTGGTAACACTTACTTAGGCTCATATGAGATTGATCTCATCCTTCACATTAGCCTCTTATCATGTTGTCACCACATTCATTAACTTTAGCATATTAGCTCATCATAATTACTCACCCCTTTTACGTGAATGTTCATTTCATTATATGCCAATGCACTTGGCATTTTAGTGTGTTTCACACCCTTACTTAACCCTACTGGGGTCACATCAATTCATCACATAGATCTTAGGTTCACTTACTTTTAACGTATGCTAGACTTATGAACCCATACGAACAAGCCATGAGGCTTCATTCATAATTCATTTAAGTGACTTAACTTACCTAAGACTATATGGTACAAGACCTATGCATCTTGTAAGTATGCCAAGGTCTCAATTTCGATTCCTATAGGCAGCATTCATTTAAATATTTAATCACGTAAGACTTATGTATCAATACGGAATTGGGCAAGGGAACCCGATTTCGAATCCCTTATATAACACTTATTCTTTTTTATAAATTTTTGATTTAAAATTCTCGACTTGGGGACCCGAGATTGAATGCCCACACCTACACTTCCTTTCTTTCTTTTCTTCACTTTGTCTTAAACATCTCGGCTTGAGGACCTAAGATCGAATCCCCACGCCCACATTCCTTTTATTTTCTTTCTTTCCTTAATTTTTTTTGTTTAGACCGAGAGGATGTGGGATTGATCCCCCACAACCTCATATTTCTTTTCTTTTATTTTTCTCCTAACTTCCTTATCTATCCGAGAGGTTGTGGGTTCGATCCCTACACACCTCATTTTATTTATCTTCCCTTTTTTTCTTTTGTTTCTTCACCAGCCTTACCCCATTTCAATTCCCCTCACCTCACTTTAAATATTAAAATTTTCAGCACCCTTCACATAGTGAGGTCTCGGGTTCAATACTTGGTGACCTCACATATTTTAAAATGATTTTTAAATCTCCAATTCCTCAAGTTACATAGCCGAACCAAATTTCCAGGAAATCTGGAACTTGATTACGTTTTTCAGTCCATTTTCTCCACCTTTTATGCATTAGATTTTTGGACAATTCATTGGACATTTCGTACGTTTATTTTGTGCATTTTTGTGGTTACATTTGATCAAGAGTTTTCACTCAATTCAGCAACATTACACCACTTATGAACATCACGATTTACTTCAAGTAACTGCATATAAAACACAAGGATCTAATCATGCATTTTACACACTTCAACCCGTGACCAAAGTCACGGCATACACAATGCACACACACGTTTAACACATAGTTTCGGAAAGCATGCTTATTACTTACATAAATTCGAACATACATGAATGAACATAATCATCACGAAAACACATCACATCCCTAAATTCTACAAGCAAAACATACCAAACCTACAAAATCGATGGGAGCTAGTGACACGGACATGCTACGGGGAACATTCCTAGTTTTCGGATTAGAATTCGATTCAATCCTAGGGTCTCTTAGGAAAGGGACCAAGAGGAAGAAAACCCATACCTTTTGTCGATCAACACCCCCAAATCTGCCCCAATGGCAGCCAACTCCCACGACACCAAAGCCTCACCACCAAACTTCAAGCACAACCCGTCAAGAACAATGTTTTTGCTTTTTGGTTTTAGTTTAGTTTTTCTTTTGAGTTTTAGCGTTCAAATTTTTCAAGAGTGATGAACTTTTAATTTTGTTCTTTTACTGATAATGAATGTAAGAATGGGAGTAAATAAGCATGAGAAAGAGAGTGGAGAATCGTGAGAATGAGAGTGGAGAGATTTTATAGTAAGCTTAGGAGTAGGAGTCTTAGTTGAAGACTTAGTCAAACAAGGACTCCTTGCCATTTATTATTAAAAATCTGATTTTTTTAGAGGCTTAGGTGAAATGACTAATCATGCCCTTACTTAAATCAGATAATTAATATAAATAAATTAGATTTAACATTGCTTCCACCAAGGATCGAACACGGGTGAAGCTTAACATGCGAAAAGGGTTAAATTCGGCCAACCCTACCCGAATTGTCCACCTTTCTATATTAATTAATTAATTAATTATATACTTAGGGTAATTCAATAGTACCCCTAGCCTGGAAAAGACCATTTTACCCCTAGACCCTCCAAACTTAAGATTACCCCTTTCTAGTCCGGTTAAGACTCATTCGGGTGAATCTTAATATTCGGGTGACCTACATGGCTGGACCCAACCTTGCCTAGCTCAAATAACTCACCAAGTTAGTTGGCTTGGCTGTTCCATAGGTTCTGAGGTCTGGTTACACGCGCATCAAGCCGTGTGGACTCGGGCTAATCTAGGCATTCTAGGTACATTTAGGCATTACTTAGCATAATCATTTTTGGGTTGTTACATTATCCCCCCCTTAGGAACATTCGTCCCCGAATGACACTTCTTATTATCTAGCCCAATGCCAGGCATATCATAACATGAGTACTATACACAGTCAAGCAAAAACAACCAAGAATAGAGGAGATAAGGAAACTTAGACTTAAGAGTAGGAAGTTTAGCCTCAAGAGCTGAAAAGATGAGGATAGCGGGATCTCATATAGGCCTCGGCCTCCCACGTAGCACCCTCAACAAGATGGTTCCTCCACAATACCTTCACTGTGGCAACCTCCTTGTTTCTCAGCCGCTTTACCTGCCGGTCTAAAATCTGAACAGGAACCTCCTCATAGGACAAGTCTTTATCAACCCCCAAACCTTCAACAGGTAGAATAGATGTTGGATCACCAAGACACTTCTTTAACATAGAGACATGAAAGACTGGATGAACAGAAGCTAGCTCCGCAGGCAACGCCAACTCATAGGCCACCTCACCCACACGCTGTAGAATCTCGTATGGCCCAACGTACCTCAGACTCAACTTCCCCTTCCTGCCAAACCTCATCACCCCCTTCATGAGTGATATATTCAAGTATACCTGGTCACCAACATCAAACTCTAAGGGCCGCTTCCTGTTATCTGCATAAGACTTCTGCCGACTGTAAGCAGTAGCCAACCTGTCCCTAATCACCCTGACCTTCTCTAAGGCCTTATGAATGATCTCTAGACCCAAAATGGATGATTCTCCAACCTCGAACCACCCAACTGGAGAACTACACCTCCTACCATACAATGCCTCAAACGGTGCCATCCCAATGCTGGAGTGATAGCTGTTATTGTACGAGAACTCTATCAATGGCAGATGGTCATCCCAACTACCTCTGAAGTCGATCACACACGCCCTCAACATGTCCTCCAATGTCTGAATGATGTGCTCTGCCTGCCCATCTGTCTGAGGATGGAAGGCAGTACTGAGCTTTACCTGCGTGCCTAAGCTCTTCTGGAAGGATCTCAAGAAATGCGAAGTGAACTGAGCTCCTCTATTTGAAATAATAGACAAAGGAATCCCATGCCACCTCACAATCTCATCAATGTAGAGTCTCGCATAATCCTCGGCCCGGTAAGTAGACTTCTCAAGGATAAAGTGGGTAGACTTAGTCATCCTGTCCACAATAACCCATATGGAGTCATGCTGTCTCCTAGTCATCGGAAGACCAACAACGAAGTCCATGTTAATGGCCTCCCACTTTCAAGTCGGAACCTCAATCATCTGAGTGACACCACCAGGCTTAAGGTGCTCCGCCTTAACCTACTGACAATTAGGACACTTGGCCACATACTTAGCAATGTCCTTATTCATGCCATCCCACCAATAGATCTGCTTGAGGTCATCATACATCTTGGTGGAACCGAATGTACCAAATACCTGGAAACATGGGCCTCTGCAACAATCTTGGTCCACAAATCATCCACGTCTGGTACACATAGCCTGTCCTGGTACCTAAGTATGCCGTCACCTCCCAAAGTAAAGGACTCATTCATCTTTATCAGCACTGAGTTCTTCAACTCTTTCAACACAGGATCAAGATGCTGAACCTTCTTCACTTCAACTACCAAGGATGATTCAGAACTATGATGAACTGAAACACCCCCACTAGTAGAATCCATCAACCGCAAACCCTGTCTGGCCAGTGTGTGTACATTATTCACTAACTCCTTTTTCCCATCATCAATGTGGGCTGTACTCCCCATGCTCAACCTGCTCAAAGCATCCACTACAACATTTGCCTTCCCTGGATGGTAGTGGACACTCATGTCATAGTCCTTCAACAGCTCCAACCATCTCCGCTGATGTAGATTCAACTCCCTCTGCGTGAACACGTACTGGAGACTCTTGTGATCTGTGAACACATCCACATGCACCCCATACAAGTAGTGCCTCCACATCTTCAATGCAAACACCACAGCTGCCAACTCCAGGTCATGAGTGGGATAATTCTTCTCATGAACCTTGAGCTGTCTGGACGCATAGGTTATCACCTTACCACCCTGCATAAGAACACAACCCAAACCAACCCTAGATGTGTCACAATAAACAATATAATTCTCACCACATTTAGGCAATGTAAGCACTAGGGCTGAAGTAAGTCTGTCCTTGAGCTCCTGCAAACTCTTCTCACAAGTCTCCGCCCATTCAAACTTGGCTTCTTTCTTAGTCAAAGCTGTCAGTGGGGCAGCAATGGAAGAAAAACCCTCCACGAACCTTCGGTAGTAACCAGCCAATCCCAGAAAGCTACGGATATCGGTGGGAGTAAGAGGTCTTGGCCAGTTCTTAACAACCTCAGTATTCCTGGGGTCCACCTCCACACCCTAATCAGACACAACATGACCCAGGATGGTCACTGACCTTAGCCAAAATTCACACTTGCTGAATTTGGCATACAACTGATGTTGTCTAAGTACCTGCAAGGTTAGTCTCAAATGTTGTTCATGCTCTTCCTTGGTCTTAGAGTAGATGAGGATGTCATCAATGAATACTATGACGAAAGAATCAAGGTATTCACGGAAGACTCGGTTCGTGAGGTCCATAAATACAGTTGGTGAATTAGTGAGACCAAATGACATGACTAGGAACTCATAATGAACATAACGGGTATGAAAGGCTGTCTTCGGGATATCTTCATCCCTAACCCTAAGCTGATGATAACCGGAACAAAGATCAATCTTTGAGAAGAAACTAGACCTTTGGAGCTGATCGAATAAGTCATCTATTCTGGAAAGTGGATACCTTTTCTTTATAGTGACTTTGTTGAGCTGCCGATAATCGATACACATCCTAAGGGTTCCATCCTTCTTTTTCACAAACAGCACGGGAGCGCCCCAAGGGGATATGCTTGGCTGAATGAAGCCCTTATCAGTGAGATCTTTTATCTGCACCTTCAACTCTTTGAGTTTAGCTGGAGACATTCTGTAGGGATAAATTGAAATTGGTTTGGTATCGGGATCTAGGTTGATACCAAAATTAATCTCTCGAGGGGGAGGGACTCCAGTCGAATTATCGGGGAAAACATCTTAGAACTCATTTACTACAGTCACAGAGTCTATGGAAGGAATGTCATGATCTAGATCATTGACACTCACAAGATGGCATAACAATCCCTTGGACATCATTTTATTAGCCTTTAGGTTCGAAATCAAGGGACTTGAGCGACTCGAATTGTACCCCTCCCAGACCAGCTCTACTTCATTAGGGAAATGAAATCTCACAACCCTACTATGGCAATCCATGAAGGCATAACATTTATGGAGCCATTCCACACCAAGTATAATATCAAAGTCATTCATGGGTAACTCAACAAGGTCTGCACACATAGTCTTACCACATACTACTATTGGGCAGTCTTTATGAACCTTATTAGCTTTCATATTTTCTCCTAAGGGAGTACTAACTACAATAGGCTCATGAAAAACCTCAGGTAGTGTTTCAAAAGTAAGAGTAAGCAAGGGAGTCACAAAAGAAAGTGTAGACCCTAGATCAAGTAAAGCATAAACAGAGGTTGAGAAAACTTGCAGCATACCTGTTACCACATTAAGAGACTTCTCCTGCTCCTTCCTGCCCTTCAAGGCGTAGAATTTATTCCTCTTAGGAGGCTCGGCTGCAGTAGCATTCTAGGGATTAGGCCTAGGCTAAGCATTACCTCCATCCTGACCCCTATTCTGTGGACAGTCAATGACCATGTGGCCGCTCTTTCCGCAACCGAAGCAGGCATTTGTGCCTAGTCTGCACTCTCCACTGTGAATATGGCCACACTTGCCACATTCCTTTCTGGGACGCTGCACATCACCTCCATTGCCCTTATTGGGCTCGGGTCTTCCTCCTCTGGGTTCTGCACTCCTGTGAGAGTTAGAATTCCCTGAACTCTGATGCCCCTTTTTAAATCTGGGCTGATCACAAACTCCAAAAGTGCTCCTGCCACCACCTCTCCTGGAAGCTGTCTGTTTTAAAGGGTTAGGCCTCTTGACCTCACAACTCTACTTTTCTTCCTGTTGTCCTCAACCTGCTGAACATGCATCATCAGCCTGGACAAGTCCATGATGTCATGGAGCATCGCAGCCTGACAATCATCCTCTAATTCCTCTTAGATTCCTGTAAGGAACCTGCTCATCTCATCCCTGTTGTTCGACACAAGAGTAGTGGCATACCTGGACAATTTAACGAATTTTAGGGAATACTCCCTGACAGTCATCGAGCCCTGCTTAAGGTTGATGAACTCCTCAACCTTAGCCTCTCTCATCTCTCTAGGGAAGAACCTCTCCAGAAAGGTTGTCTTAAACAGCTCCCATGTGATCCGACATCCGCCCAACGCACTTCTATCCTGCCACATCTTGCACCAAGCCTGTGCAACATCCTTTAGCTGGTATGAGGCCAGCTCAGCTTTTTCAATCTCCGTGGCCCCCATCGCCACCAGAATCTTTTGGACCTCCTCAATGAACTCCTGAGGATCCTAGGTAGTCTTAGATCCTGTAAAGATTGGAGGATTCATCCTCGTAAAATCCCGCAACCTGTTCGTCATGTTGTGGGCTGGTGGGTTCTCCCGCTGAACCTCCTGTCTGTTGGCCGGGGCCGTCATATCCTGAGCCTGCATAGTGCTGGCTTGAGCCATCTGTGCCAAAGTTGTCCGCACCTCCGCATCAGTCAACCCAGTTGGGTTAACTTGCATGGCCACTCCTACAGCTGGAGCCTGGGGTAGAACTTGGTTGTCCCCAGCAGCTGCTCTTACTCTTCCCCGACCAGCGTTTCCCCTTGTGTTCATTTTCTGAAAACATAAGAATTGATGTTAGATACGCTCATAACACAAAGAAATCAGACATTAAGGAAAGCACATAAGATCAGAAAAAGGGAAATTTTCCTACGCATCATGCAATCTCTAATTCATGATAGTGGTGCACTTCACTACCATAAGTTAGAAACTACTCGATGTGGTTGATGTGAACTTGTTATCCTTGGAACTTAACCTAAGGCTCTGATACCACGTTTGTCACGACCGGGGTCTAGACCCTAGCTTAAACCGGCGTCGTTAACCTCTCAGAGGTCGCAGACAAGCCTACATACGCCATCATTACATCGTATAGGTTTTAGAGGAAAAGTTAAAACTTTTGTTTGCTTTGAAGTATACATAGACTTCATAGTAAGAAGTTCATTATGTCACATCAGTTCACCACAACCATCTAATAATGAGAAAATCAAATGAAGGAAATAATTCATAACTTCATAAATATAAAGTTGGCAAAATGGCACCAATACAACTTCTGAAATAAGTAAGGAAGAAATGCTAGTGTAACATCCTCCACTACCTCATTCCTACATGTAAGCAAGAATATAAGATATAAGCATCCTCGAAAGCATGAGGCCTACCAAGTCCGGATGAATGCTCCACGTCTGGATAGCTTCAACGTAGGCTCGTAAGCTCTAGCATCCACCTGCACCTGCACCTAAAAGTAGATTATTGTATGGGATTAGTACACACTTGTACTAAGTATGGGTGTATGCAAGCATACACCAAGGACATGCATGATTAAGGAAAGCTCTCTCCTAACTATATGAGTTATAGATAGCCAAGTCAGTTGGACTTACCAAAGAAGATTAGGAAAGTCATGCTATGAGAGTAACATGCATCATCATTCTTTTCATATTGCACAAAACACATAACATATTTCATATAGCACATTCATATACCACATATCATTTGTTCATATGCCATGAGACCTTGGAATCATGGACTTAACATTAGGACTTCCCAAAATGAGGGCTCAATATATGGGACCTCAACTAGGAAGCCTTCTTTAGCAAACACAGAGTCTGCTTCATTCATTCATGCATACTTCATTTTCATTCGTTTCATTCATTCATAGGCTGGTGCAAACACCAGCTATACCTAGGATGTAGTTTAAGACTCTCATCGGGTTTACTGTGCAGTGTCATTACTTGAGTCTAGTTCACCTATTGATTATCCTAACCAAACACCTTTGGTATCATTCTTTTCATTTTGTGCATTACTGAGGCTGGCCTCATTCTTTCTTTGGGAACTTTAAATTAAACTGACATAGATCATGTGAGCTCCATGAAATCCAGTGCCTACCACACACCGAAAAGAGGTTGAATCACCGGCCAAAGTGAAACCAAAACATGCTAGAGTATATAGGGGATTGAACCCTGCTAGATCCCTATGTTGGATGCATAGGTTCAAAGACTAGGAGATGTAAGGAGACCCATACCCGCCTAAAGGACAGTCTCATCTCATGAGATTTACACGAACCTCTGTCTTCCCGAAAGAAGGAATCACGACTCATACCTAGCCTATCGGTGCTCCGTATAAAGTTCCATTACATTCATCTCACACATCATAGAAGCTGGCTTCTAGCATGAGGGCATCATTGCTCATTAGATGATTTTTCATCTCATCATTAGTATTAAGTGTGTATTAATCTCAATACTTTCATTAGAGTGTTTTTTAGAGACTGGTCTCTTCATTAACTTTACACTCTCATAGGTGAGTACGTTATTGGTAACACTTACTTAGGCTCATATGAGATTGATCTCATCCTTCACATTAGCCTCTTATCATGTTGTCACCACATTCATTAACTTTACAATATTAGCTCATCATAAGTACTCACCCCTTTTACGTGAATGTTCATTTCATTATATGCCAATGCACTTGGCCTTTTAGTGTGTTTCACACCCTTACTTAACCCTCCTTCGGTCACATCAATTCATCACATAGATCTTAGGTTCACTTACTTTTAACGTACGCTAGACTTATGAACCCATATGCACAAGCCATGAGGCTTCATTCATAATTCATCTAAGTGACTTATACTTACCCAAGATTATATGGTGCAAGACTTATGCATCTTGTAAGTATGCCAAGGTCTCAATTTCAATTTCTATGGGCAACATTCGTTAAATACTTAATCACGTAAGACTTATGTATCATTACGGAATTGGGCAAGGGAACCCGATTTCAAATCCCTTGTGTAACACTTAGTCTTTTTTATAAATTTTTTATTTAGAATTCTCGGCTTGGGGAACCGAGATCGAATCCCCACACCTACACTTCCTTTCTTTCTTTTCTTCACTTTTTCTTAAACATCTCGGCTTGGCGACCCAAGATCGAATCCCCACGCCTACATTCCTTTTATTTTCTTTCTTGCCTTAATTTTTCCGTTTAGACCGAGAGAATGTGGGATCGATCCCCCACAACCTCATTTTTCTTTAATTTAATTTTTCTCCTAACTTCCTTATCTATCCGAGAGGTTGTGGGTTCGATCCCCACACACCTCATTTTATTTATCTTCCCTTTTTATTCTTTTGTTTCTTCACCAGCCTTACCCCATTTCGAATCCCCCTCACCTGACTTTAAATATTAAATTTTTCAGCAGCCTACACATAGTGAGGTCTCGAATTTAATCTTGGTGACCTCACATATTTTAAAATGATTTTTAAATCTCCAACTCCTAAAGTTAAATAGCCGAACAAAATTTTTAGGAAATCTGGAAATTTGATTACGTTTTCCAGTCCATTTTCTCCACCTTTTATGCATTAGATTTTTGGACAATTCATTGGACATTTCGTACGTTTATTTTGTTCATTTTCGTGGTTATATTTGATCAAGAGTTTTCACTCAATTCAGCAACATTAGAGCACTTATGAACATCACGATTTACTTCAAGTAATTGCATATAAAACACAAGGATTTAATCATGCATTTTACACACTTCAACCCGTGACCAAAGTCACGGCATACACAATGCACACACACGTTTAACACATAGTTTCGGAAAGCATGCTTATTACTCACATAAATCCGAACATACATGAATGAACATAATCATCACAAAAACACATCACATCCCTAAATTCTACCAGCAAAACATACCCAACCTACAGAATCAATGGGAGGTAGTGACAGGGACATGCAACGGGGAACATTCCTAGTTTTCGGATTAGAATTCGACTGAATCCTAGGGGTCTCTTGGGAAAGGAACCAAGAGGAAGAAAACCCATACCTTTTGTCGATCAACACCCTCCAAATCTGCTCCAATGGCAGCCAACTCCCACGTCACGAAAGCCTCACCACCAAACTTCAAGCACAACCCATCAAGAACAATGTTTTTGCTTTTCGTTTTTAGTTTAGTTTTTCTTTTGAGATTTAGCGTTCAAGTTCTTCAAGAGTGATGAACTTTTGATTTTGTTCTTTTAATGATAATGAACATGAGAATGAGAGTAAATAAGCGTGAGAAAGAGAGTGGAGAATCGTGAGAATGAGAGTGGAGAGATGTTATAGTAAGCTTAGGAGTAGGAGTCTTAGTTGAAGACTTAGTCAAACTAGGACTCCTTGCCATTTATTATTAATATTCTGACTTTTTTAGAGGCTTAGGTGAAATGAATAATCATGCCCTAACTTAAATCAGATAATTAATATAAATTAATTAGATTTAACATTGCTTCCACCAAGGATCGAACCCGGGTGAAGCTTAACTTGCAAAAAGGGTCAAATTCGGCCAACCCTACCCGAATTGTCCACCTTTCTATATTAATTAATTAATTAATTAAATACTTAGGGTAATTACAATACTACCCCTAGCCTGGAAAAAACCATTTTACCCCTAGACCCTCCAAACTTAAGATTACCCCTTTCTAGTCCGGTTAAGACTCATCCGGGTGAATCTTAATATTCGGGTGCCCTACATGGCTGGACCCAACCTTGCCTAGCTCAACTAACTCACCAAGTTAGTTGGATTGGCTGGGGCATAGGTTCTGAGGTCTGGTTCCACGTGCATCAAGCTGTGTGGACCCGGTCTAATCTAGGCATTCTAGGTACGTTTAGGCATTACTTAGCCTAATCATTTTCGGGTTGTTACAAAATAGGTGCATGTTTTGGTAAAAGATAGTACCAACTAGAGTTTTAAGAAGATTTTTTCATACTCTATTCTTGCACTTATGTGAAACTTGTATGCATATGTTTTCTTGAGATTTTGTTGTTTTGTTGTTATCTGGAGAAGATTGATAGCATGGTAACTCTTTGATGCATTTTTGAGCTTATGATAAGGTTGAGAAGGAAATTCCTCACTATGTGTTATGAATATGTAGCTCTTATATGTTTGTGCATCATAAATTGAGTGCTAAGTGTAATGATATGTTATGTGCTGGTTGTGCTGCTAGTATTGAGTCTATTCCTTACCCTCTAAAAGATTTTAGTGTCATTCGGTGACGAATATTCCTAAGGGGGGGGATAATGTAACATTATGGAAAATTTACTTGTCTGGTGAAGAGATTGTTAGGTATTAAGAATATGTATTGAGGTACATAGGAATCCCAATGCCCAATATTGAGTAATATTGGGCATGTTAGAGAATATTGGCTTCAGGGTGTTAGCCAATTTCTATGTATACACAAGTAAATGAAAATACACCTTGATATTCAAATGCTCAACTCCAAGATTTTTTAGGAATTGTACCTGCAATGAAGACCCTAATCTAAAATTATTGAATTCTTAGCACATTAGGTACGAGGCATCCAAGTGTCAAGCCTAGGTACCATAGCACATGATCATTTAAAATGGTCATGTAGATTAAGCAGTGCCCAAAGACATAGTGAGGATCCTTGGACAAGAAGTGAACTTTCCAAAAATTCATGGTTAGCAAAGTGCACAGCAACGCATGTGCAACTGGCCGAGAGACAAGCCCAACCGCTTCGGTTAGGACGGTTAGGGGGCGGGCGTGTCGGATCAAACTATGTGGGGCCGAGATCCCTAACTAATTATAGGTCATAACTAACTAACCTAACTATCTAATTAACCTATGACTAACTAAAATTAACTAACTAGGGTTCCATAAATCCTAAGACCTAACCGGGTGACCCTAGCCGAGTAACTAACTAAAGAAACATCCTAGTACCTAACCTAGGATGGTCCAAAGGGGTTGGTTATGGTCCTAACGACTTAGGGGTACTTTAGTGAATAACCTAGGTCACTTAATTAATTAAATTAGCAACTTAATTAATTAATTTAATTCCTAGTCAAACCCGAGACCCTTAGTAAAATGCTTTCCTAGTTGTAGTCGATTTAGGAGGGGTGGTTTGGTAATTTAAGTGGACAATCTTTAGGGAAACTCTTGGGACGTCTATATATTGATATTAGGTCAGTTTTAGACCAAATTTACACATCCCAAGTAAGAATCAAACGAAATTCTCTCAATCCCTCAAGAACGCTCTCTTTTCCAAACTCAATTGAAGAACAAGAAAAAGCTTTAGGAAGTAGACGAAGGTTTCGAAGTTTCCAATCAAGATTTCGTGGATTCTTCATCTATAAGGTATGAGTTTTTCACTCTTGGTATTCCTTTACCCTAGATGTCCTTTCAAAGATAAGTTTTCAAGAACTTCGAATACTAGGTTTTTTACTCTACAAAACAGATTTTCTTCCTAACCCTAGATTTATGATTTTCGATGAAAAGTAAATGTTTTCTATATCTAATTTCGATTGAATTGTTGAATAATTGATTGATAATGTTTGAATGACGTGTGATACATGATCTTTCTCAATGTGATGGTTTCGAATGGGTTGTTTGTAGTGTTTGATAACATGAAAACGTTAGGGTTAGAATTTAATGTTTAAATGAACCCTTTAATGACCCGTTTACCATCTCCTATGTTATGCATTCATATTGTACATGATTTTATGAGTTGTTCTTGATTATGTCATTGAGTATTTCACTATGTATGATTATGAATATTGCATGATGAATAAGATTCTTGGAAGCAAGAGGTAAGTCTTCTAAAATTGTGATTACTCTAAGCTGTTTATGTTAGCCTATAAACTATGATGCTATGTTATAAAAAGTACGTATGATGTTGCTATGTTAATATGATGGCTATGAACATGTAAATCATGAGATTATGATAAGAATATGAATATGCAAGTTATGATACTCTCTTGTATGCTTTACACAAGATGATTATGCCATGTAAATCTCACAAAATAAAGGTTACGATGAAAGGACAATTCTCATCTAATCTAAAAGAGCTCATGATCATGTAATACAGGGATATAATCTCCTATGGCCTATTTTAAGTTTTTTTTATTAAAGACAAATTAAAGGTTATTTCAATAAAAGGGACTTAAGCTAAGCACCGATGAACTAGATATGGGAAGTGTCCCTTTCCCAGCGGGAAGGTAGGTTCACAAAGATTCTCATGAGATTAAGGATGCCATGTAATGTGGAACTATGGATCTCTGATATATCTCCTAGTTCTTGAACTATGCTTCCACCATAGGATACTAGCTAGTGGATCCACCTATAAAGCTACGTGATGTTCGGTTCTACTTTGGCCGGTAGACCACCTCTTTTCGGTGTGGGGAAGACACCGGATTCCATGTTTATCTCACATGGTCTATGTCGCTTAATGCGTATGTTCCCTCATGTAAAACGAAAGACAAGTAAACGAATGTTGACTAGGGTGACTTAAGGAGTTTGCTTAGTATAGGTAGTGGTATGGGAAGCTACCTAGACATTGCACAAGTTGACTCTAAGGGAAGTCCTAGGAGATTTTTCTTAAGTAATATGATGATATGAAAGACATATGTTTATGATATATGATGTTACTCTTACATGAATGTTGTTCCTTATAATGAAAATGTCATTGAGTTATATTGTTATATGAAGCAAAGCTTTACTTATGGTCTCCTATCTTATCTACTCGGTTATGTGGGGTTATGGGGCTTCACATGACCATTGCACTTGTAGGTTGGGGATGAAATCATTGGTAAGTGTTTTGTATGTTATGTTTATATGATTTATTCAATATGAAAATTTAATATGACTCTATGAGAATATGTCTTTGATTATGATGATGCTTTAAGTGATGATCATGATTTAACGTGAATATAATATATGGTATGTGCATTGAAGACTTTCATATGACTTAGCATGTTTTCTAAAGAATGATAAATGATACTTTTTCATGCATGTCCCTATGTGTTATGTGCATATACCCATACTTAGTACATGTGGCGTACTAACCCCATTACTTTATTTTACTACAATTGTAGGTTCCGGCCATTGAAGTTAAGCAGGTCGAGTTGAAGAAGCTTGGAACTCTTTCTTCAAGTCATGGTAGGTCCTCAAGTTCGGGACGTTACCATTTCAATTTCCAGCCTTATGAAGATTTATTAGTTTTTAGTTCCGTTATGTTCTTTGGATTCTTTTGTATTAAGGCCTATATGGCATATTGACTATTATTGGCTAAGTCCGAATTTGCACTCTTAGATGGTTTTATATATGTGACACAAGTTTTAGAATATCGTATGTCTTTATGAATCTTTAGTATGAAGTCTAAGTATACTTCATTAGTATATTAAAAGTTTTTAATTTTTCCATAATTTTTAATGATCACATGTTATGACGAATGCTAAGAGGCTTGTCTGCAACCTCTGAAAGGTTAATGACGTCGGTCTCATCCGGGGTATGAAGCTCGGGTGTGACAATAAGGTCCAATATACTGGGGACTAAGTTTCTCCTTTTTACCAAACCTCATAACACCCTTCATGGGTGAAACTTTCAAATATACCCAATCATCCACTTTAAACTCCAATGACATTCTTCTCACATTTGTGAAGGACTTCTGACGACTTTGTGTCGTGTTTAATATTTCTTGAATCACCTTCACCTTCACCTTCTCCATTGCTTGGTGAAATAGATCTTGTCCTATCAACCCTACTTCACCAACTTCGAACCACCCAATAGGAGATGTGCATCTTCTCCTATAAAGAGCTTCATATGGACCCATTTGGATACTTGATTGGTATTTGTTGTAAGCGAACTCAATGAGAGGTAGGTTATCATCCCAAATCCCCTTGAAATCAATCACATAAGCTCTCAACATGCCTTCTAAGGTCTGGATAGTACGCGCTGCTTGGCCATCCGTCTGAGGATGAAAAGCTGTGCTTAAGTTCACCTTTGAACCTAATCCTTTCTAGAAAGACTTCAAGAACTGAGCAGTAAATTATGCACCTCTATCTGAAATGATTGAAATTTGACTCCAGGAAGTCTTACCACTTCTTGAATTTACAACTTTGTGTAATCTTCCGCCGAATTAGTGGTTTTTACCAGCAAGAAGTGGGCTGATTTTGTCCTTCTATCGAGAATCACCCAGATTGAATCATGTTGTCTGTGAGACCTGAGCAAACCTATGATGAAGTCAATACTAATCATTTCCAACTTCCATCCTGGAAGTTCTATATTCTGAGCCAAACCACCTGGTCTTTGGTGTTCTACTTTCACTTGATGGAAAGTTGGTCACTTGGGAACAAACTCAGCAATGTCCTTCTTCATACCTTCCCACAAGTAAACCTCTCTCAAATCGCGGTACATTTTGGTGGAACCCAGATAAATGGAATATCTGGAGCTATGAGCCTCCTCCATGATCCTCTCTTGGAGTCCATCCACCCTAGGTACACCTTGATACTTCAGCACACCATCCCCCTTATTTAAAATCCAATATTCTTTGCTTATGAACATTTGTCTTCAAATCAAACAAAATAGGGTCTTGTTCTTGCTTTTCTTTCACCTCTAACACTATGATGATAGAGCCCCATTAGTCACCATTATTCCTCTGTCTGTGGAATCCGTAAGTCTGACTCCTAAGCGTGCAAGTCTGTGCACATCCTTGTCTAGCTCTACCTTTTCTTCTTCAACATGTGCGGTATTCCCCATGGATAACCAGCAAAAAGCATCAGAAACAATATTAGACTTACTTTTGTTCTAAAAAATACTCATGTCATAATCCTTGAGTAATTCTAGTCACCTCCTTTGTCTGAGATTGAGTTTTTTCTAGGTGAACACATATTGTTGGCTCTTGTGGTCAGTGAATATGTTCACATGAACACCATACAAGTAGTGACACCATAATTTTAAGGTGAAAACTATAGCAGCCAACTCTACGCCATGTGTTGGATAATTCTTCTGATGAACCTTCAATTATATGGAGGCATAAGCTATAAATTTTCCGTTCTGCATCAACAAGCAGCCCAACCCAACTATTGATGTATCACTGTACACCATAAAACCTTGAGTACCCTATGGTAAGGTCAGAAGTGGAGCGGTAGTCAACCTGTTTTTCAGCTCTTTTTCTCGCATTCTTTAAGCCATTGAAACTTAACTATTTTCTGAGTTAACTTGGTCAAAGGAGATGAGATAGATGAAACCCTAAGAAAAGCCTTCTAAAGTAAGAAGCCAAACCCAAGAAACACCTAATATCAGTTTATGATGGGGGTCTAGGACAAGTCTGTATTGTTTCTATCGTTTGGGTATCTACTCTAAGTCCATAACCGAAAATTATGTGGCCAAGAATGCCACTTACTTAAGCCAAAACTCACACTTGGAGAACTTGACATATAACTCCTTACCTTTTAAAGTCGGAAGAACTATCCTGAGGTGAGTAGCATGATCTTCTTCATTACTTAAATAGATTAGTATTCCATCAATGAAGATGATAACAGACATATCTATATAAGGTTTGAAGACTCAATTCATGAGATCCATGATTGTTATAGGTGCATTGGTCAAACCAAATAAAACGACCAAAAACTCACAATGCCCATATCTGGTTCTAAAAGCTGTCTTTCGAATATCACATTCCCTAACTTTAAACTGAGGGTAGCCTAATCTGAGATCAATTTTCAAGAAGCAGAAAGCACCATGAAGTTAGTCGAAAAGATCATGTATCCTTGGAAGAGGATACTTATTATTGATGGTCACCTTATTCAATTGGGGGTAGTCTATACATATCCTAAGGGAACACTCCTTTCTCAAAAAGAAGATTGGAGTACCCCAATAAGAGACACTCGGTCGAATAAAACCTTTATCTCACAGATCTTTCAGGTGTTCTTTCAACTATTCTAACCCTTCTAGTGCCATTCTATATGGCAGAATAGTGATAGGACTAGTATCTAGAAGAAGATCTATATCAAAGTATATCTCTCTTTCATGAAGGACTCCGGGGAGATCATCTGGGAAGACTTCTCGAAACTCTTTCACTATTGGAACTGACTGAATGGTATCTTAGCACTCGAGTCATTAACTAGGTCTAAGTGATAGACACCCCCCTTAGAAACTAACTTCCTTGCCTTAAGGTATGAAATTAATTGCCCTTAGGCACTGCTGAACTGCTTTTCCACTCTAAGACTGGTACATTTGGAAACTGCAACTTTACTACTCAAGTACTACAATCAACTGAGACATAGTAGGCATGAAGCCAGTCCATACAAAGAATGACATCAAAGTCTACCATGTGTAGAACAAGTATGTAAGCCATGGTACACTTGTGATTGACGAAAACAAGATAATCACGATAGACTCTTTTTGTTAGAATGGATTCACCAACAAGTGTGGAAACACTGAATGGTTCATTAAGTTGCTCAGGAATAATTTAAAAGTTCATAGCAACATAGGGAGTTACAAAAGATAAACTCACTCCTGGTTCTAACAATACATAAACAGTAGAGTCAAAGACTTAAATCAAAACAGTGACAACGTCTGGCAAATTCTGATCTTCTTGGCGAGTTTTGAGAGCATCAAAGCGGTTTGTTCCTCCACCAGCACCAGAAGTAGTTCCCCTAGGTGCAACCCTGTCTGTTGGAGCAACTGATGAAGATGGAGTTTTGTTTCCCATTACTATCGCCTTGATTGTTCTTTGGGCACTCCCTCATGAAATGACCGGTCTAACAACACTTGAAGAAACCAGTGAAGCCCTCACGACAAACATCGGAGTGATTTCTACCACACTTGGTGCAAGTAGGAGGCTTCTACCTCCATGCGCCACACTAACCTTTGAATATGCATGCTTAGCTCGGGAGTTCTTCCCATGATTCTTAACTTTGTCTCTGGGCGCAGGTGCACTAGCAGATGATGGTGCAGGCCCCTTCTGTTTTTGTTACTATGGCCGACTCGAACCACCTTTCTGCTGCCCAGACTCATTCCCAGTCTTGGCTTTCTTGTTTTTGTACTCTTCTCTATGCCTCCGCTTTTCCTCCTCTACCTTTTGTACATAAATCATCAACCTCAAAATGTCCATGTCTCCAATAAGCGTTGAAGCTCAACCCTCTTTGCTTGAAGAGTAACCCAATCCAACAAAAAACAAACTCATCCTACTCCTCATGTCCTTAACCATATCCGGAGCATAACGAGATAGTTGGGTAAATTTCAACCCATACTCATGCACACTGAGCGAGTCCTGCTTAAGGGTGAGGAACTCACGTACTTTGTCCTCTCTCAGTTCTCATGGAAAGAAGTTCCGCAAGAAGTCCTCCTCAAAACAAGCCCAACTCGCAGGTGGTGCATTTTCATCGCTACCTTCTTTCTACTGATCAAACCATGTCCTAGCAATGCTCTTGAGTTGATAATAATCTAGCTCAACTCTCTCAGTGTTAGCAACGTGCATCACCTCGAAAATCTTTTTTCATAGTAGTGCTTGAACCAGTGAATCTCAAGGGATTCATCCTCAAGAATATCGAAATCCTCGATGTTTCAGCCCCTTCCTATCAATCTCTTCTTTGTTGACCAACCTGGTTAATCACATTTGTAACACTTCGAAAATTCAAGACGTGTCGTAAAGCCTAACATAGGTGTCATGAGGTATAGGCACTATTTTAAGACTATTTTAATGAATATGGGTCATTTAGGAAGTTTAGAAACCAAAACGTCCAAGAACATCCGTAAGTTGGTTCAAAGAGGTACTAGCGTGCCATAGCCTATTTTGACTAGCTTTTAAGAGTTGGAAATTCATGAAATTTAGTAAAAATATGTATAACGTGTATTTTAGTTGTTTCATGGTCGAAACATCCGGGTACGACTCCCAAAGGACCAACCAAGGGTCCTTGAGGAGAACCCTTGCAAGTTGATTTCAACACTGCCTGGGCAGTGTACATCGACGAGATGCAGGCTACGATCCGTATGTGGATTGATGGGGCGTCGTTGCTAACTGTCGTCCCATACTTAGACAAAATTGGGAAGCCCTCTCCTGTACAAGTATCTGACCATAACGACGAGTGTGCAGGACAGAGGGGGGCCAAGTCGTTGACTCACAAACAGCCCGTCGATCGGGGTTTCGTCTGTGAGGGTCAAGTTTTACTGCATGTTATTAAGTTGGTTCATTTAATTAGTTAACGGGTTAGGTGGTTAATTAGGGGATTAGGGGAGTCTAATTAGGTTAATTAACCCTCCATATAACGACCCGAACCCCCATTAGTCTTGACAGAACTCACAAAATAAACTCTCTTCCTCACTCTTCTTTATCTCTCTATTGGAAGACACCATTTAAGATTAGGGACGATTTCATATCCTAATCTTCATCAAAACGTTAAGGTATGGAATGTACTCACCTTTGAGACCTCTTTCCTCAAAGGGTTCCTTCAAAGTACTTCAAAAACATGAGTTTTCAAGTGGGTTTCATCTAATCTAGAAATTGAAGTTATGAATTGAGTTGTTGATGATTTATTTAGGTTATATTGAATATATTAACATGTATTTTAACTTGATTATGATAATTGTTGATTGTTTGGTCTAAATTGAAGAACATGATCCTCAACCCCTAACCCTAGGTTGTGGTCTTGACCTATATTGTATTATGTTCATTCAATTGACTTGGTTTATGATTAAATTACTATCCTATGTTGTTATTATGAATAGATTAAAATGAATTATAGGTCTATCATTCTAGTTCTTGAGATGTGATTTAGGTTATGGAGTATATTGTGAAATTGACCTAAGATTCTTGTCTTAAGCTATGATCTAGTGTTGAATTGTGTTATAGAGATGCAATTGGCCTTGTCATATTATTGGTTATCATTGTGTGATGATGTTACTCCCCTATTTGGGTTGAGTTATGGGTTGATGGTAATAACTTTCTGATGAACTATGAAGAAGACTTGATAAGTCTTGTGATCCCTATACTTTACTTCAAACTATGGTTAGTTTTGATTAAGTCATGATGTTCTGTTGAAGTATGCCTTTTTTAGGATTGATAGGGTGGTATAATGTTGAATTGAAATGTATTGACTATGGTTCTGAGGTTGATTAAGATGAAAAGTTAAAAGGATGTTCATGAATACCAATGTGCCTTATCATGAATGAATATGTAAATGTGTTAACCTTACTTATATGAATTGTGATGAAAGGATTATACTGATGCAATTCCTATTGAGCTATGCTGATGATGATTATACAAGGGCTAGACCCTATGACCTAAAACTAAGCTTTGATTGATAAATAAAGACATTAAGACATTTCAATAAGGGACTTAGCTTAGCACCGAGTAAACTTGACAACAAGAGGTGATGATTTCCCATAGAGGAAGAGTTACCCTATAGTTCTATATGTGATGTTGACTCCCCTTTGAGGGATACTCATTCAATGGATTCCCATGAGAGGAGGCCCCAATAACCATGTGGTAAGAAGAGGGAAGACATATCTCTTACTTCTTGAACTATGTTGACCCCATTGGAAGACAAGCTAGTGGATCCACCTAGAAAGCTACGTTTATGTTGGTTTTACTTTAGTCGGTAGACCACCTTCCATCGGCGTAAGGTTTTACAACACCGGATTCCACACTTAGCTCTTGTAGTCTATCACGGTTAAGTCAAGTGTTCCCTTAACTAAAAATAAAGTAATATAGTATAAACTAACTAGGGTGACTTAAGATGTTTGACTTAGCCTAGGTAGGGGTATGAGACTCTACCTATGCTTTGCACTAGTTTACCTTGAGGGGTGCTTTAAAAAGTTGATATTATGTATGTATATGCTAATGATGTAAATGATGATAGTATGTTGACTTTACATGTAAATGATATCATATTGTGATGTTCATGCTTATGAACATGTATTTGGTCTATATTGTTAAGGTATGATGTTATGTATCATTAAGGGTCATATGGTGTAAAGTTGGGCATTGGTTATGGATTTCTTGATTAAATAAGGTTATGGGGCTTTGCTTAGTTATTGCACTTGTTGACTTGATGGGAATTGAGTACTTGTCTTGCTTATTATGCCATGATAAACTCTTATTCATGCTTGTGATATTATTCCTTTTATGATAGGGTTATAGTTGATAATGGGTTCTTGTATGACGGTATGTATATTACTTACTTTGTATAAATGAATATGTCATTGTTGCTTGATATGACTTGTTTGATTATGAATAAGACTTTCAAAGGATAAAATGTCATCATTTAACTATATGTCCTTTTAGCATTATTTGACATTATATGTGCATATGGACTCATACTTAGTACAAGTGGCGTACTAACCCCATTTTTTTCCTTTTCCCAAACATTTTAGGTTTCGGTCGTTGAAGGCTCATTCGAGACGACTTAAATAAGGCTTGGATATTCTCTACCATCCAAGTTGGTAGGTCCTCACTTCTCGAGGGCGATACCGATATCGAGCTTGTGTTGTTGTCTAGTTCTAAAGACTTATATGTTCCTTCTATTTTCATTTGAGTACGATTTGTATAAGACTATACCTTTTTTCTTTACATTGATGTAGGTCTATACCCAATTTGTTATGATCGTTTTAGATGGTTATGAGATGAGACTATCTTTAAGTACATGTTCTATCTTATATGTATAGATGTATGTGCAATAAATGTAGAAGGCTATGTAACCTTCCTATAGGAAGGGTCTATGTATACTCGATACGGATATATATATTATATGTATGTAGAGGTAAAAGTAAACCTCCAAGTAGTTGTAGTAAAAGTTTTTATTTTTTCCGTATTTTTAACCTATGAATGTTATGATGAAAGCTAAGAGGCTATTCTTAGTCCTCAAAGAAGACGACGATGCCGGTTACGTCTAGGGGTAAACCCGGATGTGACAAACTTGGTATCAGAGCATGAGGTTGAATATCCTTGATGTTGATGTCTCTCTCAACCAGGTATATGTATATTCTTGTTCATAATTGTGAAGCGCGCCACACTTACAGATAGGAATCTATATGATGATTAGGAATCTCTCTCATTTCTTGGAAATCCAATATCTTGCCTCTAGAGTAACTATTGTGTGCTTTTACCTAAACATTGTATTTTTGTTATAGGCAATGAATACTCAGAGGAATGAAGCTCGAAGACTTGAGGAAGAGATTGCTAATGCGGGAGCTCCTCCCCGTGGTGATCAAGATCTTCCTCTTGAAGAAGAATCTAATATTGAACAAGTTCCCGCCAATCCTCCACTTTTGGCAGAAGGTGAAATAAGGGCTATCCTCATCCAAATGGCCCAAGTCATTACTATTCAAGCCCAAGCCGCAACTGTCCAAGCTCAAGCTATGATGGCCCAAGCTAATCGGGAGGTTGTACCCCAAGATCATCAACAAGTCACTACCATGACATGTCGTTTAAGGGATTTCACGAGGATTAATCCTCCCACTTTCTAGGGGTCTAAGGTTGAAGAAGACCCCAAGTGTTGATTGATGAAGTCTACAAGATACTCTTTGCTATAGGGTTGTCCAGTAGTGAGAAGGCTGAGCTAGCCAAATACAAACTCAAGGATGTGGCTCAAATTTGGTATTTACAATGGAGGGACAATAGGCCTCTTAGGGGTGGTCCGGTGACTTGGGAGATCTTCAAGAAAGATTTTCTCGATCGGTTCTTTCCTAGGGAGATGAAGAAAGCTAAAGTGGTCGAGTTTATCAACCTTCACCAAGGAGGTATGAGTGTTCATGAATACTCCTTGAAATTCACTAAATTGTCGAAATATGCTCCTTCATTAGTTTTCGATCCTTGATATGAAATGACTCGCTTTGTGACGAGAGTGTGGGATGATTTTCAAGAGGAGTGTCATTCGGTTATGTTACATGACAACATGAACATTTCTCGCCTTATGGTATATGCCAAACATGTGGAAGAGTCAAGGGCTAAGAGTAAGAGTAGAGATGCTAAGAGGGCAAGATCTTTTGATGGAAGTTCTTCTAAGAATAGGCTTGAAATTCAACACAAGACTAAGTTCAAGAAGAGGTTCTATAATCAATTTCCATCTAAGTTCCCTAAGCCTCGTGATGATACGGTAGCTAAACCTAGAGCTCAAAAGGGAAGGAGTGGAAACTCACTAAATGAGAAACCTACATGTGCCAAGTGTAGAAAGGGTCATTTTGGTGAATGCTTGGTTGGAACGGGTAATTGTTTTGGTTGTAGTAAAAGTGTACACAAGGTTAGGGATTGTCCCAATGTGAGGGGTCAAGACAACGGTAGTGGTCAAATCAAGCAAGTGGTTCAAATGAGGCTCCAAAGAAGAACCGCATCTATTCTCTCCGCTCTAGGGGTGAGAAAGAGACTTCTCCCGACGTGGTAACCGGTATGTTAAAAGTCTTATCTATTGATGTATATGCCTTACTTGATCCTGGAGCTACTTTATCATTTGTTACCCCTCTAGTAGCCAACAAGTTTGACATTTTGCCCGATATTTTGCATGAACCTTTTATAGTGTCTACTCCGGTGGGTGAGTCGGTTGTTGCAAAAAGAGTGTATAGAAAGTGTCCAAAAATGTTGCCCAATATAGTTTCTAATGTTGATCTAGTAGAACTAGATATGCTTGATTTTGATATCATTTTGGGTATGGATTCGTTACATTCTTGTTTTGCCACTATTGATTGTAGAACAAGGGTGGTGAGATTTAATTTGCCAAATGAACCCGTGGTTGAGGGGAAGAGGGGAAGTTCTATTCCTAGGGGTCGTATCATTTCTTGTGTAAAAGCATGCAAAATGATCTCAAAAGGTTGTCTTTATCACATCGTGAGAGTACAAGATTTAGACTCCAAAGTTCCTCCCATTGAGTCGGTCCCCGTAGTGAGTGAATTTTTGGAGGTTTTTCCTAATGATCTTCCAGGGTATTCCTCCTGAATGGGAAAATGATTTTGGTATCGATTTGCTACCGAATACAAATCCCATTTCAATTCCTTATCGGATGGATCCGGCCGAATTGAAATATTTAAAGACTCAACTCAAAGATTTACTAGACAAAGGATTCATAAGACCTAGTATTTGTCCATGGGGTGCTCCGGTCTTGTTTGTGAAGAAGAAGGATGGGTCCTTAAGAATGTGTATTGATTATCGCCAACTCAACAAAGTCACAATCAACAATAAGTATCCTCTCCCACGGATTGATGACTTGTTTGATCAACTTCAAGGGTCAAGCTACTTTTCTAAGATTGACTTAAGGTTGGGGTATCACCAACTTAGGGTGAGAGGTGAGGACATACATAAGACCGCGTTTCAGACTAGATATGGTCATTATGAGTTCCTAGTAATGTCCGTTGGTCTCTATGCTACGGCGGCATTTATGGACCTAATGAATAGGGTGTTTCGAAGTTACCTAGATTCATTTGTCATTGTCTTTATTGACGACATCTTGGTATATTTGAAAAATGAGAGTGATCACATGGGTCATTTGAGGGTGGTATTGCAGACCCTTAAAGAACATCAATTGTTTGCCAAGTATAGGAAATGTGAGTTTTGGTTGAGGTCGGTAACATTTCTTAGTCACATCATCTCTAGTTATAGAGTTGAGGTAGATCCAACGAAAATGGAAGCGGTGAAAAGTTGGCCTAGACCATTGACTCCAACCGACATTAGGAACTTCTTGGGTCTAGCGGGTTACTATCGGAGGTTTGTGGATGGTTCTGCGTCCATTGCATCTCCCATGACTACTTTGACCCAAAAGAGTAAGAAGTTTGAGTGGTCGGAGGCATGTGAAAAGAGCTTCCAAACCTTGAAAGATAGGCTTACCTCCGCTCTAGTGTTGACCTCACCGGAGGGTACAAAGGGTTTTGTAGTGTATTGTGATCCATCCCGAGTAGGTTTGAGGTGTGTGCTTATGCAACATTGGAAGGTGATAGTCTATGCTTCTAGGAACCTTAAGGTGCATGAGAGAAACTATCGAGCTCATGACCTTGAGTTAGTGGCCATGGTGTTTGCCTTAAAAATATGGAGGCATTTCTTGTATGGTGTCCATGTCGATGTCTTCACCGACCATAAGAGTCTCCAATATGTGTTTGCCCAAAGAGAGTTGAATCTCTGACAAACTAGGTGATTAGAATTGCTGAAGGATTACGACATGATTGTCCTCTATCACCCCGGCAAGGACAATGTGGTTGCGGATGCCCTAAGTCGTACAACTATGGGTATTGTGTCTCACATAGATGAAGCCCAGAAAGACCTAGTGAAAGATGTTCATAGGTTGGCTAGGTTGGGTGTAAGGTTATAAGTTTCTTCAAATGGTGGTGTGTTGGTTCAACATAACTCTGAGTCATCTTTGGTGGTTGAGGTGGAGTCCAAACAACACCTTGCTCAACCATTAATTTAATTGAAAGAGTCGGTTCTTGGTAAGCTAAATAAATCATTCTCCTTAGGGGGGATGATGTTTTGAGGTACCAAGGGAGATTGTGTGTTCCCAAGGTAGATGGGTTGAGGGACCGGATCCTTGAAAAAGACTATGGGTCCACTTACTCCATTCATCCAGGTGCCCCAAAGATTTACCATGACCTTAGGGAAACTTATTGGTGGGAAGGTTTGAAAAAAGACACAGCAGAGTTTGTTGCTAAGTGTCCAAATTGCCAACAAGTGAAGGCGGAACATCTAAAGTCGGGTGGCTTACTACAAGAAATACAAATTCCTACTTGGAAGTGGGAAGACATCAATATGGATTTTGTGGTAGGTTTGCCTAAGACTCAAAAACAATATGACTCCATATGGGTGGTGGTTGATAGATTGACCAAGTCCGCTCATTTTATTCCCGTCAAGTGCACTTATTCGGCGGAAGATTATGCAAAAATCTTCATAGATGATATTGTGTGTCGCCATGGTATTCCGTTATCCATCATATCGGATAGGGTTCACAGTTCACATCTAGGTTTTGGAGGACATTTCAAGAAGGGTTAGGTACTAAGGTGAAATTGAGTACCGTTTTTCATCCCCAAATGGATGGTCAAGCGGAACATACTATTCAAACCCTTGAAGATATGCTTAGAGCTTGTGTCATTGACTTCAAGGGAAGTTGGTATAAACACTTGCCTTTAGTGGAGTTTGCTTATAATAATAGATTTCATTCATCCATCTACATGGCTCCCTATGAAGCCTTGTATGGTAGGAGGTGTAGCTCTCCTATTGGGTTGTTTAAAGTCGGTGAGTCTTCGACTCTTGGTCCCGATTTGGTTTATAAAACTTTTGAGAAAGTTCATATTATAAGGAATCGCTTGCAAACGGCCTATAGTCGGCAAAAGTCTTATTCCGATCATAGGAGAAGGGATCTAGAATTTGAAGAAGGTGATAAGGTGTACTTGAAAATTTCACCTATGAAGGGAGTGGTTAGATTTGGCAAGAAATGGTAGTTAAGTCCTTGTTATATAGGTCCCTATGAAATCTTGTAAAGAGTTGGAAAGGTTGCCTATGAGTTGAGGTTGCCTAGTAAATTGGCTTCGGTTCATCCGATTTTCCATGTTTCTATGCTAAAGAAGTGTGTCGGTGATCCCGAGTCTATTCTTTCTATTGAGGGTCTTGGTGTCAAGGAAATTCTCTCCTATGAGGAGGTTCCGGTTCAAATCCTTGATAGGCAAGTAAAGAGGTTGAGGAACAAAGAGGTGGTTTCCGTAAAAGTGTTATGGAAAAATCACCTAATTGAGGTTGCAACATGGGAGGCCGAGGCCGACATGAAGTCCCGTTACCCTCATCTTTTTAATAAATAATGTTAGTCATTCTTTTTAATAATATAAATATGACTATAAAATGAAATTTTATGATTTTTGGTGAAGACTTGGAAAAATGTGGATTTTTGAATTTCAATACAGTGAGGTTACAGTGAATAATTGCACTGAAACTTGAAATTTTGCTTTTGACTTGTTTTGAGTTTGTTGTGCATTTCACATGGTGAGTCTTAGTGAAAAGTCATATGACATGTTGATAAGTTTAACTTTGTGCTACTTGACTATTGTAATGTATGTTGAGCTCATGTGTGTTGTGAGCAGAAAGTTCCTCATGATGCAATGTTTGAGCCTTATGGGTGATAATTGAAGTGCTGAAATTTGTCTTGTTGAAATGATATGATTTATGTTGCTTGATATTGTTCATTGGTTGGGCTTCTAGTCTTGATTCTATTCCTTCCTTCAAAAGAATTTTAGTGTCATTCGGGGACGAATGTTCCTAAAGGGGGGGGGGGGATAATGTAACACTTCGAAAATCCATTACATGTCCTAAAGCCTAACATAGGTGTCATGAGGTATAGACTCTGATTTTAAGTCTATTTTAATGAATAAGAGTCATTTAGGAAGTGTAGAAACCAAAACGTCCAAGAACGTCCGTAAGTTGGTTCAAAGAGGTACTACCGTGCCTCAGCCTATTTTGACTAGCTTTTAAGTGTCGGAAATTCATGAAATTTAGTAAAAAGGTGTATAACATGTATTTTAGTTATTTCATGGTCGAAACATCCGGGTAAGACTCCCCAAGGACCAACCAATGGTCCTTGACGAGGACCCTTGCAAGTTGATGTCAACACTGCCTGGGCAGTGTGCATCGACGAGATGCAGGCTACGATCCGTGTGTGACAAAACGCCGTCCCACACTTAGGAAAAATAGGGAAGCCCTCGCCTGCACAAGTCTCTGACCAAAACGACGAGTGTGCACGACGGAGGGGGGCCAAGTCATCGACTCACAGACGGCCCATCGATCGGGGTTCCATCTGTGAGGGTCAAGTTTTCCTGCATGTTTTTAAGTTGGTTCATTTAATTAGTTAAGGCGTTAGGTGGTTAATTAGGGGATTAGGGGAGTCTGATTAGGTTAATTAACCCTCCATATAAAGACCCCACCCCCCATTAGTCTTAACATAACTCACAAAATAAAATCTCACCCCTCTCTATTCTTTCTCTCTCTATTGGAAGACACCATTGAAGACTAAGATAAGGAAAGGTTTTGGGGGCTGGATAGGGACGATTCCATATCCTAATCTTTATCAAACCGTTAAGGTATGGGATCTATTCACCTTTGAGACCTCTTTCCTCAAAGGGTTCCTTTAAAGTGCTTCAAAAACTTGAGTTTTCTAGTGGGTTTCATCTAATCTCGAAATTGAAGTTATGAATTTGAGTTGTTGATGATTTATTTAGGCTATATTGAATAGATTAACATATATTTTAACTTGATTATGATAATTTTTGATGGTTTGGTCTAAATTGAAGAACATGATCCTACACCCCTAACCCTAGGTTGTGATCTTGACCTATATTGTATTATGTTCATTCAATTGACTTAGTTATTGATTAAATTACTATCCTATGGTGTTATTATGAATGTATTAAGATGAATTATAGGTCTATCATTCTAGTTCTTGAGATGTGATTTAGGTTATGGAGTATATTGTAAAATTGACCTAAGATTCTTGTCTTAAGCTATGATCTAGTGTTGAATTGTGTTATAGAGATGCAATTGGCCTTGTCATCTTATTGGTTATCATTGTGTGATGATGTTACTCCCCTAGTTGGGTTGAGTTATGGGTTGATGGTTAGACCTTTGTGATGAACTATGAAGAAGACTTGGTAAGTCTTGTGATCCCTATACTTTACTTCAAACTATGGTTAGTTGTGATTGAGTCATGGTATTGTGTTGGAGTATGCATTGTTTAGGATTGATAGGGTGGTATGATGTTGAATTGAAATGTATTGACTATGGTTGTGAGGTTGATTAAGATGAAAAGTTATAAGGATGTTGATGACTACCAATGTGCCTTATCATGAATGAATATGTAAAATGTGTTAACCTTACTTATATGCATTGTGATGAAATGATTATACTCATGCAATTTCTATTAAGCTATGATGATTATGATTATAAAAGGGCTAGAACCTATGACCTATAATAAGCTTGGATTTATAAATAAAGACATAAAGACATTTCAAGAAGGGACTTAGCTTAGCACCGAGTGAACTTGACAATGGGAGGTGATGACTTTCCATAGAGGAAGAGTTACCTTATATTTCTATATGTAATGTTGAGTCCCCTTTGAGGGATACTCATTCAATGGATTCCCATGAGAGGAGGCCCTAATTACCATGTGGTATGAAGAGGGAAGACATATCTCTTAGTTCTGGAACTATGTTGCCCCCATAGAAAGACTAGCTAGTGGATCAACCTAGAAAGCTACGTTTATGTTTGGTTTTACTTTGGCCGGTAGACCACCTTCCATAGGTGTAAGGTTTTACAACACCGGATTCCACACTTAGATCTTGTGGTCTATGTCGGTTAAGGCGAGTGTTCACTAAACTAAAAATGAAGTAATAAAGTATAAACTAATTAGGGTGACTTAAGAGGTTTGACTTTGCCTAGGTAGGGGCATGAGACTCTACCTATGCCTTGCACTAGTTTGCCTTGAGGGGAGCTTTAGGAAGTTGATATTATGTATGTATATTCTAATGATGTAACTTATGATAGTATGTTGACTTTACATGTAAATGATATCATATGGTGATGGTTATGCTTATGAACATGTATTTGGTCTATATTGTTAAGGTATGATGTTATGTATCATTAAGGGTCATATTGTGTAAAGTTGGGCATTGGTTATGGATTTCTTGTTGGGTTAGTTTATTAAGTAAGGTTATGGGGATTTTCTTAGTAATTGCAGTTGTTGACTTGATGGGGATTGAGTACTTGTCTTGCTTATTATGACATGATAAACTCTTATTCATGCTTGTGATATTATTTGTTGATGATAGGGTTGTAGTAGATATGGGTTCTTGTATGATGGTATGTATATTACTTACTTTGTCTAAATGAATATGTTATTGTTGCTTGGTATGAATTTTTTGATTATCAATAAGACTTTCAAAGGATAAAATGGCATGATTTAACTAAATGTCCTTTTTAGCATGATTTGACATTATATGTGCATATGGTCGTATACTTAGTACAAGTGGCGTACTAACACCATTTTCTTCCTTTTCTCAAATATTTTAGGTTCCGGTCGTTGAAGTCTCATTCAAGACGACTTGAAGAAGGCTTGGATATTCTCTACCATCCAAGTGGGTAAGTCCTCACTTCCCGAGGGTGATACCGATATCGAGCTTGTGTTGTTGTTTAGTTCTAAAGACTTATATGTTCCTTCTATTTTCATTTGAGTACGATTTGTATAAGCCTATACATGGCTTCTTTACATTGATGTAGGTCTATGCCCAATTTGTTATGATCGTTTTAGATGGAAATGAGATGAGACTATCTTTAAGACTATGTTCTATCTTATACCTCTTTAAACTAGGCATTAGTTACTTCTCCGTGTGGTTGCACTTCAGGTGCATTTGGTAATTCCTGTTCTTGAGGTTCTTCATTCCTTCTAGTTGGACGACCTCTTTCTAGTCTTGTTGGAGGCATGGTTATCTGAAACATGCGTAAGCACGAATTAAAGAGAGACATTTAGAGTTAAAATCTAAACGCATGAGAAGAAGTATGAAAGAAGTGAGAAATTCCTAAATGTTGTATCCTCCTAATCATAGATGTGGCACACTTCACAGCGATGACTAAAACTCTACAAACTCTGTTTCATAGACTCCCTAGGACTCTTGAACTCTGTGCTCTGCAATTTGTCGCACCCCGACCTACACCTTGGACGTGGCCGACACCCAATGAATACTTCTATCCTTGATCAAACCCTTGGCCTGACTTACTTAACTCAGCGGAAGAATTATATAGTACTTATCAAAAATAGCAACTTCAAGTCTTTCCAAATGAAATGAAAGGCCAAAGAAAAATAACACTGTCTATTTATGAAGCCTCTAAAGTGTGGATGGATGTTGGGACAGGACCCCCAATCATCCTTATAACTGAAAACTGAATCAAATAAATAAATGATAAGGATGTCCCCGGAATGAAGGGAGGCTCACCAACTTACTTTGAGAGGCTCAATGGATCAACGGTACGCCAAATGCTGATTCTAGTTACATGCGTCTGCATCATAATACGATGCAGGCCAAGTGGCATTAGTACATTGAATATATGACTATGCAAGTTGGAATGCTAACAAGACTTAAGCTTGAAATAGAGTAAGAAGAAACACTTACCTTGGCTTTGCTCAACTCATGGATAACTTTAACTCATTTCAATATACAATAATTTAAAAGTAGTACAATATAAAAAAGCTTGTCTTAAACATGTTGTAAACACTGAATGTATGCAAGATACAATTAACTCTCGTATGTATGTAGAAATACAAGTAAACTAATGTATATAGGAATACAATAACTTCTACGGGAGTTTCTCTAACCGACAATACCCATCACATAAGATCTAGAGTTATGATACAACGATCTACCTCAACTGTCAACGCATCCTATACCCGGGCAAAGGTATAAGACCAGAAATGCCTAATGGATCCACTAGTCTACTGTGAAAAGGTTTCATCTAAAAAGTATGAACCTTTTCTACCCATGGTTGCTACATGGTTTTGGGGGGCTTTGAGTTATTTGAACTCTCCCCCATATTAGTGCTCAATACAACTCCCAAAACTATGGTGACTCTTCTGTTTTTAAATAAAAACATACTGATTTTGTGGTTTTGAGATTAGTGCTCGAAATACTTAGATCAACGCTATCTTCTAAATCATAGTTTCCCTGCTTTCTTCTTTTAGAAAGCTATAGTTCTTTTTTGAAAACTTGCCCTAAGAATCCTTTGAAATCAAAGTTTCCTTACTAGTTAAATGTTAAAACATTTTACGTCGGTTTGGGAATACATAGTCTCCATATACCTTTGAAGAAAAGAAATTCAACTTACTCTTAACTTAGCGTGAAACTTGATTCTTAAAATAAGGTTAAAACGTTTAAATAAGACTCTTGAAAAACTTTAAAAACTGTACTTGAACTTACTTTTTAGCTTTAGACTTGACTTCTTAACTTTCTTGACTTTGATCTTAACTTCCCTTCAATTGAATTATGGATTCAAGGTTCATGATCTCATGTTTATGTATGATTTTATGATGTTTAGATGTAGCTTAGAGTGTTGAAATCAACTAATAAATAAGGGTACATCACTTGGGAACTAGTACGAAAAAGATGGGGAAAGAACGGGGTCTCCAGGCATCCTTGGTGCTCTCAGAGGCATGGAGCACCAGATCCTAACAGACAGAGTTTGTCCTAAGGGTCTCTGGATGGCATGTCACACCAGAGCCTGACGGACAGAGCCTGTCCTGAGGGGCTCTTGTAGGCGCGGCGCCCCAGGGCTTGTTAGATGGGAATTCCAACTTTTCTTCTATATTTTTTCATCTCTAAACATTCTAATCTTCCATGGATCTTTCCCTAAACACTTTGGATAACTAATAACCTCAGTAACCAATATATTAGACTAGAAAAATGACTCGAAAACATGAATAAAATCAAATAAAAGCATACTACTACTCAACCAACAAGAATTCAACCATTGTTCTTCAAGAACTTCAATGTTCACCATTCAACCTACTCAAGATTTGCTGAATTAAAAAAATTGGTGTGTGGGTGAACTAACCCAACATAGAAAGATCTCACATACCCTAATAGGTATCACCCTTGATGAATTCCACTCTATGATCTTGGCGTTCTTGACGAATTCTTGATCTTTCTCCCTTCTCCTTCTTCTCTTTTCCTTTCTCCCAAGCCCTAAGCGTGTATAACTTTTCTAAAACTGAATTAAGGCCTAACTTTTACCCCTTAAAACCTTTAAAACAAATTAGGAAATAACTGTTTAAAAATACTACTTTACCCTTACTAAAATCCGGATTGGGGTCTTCCTCAATCCAATAGCCCAACATCCGATAGGCATATCTTCCTCATACGATATTGAAAATGCGCAAAACTGATAGCATTCAAAAGATATCTCCAAGGTATTTCCAACCATATAAAGAACTAACTCTAACTCATCATGTTCTAGAAGTTATGGCCATTTGAAAATGACTAAAAACTCACTTTATTAACTTATGAAATTTTCCAGATTTTTCCTATTCTTTCCAAAAGTGATAAATTTTAGTTTCTTAGTAATTTCTTTGCTATTACGAGTTATGAGATGTTACAATATTCTTCTCATTTCTCCTCTCTTATTCTTTCTCATAGCCCTAGAGTGACATTCACTTTTCTAAAACTGACTAAAATCTTACTTTACCTAAATTAAACTCCTAAAAACTAATTAGACTAATTAGGTAAGAAAAAGACTAAATGATCCTTCAAAATCCGGATATAGACTTTTCTTAATCCAACAACACAACTAACGAAAGACATAACTTACTTATACGAAATCGGAATCGAGAAAAACCAGTGATGTTTGAATGGTTGTTCCAAGATGTTCCCTACCATATCTAGAAATAACTCTAACTCATCTTAAGCTAGAAGTTATGGCCGTTTGAAGTTGACAAAAATCTCACTTTTTCCTAACTCAAACAAATTTCTAGATTTCATTATTTCAAAACATGACTATTTCCAGTTCTTATCTTCTTTGCAGCTATTTAAGTTGCGAGATGTTACATTCAGGATAACGTCTCTCAAGATTTAGCACAAAATTTATTTGTTACGACGAAACACTACTCGACAGAATTGCATGACAAAATAGCTTGAAAATTTATTTCGATATGAAATAAATGAATGCATGTGAAAGTTCTAAATGTATAGTTAAGAGTCTAAGTGGGAGGTTGTTAGGGAATATACTATTAATTATGTGTTTAGACAACGTATTCTATCAATTTTCAAGATTAAATATATAAGTGGGAGATTGATAGGGTATATACTATTAACCATGAATTTTGATATAAACATTGTAACAATTTGATGGTTAAAGGTCTAAGTAGGAGATTGTTGGGATATATACTATTAGTCATATCTTAAGATAAAATATTTATTGTAGAATAAATATTTATCCAGTTTTAATAGATCATATATTTGTTTATGGTATATGCTTACTTATATAGTACATGATTTAGTGTGTAGAGTTTTAGCTTATACACAAATGATTAAATAATCCATTCTTATAGTTATAATATTTGTTTTGTTCACAATCTAGGATAGAAATTGCACACATCGTATCTACGATTGTAGCACAAGATTATATGTAAGTTATCTTGATTATGAGAACAATATAGTTCCAACTTCTTGTGCTTTCGTATTTTGTATGTATTGAATGGGACAGAGTAAATATACTTGTTTTAGATTGGCTGGCAAAAAATATTCATTAAGCTAGTAAATTTACTTATATTTAATCCTGATATAATAATTATGATTTGTATATATTAGTTATAGTTTTGATTTATTAAAAATGAGATCTTGAGATGGGTCAAAATGCCTGGTATATTGGATAATAATGATATATATTGGTGAAATAATAAGTTAGTTGATGGAATTTATGTCTCGTTATAGAGATCGATAGATATTCCTTTTAGAGAAGTTTATAAGTTTTTATCTTGTCAAACTTTGCAAGTAGATTTATGAATTCGACACATGAAATACGCTAAGTAAATCTTTAAAGGAAATTAAGCATTGAATTAAATTCGTTAGTAATTTAATTTATAGATTAATATATCTAATCTTAACATGGAGAATTACATAAGTGTTAGATAGGCAATTTCGAAATATCAATAGAGGAGTGCAATTACAAATTTCTTGTGAAATGATTTTTTATATTTTATGGTAAGAATAATTCAAATTAACTTTTTGGAATAATTTTCATTACAGAAACCCTCAGTAGTTAATTTTGTGGTTCCTTCAGTCCCCATATTTAACTAGAACTCATAATCTTATTTCAAAGTAGAAAAGAGGAGACTAGCATGAGTTTTTCTTTTAAAAAGAATACAAATGTGTATTTTTATGGTAGAAGAACATATACTGTGTCTTTTTCTCATTTTTGGATTGGGAGGAAGTATCTATAAGTAGGAATTTTCCTAACCTAGAAAAAGATTGAAGGTTTTTATGCATACTTGCCCACCCAAGTATTGATAGAGTTCTGATATGAATTTGGAATCATTGTAAAAGACTACATAACTCCTATATATCTTTTGGATTCACTTGAAGATCCGTCTAACTTGAAAACTTGCTAGAAGGAAGATTTGTCTACCCTGTGGATTCACTTGAAGGTATTTTCTCACGCTTCAAGAGGTAATTCTTGAATTAAATTTCAGTAAGTTTATGTGTTCTAGCACAATTGTATATGTTCTAGCATATTTGTATATGTTCTGGCAGAAACAATTTGATTATCTTTTATTCATGCAGCATTATGATTCTGGAATCCTTACTCTATGCATATAATTTTCTAACAATAGTAACATTAGAGCTTCTACTAATTGGGCTTCCCTGATGGTTTGTTTTGACATTGTTTGATGACACTAGCTAAGTATTCATGTTTGGTATAGTTTAAGATCAATATTTTTATCGACATGTAATCAGAGGCATATAGTGCATATGTTCTATAGGTAAAAAAAACCCAGTATATTCGATATAAAACACAGGTAAATACGTGAACAACAACTAAAACTATTTAAAGTGGAAAAAGAATATCTAATTGTGAACACATAATTTCAAATGTACAATGAGATTAACATCAAATATCTTAAAGACATAAGGGTTAACGTATCTAGTTTAAATCTTAAATCTTAAGTCTTAAATATGTCTATGCATGATGTCATAATTCCGAGTTTCAAATTCAAGAAAGCAATCATGAAGAAATTATAATAAGGAACATAGAAAGCCCCATAGAACACTCCAATTTTTTATTCTCCAGACAATAAAATGATAACTTTCAGTATATTTTGTAGGTTAAAATAACTTAGTCGGATACTCAAGTTTTAGAAAAACAATTATCCAAGAATTATTTGATTTACCTCTTCGAATCTAGTGCCTCGAAATCTTACCTTGTTACCAATACCAAGCAAACTATCCAAGCATATTTTAATTTTCTTGGAGTTTTTCATACTTTTCAACTAGAATTCCTTCACCTCCAACATATTAATTATGAAGATAATTCCAAATTTGTTTTTGGTATGGTAGAAATATAATTCTCTTTAAAATAGTTGTTCAGACAATAACAAACAAAGTTGCTTCCGTTGTGGACTTCATCGATTTTCTTTTCCTTGTGACTCTTGATTTGCGCTATGGTTGGATTGTGTTGTGACTGATTAATTTCACAATCCTATGACTTCCTTAATAAAGTAATTTTCCGTTATCACAACTTATAATTGGTAATTTCCATTTCTAAAAAGAACATGAGTTATTTATGAAAAACAATTTGTGAAATCTATCTCTTCACTCAAAGGTCCCTTCGGAAAAAAAAATCTAGATCCCACCTATTAGTTTTTGAAAGAAAAAAAAAGGAAAATAACAATGGGAGAAAATTTGAAGGAATCATTATGTATTTCACTAAATTTATATTATTGATGACAAACAAAAGACATGTATTCACAAACTAAAAACCAAACTGAAATAGAAATCAACTCCTAAATACTAGGTGTGTAACTTAATAGAATTATTGCAACAGGAATATATGTAGTTCTAATCAAAGATTCAACATATATACTAAGGATTCAAAAGTCTTCAATCTTGAACCTCACATGTAAAGCTTTAAACATCTACATTATTGTCTTTTTGTGGAACTCATGACTGATGAATACTGAGCTTGTTGTTGATGATATATAAATTGTTTAAGTGTTGTTGTTGAGGATATGTCATTTGTTTAAGTGTTGTTGTTGAGGATATGTAATTTTTTTAAGTGTTGTGATTGAGCTATGTGCTATGTAAACTGTGAGCTGTTAGGTTGTGTTGGTTTTATCCAGGTTGGAGTATCCGAATTTTTTCCCCTTAGCTTGTGTTTACAGGTTTGCTTGTTGAGTATCGTGTGGTTTGGTACTCACCTCTTGCTTCTACAATATTTTATAGATTACGATCCCGGATCTGCGTGACACCTTATATTCTCTCATTTCTAGCTTCCTGTGGAGATTTGTGAGGTAGCTGGTTATATTCTCTATGAACGTTCTTATTCCTTTTTATGATTTGGTTTTACTTGAAAGACAACATCATTTGAGACTTGAGTATTTTAATTCATTCTAGTATTTACATTAGAGATTTGTAGATGTGACTACCCCGTTTTGGTGGTATTTTTATGTTGATTCTAATTTTTCTGCATAATATTGTAATTATTGGTTTTATGTTAACTTGTGAAGGTGGGATAAGACGAGTTTCATCACTTCCATTTTTTTATCGTGAGCTCAGGTTCATAGGTCTCACGGGTATACAAGTAGGGTCTAACTAGAGTCTCAAGGATCGATACTGAGATGTCTATTCTTATCTTCGATAGCCTGCAATGACTTTTAGGAAATATCTTCACTTCTTGAATCTCTATTGTGCATCCTTTGTCCGGTTTGATTCTTATCACAATCTTCCATTCTCTCTCATTTATGTGATGACTCTTGCATAGCCTGATGTCAGTAGTTAGTGTCGTGTATGGCTTGGAGGTTAGATTTGATACTAAAATTTTCAAGCGATATACTAATGGAAATGATGTGTGGTTAGAGTTGGAATATTCAGAGATTCGAAGAAATGAGATAAGTGATGGCTCAAGGAAACATTTCGAGGATATCTCAATGATAAAGTTGAACAATAGTTTGAGGAACTTCATGAACGTATGGTGTTTTTAGGTTAGTTACCCAGTAAGTGGAATAGTACTTGTGTGGTGTAGGCAATATCTTGAATAATTTGCTAATTATAAGTGAAATGATTAAAAGGATGGATTGGTAATGAAAAATGTAACGTTGAAAACTATATTTGTCAATGTTGTCCTAAAATATATATGCTACTTAATTAGTGAATGATGAGAATGATGTTATTTTAGTTGGGGTTAGAATCTCTAATGTAGTTTCATAGATTGAGCGCATGTCAAAGAAGAACATGAAATGACTACTATAATGGTACAGATTGTTACTTGGTTAGAGTGATTGAGTGAGTTATTTCTACTATCGACCTGATATATGAAGAAATGGATATCTCTTTGGATGAGAGATCAAATAAATTTTGTAGTGTATTACATATATTCAATGGATCGAAATGTGTGGGCTATTTGGGTACAATCTTCTCAATATGTATGATGTGTTCTAGTGGTTGGTCTAACGAACTTTCACGATGTGGTACTAGTGGTACATGGACGGATGGACCCATCGACGGTCCATCATGGGGACCCATCGACGGTCCATCATGGGGGTCTGTCGAGGGACACTTAGATTTTTTTTTCAAAACATCAGAAACAAAGGTTCTGACAGTGGCGACGGATATGCAGGACGGACCGTCGGAGGCACGACGGTCTGTCATGTGGGTCCGTCGAGGGACACTTAGAATAGATTTTAAAAACGTCAGAAACAAAGGTTCTGACAGTATAGATGATTGTGCAGGACGGACCGTCGAAGGCACAACGGCCCGTCATAAGGGTCCGTTGAGGGACACTTAGAATAAATTTTATAAACGTCAGAAACAAAGGTTATGAGAGTGTTGACAGCTGTGCAGGATGGACCGTCGAAGGCACGACGGTCCGTCATGAGGGTCCGTCGAGGGACACTTAGAATAAATTTTAAAAATGGCAGAAACAAAGGTTCTGACACCGTCGACGGGTGTGCAGGACGGACCATCGAAGGGACGACGGTCTGTCATAAGGGTCCGTCGACGGACACTTAGATTAGGCAAGGGAAGTTGGGGTTGACGAACCCCAACAACGGTCCATCGAGGGACCGATGTCTGTCAACGGGGTCTCGTACGGTCCTTCAGGGACAGAGTTTTGCAGCCAATTTGCTTCCCCCTTCTTACTAATTCGAAGTATACTTAGAAGCCTAAGTTTACTTAACATTTACCCAGCATCCCATCATTCATAGGGCAAGAATTTTCCTAGTTTTAACATGCATTTCAACAGCCTATCAAACCCTAGGTCAGGAACAGAATCATGCAAACACACGCCATTTTTTTTAACAATACACCCCCAACCTTTTCAATTTCATTGTTCTAAGAGACTTAGGACTTGTGGGTGTAAGTTTAAGCATGCAAAAGGGTCCAAAATTCAGTACCCACACAGTTAGATATCAAGGTAATCGGAAAATTAACAACAGTCAATCTAGCAGATCAGAACAACATACCTGACAACTGTAGTAGAGGAATAAGAGTATGAACACTAGAAGTTGAACAGCATCAACAACCACCACGAACACCGACGGCCAAAGTGTCTGAAGAAAATGGGAGATTTGGGAGAGAAAGGAATTCTTGGGGTTTGGGGGAAGTGTGGGAATGTGAGGAGTGATTGGGAGTTAATGGGTGATGATGTGGGGGAAGAATGAGAGGAAATAGGGAGGTAAACCATTTAAGTGGGATATGTGAAGAGGTGGGTAACTGAAAAGTTTAAAAACTTTTAATATATAGCCGGACGGGTCGGGTCGGGTTGGTGGTTGAGGGATCGATGATTCCCCGTCGATGGACCGTAAGTAGGTCGACGGTTCATCGAGGCCTCCGTCGCAGTGCCCTAATTAGAAAAATTGAAAGAACATACCTGGACACGACGGATCCTACCGACGGTCCGTCGGAGAGACAACGGTCCGTCGATGGTTCCTTCGATGGGTGCACCATACCAGTTTTCTGCAGATTTCTGGTGATATGGTCCCTGCACATTTAACACCCATTAAGCTAATCTTTTTTTTTTGTATTTTCTGGAAACATTTTGGACACGGACCCTAAACTACACTCTAGCCAACACTTCTAAAGAAAAATAAAAGAACATTCAAATGGGACATTAAGTAATAAAAGCAAAAATAATGCAACTATTCCTAGAAAACCACGAAACACCTATAGTTGGCTAGAGGATACATATTGGGTTGCCTCCCAATAAGCGCTTGATTTAACGTCATGGCACGACAGAGGAATCTTGATTACTTAGACTTCATCAAGATGGTATGCCTCGATCACTTCATTCGCCATTTCAGCATGCTCCAGATAGATTTTGATGCGCTGCCCGTTCACCTTGAACCTCACACCCTTATTGTTCTCCAACTCAACTGCACCATGAGGGCATAGTTGGGTGATCAATTAGGGACCAGTCCATTTGGACTTGAGTTTGCCCGGAAACAAGCGCAACCTAGAATTGAATAAAAACACCAAATCCCCAACTAAAAAATTGTGTTTCTCAATATTTTGGTCATGGTACTTCTTCATCTTTTCTTTGTAGAGGGCTGAAATTTCATATGCCTTCAAGCGAAATTCATCCAGCTCATTCAACCCGTTTAACCTCTGTTCCGCAGCCTCATTCCAATCCATTTTCAACTTCTTCATTTCCCACATGGCTTTATGCTCTAATTCAACTGGTAAGTGACAAGCCTTCCCATATACAAGTTGGTATGGGGACATACCTATAGGAGTCTTGTATGCTGTCCGGTAGGCCCAAAAAGCATCATCAAGCCTCCTTGACCAATCCGTTCTACTAGCATTCACCGTTTTCACCAAAATCTGCTTAATCTCCCTGTTTGACACCTCAACTTGCCCACTAGTTTGAGGATGGTACGGAGTGGCCACATTATGGTGAACCCCATATTTTTCCAATAATCCCTTAAATAGCTTGTTGCAAAAGTGGGATCCCCCATCACTGATAATAGCACGTGGGGTGCCAAATATGGAAAATATGTTCTTTTTTAAGAACGCAGTGACACTCTTACCTTCATTATTTGCAAGTGCGATAGCCTCCACCCATTTAGACACATAATCGACTACCACAAGAATGTACTTCATCCCATGAGAACTCACAAAAGGGCCCATAAAGTTAATGCCCCACACATCAAACAATTCAATCACAAGAATGGGATTTAAAGGGAGCTCTTGCTTTCTCGAAATGCCACCATCTCTTTGGCATCTATCACATGCCTTGGCGAACTCATGAGGTGGATAGTTGGCCAATAGTAGCCACATTGCAAGATCTTGTGGGCAGTCCGGATACTACTATGATGCCCACCTACAGGCGAAGAATGGCATGCCCCCAAAACACTGAACATCTCAACTTCTGGCACACAACGCCGAATAAGCCCATCGGCACAACTCCTATATAAGTATGGCTCATCCCAAAATAACTTTTTCACATCATGCATGAACTTTTTCCTTTGATGAAAGGACAAGTCCGGTGGGACGATATCACTCTGCGAACCATGGAATCAAGTATTGAGAGGCAGCCAATACATGCTCATTAGGGAAAGTATCATCAATTTCAGCCTTGTCACCTAACTCCATTATTGCTTCATCTTCTAATCGACACAAGTGATCAGCAACTTGATTTTCAGTCCCTTTTATATCTTTCACCTCAAAGTCAAATTCTTGCAATAGTATTACCCACGAATGAACCTCGGTTTTGCATCCTTCTTTGCCATCAAATATCTCAAAGCAGAATGATCAGTATGCACTATAACTCTAGTGCCAAGCAAATAGGAGCGAAATTTCTCGAAAGCAAAGACTACTGCAAGGAGCTCTTGCTCAGTCACGGTGTAGTTCTTTTGGGCTTCATTGAGGGCTTTACTAGCATAGTAAATGGGGTGAAGGATTTTATCCCTTCGTTGTCCCAAAACCACACCAAGAGCAACCCCGTTCGCATCACACATAACCTCAAATGGCTTACTCCAATCCGGAGAAATGATGATAGGTGCAGACACCAACTTTTCCTTTAGCTCACCAAATGCCTTAAGACAGGATTCATCAAAATAAAACTTACACTCTTTCTCAAGCAACTTGCACAAGGGATGTGCAATATTTGAAAAATCCTTGATGAACCTCCGGTAAAAGCCTGCATACCCAAGAAAGCTTCTCAGACCTTTTACAGACATGGGTGGAGAAAGTCTCTAGATCACCTCAACTTTAGCTCGGTCAACCTCTATACCCTTCTCTGAAATGTGATGACCCAATACAATACCTTTTTTCACCATGAAGTGACATTTTTCACAATTAAGCACAAGGTTGCAGTTTTCACACCTCTTAAGAACCTCGGACAAATGACTCAAACACCGCTCAAAGGAGTCACCAACCACTGAAAAATCATCCATAAACACCTCAATAGTGTCCTCCACCATATAGGAGAATATTGACATCATACATCTCTGAAAGGTGGCCGGTGCATTACATAACCCAAACGACATTCTCTTGAACGCGAATGTCCCATAAGGACAAGTAAAGGTGGTTTTCTCTTGATCTTCCGGTGCAATAGAAATCTGATTATAACCCGAATAACCATCAAGAAAACAGTACCACTCTATCCAACATCTGATCCATGAAGGGCATAGGAAAATGGTTTTTCTCGGTCCATGCATTTAATTTCCGGTAATTCATACACACCCTCCATCCAGTCACCGGCCTCATCGGAACAAGCTCATTATTCTCATTGGGGACCACAATCATTCCCCCTTTCTTAGGTACACACTGAACAGGGCATATCAAACTACTATCGGTGATTGGATATATCACTCCAGCATCCAACCACTTAATGATTTCCTTCTTCACCACCTCTTGTATAGGTGGATTTAAACGTCTCTGGTGCTCAATACTTGGCTTATGATCGGGCATGAGTTGGATTTTATGCAAAAAAATAACGGGAGGGATCCCAATAATATATACAAAAGTCGACCCAATAGCTCTTTTGAACCTTTTTAACACTTTCACCAAACTCTCAACTTGATGCACATTCAAATATGATGCAATAATTACCGGCAAAGTGTCACCATTTCCCAAGAATACATACCTAAGATGAGGTGGTAGAGCCTTAAGTTCCAATTTTGGAGCCTCCTCTATAGATGGTTTCGCGATTGGAGACTCGCGATGCATCATATCTAACTCAAACTTCTTTGGCTTAAACCGAACATCACCTCGATCAAGTGCCGCGACCAATGACCCATACTCTTCAATGCAATCTCTATCAAAATTCATGATCACTGCCGCTAGTGCTTCTAAACCCAGACGTTCTTCTATTTGTACCTCAGATGATGTTTCAACCCTGTAAGATATGGCAGATACCGATTGGAGCTCACCACTCTGCCTCATGGACCTACAAATGTTGAAAGTCACTTCTTCATTGTTCAATCGAAATTTCATTTGCCCTTTTTCCATATCAACCAAGGCTCTACCCGTAGCAAAGAATGGCCTCCCAAGAATAATAGGCACTTCAACATTGACCTCACAATCAAGAATCACAAAATCAGCCGAAAATATGAATGACTCCATCTTAACTAACACATCGTGGAGTATCCCAATAGGACTCTTCACCGTTCGATCGGCCATCAGTAGCCGCATCGCAGTGGGCTTTGGGTCACCCAAGCCCAATTTCTTGTAAATAGAGAGAGGTATGAAATTTATGCTTGCCCCAAGATCACATAAATCTTTCGCAAAGTGTAATAACCCGATTGTACATAGAATAGTGAAGGCACCCGGATCTTCTTTCTTTTGTACTACAGACCTTGTAGCAATAGCACTACAATGCTGCATTCTATCATCATCCTCAAAACTGACCTATCTTTTCTTAGTAACCATATCTTTCATGAACTTGGCATAATCAGGCATTTGTTCAAGAGCTTCTATCAAAGGGACATTGATGGAAAGCTGTTTCAACATGTTGATAAAACGCCGGTATTTACCATCCTCTGTTTTTTTTACTAACCTTTGTGGGAATGGAGGTGGTGGTCTAGGCATGGGGGTCACCTTTTGGGGTACCTCAGCTTCTTTCCCTGTTTTGTCTCCTAACTCACCACTAACCTCCACTACCTCATCATCACCTCTTATCACCTTTTCTACACCAGACGACATCGGTGGGTCAATGGTTAGCCTACCACCTCAAGTTGTGACTGCCATACAATGTGCATCATTTTTTGGATTTTGGACAGTGTTGCTAGGAAGAGTGCCCGATTGGCGTGGGTTCACAGTCGAAGACGATTGGGCCAATTGCAACTCAAGATGCTTGATCGAGATTGCATGTGTATCAACTTTCTGCCCAATACTCGCTAAGTCACTCTTCAACTCTTTAGTGTGCTCATCACTAGCATCGAACCTCCTCATCATTTTTTGCAACATATCCTCAACTCGCGCCATACTACCTCCACCATCCCTAGGAGTAACTTCACGATTTTGAGGTGGAACATAGGGCCCACTCCTATCATTTCTGTTACCATAGTTACCTCGGCTGAAGTTGTTGTCGCGGTTGTAATTCCCATCTCGGACATAATGACCCTATTGGTTGTAATTAGCATAGTTCCGACCTTGGTTTCCTTGACCTTGGCGCCAATTCTCCTAATTGGAGCCTTGGGAGTTTGGTCGGAAACCCTCTATCTGCTCATTTACCGCATTAGAATCCTCCTCATAGTAATACTTATCAGTCGGCGATGGTCGTTTAGACAAGTAGTTCACCGATTTACCTTTTCTGCACCCCAGTGACATATTTCAACACCAACTAAAGCTCAGTTCTCATTTGAGCCATTTCCTCACGAATCTCATCTGTGGCTGGGTTGTGTGCGGATTGCACTGCAAAAGTGTTTTCCCAGTATCTGACTTCCTAGTGCTCCAACCTTTATTATTTCGGGAGATTTTCTCTAACTTCTCAGCAATCTCAACATAAGGACACTCCCCATAAGAACCACCAGCTATAGTATCCAGTACTGCTTTATTATTATCATCTTGTCCCCTATAGAAGTACTCTTTCACTGACTCATCATCGATGCGGTGATTGGGGACACTTCTCAAAAACAAAGTGAACCTATCGCAAGAACTGCTGACTGATTCTCCCGGTAGTGCCACAAAGTTGTTCACCCTATCTTTGTGGTTTAGATTCTTAGACACCGGGTAGTAACGTGCTAAGAACACATCCCTCAATTGATTCCAAGTGTAGATTGAGTTATAGGGGAGTTCTGTAAACCATATAGCAGCCTCTCTCATAAGTGAGAGAGAGAACACTCTTAACCCAATTACGTCCATGTTCAAATCAGGCCTCCCTACACAAATATTACACACCGACCTCACTTTGGCGATGTGAGCATGTGGATCCTCAGAAGGTATCCCTGAAAACAAACCTCTCGCGGTGAGCATTTGCATCAGACTACTAGTTACCACGAAAGTATGGTCATGTGGTAGGGGAGGCAAGACAAGTGGTCCGTCAGAGTCAGTAATATTATCATATCCCCTATGATACTCTTGAGGGCTTGGAGCGGGAGGTTGCCTCCGTATTTCACCTTCTCCACGATTTTCAGGTAATAATGGATCATGAGCTTCAACCGGTGGTGGAATTTCCGAGTTGAGCCCATTATCGAGAATACCCAGATTTTGGTTCATTCTGGTAGTGTACACTCCAGTTCGAGCTCGGATGAGAATATGGGTTCTCCTCTACTCTGTGTACTTGGAATACACAAAGGTTAGATCTGCAAGAGACAAAAACAAAGAGAAAAAGTAAAATTAGGAAAATGTTCACTAAACTTCGGTAATAAGCTTAAAGTTAATCTAAAATCCACTTTCCCCGGCAGCGGCGCCAAAATTTGATACGCTCAAATTTACTTCTCAAAAAAAAGTATAAGCGGTCGTATCAAGTACAGAACCCAACTATGAGGTTGGGGTCGATCCCACGAGGAAAATGATTTAGACTTAACTTTGACCTACTATTACTTCTATTTAGTCAAGTCCTTTCCGAAAATAAATAACAAAAAGGGGGGTTTTAAGTAACGAATAGAATTAGTTATTTCTAAATAGACAAGTTCAAAGATTTTATTTTTATCAAGTAATGAGAGTAACTAGGGCTTAAGTGTTCCCCATAGGTTCATAACTCGGTTATTCTAGCAATAACAATCCTTTGCTAATATCTTGTATGCAAAGTGGTAAGTTATGTATCCCTAATTCCTTGGTCTAGCAACTAGGAAATTTCATTCCGCACCTTGGTCCGGCTACATGTGTATGCTTTACTAAACCTTACCTTTACCTCATATTAAGCATCATAATCGATGTTTGGCTTAGTTGTTACTTCGCACCAATAAACACTAGCCTATTAAATAGTGTCTACTAAATTTACGTTGATAATTCTTTTCTTATTATCTACCTCCTTGGTCCGGCAAGTAGCAACAAGGCAAGTTCTAACGCGTGCACTTGTTAAAAAGACTTCTAAACGAATAAAAAATATCATTACATGCAAGATACTATTCTAGAATTGTTATTTTAGCTAGTTCTTACCTTGTTATTTACCCATGGTTCCCACAACCCTAGCTATGGATTTAGTTACCCATGTTAATAATCACACAATTCATATTAGTTTGATAAGAATTCATGTACTTACTTTGATGAGATTGAAGAAAACCCAGAAATTACTTGAATTAATCAATAATATTGTAACAAACGATTCCGGAAAATAGATTAATTTCCAAAATCTCAAGTTCACCAACTTAGAACAATAAAACTGAATAATACCCAAGAGTCTAACCTCAAAAACGAGGTTTTTACAAGTATTTATAATAATAGAATCCTAACATAAAAGGGAAATCTATTTAAGAAAAATCTGCCAAAAAACTGCGTCTGAGTTGATGACCTGGATGATGGACCGTCGAGGCCATGACGGACCATCGTGGTCTCCCGTCGTTCACACTTAGCTTCTTTTCAAGATGGGTACTGAGGCTACTTTCTTTTAACGATGACGGATGTGCATGACGGTCCGTCATGGAGATGACGGTCCGTCGAGAGCATCCGTAGCCTTACACTTAGTCAGAATTCCCCAATCTTCCTTCAGCCTCTCTTCCTTCATACGACGGCGGCCACCTACGGACCATCGAGGGGTCGACGGTTCGTCGATGGCTCCGTAGGTAGTCACTTCTGTAGTTTCAGCACACTTCCTCCGCGTTTCCATCCTGGACAGATTTCCTGCAAACAAAGAGACAAATACATTAAAACTAATACAAAAAGGCTTTAGACACAGACTAAACTGAAGGAAAAAGCATTGAAAGTACCGTGAAACCACCGTACATCAGTAAGATGAATGAAAATGTTTGATATAAGCCCTATGGAAAGAGTATCTTGTGTTATTCGACCTTGGTTCAGCACTTCATTATATGACCACCTTCTTCGTTCAAGATATTATTCAGAATTTGACTCACTACCTATGCACATGCGTGTTTTCAATTTTGTGGGTGGATCCCTAGTGGTGGATCGGGTATACCGATCCTACAAAATCCTCTTGGTAGGATAAAATGCTTGGAAAGACTTAGATTGATCATTGTAGATATGACATATTTGGTATTTCTCATAAAGTAGTTGACATCTTTTAATGGTTCTACATGCAGAACTTTGCTTATGAAAAATTTTTGGAGAGCTATCGTGAATATTTAAAGTTGTCCAACAGACTTAATATTTATCACATGATTGGTATCACATTTTGTCTATGTGTGACGGAATGTGGGGACTATTGGGTCTAGTTTTGTTGTTCTTAAGGTTTGTCTACAATAATAGCTACTGATCTAGCATTTTGACAATAGATTTTCATCATACATGGTGTATTGCCTCGGTCGGCAGTCACTTTATCATTTCCTTCTATGGGTTAGATAAGTTTATCCTCCAATGATAAGTACCCAATATCTAAATATCATAATTTTATAACTTAAGTTCTGAAAAGATTATGTTTTGAGAAGGAAATATTGATAAGATCGGTAATGGTTTGTACATTTTGAGGGTGTATAAACTGGTTGAGGTTCACTTTGATTGTAGCTGATGTTGGTTCAGAATTTTCTCATAGTTATATGAGGGACGATTTATCATGATGGTTGTGTTAAGGTTCAATGGGTTCAGTTTAGATTGAGCTCATGAGTTAGTTTCTGGTTTGATAATCACTCTTGATTTGCAGATCTTCCAAAGTTTGATTCGTAAATTTAGTTCTTCATAGTTGATCTTGATGGAAAGATTTTAACGATGAGTTCACTTGGTGAGATGAACACCGACTGTAACTTAGAATTTTGGTAACGTTGGTTATTTTTCCTTTTTCTTCTTTCATATGTTCGAAGACGTACATGATTTTTAGTGGTGGATAATATAATGACTCGCAAAGTCATTTTTAGAAATTTTTCTAAATTACCGTTTTATCCATCTCGATAGTTGCCTCGAGTTATTTTTTATCAGTCGATGAAGTTGATTTGAGAATTTTGAGCTATTCGTGTAACTATAATTAATGAATTTATGGATAATCTTAGATATTTAATTTAATTAATAGTTAATGTGCTAAATTAATAATTTATTTAATACCATATACTATTTGACTCATAATAAAATAAGTTAGTAGGGTTAACATATTAGTCCACAATTTGAAAAAGAGAAAAAGAGAGGTAGAAACTCACTTATGCAGAAAAAGCGAAAAGAGAAGTTTGTGAAGCACTTATGCGACCTCAACAAGGGATACAAAGAGTGTTAGGTAAGAAAATTATATATCAAATTAATTTTCTATCCTTGTATAAATATACTAGATATGTTTAAATAGTTGCCATAATGTAGTATGTTAATTAATTTTGGGGTTGTGGGTCAGCCATTAAATATCAATTATCTCAATATTACACATTTTATATATTAAATTATGTTGGATGAAGAAATTGGAGTGCACACCGATGCACTGTAGCATGTTCGTTGTTGGAGATTAGTAAAGCTTTTTGTTCAATTGTTGTAGTGTTGGGATTTTTTAAGAAAAAAAAAATTATTGTAAGTGACCATTCTTCATGAGATGTTAGCCAATGATTATCATTGTGATAAATTAAATAAATTAATGATGAGGTTTAGATTCTTGTAAAGTTTTCAATAGTTAAGGATTACGCCTTTAAACTTGGTCTCCATCTTATGATTCAAGTTTGCATATTAACATAAATAATTGAATAATAGATATATTATATTATATGAATACCATTAGATTATGATATTGGAGGACTTAGGACATAATCCCAGGCTTGAAATTCAGAAAAGTATGGGTGTGGAATTGTTAATTGGCACCAAGATTAGAAACTTGATTATAAATTGAGTAAGTTTGTGGGTATAGGCTAGACCTGTAGTGATATGGATGTTCTTAATTTTGAAATCTTATTGTTATTATTTATTAAAATATATTGTATTGGTTTGGAATTCAACCGAAAGAGGATGGCTCAAGTTCTAGAGTCATTGTTCGTTTATTTGAGGCAAGTGGATTTCTAAACCCTTGTAGTATATGTTTGGGAGTAATGGAAATTGGTGATGGTTGACTTGTCCATGTTTAATAATTCTAATTATTGAAAATAGTAATAAAAAGGTAATGTGATTAATTGTTGGTGTGTGATGTTTGAGAATGATTTGAAAGACTTATTGTTTAATTATTGATGTTGTATCACTGTTGTATTGTTGAAAATTGTGCATTTACATTAAAATGTTCATCTACTCATTATATGAGCATGTCATTTGCATTGGTTATGATACAAGGTTGTGATAAGTTTTATGTGATAAGAGGATATACCATTTTGAGGTATGAATCGCGTGCCGCATTGGATACAGTATTTCAAGGGACGTATCACAAGCCTCGATGGTTACTATTATCGAAGGTCGTATCTCACTCCGCAATGAATGCATGGACATATATTTCCCCCATGAGTCTAGGACTGAGAGAAAGCGGGTGTGTATCGTTATGTCAGACATGCATCACTATACTTGGCATTGCATTTAATTGCATTGCACATTTTTATCATTGGTGAACATGATCTTGTCTGTTGTTGATCTTGTGAGTGTCTTTTTGTGGAACTCGTTATGGATGAATACTGAGCTTGTTGTTGATGATGTATAATTTGTTAAAGTGTTGTTTTTCGAAAGTGTAGTTGTTAAGGATATGTAATTTGTTAAATTGTTGTTGTTGAGGATATGTAATTTGTTTAAGTATTGTTGTTGAGTTATGTGCTATGTAAGCTAACTATAAGTTGTGATATGTTAGGTTGGGTTGGTTTTATGCAGGTTGTAGTTGTGGAGGTTCGGTTGGGGCGTAAGAAGCACGCCTATTTTGTTCTCTTATCTTGTGTTTAGAGGTTTGGTTGTTGAGTACCGTGTTGTTTTATACTAACCTCTTGCTTCTACAATATTTTGTAGGTTACGAGCCCAGATCATTGTGATACCTTATATTCTCTTCTTTCCGGCTTCATGTGGAGATTTGTGAGTTAGCTGGTTGTATTCTCAGCAACATTTCTTACTCATGTTTATGATTTTGTTTTACTTGAAAGACAACATCATTTTAGACTTGAGTATTTTATTTCATTGTAGTATTTACATTAGAGATTTGTACACGTGACATCCAGGTTTTGGTGGTATTTTAAAGTTGATTGTGAATTTTCCGTATATTATCGTAATTGTTGAATTTTAGGCAGAATTATCTTGGTGGGATAAGACGAGTGTTATCATGTCCATTTTTGGGTTGTAACATAAAATATATGAAAACTCTCTGGCCACATAATTAAGCATTATTATGCCCTTCTCAACATACTGTTCGGGCCCATTTTTTATACTTGATAAGTTTTTAAGGGAAATTTTTCAAAATTTGTTGTCAAATATATCTTTGAAATAATTTCTTTTTTTAAAATCTTATTTAAACAATATATCAACTTCTATCAAAATTTTAATCATACTAATGCTTTAAGGGAAATCAGGTTCAGTTGGGAAAAATTCCTTGGTTGTTTCATCGGAAGACGACGAAGACCGGAGATTGTTGTCCCAAAGAATAAGTTTGCATTCACAAGAACTCAGGACTTCGTTCCTTTAAACTAGAGTTCCATTATTGGGGGGAAATTGATGAGGCTTGTAAAAGTTAGAGGGAACAAAGCCTCTGTGATTTTTTAACAATTTTTGGTATTACATATTGATATTTCACATGAAATTGTTCATAACATTAAAGATGTTCTCCGCTTGTTTTCTGACCCTGAGACACTCAAGGGATATAGAACTACCATAGGAATGGTTGGAGTTTCTACTCCTAGGAAATCCATCAACATACGTACACTTCATGAGATGATTTTACACCTGAAATGGTTTGTTATGAACGCTATGGAAGTACCAAATTGCATAAACCTATGTATTTTCCTCTAGGTGTAAAATGCACAGGTTTATGCAGTTTGGTACTTCCATAGCATACATAACGAAACCTATACAGGTGTAAAATCACCATCCCTTAAATGACAAAGAACTTTGTGTGGATCTCTATATTGCGCAAAGCGCCAGAGGCCAAAGTTTAGAGGAACTTTTGTGGCGCTTTGTAGGCACGGCGCCCCATCCCTTACCCCGAAAGTCTCCCATTTTTCTCCCTCGTTTTTCATCTCTAAACCCTCTAAACTTCCGTGGTTTTTTCCACCAACACATAGGATCATTAGTACTATCAATATCAAATAGATTTTACTCGAAAAACAACCGAGAAACATGAATCAGAGTAAACACTAGGCATTCAACAACTCAACCAACAAGAGTTCCACAATGTTCTTCAAAACATCACATTTCAACATGTAAACAACTCTCCAATAATTGAATTGAAACAAGATTGGTGTGTGGGTGAACTGACCCCACACTATAAGATCTCACATACCTTCATAGGGATCACCACCGACAAATTCCACTCGCAAATCTTTACGTTCTAGGAGAATTCTTGACTTCTCTCTACGTTCCTCTTCTTTTCTCTCTTCTCCAAGCCCTAAGCATAATTCTTATTTTCCAAACCGAACTCAATTTTTTTTACCCCAGTAAATCCCTAAAACGAATTAATTAAATTAGGTAAGGAAAAGACAACTTTGCCCTTCCCAAATCCGGATTGGACTTTCCTTAATCCAACCACCCAACTTTCGGAAGGCATATCTCACTCATACGATATCGAAATCGTGCAAACTCAATGTCGTTGGAAAGGCATATCTAAGATCTTTCTAACCATATCTCGAACTAATACAAACTCATTCTGAGAAAGGAACTATGGTCAATAGAAAATGACCAAAACTCACTTTCCTAACTTAGACAATTTTTTAGATTTTTCTTATTCTTTCCAAAAATAAATATTTCCTGATTTTTAACCTTTTTCTAGTCGTTTCTAGTAGTGAGATGTTACAATATCTCCCCCTTGGGAATATTAATTATAGAATGAAGTTACTCTTACTAGACTTAGGGTAGCAACATCAGATTCAAACACACACAAGCAAATGCAACCACACAATCATGCTTACTAAAAATTACACAGTATTAAGAAGAAAATTAGTACCTTGGCCTGCACTTTCTACGGATTCAAAGAGATGAGGATATATATTCTTCATGTCTTTTTCAGCTACCTAAGTAGCTTCTTCAATAAATTGGTTCCTCCAAAGGACCTTGACCGATACTACCTCTTTTATTCTCAACTTGCGAACTTGGCGATCTAGGATTTGCACTGGAATCTCCTAATAAGACAAGTTATCTCTTATCTCAATATTCTCAGTTGAAACTATCATAGAAGGATCACCCATGCAATTTTTAAGCATGGAGATATGGAACATCTGATGAACTGCTGCTAACTCTTGTAGTAGATCCTACTCATAAGCTACATTGCCAGTCCTCTTGGCCATACGATAAGGTCCAATATAACGGGATTGAGTTTTCAGTTTATACCAAACCTCATAAAAACCTTCATGGGTGAAACTTCCAAATATAACATGTCATCTACTTCGAACCGTTATGGCCTTCTCCTAATATCAATAGAGGACTTTTGACGACTCTACGTCGTTTTCAACCTCTCTTGAATCACCTTCATATTCTCCATAGATTGGTGAACTAAATCTTTTCCTATCAAGACTTCTTCACTAACTTAAAACCATCCAATAGGAGATATGCATCTTCTCTGATAAAGAGCATCATATGGATTCATCTAGATGCTAGAGTGGTAACTATTGTTGTAAGCAAATTCAATGAGATTTAGTTGATTATCCCAATTTCCCTTGAAGTCAATCACACAAGCCCTCATCATATATTCTAAGGTCTGGATAGTACGCTCTGCTTTCCTGTTAGTCAGAGGATGAAAGGCAGTACTTAAGTTCACCTTTGAACCCAAACCATTTTGAAAAGGTTTCCAGATCTATTGAGTAAATTGCGCACCTCTATATGAAATGATAGAAACCGATATGAAATGATATAAACCTGAACTCCTTGAAGTCTTACCACCTCTTGAATGTACAACTTAGCATAATGGTTTGCCAAATGGGTAGTCTTTACCTGCAAAAAGTGGGCTGATTTGGTTATTTTATGGACGATCACCCAAATAGAATCATGCTGCCTGCGAGACCTTGGTAAACCTATGATGATGTACATATTAATCATCTCCCACTTCCCTATTGGAAGTTCTATATTCTGAGCCAAACCTCCAGGCCATTGGTGCTCTACTTTAACCTGTTGACAATTCGGGCACTTGGCAACAAACTTAACAATGCCCTTCTTCATAGATTTCCACTAATATAGTTCTCTCGAATTGTGGTACATCTTTTTTGGAACCAGATGAATGTAATTTATGGTGTTATGAGCTTCCTCCATAATCCTCTCTTGGAGTCAATCCATTATGGTACTCACAATCAACCTTGATATCTCAATACTCCATCTCCCCATGTTCAAAAGCTAACACTCTTTGCTTATGAACATTTGCCTTCATTTCAAGCAAAATGAGATCTTTGTCTTGCTTCTCTTTCACTTCTCACACTAACGAGGACTCAACCCTATTTTTCAGTACTATTCCTCCTTCTGTGGAAACCATAATTCAGAAGCGTGCAAGTCTTTGCACATCTTTTGCTAGTTATTTCTTCTCTTGGTCAAGATGGACGGTACTACCCATAGACAACCAGCTTAAGGCATCAACAACAACATTAGCCTGAAGTGGGTGGTAATGGATGCTCATGTCATAAACCTTGAGCAATACTAATAATCTCTTTTGTCTGAGATTATGCTCTTTCTGAGTGAAGACATATCGTAGGATCTTGAGATTAGTAAATATATCGACATCAATGCCATACAAATAGTGACGCCACATTTTTAAGGAAAAAACTACATCTGCCTACTCTAAGTCATGGGCAGCATTCTTCTCATGAACCTTCAACAGTCTGGATGCATAAGCTATAATTTTGTCATTAAGCATTAGAACACAACCCAAACCAACTCTTGATGCATCACAGTACACCACAAAACCTTGATTACCCTCTGGTAAGGTAAAAACTAGGGCAGTAGTCAACCTCTTTTTCAATTCCTGAAAGTTATTCTCACAAGCTTCAGACCATTGAAACTTAATTGTATTTTAATTCAAATTGGTCAAAGGAGATGAAATAGATAAAAACCCTCAACAAACCTTCTAGAGTAGCCAACCAAACCCAAGAAACTCCTCATATCAGTTGGAGACATGGGTATAGGCCAACTCTGAACTGCTTCTATCTTTTTGGTATCAACTCTTATTCCATCATTGGAGACTATGTGGCCCAAGAATGCCACAGACTTAAAACAAAATTCACATTTTTAAAACTTGACATTGAACTCCTTATCTTTCAAAGTCTGAAGGACTTTTCTGAGGTGACTAGCATGATCTTCTTCATTCCTTTAATAGATTAGTATGTTATCAATTAAGACGATAACAAACATATCTACATAAGGTTTGAAGACTCTGTTCATAAGATCCGTGAATGTTGCAGGCACATTGGTCAACCAAAAAGACTTGACCAAAAACTCATGATGCCCATATCAGGTTCTAAAAGTTGTCCTTGGAATATCACATTCCCTAACTTTAAACTTATGGTAGCCTGATCTGAGATCAATTTTTGAGAAGCAGGAAGCACCCAAAAGATGGTCAAAAAGATCATCATCCTTTGAAGAGGATATTTATTCTTGATAGTAATGTTGTTCAATTGGCGGTAATTTATACACATCCTAAGGCAACCATCTTTATTTCTCAAAAACAAGACTAGAGCGCCCCAAGTTGAGACACTTGGTCGAATGAAACCTTAATTAACAAATCTTTCAATTTTTCTTTCAACTCATTCAAATCTTATGGTGCCATTCTATATGGAACAATAGAGATAGGACGAATATATGGAATAATGTCTATGCTGAAGTCTATTTCTCCCTCAAGAGAGACTCCAGTAGATCATCCAAAAAGACTTCTCGAAACTCTTTTACTATAGGAACTGACTTAATGGGAGGTACCTCACAACTTGAGTCCTTAAATTGGACTACGTGAAATATACACCTCTTTGAAACTAACTTCCTCACCTTAAGGTAAGAAATGAAGGGAACCTTAGGCCCTGCTGAACTAATACTCCACTCTATGACTGGATCATTAGGAATCTAAAACATGAAAACTCGAGTTCTGCAAACTATTGATGCATAACACGAATGAAGTCAGTCCGTACCTGAAAATGACATCAAAATCTACCATGTCTAACTTGAATAAACCAGCCATGGTGTTATTGTGATTGATGGAAACTGGACAATCACGATATACTTTTTCTGCTAGAATCAACTCCCCAATAGGTGTAGAAACACAAAAGGGTTCACAAAGTTTCTCAGGGTGGATATCAGACTTATTTGCAACATAAGGGGTTACCAGTGACAACATCTGGAGAGTTCTCTTGCTCTTGCCAACTCGTGATTGCATAAGGCAATTTTCTCTTCCCCCTATACAGGTAGTAGCTCCTATAGGTGCAACCTTCTCTTGTGGAGCAAGTGATGAAGATTGGGCTTTATTGCTTGGATTTCCAACACCTTGCTTATTCTTAGGACACTCTTTCATGAAGTGACCCTCTTGAATTCACTTGTGATAACATGTCTGCCCATCACAAAACTTACTTGAGTAGTGCCTTCAACACCAAAAACATACAGGAGCCCAACTACCTCCTTGTACCATAGTACCTTGAGATTGTGTTGGCCTATCTCTCAAGTTCTGCTAATTCTAGACATGATGTCACCTTTATTTCTGGGTGCAGGTTCACTAGCAGATGATAGTGAAGGTCCCCTTGGCTTTTGAAAGGAAGAACGATTCATATTACCCTTTTGTTGCCTAGACCCACTCACTATCTTGGCCCTATTATTTATGATGCATGACCCAAGCCAGCAACAAATATAAAAATCCTACTCCCGATGTCCTTAATCATTTATGGAGCATTACGAGATAGTTGGGTGAACTTCAATCCATACTCATGCACACTGATCGAATCCGGCGTAAGTGTAAAAAATTCCATTACATTAGCCTCTTTCTATTATCGGGGAAAGAAACTCCCCAACAATGCTTCTTCAAAATAGGCCCTACTTGGATGTGGTGCATCCTCATCTCTACCCTCCTTCCGTTGATCATACCAAGTCATATAAACATTTTTTCAGTTGATATATGCTGCTAGGTCAACTCTATCAGCATACGCAACATGCATAACATCGAACACCTTCTTAAGTTCCTCAATGAAATTCTACGGATCCTCAGTAGTGTTTGAATCGGTAAAACTTGGAGGGTTCTTCCTCCAGAACTCACGAATCCTTGAAGTGTCATCCTCTCCCGACTTGTTTAGTCACCGCTTGTCTTAAAATACTCTTAGCCTCAGAGAACTCAGCGTTAGTAACTTCTCCTTGAGTTTGCACATTAGGTGCATTGGGTAACTCTGGTTCCTCTACATTACTCTTAGCTAGAGGACCTCTTGCGTCTCTTTCTGGATGTGTGGTTATATGAAACACATGCAAGCATGAATTAGAGGGAATCTTTTTAGAGATCTGTAATGTCTCGTAACTCGTAATAGCGAAGAATAAGCTAAGAAACTAAAAGTAATCACTTTTGGAAATAAAGGGGGAAATTTTGAAAATTTCCTAAGTTAAGGAAATGAGTTTTACTCATTTTCAAACGTCAATAACTTCTAGCTCAAGATGAGTTAGATTCTGTTCTTGATATGATTAGAAGGACATTGAGAGAACTATCCAACGCCGCCGAGTTTGCGCAATTTTCATATTGTATGAAGGATATATGCCTATCAGAAGTTGGGATGTTGTATTGATGAATCCATAGTTAAGGAAGGGAAAACTAGTCTTTTCACCCATTTATTTCGTATATCATTTTAGGGATTTATTTGGGGTAAAAACAAGTTTTAGTCATATTAGAAAGTTTAACTTTACGCTTAGGGCTAGGAGAAGAGAGAAGAGAAGAAGGAAAAGGGAGAAAGATCAAGGTTTCGCCAAGAACGCCAAGGAATTGCGAGTAGAATAAGTCCGGTGATCCCTATCAAGGTATGTGAGATCTTTCGTGTAGGCTTAATTCATCCACACACCAAAACTATTTAAATTTAGTGGTTTCAGAATTGTTTACATGATTAGAAGTGAATTCTTATTGAATATTGTCGAATCCCTATTTAGTTGAGTTGTTTGAATGCCCATTGATGTTTATTCATCGTTTGTGATGTTTTTTTAGAGTTAAGATCTATCGGGTATTGAAGGTATAGATTATTCTAAGGGTTTGGGGAAAAGAACTATGGAGGTGTAGGGGATCTAGCGTTGAAAAACGAAAAGAAAAGTTTGCAGCACTAGGCGCGGCGCGCCCCATATGCGCCAGGGGGCCTGCGTGGTGTGCCTGCTTTGCGCCAAAAAGGTTCCTCAGACAATCTGGTCTTGCGCGGGGGGGCCAGATGCACCCGAATCGATGTTTTTCGCCCAGTTTTTGTAGCTTAGCCTTTTGAAGTGCTTCTAAGGTAATTTAACACATTCTAGTTATTCTAATTACTTCAAATGATTTCTAATCACCTAGAAATCATCAAAGAACACAAATCATAACCACGAATCCATAATCCAATTCAAGAAAAGTTAAGATCAAAGTCAAAGAAGTTAAAAGTCAAGTATAAAGTTAAGAAGGTAATCCAAAGCAAAGTTCTAAAAGGTTTTCAAGAGTCTTTATTAAAGTTTTTACTTTGTTTTATGGCTCAAGTTTCAAGTTAAAGTGAAGTGTAAAAGTTGATGTCTTTTCTTCAAAAGAAATATAAGGGAACTAAGTATTGTTTATTTCAGAAAAGTTATAAGTGAAGTATGTATTCCCTAAAAAATTTGGAAATGTTTTCACATTTAAGTTAATAGGAAACTAAGATTTCCCAAAAGAGATTTGAACAAGAAAAGGGAACATTGATTCCAAGAGTGCTTTTAAAGCTAAGTGTTGAGCAATTATCTTCAACCCAAATAAAGGAATATGTTTTTAAAAGTATAAGCTAAAGTATATTTTGGGAATAGCATTGAGCTACGATGTGGGGATGAAAGTTCATACTCAAGTCTCTATGTAAACCATGTAGCCATCATGGGTATTAATGGGTCGGACCTTTTAGATGATCACGTAAGTTAAGCTAGTGTATCCACTAAGTTAATGAGTTCTATGCGACGACAAAGTATAGGATAGTTCTAGCAGCGTGGTCAAGAAGTTTGTAACACCTCGGAATTTCAAATAGCTAGGAATCATCTAAAAAACTACAATTGATCACTTTTGGAAAGAAAAGGAAAAAAGTCAAGAAAATTTCCTAATTTTAAAAAGTGATTTTTGATCATTTTCAAATGACCAGAACTTTTAGTTCAGGATGAGTTAAAGGGTACTTCCTTTTAAGGTTGAAAAGCCCTTGGAAAGATCTTTACAACAGCCTGAGTTTGCACAATTTTAATATAGTATGAGGGAGATACGCCTTTCGCAAGTTGGGTTGTTGAAATAAGAGAAGTCCAATTCAGGATTTTAGTAAGGGCAAAATAGTATTTTTACCCGTTTATTCCCTAAATCATTTTAAGGGTTAATTGGATTAAAAACAAGTATTTGTCAAATTAGAAAAAGTATTTTCACGCTTAGGGCTTCGTAGAAATGAGAAAAGATAAATAAGGGAGAAAAAAGCAAGATTTCGCAAAGAACGCCAATAGATTCCAGAGAAATTTGACGGGGGTGATCTCTATTAAGGTATGTGAGATCTTTCGTGTTGGATTAATTCATCCACACATCAATCTTGCTTAAGTTTTGTAGTTTTGGAGTTGCTCATATGATTTGAAGTTAGTTCCTGATAAACCTTGTTGAATGTCTTTTGGTTAAGTTGATTGAATACCCATTGATGTTGATTAGTAGTTTTTAATGTCATTTATGAGTTAGATCGATTGGGTATTGATAGTATTGATGATCCTAAGGGTTTTTGGATAGAATTATGGAGATTTAGGCGTTTTGGGATTTGAAAACGAGTTGAAAAATCCATGAGACGCACTTGGGAAAGCTAGGCGCATCGCGTCTGCAGTGCACCTGAAATTGGCCTCAGTCAACTGAAGCCTGGCGCGGTGCGCCAGAATCAAGCGTCAATCAACTGAGGCTGGCACGACACGCCGCAATTACGCCCAACCCGACATTTTTCGTCCAGTTTTCGTTGTTTAGTCCTTTTAGCTCCTTCAAAGGTACATTAACATCTTCCAATGATTCCAGTTACTCCAAATGATTTCTAAACACCTAGAAATCATCAAAGAACTCAAATCATAACCTTGAATTCATGATTCAATTCAAGGAAAGTTAAGGTCAAGATCAAAGAAGTTTGGAAGTCAAGTATTAAGCTAAGAAGTAAGTAAAAGTAAAGGCCTTAAAGGTTTTAAAGAGTATTATTTTGACATTTTAACTTTGTTTTAAGACTCAAGTTCAAGGTAATTAAAGAGTAAGTTGAAGTTCTTTTCTTCAAAGGTATATGGGGAATAAGTATTCCCAAAGAGACTTGAAATGCTTTAATATTTAACTAGTAAGGAAACAATGATTTCCAAGGAGCCTTAGGGCAAGTTATTAAAAAAGAACTATAGCTTTCTAAAAGAAGCAAGCAGGGGAACTATGATTTCCAAGATAGACTTGAGCTAAGTATTTTGAGCACTAATCTCAAAATGATAGATGCAGTATGTTTTTAAAACATAAGAGCCAGCATATTTTGGGAGTAGTATTGAGCACCGATATGGGGAGAGTTCAGAAAATTTACAGCCCCCTTAAACCATGTAGCCACCATGGGCAAAAAAGGTTCATACTTTTTAGATAAACCCTTTTCATAGTATACTACTGGATCCATCCGGCAGATCATGTCTTGTACCTTTGGACGGGTATAGGATGCGCTAGCACTGTGAGGTAGATCGTTGTATCACCACTATAGCTATTAAGTGATGATTGTCGGTTAGATAAACTCCCACAAAAGTTATTGTATTCTTATATACATCACTTTACTTGTATTTTTATATACATGTCAGATTTAATTGTATCTTGCATACATTCAGAGATTTCAGTATGTTTTGAGACAATTTTTTGTATATTGCACTTACTTTTAAATTGCATTATATTGATTGAGTTAAGTTATTCATGAGTTGATCAGAGCTAAGGTAAGTGTTCCTTGTTACTCTTTTTCAAGATTAAGTGTTGTTAGCATTCAAACTCGCATACTCGTATATTCAATGTACTGATTCAAGTAGGCCTGCATCGTATTATGATGCAGACCCAGGTTGCAGGTAACTAGGATCAGCTTTCGGTGCACCGTTGATCCAGTGAGCAGCTCAAAGTCATTTGGTGAGCCTCCATTCATTGCGGAGGACATCCGTATCATTTCTCTATATGATTTAGTTTTCAGTTATTAGGATGATTAGGGGTCATGTCCCTACATCCATCTTTATTTTAGAGTTTTCATAGATAGATAATGTTAGTTTCTTGGGTCGTTCATTTCATTTGTAAAGACATGAAGTTGCCTTTTTGGATAAGTACTATTTTAAAGTTATTCTTAAGTTATATTTTATTTTTAAGTCTTCCTCTAAGTTAGGAAAGCCAGGCCAACGGTTCGCTCAAGGCCAGGAAATGTCATTGGATACTAGACACGTCCAGGGTGTAGGCTCAGGGTGTGACAACATTGTATCACCACTTAGGCTCATAGTGGTGGTTGTCGGTTAGAGAATCTCCCACATAAACTATATTGCTTTATATATAAGTAAAGTTGAGTTTGTTACTACAATTTCTTTAACAAATTAAGTGTTTACATAGTTTTACAATCTTTTATCTATATCTATATATATATCTATATATATATCGCATGTGTCTTACTGCTTTAGATTTAGTCAAGTTATTCATGAGTTTAGAAGACCAAATGTAAGTGTTTCTTCTTACTCTTTTCAAGCTTAAGTTTTGTTATCATTCCAACTCGCATACTCGTAAATTCGATGTATTGATGTCATTTGGCATTCATCATATCATGATGCGGATGCAAATACCAGGATCAGCACTATCTAGCGCCTCTTTGATCCAGTTGAACACTAGCAGTCAGTGGTTAGCCTCTTTGCATTCTTGAGGTCACATTTACATATTTTAAATTTTTATTTATAGGAGTTTGTGGGGTCTACCCCAATATCAATTTTAGTACTATAGAGGATTCACAGACAGATAGTCAGTGAGATAGTTCAGTTTTGAGTCTCTTTTTATTTGTATTTCAGATATTCTATTGTGAGACTTAAGTGCCTTTTTGGCCAAGACATTTATTTTAAGTTATCTTTGCGATAATATTTCTTGCGTTATATTGATTAATGTCTTCCATTGAGTTAAGTAAGTCAGGACAAGGGTTCGCTCAAGGCTGGCAATGATCATTGGGTGCCGACCACATCCATGGTGTAGGCTCGAGGCGTGACAAGATCCACTCTAACCATGAAAAGACTATGAAAGAAGTGAGATAGTTCCTAAATATTGCAGCCTCATAATTATAGATGTGGCACACTTTATCTCGATAACTAGGACTCGATAGAAACAACTTCATAGGCTACATAGGAATCTTCAAATTTGTATTCTGATACCAAATTTGTCATGCCCGAGCCTATACCATGGACATGGCCGACACTCGAAAACCATTGTTGTCCTCGAGCGATCCCTTAGCCTGGCTTATTTACTCAGTGGAAGACTAAAATACAAGAGAATATACTCAAGGAGTAACTAAAAACATAATAACTTAGCCAAAACGGCAACTTAAGTCTTAAATTTATACAACTTAAATGAATAAGAGAAAAGAACTAATGTGATATGTCTACGAAGCCTCTAAAATAAAGATGGATGTTGGGACAGGATCCCCAATGATCCTAACAACTGAAATCTAAGCAAAACAACAATAAAAAGAAGTCCTCGGGAATGAAAGGAGGCTTACCAACTGACTCAAAGCTGCTCATTGGATCAACGGTGCACCGAGTGCCGATCCTACATACTTGTGTATGCATCATCAGACGATGGATGCCAAATGGCATGAGTACATTAAATGTACAAGTATGTGAGTTGGAATTCTAAAACAACTTAAGCTTGAAAGGGAGTAAGAAGGAAGCACTTACATTGGCTTTGCTCAACTCGTGGATACTCAACTCAATATAAAGCAGTAAAAATGTGATATATATATATATATATATATATATATATATATATATATATATATATATGTATGTATGTATGTATATACACACACCAAACCTTAAAGAAACTGAAAACAATCTTAGTTCATTAAATATAAAGCAATAACAAACTTAACTTTACTTATCTAAAGTAACATAACTTTTGTGGGAGATTCTTTAACCGACAACCATCACTATGAGCCTAAGTGATGGTACAACGTTTTACCTCACGCTAGCGAGGACCATCCTATACCTTGCCATCTGTATAGTACATTACCTAACTTAGTGGATCAACTATCTTAACTTAAGTGATCATCTAAAAAGTATGATCCTTTAATGCTCATGATGACTGCATGGTTTATGGAGACTTAGGTTATTAGGAACTCGCATCCACATATCGGTGCTCAGTACAACTCCAAAAAATATACTTAGATCATGTATTTATAAAACAAATTCTTTCTCTAGGTTGAGATAATTGCTTAACACTTCTCTTTATAAGATCTTGGAATCAATGTTCCCTTTTCTTTCTCAAATCCCTTTTGGGAAATCTTAGTTTCCTCTTATCTTAAATGTGAAAAACATTTATAAACTCTTAGGGAATACTTAGTTCCCTTATAGATTTTGAGAAATGAACTCTACTCTTACTTTTTTCTTAGCTTGAAACATGAATCTTAAAAAAAATCTTATGGAATACTTAGTTCCCTTATAACTTTTTGAGAAATGAACTCAACTCTTTGCTCTTTACTTAACTTAAAACATGAGTCTTAAAAAAACTCTTAGAGAATACTTAGTTCCCTTATAACTTTTGAGAAATCAACTCAACTCTTTGATTTTACTTAACTTGAAACTTGAGTCTTAAAAACAAATTTAAACGTTGTTTAGGACTTTTGAAAAATTTTAAGAACTTTGCTTTGACTTGCCCTTTAACTTATAGACTTGACTCTTAACTACATTGATTTTGATCTTAACTTTCCTTGAATTAGATTATGGATTCAAGGTTTATGATCTCATGTTTATTATGATTTCTTGATGTTTAGATGTACCTTAGAGTGTTGGAATAAACTAAGAAACATAGATACATCACTTAGGAACTATTACGAAAAGATGGGGGAAGAATGGGGAGAACTAGCGCCCCTGGCACTCTGAGATGCGCGGGGCGCCTGCCCTAAAAGTTTAAAGAAATTTTCTTGGCACTCTGGCTGTCGCGACACACCAGATTCCAAAGTTAAAAGGAACTTTTTTAGCGCTCTAGTAGGCGCGGTACCCCAGCTCTTGCCCAGAAAATCTCCGACTTTTCTCCTTTTTTTTCATGTCTAAACTCTCTAAAGTTACATGGTTCTTTACCCAAACATATAGGATCATTAGTACTATAAATACCCAATAGATTTAACTCAAAAAACAACCATAAAACACGAATCAAAATCAACACTAGGCATTCAACAATTCAAGCAACAAGAATCCGACAATGTTATTCAAAACATCACATATCAATATGCAAACAACTCACCAATCACTAAATTGAAACAAATTTGGTGTGTGGGTGAACTAACCCAACACTAAAATATCTCCCATACCTTTATAGGGTTCACCCCTAACGAATTCCACTCGCAAAGATTGACGTTCTTGCTGAATCCTTGACTTCTCTCTACCTTCCTTTTCTTTTCTCTCTTCTCCAAGCCGTAAGCGTAATTCTTATTTTTCTAAACAGAATTCAATTTAGTTTTTTACCCCAATAAATCCCAAAAAACGAATTAATTAAATTAGGGAAGGAAAAGACAACTTTGTCTTTCCCAAATGCGGATTGGACTTTTCTTAATCGAATAACCCAACTTCTGAAAGGCATATCTCATCAAACGATATCGAAATAACGCAAAATTAGCGGCGTTGGAAAGATTATCCTAAGGGCTTTCCAACCAAATATAGAACTACTCCTAACTCATTTTGAGCTAGGAACTATGTTAATTCGAAATGACAAAAACTCACTTTCCTAACATAGACAATTTTCCAGATGTTTCTTATTCTTTCCAAATACATATTTCAATATTTTAACCTCTTTTCTAGTCGTTTCTAGTTGCGAGATGTTACATTATAGAGGAGACATGTGATAACAGTTGCATTAAAGAAAAGAAGACAAAGGTTTCCAATTCCATGGGAAAAGACTTCAGTGGAAGTAGAACTGGTAAAGGGATTGATGGAAAAGATAGAGGTAAGAAGAAAGAGCGAGCTAGACAAGATATAGATTGCACTATGTCTCAACATAGTGTATATGTTGAACATATTGGACCAACCTCTCTCCTTCTCTATATATGTTAACTAGTCCTTTGTCGTTGAGACGTCTTGCTGTGTTCCACTAATGGGACTTGCATTTGTTTAGAATAGACAACATGGTACTGGTGACTTCCATGTTATGGTATTGGTTTCCTTGTATATAGTTCGAATCTTCAACGAACATCGTCATTAACCTTTCTTAAATTGTTCGTAGGTAAATTGTTCAATAATTTGTGACTAAATAGGATTAGAAATGGATTTTTTTGTTTAGCTATAAATATATCAATCGCTAATTTCCATTTTTAATCGGTTATTATGTGAAAAGACAATTAAGAAGATCTTGAAATGAATGCAACAAAAGGTTGCCAAATAGACAAATTCCTTTTTGAAGAATCTTGATGAGCATAGGCACCATGCTGAAACACAATGTAATCTAGATCTTGTCAAATCATTCTCCCTTTTTCCATTAGTCCCTTCGCTAGCTGTGCTTTTGCTAAAGTCTTTTTCCATAGACTTGGATACCTTGTTTTCATTTATTTTTTCCAGAGTTATATATCACATATCTATGATATGATATGTGGGGGAAGGTTGTGTCTTCGAATTCTAGAATTCACTCTATTTCCTCTTAAGGGAGCCTTTTGTGTCACATCTAAATAATGGCTTTCTGAACTTTATTCTCAAGTCAAATTTTTCAATAAATCAATCTTTTGCGGCTTCTATTTGTAGATGTCACTAACCTTTCCTTATACCACGGTTGATAAAACAGTGCCCCCAATTGGATTGTCATCGTAATTACATCATCTCTCCTACAAATTTTAGCTGTAGAACTATCCAAATCTATCTCTGATATGATTCACTTCTTGGAATTTTCTATACATACAAAAAATGTCACATAGAGTTAAGAGAAATTCAAGGATTTTTTTAAGATCAAAATATGATAGCTTAAGATATACCCCAATCAGGATGTTTCTGAAGTGATCTTATCTTCTCATTTTCTTACATATTCGCTTCTCTAAATTTGAGCTACTTGGCAGGACCACCAGTTGATGGACATTTTTATCACTCGGAGAATTAGTAGTTGTTGGAATATATACTATTTACTATATCTTAATATATAATATTTATCATAGAATAAATATTTATTCAGTTTTAATAGATCATATATTCGTTTATGGTGTGTGCTAACTTATATAGTAGATGATTTAGTGTGTATAGTTTTAGATTATTCACGGAGGATTAAATTTGTTCTTATAAGTATGAAGTTTTTTGTTCGCAATATAAGATGGAAATTTGATATGCAATCGGTAAGATTGTAGCACAAGATTATATATAATTTATCTTCAGTATGTGAAAGATATAGTTCCAACTTCTTGCACAAGTGCATTTCGTATGTATTGAACAGAACCGAGTAGAGATAGTTGTTTTAGACTGGCAGGAAATATATATTCTCAAGACTATTAAATGTACTTATATTCTTAATTATGATCTGTTTATACATTATTTATCATTTTGATTTATTAAATGATGAGATTCTTAGATGGGTTAATATGTCTGGTAGATTGGATAATAAAAACGTAAATTGGTGAAATAACGGGAAGGCAACGAAGTTCAGTTCATGAAATAAGTTAAGAAATACTTTAAAGGAAATGAATCATTGAGTTAAATTCATCAGTAATTTAATTTATTGACTACTATCTGTAATCTATGTCATTTAAGTTCCTCATCTTGGAATTTTCTATATATACAAAACATGTCACATAAAGTTAAGAGAAATTTAAGGATTTTGTCAAGTTGAAAATAAGATAGCTTAAGATATGGCCCCATCAAGATGATTCTCAAGCGATCTTCTCTTTCTCATTTTTATTACGTATCTGCTACTATAAATTTGAGCTACATGGAAGGCCCACCACTTGATAGTCATATTTATCAGTGGGAGAATTAGTAGTTGATGGGATATATATTATTAACATATCGTAAGATATATAATTTATTATAGAATAAATGTTTAATCAGTTTTAATAGATCATATATTCATATATGGAGTCTATATCTACTTGTTATAGTATATGATTTAGTTTGTTGAGTTTTAGCTTATACACAGAGGATTAAATCATTGGTTCTTTAATTTGTAAGTTTTTTATTTAAAATATCAGATGGAAATATAGTTCAAACTTATTGTGCTAACGCATTTTGTATGTAGTGAGCGGGACTGAGTGGCAATAGTTGATTTAAACTGGCTCACAAAAACATATTATCTAAACTATTATATGTACTTATACTCTTAATCTAGATATAACTAGTATGAACTATGTGTGTGTATATGATTTACTGTGTTAAGTTTTAGCTTATACACAGAGGATTAAATCATCGGTTCTTTAATGTGTAAATTTTTTATTTACAATATAGGATGGAAATATAGTTCAAACTTATTGTGCTAGCGCATTTGTATGTATTGAGCGGTACAGAGTGGCAATAGTTGATTTAAACTTGCTGACAAAAACATATTATCTAAACTATTATATGTACTTATACTCTTAATCCAGATATAACTAGTATGAACTATGTGTGCGTATATATATATATATATATATATATATATATATATATATATATATATATATATATATATATATATATATATATATATATTAATTATCATTTAATTTATTAAAGGTGAGATTCTGAGATTGATATATATATATATATATATATTAATTATCATTTAATTTATTAAAGGTGAGATTCTGAGATTGGTAAATATGTCTGATAGATTGGATGATAATAATATATATTGGTGAAATAATATGTTTGTCGATGAAATTCATGTATTGTTATATGGATTGATTGATATGTCTTATTGAGTAGCATATATATAAGTTTTCATCGTGTCAAACCTTGCAAGTTGATTAGTGAATCCGGCACATGAAATAAGTTAAGTAGTGTTTTAAAAGAAATTAATTGTTGAATTAAACTTTGTCATTAATTTAATTTAATGATTAGTTTCTGTAATCTTAACATAGAGGATTACATATGTATTTAATGGGGAATTTTGAAATATAAATAGAAGAGTGCAATTACGAATTTCTAGTAGAATGATTTGTAATTTATTGTTGTAAGAATAGTTCAAAATAATTATTTACAATTATTTTTATAATAGGAAGTCTCAATAATTAAATCTGTAGTCCCTACAATGCACATAATTAACTAGAACTCAAAATCCAAATTTTAAGGAGAAAAGAGTAGACTAGTGTAAAGAAAACAATCGTGTATTTTTCTGGTTGAAGAAAATAGACTGTATTTTGTTCTCCTTTTTTAATTGGGAAGAAATATCTATAAGTAGGAATTCTCTCAACCTAGAAAAAGACTAAATACTTGCATTCATATATGCCCACCAAAGTATTGAGAGAGTACGAGTGTGAATTTGGGGTAGCCGTTGTCTATCTTCTGGATTCAATTGATGATCTGTCTAACTTGGGAATACACTTGAAGGAAGATCTATCTAACTTGTGGATTCACTTGAATGTATCTGTTCACCCTTCAAGCAGTAATTCTTCAATGAGATTTCAACAAGTTTATGCGCTCTAGCATAATTGTATACGATGTAGCACAACAGACTTGGTTATGTATTAATCATTCTGGAAGTAAGATTCTGTTATGCTTTCATTGTGCATATATTTTTTCACAATTGGCATCAAGATCTAAATTTGCATCTAAATATACAGCCTAATGTCATAACCCACCATTTCATAATTTAAACGAGGTATAATATTAAGTGGGAAGGATCTACAGTTAGGGAGAGGTTAGTGGAAGTCTCTAAAATTTTCTGTATCTTTCCTTAGAAGCCCCTACAATGCCTTGTAATTCTCTACACTAGAAGAGAGTTCTACAAGAGTGACTAGATAGTTTTTTCGAAAGCCTTGGAATTCTCTAGACTAATAGAGAATTCTAGAACATGGACCAAAGTGTAATTAAGTAGGGACTTAATAAAGTAAAAAACTAATTACTCCTTAGCCCTTAGGAAGTAGTATAAATAGAAGGCCCTCTCATTTGTAAATCATCACTCAAGTTGTAAAGCTTTCTTCCAAGTTATATAAAGCCTTCTTCCAAACTTCTAAAATCATTCTAAGTCTTATTTGCGTTCTCTTAGTAATCTTAGTCTTAAAGGCTTGTTTGAGCTTACAAGATTATATAATAATAGTGAGTAAGTTGTCAAGCGCCGCACGGAGCATAAAGGAATACTCCAAGTATGTGCCACTAATCTAGATAAACATATTTTTTATCAAGTATATGAGTACATCCTTTTTGTTTGTATTATCGTATACAAAGACAGAAAAGGAAGTCCAACATTGCATGTGTCGGCAGCAGGTGTGTTGACAACGCTTGTAATACTATTTGGCAAAGTTAATGTGTAATATTTATCAAATAATTATATTGATAGAGTTGACCTACATGTGCTTGTTACTTTCGATTAGCCAAGAATAAATTGTTTTTATAAAAACAATTTTTTTTTTACGACAAAAGTAGATTGTTCAAAACTAGTTTTGACCATAGAATTCATTAATATTTTTGAGTGGAAATTATTGTACTAATTTGTTCACTTTTCCAAAACTTCAAAAGAAAAGGAGAAATATATATAATTGATGAAGTGAAAGTAACAACTATTGTTGTCATCATTGTATTAGGATAGTTTTCCATTTTCTAATTTCTTTCTCTCTTTTATAATTATATGAGCTTTTATTTCTTACATATGCATGTATAATTTAAAGAATTAATTATTGATAAACAATTCTTATGAAACTAATTATTTATTTGAAATCACGAAAAATGCATATATATATATATATATATATATATATATACTGAGCATTATGATTAACAAATAAGATACACTAAGGTTGTTTATTTGTTTAAGTCATTAGAACATACTCAATATAACAAGTATAAGTTGTCCTAAATAAATGTATACTACTAAATGTTTGTTTACTCAAGTGCATATTAAAATTTAGATACTACTTACCATTAATTAATTCATGGGAATTGATATTAAAGATTTTCATTGATATGAAAGTTAAAAATGTAATATCATGAAGTGCGTAATCAATAGGAAAATTTGCGATAAATAGGTGTTGTATGTCTTAATAAAAGGAAATACACAACATTATGCTCATGAGATAATTATTATAATAAAATGAAATTTGAGTCAAATTGTTTTAATCTTCAACAAGTCCTCTAAAAATGATTATTTATTAATTTGGTCATACTTTACGTGGTCATGAAATATTTTTATCTCTGATTGAGTTGAAAATTGATGGTTCCCTTTAAAACCGATTAGATGAGTTTTAAGTAGGTTGTCAGATTAAAATTTGATATGAACATGATAAGCATTCGTTATATTTGTTATGTTTATGTTGAATTTGGAATATGATTGTACAAATTTATTTATCATGAATTTACTTGTGAAATGTAGGTCATATTGTTTTAATTTCTAAAGATTCTTAAATCACTTGAATTTAAATTTGGTCATAGCTTTTGGAATAATTTTTTAAACTAAACTTCAATTGACCTCAAATTTTGTAAGGTAATTGATAAAGGCTTAGTAAGAAGTACTCATTGCTATGTGGTTATGATTTTAGAATCCTTCTTTGGAATTAAATTGAGATTTAGTATGAATGACTTCCTTTATATCAATTTTATTTATGTTATATGTAGTACATTAATACACATATCGAGTTAACATAAATTGATATATGACATGTCTATAGATCTTATTTTCTTTTAGAAATCTTTTGATATGAATTTGATCATAACTTTGGAGATAAATATTTTTCTTGAACTCTGCTTCTATGAAATTTGGTAGGCTCATCAGAAACGATAAAATTTAAAACTCTCAGTGTTATGAAGTGATTTGACAATTTGAGGTTGTTTAGATAATATGTTTATATACTTTGTACTCTTAAAATAAATATTCGTAAAACTACTTGACTATGATATAGTGGTGATTGACATTGTTCTTTATGGTCTTCATGACTAAATTTTACTGAGGTATTAATTTATGTGTTGTCTTAGACCTTACTCCATATCATATGTTAATACAAGTCTTCAAAACTTAATCTCTATTTTTGATCATTTGTGATGACTCGCCCTATCTCACTAATATTAGATTGGATCGGTGAGTCTAGGGATAATGATATTGACTTTGCATGATTAACATATACTCTCCATCTGAGTTATCTTTTGATGTAAATTTGTTACAGTGAATATCTTATATCACAAATGTAACCTCCCGTAACTTGTAATAGGCAAGAATAAGATTAGAAACCAAAAATAACCTCTTTTGGAAAGAATAGGAAAAATATCTCGAAAATTTCCTAAGTGTAAAAAGTGAATTTTGGCCATTTTCCAACGGCCATAACTTCTAGCTCAGGATGAGTAAGAGTTAGTTCATTAAATGGTTGGAAAGATCTTTACAATGCCGCCGAGTTTGCGCATTTTTGATATAGGATGAGGGTCATATAACTATCGAAAGTTGGGCTGTGGGACTGAGGAAGGTCCCAATCTGAATTTTAGTAAGGGTAAAGTAGTCTTTTCACTCTACTATTTCCTATTTTGTTTTAAGGGTTTATTAAGGGTAAAACTAAGTCTTAAGTCAGTTTAGAAAATTAGAATAGGCTTAGGGCTTGGGAGAAAAGAGAAGAGAAGAAGGAGAAAGGAGAAAAGGCCAAGAATTCATCAAGAACGCCAAGATATTTGAGTGGAATTCATCGGGGGTGATCCCTATAAGGTATGTGAGATCTTTCTGTGTTGGTTTAGTTCACCCACACACCAATTTCTTTAATTCAGCGAAGTTTGAATAGATAGAATGATGAACATTGAACTTCTTGATGAATAATGGTTAAATTCTTATTTGTTGAGTTGTAGTATGTTTTAGTTGATTGGATTCGTGTTTCGAGGTAAATTTTCGGGTCTACCCTATTAAGTGAGGTTATTAGTGATCCTTAGTGGTTGGGGTAAGATCCATGGAAGTTTAGAAGGTTTAGAGATGAAAAATGGAGAAGAAAAGTCAGAGGTCCCGTCTGAAAGACCCTGGGGCACCGCGCCAGCCTGAGCACCTCAGACCAGAGTCTGTCTGTCAGGCTAAATCTGGCACTCCACGCCTCTTAGAGCGCCAAGGACGCCTGGATACCCCATTCTTTCCCTATCTTTTCGTACTAGTTCCGAAGTGATGTACCTACAATTCCTATTTGATTCCTATCCTCTAATGTACATCTAAACATCATGAAAGCATCCCTAAACATGAATCATGAATCTTGAATCCATAATTAAATTCAAGGAAAGTTAGGATCAAAGTCAAGGAAGTTAGACGTCAAGTCTAAAGCGATGAAGTAAGTTAAAGTAAAGTTTCTTAAAGTTTCCAAGAGTCTTATTTAAACATTTTAACTTCGTTTTAAGGCTAATGCTTTGAGTTGAAGAAAGAGTAAAAGTTGATATCTTTCCTTCAAAGAAGTATAGGCGTACTAAGTATTCCCTAATGAGTTTATTAAGATAAAAACTTTCAAGTCAAGTAAAGAGTAAAGAGTTGAGTTCAATTCTCAAAAGACATAAGAGAACTAAGTATTTTCTAAGAAGTTTATAAATGTTTTTACATTTAAGTTAAAGGGAAAATAAGATTTCCCAACAGAGTTTTAAACAAGAAAAGGGAACATTAATTCCAATAGGGCTTTAAAAGATAAAAAGGGTTGAGAAAATTATCTCAACCAAGAGGATGGAAGTTATTTTCAAAGCATGAGCTAAAGTATATTTTGGGAGTAGTATTGAGCACCGATCTGGGGATGAGAGTTCATATTAACTCAAGTCTTTATGTAAACCATGTAGCTCTCATGGGTATTAATGGTTCATACTTTTTAGATGATCAGATAAGTTAAGCTTGTGGACCCACTAGGTTAATGATATTCTATGCGACGGCAAAGTATAGGACAGTTCTGGAAGTATGGGCAAAACATTGTATCACCACTGATGCTTAGAGTGGTGGTTGTCGATTAGAGAATCTCCCACAGAAACTATATTACTTTCATAAATAGGTAAAGTCTAGTTTGTTATTGCATTTCTTTAATGAACTAAGATGTTTACTATTTTACAAGCTTTATATACATCACATGTGTTTTAAATGGCTTTATATACATATATTGAGTTGAGTAATTCCTTAGTTGAGTAGAGCAATGTATGTTCATCTTATTCTCATCAAGCTGAAGTTGTTGTTAGCATTCCAACTCACATACTCGTACATTCAATGTACTAATGCTAGTTGACCTGCACCGTGTTATGATGCAGACACAGGTAACTAGGATCTGCATTTGGTGTTCTGTTGATCTAGTAAGCAGCTCAGAGTCAGTTGATGAGCCTCCCATCATTCCGAAGGACATCTTCATCATATCATTTAGATATTTGATTTAGTTTTTAGTTATTAGGATGATTCGGGGTCCTGTCCCAACATCCATCATTAATTTAGAGGCTTCATAGACATAAAGTGTATGTTTTATTTAGTCGTTTCATTTCATTTGTAAACGATAAGAGTTGAAGTTGCCATTTTGGCTAGGTATTACATTTAATGTTATTTATTGAGTTATCTTTTCAGTTTAACTTTTCTGCTGAGTTAAGTAAGTCAGGTCAAGCATTCGCTCAAGACCAGCAATGGTCATTGTGTGCTGGGAATGTCCAGGGTATAGACTCGGGGCGTGACAAACATGGTATCAAAGCACTGAGTTCAAGAGTTCTAGGGGGGTCTATGAAGTCGTGTCCGTAGATTCTTAGTCATCGATGTGAAGCGTGCCACATCTATGATTAGAAGGCTGCGACATTTAGGGATTTCTTCACTTATTTCATATTCCTTTTCATGTGTTAGAGTTTATATCTAAGAAGTTTCCCCCTAATTCATTCTTGCGAGTGTTTCAGCTCATCATGCCTTCACAAAGAGCAGTCAGAGGTCGACCATCCAGAAGAAATGTCGAAGATCCAGAGGTACCTAATGCACCGAATATTCAAGGAAAATTCACCAACGCTGAATTCCGTGATGCTATCCGGATGTTAAGCCAAGTTGTGACCCACCAAGTCGGACATCAATGAAGATCTCGACTAGAAGGGGATCACACTTCAAAGATTTGGGAATTCCTAAGGATAAATCCATTAAGCTTTTCTGGTTAGATTACTACTCCGGATCCGGAGAACTTTGTGGAAGAGTTGAAGAAGGTATTCAATGTGATGCATGTGATTGATGCTGAGAGAGTTTAAGTAGGAGCATATCAACTCAATAATGTGGCAAGGACTTCGTTCAATCAGTGGATGGAGGGCAGAGATGAGGATACCCCACATCCAAGTTGAGCCTGCTTTGAAAAAGCTTTCTTGGGGCATTTCTTTCCCTAGGAACTGAACGAAGAAAAGGTACGGGAGTTCCTTATTCTGAAAGACAACTCCTTTAGTGTCATGAATATGGTTTGAAGTTCACCCAACTGTCTCACTATGCTCCTGATATGGTTAAAGATATCAGAAGCTGAATGAGCTTGTTTGTTGCTCGCTTGCGTCAGGCATCAAGCAAAGAAGGCAGACTTGTCATGCTTATTTGAGACATGGACATTTCAAGGTCATTGGTCTATGTGCAGGAGGTAGAGGAAGAGAATCTTAGGGACAAAAAGGATTACAGGAACAAAAAAGCCAAGACTGGAATGAGTCTGCACAGCAAATAGGTGGTTCGAATCGACCACAATTCTAGAAAGAGAATGGGCATGCACCATCATCTACTAGTGCATTTGCGCCCCATAAACAAATGGCATATTGGCGTTACCTATTGACACTAGGTCTAGCTCCAACGACAAAAAGTGAGGCAGGATTTACGTCAAGCCACGACGTTAAATAAGGCGCTTCTTGAGAAGGCAACCCAAGGTCGTAACTGTAGGATATTACTTTTATAAATAATGGTGTGTTCATGTTGCATGTCAAAATGAGGAAAGTATGGAAAATATCAGGTTGGCGAGAAGAAGATCCATTCAATGAGACGCCAAACAAGTCGGCGAAGCCAGCTTATTTTCCTTTGTTTGTACCAATGAAAGAATATTGCATAGCCTGGCAAACTTGAAATGCAGCTTGGCGCATCATCAACATGTTAGGCGATCTCGATGTAGACCACCGATTTTATCCCCAAAGTATTGATGATTTTGCAGAATAGGCGGGATAAATGGCTTGTATGCTTTTCACATAATGGGTCGGCGAGTGTGACTAACGTCGGGGAATGGAGGACTGGAAGGGATAAAAGTAGCTCCTCAACGGTTATATAAAGGTCAGAGGTCAAATTTTCTAAAATCTATCACTTTCCCTCGTTTTGAACCTCTCAAAAATCACTCCAATGGTATTATTTTATAGATTCTTTCTTTAAATTAGTATTGTAGTTGATAATCAATTATGTGGGATTGGTTTCATTAGTCACCTAGAATTACTAAAATGACTTTATCGGCATCAAATGTTATCTTCTAAAACCCCAAATTTATTTTTGATAGTTTTGAAATATTTTGCAAGTTAGTATTAGGATGACGTGTACTGGGCCTTTCTAACAGAAATAGGTTGTCGATATGCTATTTGAAATTTGAAAATTTTTGCCTAAAATACTTAAATATTCGAAGGTCTTGGTGTTTATGCTTTGTATTTATTGAAATCACAATGGGTGTTGCTTAATTGTTGTCATGTTGTTTGGGTGAAGCCTAAGTAACCCACGTTTTGTTCTACATAACGAAAATTATCCACTGAGGGGACATGTGAGAACTTCCTTAAGGATAAGAATAGTTAAATGACAAAAAAATTCAAAATCGGAGAAAGTATGAGTACTCCGAGATGATGGGAAGTGCGGGTTTTAGGTAATTTCAGGTTTGCATGCCTTGATGTTATTTTTGTTGATCGTAAAGGTGGTTTTGAGAATCAGTTTGAAAGTCAGGCACGTGGTGTCAGCATCTCGCCGAAAGACTCGGTGGTTCGCTTAATGATTATAGATCCCCCTTACTTTAAGTCCTTATTACTGTAAATTCTGTCACTTTTGGCAGAAACATTCATGATCGCCGAAGAACTCAGCATTTCGCCGATAGAACTTTAGATCACCCTATAAATGATCCATTTTCCCTCTTAATGTATCTTTTGGTAGACAACTTTTTCATCGTTGAAATTAGTTTGCAACTCGCCAAATTGATTTTTCCGTCCCAGATTTGCCTAAGTTGTAAGATGATCCATTCGGCGAGCTTGATCTAGTTCGCCGAAGAGGTTTGGAAATTCGTCGAACGGAACGGCGAACACGTCTAGAATTACTTTCTGTGCTTAAATTGGTCTATTTTCTCTAAATAGTAAATTATTGCAGATATGGTGCACACCAGTGATAACACGCAACTCGAAAAAAAAAGCAGCTCAAGGAATACGCATTACTGAAGGAGGCTCAAATTCTCCCTAGAGACGAGGGGGTGAGCTCCCCCAAGATAAAGGCAAGAGGAAGAAACATATAGCAAATAAAAGAGTAGATGGTGAGGCAAACATTAAGTGGGATGAGCCAGAAGATTATCAACCACTGATCCATAAACAGAAAATGCTCACGAACATGCCCCAGCCCTCACATAACAGGACCTCAATGGATACTTCTACTTCTACCAGAGACACACCAGCTATAGTAACTCCTGAGCCAGCACAACCACATCAAGTAGTTCCTACACCTCTTATTTCTACCCACCCATGACTACTGAGTAGGTTGAAGGGTTATGGGGTATGAACCATTATAGAGGAGAAACTTCTGTCGACTGAAGGGTTGAAATAATATTTTGGCTGCCCTTCGCTTCCACGAGTTCGAGTAGTTATCTAGGCCGTAAGTCCTATACATCACTACTTGGGTCATGGCATTCTATAGAGCCTATGAAGCGCGGGTGCGTGAGAAAAAGCAGGCAAGAGAGCTCAGACTTGTGAGGTCTGTTACATTTAGAGACGAGGATGTGGATTTCTACAGTGAGCACATAAATGTTGTGATGGGAAGGCCACTAAACGTAATACTTCCTTAGGAGGGTATAACTCCTGCTACATGACTAGATAACCTTAAGGTGTGGTTGGGCCCCATGATTTCAGAGAACACTGATTGACAGATATGGGTTTGAGCACAATTGAGAAGAGGAATCTGAATGTGGCTGCCAGATTTTGGTTTAATTTCATCAGCATCACTAGCATGCCATCCCAAAATGATTGTGTTCTTTGACTTCTCAAGGAAGACTGCCTGTGTAGAATTATGCAGCAGCGGAGCATTGATCTAGGCTTCTTGATCTCACATGAGATGTCCATGAGGGACAAACAGAATCGGACTTCCCTGCCATTTCTTGTTGTGGTTATTGAGCTATGTAGACGTGCTGGAGTGCCTTGGCACCCAGTAAGAGACCTTGAGGTCATTCCCTCAACTTCTAGTGATATTCGACGATTTGAAGCTGAGTTCACCCAAGAGGAGGCTGATAGGAGGAAAAAAACTCCACTAGATGCTTGTCCAATGATTGATGTTGAGCTTATACACGCAGAGGCATCTATTCACACTCTAATCCCTGGACCATCAAGTACATCAGCTCCTCCTCCTTCCTCAAAGGATCCAAGTCCTTCCTTCTCTTGCTAGACGATCAGGATCACTCATACCATGATCCTAAAGATGGGTCAACTAGCACAATCAGTTGAGGCAAGGGCTACGAGACTAGAGAGATCAGTCCTAGGGATGATAGATAATGTCATACCTGCTGAACTATCTCTACTCCATGCCTCTATCAATTTCTTGACCTTAAGGGTAGAGCTTGCGATAACAGACAAGGGAGACCATCCGAGATACCGGCTATGAAAGACGACATTGCAGGCCTACGCCAAGATTTTGATTATCTGAAGTCTATCGACTTCAATGATTTGATGAGAATGGTTGATGATGGAGGTGCCCTGCAGATGTACAAATGCGAGATGCACTAGCCACAGATTCAAATGCAGAGACAGACGAGGTGTTAGTGGTACAACAATAGAAGGAGACAAAATTACTAAGGGGAGCATAACATCATCAGAAACTTTTCAGAGCAGGTAAGTTCAGTGGTTAGTCGGCAACCCATACATCGCCTGCTGAGACGCCCACAGAAGCCCCCACAGGACCTGGCACAGCTGCTCTTGTAGCGGTTACTTGGGGCACTAATGCCCAAGTACAGGACGCTACTCAAAATATTGATACCCATAGAGATAGAGAGACTGCATAGACATGATGTTTTTTCACATCTCTCTATCTTATTTTGATTTTACTTTTTGTATACTATTACTTGCATTTGAGGATAATCACATTTCTTTTGTGGTGGGGTGAGGCACACTTCTTTTGTGTTGACATATTTTGGATTAATGGTTGTGTTTTGGTGTATATACATTTGGGTCGTCTATTTTAATTGTGTTTTAAAATTTCCTTACAATTATTTGAGCTTATGGCTCCTTTATGTTTTGAAAATTGCAAACGATTTTGACCCATCCGAAAAAATTTCATTTTTCAAAAATTTTTGCCACCTCTTGTGTTGAAAGTGTATGTTCTCGTACAAAGATAAGTCTTAGTTTTGGTCAATACCAATGACTTGAATAGTGCTCTCAATCAAACCAAAATGAATGTACATGCTACAATGAGACCAAATGAAGTTACATCGGCAATATGTAAACTCTTTTCATTTTGTTGTGATTGGACATGTATCAAATGGATTTATCTTGTGATGATCATTGAACACTAGCGAAAGTGTGTAGTCTTATTTGAATTTGGTATTGATGCCTCCTGTGATGAGCTTAATTTGAACCATGCATGAATAAACCTAGAATTTGCCTCAGTAGTCTAATTGATCTAGTAAGGTGTGCTATTGAAATGATCTTAGGTAACTTGAAAGATTGTGAGCCTATTTGACATATATCTCTTTTGTGACCTACCCGTGAGCATGTGAAACTCTTTTGAACACCCCTTTAGCCTTATCCTTTTTTGGAATAAAACATGATTAAACCTAGACCTTTACTCTATCAACTATCTGCAATCCTCATGACTTGTGATATAATGAATAGCCAACTTAAGCCAAATGCTTAAATTGGTAGTATGGTAAAAATGAAAAGGAGAAGTCAAGAAGTGAAAGAAAAGTATCGTCAACTCATGTTGTTGCATCCACCCTTTGTTCTAGTATGTGAATCCCTGAAGGAAGTGGATCAAAAGGCGATGAAAGGAACAATCGGCGTTTCGCCAATTGATTCCGCGCAGCAGAGATATACGGCCAAATGATCCAGGACACAAACATGCTGAAGGCAAAGCACAAAAGGCGATGAACCGGAAGAAGGGCGAATCACCGAGTCATTCGACGATCATGACTAACCTTGCCGAGTCATCCACCACAACACTTAATCTGAAAGATATAAATACTAGTTGTAGGTGTTATTTTTTGAGAGTCCGAACATTATTATTAATTTCACTTTTTAATAACTTTAGTTTTTATATTTTCTCTCAAATTTGGAGAGAGTTTTGTGGTAGACTTGAAGAACGAAGGGTTTCATCTTCCGAAAGTTGGAAGTGGGTCTTTCTATTCTTCTTCCTCTGCTTATATTAAGGTTTAATTTCCTATACTCATCTGATTTCATTATCATTTTTAGGTGTAATTTGTGATCTCTTGATGTGTAGGTAAAACCTCCATTTTTGGGGCGTGATTTAGCAAATATGAGTTGATATTCTTGTTGGCTCTGGCTTGCCGAAAGGTTAGTTGTATTTTAATGGTGATTTCACCTAGTGGTTTTGGTTTAACTTATGGGTTTGTAGTTGCAAATAAAAACTCACACATGACTTTTCACTTTACCCGAGAGGGAGGTCGCGAAACTAAGACAACTAGACTGATGGCCTAAGGAGCGGGTCGACATGAGGTTCTGCCCGAGAGAGTGAGCCATAGTCCCATATCCTAACACCCATCTAGAGACAGTGAGTGGGGTAAGGCATATGCCGGTCCTTATAAGGCAAATGAGTGTCCAAGAGGAACTCATTTGAGATGGGGTAAGTTTCCCGGGAGGGAACTTAATTCCATCTAAAGATTAGTCTAGTCACTATTATCTTGCAAATTTCCTATCGAAAGTGTGTACCCAACTACCTATCTCAACTTGTATTGCGGTCAAACCCCAAGAACATTTCCTCATGCTTGGTTTTCTTGTTGTTTTTCTTGTTTTTCTAGTATGTTTGTGACAAAATGCCCTTTTGATATTTGACACTTTGGTGTCACCCCTTTGATTTAAAATCATTGTATTCGTTAATCTCTTTAGCTACGACTAATTAGAACGATGTTCTAATTAACTAAATTTTCTAAAAAATGCTCCTTTGGGACAAGACCCCAACCCTTTGTTGGGTTACTAAGCTATCGACGATCGTAGACACTTGAACCGTAGGTTAGTGCCGTTATTCACGATAATCATTAAAGGGTATTGTGTTAAGTTCTTACCATTATATGAGTTCTCTTGAAATAATAGTTATAACTAGAGCATTGATATAACACCATTTGAGGCGTTATATGGGAGGGGATGTAGATCACCCATAGGTTGGTTTGAGTCCGAAGATGTGAAACCTTTTGGAGTGGACTTAGTGAAGGATGCTAAAGATAAGTTTAGAAGCATTTAAGCTAAACTTCTAGACGCTAAAAGTAGACAAAAAAGTTTATAGATCATAAGGTCAGGGACATGGAATTCCAAACTAGCACTAATGTTCTTCTTAAGGTATTACGTATGAAAGGGGTGATGATATTCGGTAAGAAGGGTTAGTTGAGTCCGCAATATATTCTTCCCATTGAGGTTCTTGAATGCATAGGACCGGTGGTGTATACTTGGCGCTACCCCCTAATTTGTTTGGTGTACGTCCCGTATTTTATGTGTTTATATTGAACAGGTATCATAGTGACAGTGACTATATCATTAAGTGGGTTCAATCGTGCTAGATAAAGACCTCCAATATGAGGAGGAACTAATTGATATTCTTGATCTTGATGTTCGTAAGTTGAGGAACAAAGAAATAATATCCGTGATAGTTCAATGGAAGCATTGTCCAGTCGAGGAAGCTACTTGGCTAACTGAGCAGTACCTGCGAGACAAGTATACATGATTGTTCACTGATTCAGGTACTACTTCACTCTTTCCTCAGCCCTATTTTCCTAGTTTGTCTCTCGGGATTGAGTGATGGGTAAATTGGTATCTATTGTAATGACCGAGTTTCGTAGTATTCGGATTTTTCCGACCTTTTCCAAATTTGGAGGAAATCAAATTCATCAAGGTGTAGGGAAATCTGGTAGCAATCGGGTGGAGTAAATATGAATTCGATTGCATGGATGGATTGATAACTCGTTAAGAAACCCGTGCGACTTTACAAAAAAGATTCCATAAGTAGATTAACGAGAATTGATCTTAGCGTTAAGGGAATTTTTTGATTGTATAAGGGTAAAGGGTGTGGCAAAAAGGGGGAACTGAAATTCTCTTAAAAATGATTTGTCTCGTGTTTCGCTGTTGTAGTGGTAATATTGACGCTGTAATGGAATGGGTACCGCTGTAGGGGCTGAGATTGGACTTAAAAATCACAGATTTTTTATATTTCTCAATGATGGTTCACTGGTCTGAAAGGTGCCATTGCAGCGGGATTTGTGCCGCTGCAATGACGCCGGTACAGCGGGATGCATTCCGCTGTAGTAGGTCAAGCGTGAATAAAGTTGTAAATAAAAAACCCCTAAATGACCTTATTTGGCACTTTTTCACTTTTAGAGCTTAAGAATCACCCCTCGTCTATTCCAACTCTTTATTCACCATTCTTGAGGCTAAAGGTAAGATTTTCACTCCCCGAATTTATTTTTTGATCCGTAGAACATAATAGAATGGGTACATATTTATGGGGAAGGGTTTCTTAATAGATTTTATGGTGTTATGTTTATATAAACCTAATTTGACTAGTTGGGATCATGGGATTGACCTAGGGTTCATTAATTTGTTAGTAATCTAGGTAATTAATGATTGTTTGTTTATTCCCGTATTATTGTGATTGTTTGTAGACCAAGAACAAGCGAAACAAATCCGGAACGGGAAGGATCAAGTTTCTTAGAGTTTCAAGCTTGTTTAGAGGTAGGTGATGGTTTGTCACGGCCCAAGCCTACACCTCAGACATGGCTGGCACTCGAAGACCATTGTTGATCCTCAAGAGAATACTTTGCCTGGATTACATAACTCAGCGGAAGACTCTAAGCATTATTACAATGATCAAATGCACTTATTCAAATAAATGAATAATAGAACTTTGAATGTTAAAATAATCAACATTAACCTTAGCCAAAATGGCACCACAAGTCTTTAACATAGAAGGGTAATGTAAAGACTAATAAACTACTAATTGTCTATCTATGAGACTCTAGTACAAAGAGGAATGTTGGGACAATACCCCTAATAATCCTAATACTGAAATAATGAAACAAAAATAAAGGACTCATCCAGAAAGCAAGGAGGTTCACCAACAAACTCTGAGTGCTCAAGCTGGATCAACGAGGCGCTGGATGCTCATCCTTGTTACCTGCGTCTGCATCATAAGATGATGCAGACCAACTTGCATAAGTTGATTGAATGTACGAGTATGCGAGTTGGAATCCTAAAAAACTTAGGCTTCATTGACGTTCTAAAAGAAACACATACATGGCTCTTCTAAACTCATGAATATTGAACTAAACTAATTTCATTATAAAGCAGTTAAGCAAACGCAATATAAAGAAAAGCATGTTTAAATATATGATGTCAACTCTGTGTATATAAAAGAATACAACATAACTCTTAATGTGTGTAAATATACAATAAACTGATGTATATAAAAATACAATAACTTCTGTGGAAGATTCTTTAATGATCGGTATAGAACCTAAACTCCCTAAGTGGATCAACTATGCTATGATAAAAAGCACCAAGGAATCATCTAAAAAGTATTATTCTTTATCTGGCCATGATGGCTACATGGTTTATGGGGGCTTGAGTTAATATGAAACTCGCGTCCCCATATAGGTGCTCAATTATACTCCCAAAATATAGTTAGCTCATATGTGTTTAAAACAACTTATTCTATTGTTCGAGATAATTTCTCAAACTTAGCTTAAAATCTCTTTTGGAAATGATAATTTCCTCTTTACTAAAAAACTAGCTTAATAACTCGTTTGAAAATCTTAGTTTCCCTTCTCTTTTAAATGTGAAAACATTTACACACTGTTTACATCCCTACTCTATTAAAATAGGGCAAAACGTCGTGGCAACTCGAAAAATTATTAATTGATTCAATTTTAATGAATTTAAGAATAAACGAGTTTTTAAAAAGAGTCGCCACCTAATTTTAGGAAAAAAACTAGGAAACCATTAAATGATCTACGAAACCAATTGATTCTAGGTAGGGGGTTCAAATTATTTCAAAGGGAAGGGGTTAGGCACCCTTCGAAATCCACAAGTGTGGGTCCCGGTTGAATTCATTTCTTTCAAATTGAGGATAAAAAATAATGTACAGGTATAATAAACATTCAATATGCACAAATAATAAAATAAAAAATATAAGAAACGGCCTAAAGTTGGCCTAACGTCAATATATACGAAATAATGAATAAAAGTATGATTCGAACTACATTCAAATAATTTCAAGGAGAAGCACCTCCGGGTACCTGTAAAGACGCTTAGTAAAAGAGTTAGTACCAAATAAATATAAATAAAAGTGAATAACTCAAATAATAACTTAAAAATAAAAATCAGTCTTATTAACATGAAAAGCCTTGGAAATCGACGGTAATTTCTTCATTGACCATTTTTAACAATAAAAAATATAAAGTTAACTAAAATTCCGTCTTTTTAAATGGGGAGGCCTCCAAAACCGACGGAGAGATTTTTTCATTGGCCATTTTTAACAATAAAAAATATAAAGTTAACTAAATTTTCCGTCTTTTAAAATGGGAAGGCCTCCAAAACCGATGGAGAGATTTTATCCTTGGCCATTTTTAACAATAAAAAATATAAAGTTAACTAAATTTTCCCTCTTTTAAAATGGGAAGGCCTCGAAAACCGACGGAGAGATTTTAACATTGGCCATTTTTAACAATAAAAAATATAAAGTTAACTAAATTTTCCGTCTTTAAAATGGGAAGGCCTCCAAAACCGACGGAGAGATTTTATCATTGGCCATTTTTAACAAATTAATAATATAAACTTAATTATATTTCCGTCTTACAAAATGTGGAGGCCTCTAAACCCGACGGAGAGATTTTTCATTGGCCATTTTTAACAATAAAAAATATAAAGTTAACTAAATTTTCCGTCTTTTAAAATGGGAAGGCCTCCAAAACCGACGGAGAGATTTTATCATTGGCCATTTTTAACAAATTAATAATATAAACTTAATTAAATTTCCGTCTTATAAAATGTGGAGGCCTCTAAACCCGACGGAGAGATTTTTCATTGGCCAATTTCATTTGTTTCTTAACAATTAAATAAAATTAACAAGTAACCAAATGTCTCTAAAACAATCCACGAAAAAAACTACAACTTAGAAATAATAACAATTATTGAAGGAAACAACCTTATAATGTGACATTTCATGTCAGACCCTCAAAAGAATTCAAATAGTTGGTCAAATTAACATGAACAGTAAAGACAACTAACATTATTGACAATGACAAATTGAATATATAAAAACGCTAGAAGAAACAAATAAAATGAGCAAATATATTTTCACCGTCAAACTAATCAACAAAGGAATATAATGTCATTAAATTTACAGGTCAATAATAATAATGGTAATATATTAAAATAATAAAAGTGAATCGATCTTGTAACAACAAAACAGATGGGCATCATCATTAACTAAAATCGCTTTAAAATGAACAACATTATTATTCACTGCAAGGAATAAATAATAAAATAAATAATTAATAATAATAACTAAGAATATTCACCAACTAAATATATCCGGATCAATTGAAGACAATAACAATAAATGAAAAAAAAATGGAATAAATCTAAACAATAACAAGCATTAAAACTTGAACTAAAAATTTCCGTCTTTTAATATTACGTAGGCCTCCAAAACCGACGGAGAGTTTTGTCATTGGCCATAACTCCTAAACTATAACTAATACACAAATAAATTCCTAAAGAAACATAAGGAAAACTAAAGAAAAAAATAAATAAATAAATTTACAACTAACAGTAAATAAAACAGTAGGAACAAGAGAAACGCTACTAAAATATCATACCACAACCTAATACACGAAAGCTAAAACAAAGCTAATTAACATATAACAGATAGAAAAGCTAGAAATTAAATAATACAAAGCTAAGAAAGAATTTACCTGGTTCTGGGCAGCGAACCGGAACTGCGAATTTGACGGAGACGATCCACCACCTCCCCAAACTCGAACAGCCGCGAAAATATTTTAAAAATATTAAACTATGGAACCAAGAATTCCCGAAAAAATTCTGGGTACTCTTTGGTCTCCTCTTTTTTTTTCTTCCCCTCTTTGGTGTAATGAAGAGGGGCTTATATAGGCCAATTTTTTGGTTCTAAATAGATGTGGAAAGCGATGTGGAACAAATGCAAAAGACCAAAATTGGTCTATTGAATGGTTTAAAGTAATTGATTAAAAGGATGAATTCATATAAATTAATTTAGCGAGCTTCTTAAATTTAATAAAATAATCTAATTGATTCGAATATGAATTAAGTGATTTTAGCAAATCGAAATTGAAACTATAAAATTATGAATTTTTTAAAATGTTAGGCCAAAATTGGGTGTCAACAGCTGTCCCTTTTGTTGTGTATGATTGATGAAAGAAATCGTGGACAACGAAAATTGACAAACCCAATTTTGACCGAACACATGACCTTTGTAGAGAAGTGCGGTTGAATATGGTGGAAGACGCTCCTCTGCTCGCGTCCTAAGAATTTGACACTCCTCTTTGGACTATATCTCAGTCCGCTGCTAATAAAAAGTTCCACGTTGTGTTGCATCCTTTTTTATGTCGTCCGCACTTCTGGCTCCTCTGAGAGTGCATCCTCTAGAATGTTCTAAAAAAACAAAGATAAAACTCATTAATATAGGCAAAACTAAAAGAAAAAGGGTAGCATCTCTTATGATACGATAAATGGAGATAAATACAGGTCCCTTGGTAGGACGAATGAAGATGATGATCAATCTGTAGGATTTGGAATGTATGTCCATCGGTAGGACGAATGAAAAAAATGATGATCCATCGATAGGATTTTGAATGCATGTCCATCGATAGGACAAATGAAAAGATTATCCATCGGTAGGATTTTGAATGCATGTCCATCGGTAGGATAAAATGTAAACATCTTTCAACGCAAGTTTCCACCGACTTAAACGTTTAAAAGATATAGTGCACATCCTTCACCTCCGAATAGATGCGTCTTAAATGCAAATATCTTTCAACGCAAGTTTCCACCGACTTGAACGTTGAGAAGATATGGTGCACATCCTTCACCTCCGAATAGATGCGGCTTAATATGCAAACATCTTTCAACTCAAGTTTCCAAATACTTGAACGTTGAAAAGATATGGTGCACATCCTTCACCTCCGAATAGATGCGTCTTAAATGCAAATATCTTCTTGGCGATATATAAACTTTTACGAGGGATGAAATCTTCTCGCGATGCATAAATTCCGCAAGGTATGAAATCTTCTTGCGATATGTAAACTTTTGCGAGGAATGAAATCTTCTCGCGATGCATGAATATTAACTCGCGATGCATGATCTTCCGCAATGCATGAATATTGACTCGCGATGCATGAATTTCCGCTATGCATGAATATTGACTCGCGATGCATGATCTTTTGCTATGCATGAATATTGACTCTCGATGCATGATTTTTTGCGATGCATGATCTTCTACGGGGCATGCATATCTTCCCGCAATGCGTGAATTCCTGCGAGGAATGAAATCTTCTCGCTATGCATGAATTTCTGCGAGGAATGAAATCTTCTCGCGATGCATGAATTTTTGCGAGGTATGAAATCTTCTCGCTATGCATGAATATTAACTCGCGATGCATGATCTTTCGCAATGCATGAATATTGATTCGCGATGCATGAATATTGATTCTCGATGCATGATCTTCCGTAATGCATGCATATTGACTCGCGATGCATGATCTTTTGCAATGCATGAATATTGACTCGCGATGCATGATCTTCCGCAATGCATGAATTCCTGCGAGGAATGAAATCTTCTCGCTATGCATGAATTTCTGCGAGGAATGAAATCTTCTCGCGATGCATGAATTTCTGCGAGGTATGAAATCTTCTCGCTATGCATGAATATTAACTCACGATGCATGATCTTCTGTAATGCATGAATATTGACTCGCGATGCATGATCTTTTGCAATGCATGAATATTGACTCGCGATGCATGATCTTTTGCTATGCATGAATATTGACTCTCGATGTATGATTTTCTGCGATGCATGATCTTCTACGGGGCATGAATATCTTCCCGCGATGCGTGAATTCCTGCGAGGAATGAAATCTTCTCGCTATGCATGAATTTCTGCGAGGAATGAAATCTTCTCGCGATGCATGAATTTCTGCGAGGTATGAAATCTTCTCGCTATGCATGAATTTCGCAATGCATGAATATTAATTCTCGATGCATGAATATTAACTCTCGATGCATGAATTCCTGCGAGGTATGAAATCTTCTCGCTATGCATGAATTTCGCAATGCATGAATATTATCTCTCGATGCATGATCTTCCGCAATGCATGAATATTAACTCGCGATGCATGAATTTTTTTTTATTTTTTTTTTAATGCGTGAATGTTGACTCGCGATGCATGATGATTTTTTTTTATCGATGCATGAATATTGACTCACAATGCATGATTTTTTGCAATGCATGAATATTGACTCTCAATGCATGATCTTTTGCAATGCATGAATATTAACTCTCAATGCATGATCTTTGTAGTTGCTATCAAGCTTCTCGCAGTACTTATCAGAATTTTGAAGTCTTCCTCAAAAATTCTGTCCCAGTTAGAATTTTGGCAAATCTCAAAATAATCTTCAATCTTGACTTGTTGGCGATAACACCTCTATTGAGAATTTTTGAGATATTTTCAAAAATTCTGTCCCAGTTTTCATTGTAAGGAGAAATAATAATCACACTGAGTATATGACCGAGCCGTCGTGGCGCCTACATATCCTGTTGATCCAGGAATCAGGTCAAATGTAGTTCCAAACTTGTAGATGATGAATACTGCAAAAAATCTGAAAGAAGATCATCAGTAGAAAATGTACAATATGAACATGATGAAATAGGAAAATAATATTGCATGTGATATCCAAAGCCTATAAAAAAACATGTCACATTTTTGGACGAACAATCCATGCCTTAAGATATGACTCTCACACATACGAGATTAACCCGATGACACTTTTTACAATGAACAGCTCAAAAGGCAATTTTTTTTTTATAAAATTGAAAGACTCTTAAAAAGGTTTTAAAATATTAAAGAATGAGTGTTTTTTCACTTTTTTCTTTTCTTTTTAAAAAATAAAAAAAAATGTGATGAGATAGTCAAACCTTCACTACAATTGGTACCAACTGTTGAGATTGCAGGTAAATCTCTCATTTCCTTTTTTTTTTTTAAGATTGAATTTAAGGTAATTCCTACAGCTTCAAGTGGTACCTCCAATATACTTAAGGATCAACATGATCCGTTCATCTTGTTTCAGCAAAGGTTTTGAATTGTATCAATCCTCATGTTTCAAGTGCCCTCACGAAAAAGACTTGTCCTATTTCACACGTATTTGAAACATTTGATTTTAGGACATTTTCCAAAGTGCACTCACACTCACAAGAATGTTCAATGCATACAACTGTGATACCATATGCTTGACCCTTATGTAAATCTCCACTAATGTGAAAACATTTGGAATGAGATCATGTAGGGCTTGTCATTGGCTTGTAAAGTAGGCTTAGGGATGGGTAGGATATTTATTTGGGATAAAAGTGACTGAATTCCTCCTTGAGCGTCACACAGAATTTGTGCTCTTAATGATTGGTACGCCTTTGGCGTTAGATCCTCTTCATTATTCTCTGCCCTCTTAAACTCTTTTGAATTCTCATTTTTAACGCCCTTCCTTTTTTTTTTTTTTTGGAGCTCTCATTTTTTTGGAGCTCTCATTTTTTTGGAGCTTTTCTCTTCTTCTCTTTTCCTTGTTTTGAGTCCTTATTCCTTGGAGCTTTTCTTTCATTCACTTCTTTATTATAATAAATTTTCCTTTTTTTTTAGAGTATTTTCCTTCCCACTTTTCATTGACTCGGTAAAGGTATTTTTTACCTTTCTTTATTTCTTCCACCCTTTTTTTTTCCTTTCTCTAGAGTCTTTGCTTCCTTGATTTTGGGAGACTCAATATCTTTGTTTTTTGGAAATTTCAAATATGGATCTTCTCTTATAATTTGTACATTCTTGGTGCACTCAAGAAGGTTGGGCCAAGAGAGGATAGTGCATGTAAGCACTCAAAAGGGTAGTGGTTAAGATGTGGTTATCCAAATAAAGGTTTCAGGCTCAAAATGGGAAAACTAGGGATTAATGTAATTTGGTAAGCTTCGAAAGGCACAATCGGGTCAAAAAAGGCCTACAATCCTTTCTCAAACCAAACATTACTCAGGATTTCACCTCGAAAAACATTCAAGTCAAGTTCTAGATCAACAGTGTAACACAATTGAACTTTGATCAAAATCTCACCACGCAATGCACATGAAACATAAGGTTAGTTTTATTCTTATCTTGATTGCATGCAAGAGAAGTTTCAAGCATCACAAAAGTAAAGATAAGAGGTACCACGAGAATATATAGTTTACCGCAAAGTCAGTCTTTTCCATCATATCAAATATATTTACATGCTCTTAACTACATAGGTCACGACCGAGCTGAAGACATGACTCTTACAGTATGTACAAGTAATTTTTTTTTTTTTGAAAGAGTGATTACCGAACTCGAGAAGGGCTGCCTACGTATCTCATTGAGATGAGAATAAGGTGTGCGTAGTTCATGCAGATATGACTTGAAAAATATGCACAAACTATCTTATTTTATTTCTTTTTATTTTTGGAGAAGATAATACCGAACACACGAAGGGTTGCCTACGTATCTCATTAAGATGAGAATCAGGTGTGCGTAGTTCATGCAGATATGACTTGGAAAATATGCACAAACTATCTTATTTTTTTATTTTTTTTATTTTTGGAGAAGATAATACCGAACCCACGAAGGGTTGCCTACGTATCTCATTAAGATGAGAATCAGGTGTGCGTAGTTCATGCAGATATGACTTGAAAAATATGCACAAACTATATTATTTTATTTCTTTTTATTTTTGGAGAAGATAATGCCGAACCCACGAAGGGTTGCCTACGTATATCATTAAGATGAGAATCAGGTACGCGTAGTTCGTCCAGATAAGGCATAATTTAAAGATTTAGACAACTGAAAGAAATTCCTAGGTCTAGCGCCACTAAAATTTGTAGTCATGATTAATTATTATTTTTTTCCGCACCAATATGTTTTATAGCCTCTTAATCGTCAATATTTATACTGTCTGTTGAATGTAACCTACGAATTTCTACAGTAATGATTTATTGTACTCTTTTTGGATGTTTTCTTGGACCTTTGTCTCTTCCCAATTTTCACGAGATCCAGACATTGTTATGACCATCCCCGACTGATGTCGGGGACGGTATTCCTACAAAAATATGAGAAATATGTGAGAGCAGGACCACTATTCAAAATAATAATAAAAATAAGTGGGTGTCACCTCATAGTCAAATACTCCCCTAATTTATCGTTTTGACTTGATATAATTGAGAAATGCAAGGACTTTAATTTCGCTAATCCTCTTGTCTCTTGCAACTTCGGACAAATAATGATTTCTGAATTCGGACATAAATCAACATTTCGCTCTGAAGAAGAACAACTCAAAAGGTAAGAGTGTTGATTCTTGTTCATAATGGATAATGCAAAATATCACACAAATAATGAATTAAACACATAAACACTGTTTTAATTAACAACAAACTGAAACATATCATATAGCATACAAACAATTATTGCGCGTCCTATACAAATATGTGACCCTTTTATGCCTAGGGTAGGCCTATCGATTTGAAGGATGTATATGTCATTTGAAACATTCCATTGTCCCGAAATCTAAATTTATACAAATTTATACGAATAAAATGAATGGGGATACATAATAGGGAAAATGGGATACAAAATATTCTGTCCCGCGAAGGGGTACCATCCTATTCTAAGCCTTTGTGAAAGATACTCTCTCTTGAACTTGTTGTCATCTTCTTTTGTCAACACTTTTGGATGGAATGATAGCTTTTGAAGAACCGAATCTGACAAAAATAGACTATTAAAATAACTCTCTAATCAAATGGACAATGGTTTGTCAAATTTCGTATACATCCTTCAAATTACACACAATTATGATTGTCCGTTTAGGCCGGAAGCCATTATGGACTCAAGGTGGTATTTCTAATGAGATAAACACGCCTTGGTTGTTGAGTCATCTTAGGCTGATGCTTAAATTTGGATTTGGCTCCGCTCTACGCTAGTTTACTAGGAGTGGGTTGTATTTAGAGTGGAAAAGGTAACCCAAACGGACTATTTGGGCTGGGACAGTTAACGATCGTTGACTGTCAAATAGACAACTACACTCGTCAGGGTGCCCCGAGAAAATTTTGGTTAATGAACGACTGCGAACCCGCATAATCGTCCTTTAGTGGAAATGAAATAATTATTGTTTGACGGAAAATATTATGCCATGAATGCAATGATAATATACACACAATAAAATAAATAATGAATAAATACAATAAACAAATAATCAGCGAAATATAAAAATACAAGGTATAACATAATAATAAAATAAAAATTTCCTCAATTTGAAAAAAATTAAATTCATATTGGTTAAAACCTCTATACTCCCCAGCGGAGTCGCTATTCTGTTTACATCCCTACTCTATTAAAATAGGGCGAAACGTCGCGGCAACTCGAAAAATTATTAATTGATTCAATTTTAATGAATTTAAGAATAAACGAGTTTTTAAAAAGAGTCGCCACCTAATTTTAGGAAAAAAACTAGGAAACCATTAAATGATCTACGAAACCAATTGATTCTAGGTAGGGGGTTCAAATTATTTCGAAGGGAAGGGGTTAGACACCCTTCGAAATCCACAAGTGTGGGTCCCGGCTGAATTCAATTCTTTCAAATTGAGGATAAAAAATAATGTACAGGTATAATAAACATTCAATATGCACAAATAATTAAATAAAAAATATAAGGAACGGCCTAAAGTTGGCCTAACGTCAATATATACGAAATAATGAATAAAAGTATGATTCGAACTACATTCAAATAATTTCAAGGAGAAGCACCTCCGGGTACCTGTAAAGACACTTAGTAAAAGAGTTAGTACCAAATAAATATAAATAAAAGTGAATAACTCAAATAATAACTTAAAAATAAAAATCAGTCTTATTAACATGAAAAGCCTTGGAAATCGACGGTATTTCTTCATTGACCATTTTTAACAATAAAAAATATAAAGTTAACTAAAATTCCGTCTTTTTAAATGGGGAGGCCTCCAAAACCGACGGAGAGATTTTTTCATTGGCCATTTTTAACAATAAAAAATATAAAGTTAACTAAATTTTCCGTCTTTTAAAATGGGAAGGCCTCCAAAACCGATGGAGAGATTTTATCCTTGGCCATTTTTAACAATAAAAAATATAAAGTTAACTAAATTTTCCCTCTTTTAAAATGGGAAGGCCTCGAAAACCGACGGAGAGATTTTATCATTGGCCATTTTTAACAATAAAAAATATAAAGTTAACTAAATTTTCCGTCTTTTAAAATAGGAAGGCCTCCAAAACCGACGGAGAGATTTTATCATTGGCCATTTTTAACAAATTAATAATATAAACTTAATTATATTTCCGTCTTATAAAATGTGGAGGCCTCTAAACCCGACGGAGAGATTTTTCATTGGCCAATTTCATTTGTTTCTTAACAATTAAATAAAATTAACAAGTAACCAAATGTCTCTAAACAATCCAAGAAAAACACTACAACTTAGAAATAATAACAATTATTGAGGGAAACAACCTTATAATGTGACATTTCATGTCAGACCCTCAAAAGAATTCAAATAGTTGGTCAAATTAACATGAACAGTAAAGACAACTAACATTATTGACAATGACAAATTGAATATATAAAAACGCTAGAAGAAACAAATAAAATGAGCAATTATATTTTCACCGTCAAACTAATCAACAAAGGAATATAATGTCATTAAATTTACAGCTCAATAATAATAATGGTAATATATTAAAATAATAAAAGTGAATCGATCTTGTAACAACAAAACAGATGGGCATCATCATTAACTAAAATCGCTTTAAAATGAAGAACATTATTATTCACTGCAAGGAATAAATAATAAAATAAATAATTAATAATAATAACTAAGCATATTCACCAACTAAATATATCCGGATCAATTGAAGACAATAACAATAAATGAAAAAAAAATGGAATAAATCTAAACAATAACAAGCATTAAAACTTGAACTAAAAATTTCCGTCTTTTAATATTACGTAGGCCTCCAAAACCGACGGAGAGTTTTGTCATTGGCCATAACTCCTAAACTATAACTAATACACAAATAAATTCCTAAAGAAACATAAGGAAAACTAAAGAAAAAAATAAATAAATAAATTTACAACTAACAGTAAATAAAACAGTAGGAACAAGAGAAACGCTACTAAAATGTCATATCACAACCTAATACACGAAAGCTAAAACAAAGCTAATTAACATATAACAGATAGAAAAGCTAGAAATTAAGTAATACAAAGCTAAGAAAGAATTTACCTGGTTCTGGGCAGCGAACCGGAACTGCGAATTTGACGGAGACGATCCACCACCTCCCCAAACTCGAACAGCCGCGAAAATATTTTAAAAATATTAAACTATGGAACCAAGAATTCCCGAAAAAATTCTGGGTACTCTTTGGTCTCCTCTTTTTTTTTCTTCCCCTCTTTGGTGTAATGAAGAGGGACTTATATAGGCCAATTTTTTGGTTCTAAATAGATGTGGAAAGCGATGTGGGACAAATGCAAAAGACCAAAATTGGTCTATTGAATGGTTTAAAGTAATTGATTAAAAGGATGAATTCACATAAATTAATTTAGCGAGCTTCTTAAATTTAATAAAATAATCTAATTGATTCGAATATGAATTAAGTGATTTTAGCAAATCGAAATTGAAACTATAAAATTATGAATTTTTTAAAATATTAGGCCAAAATTGGGTGTCAACACACACTTCTTAGGAATACTTAGTTCCTTTATAAGCTTTTGAGAAATGAACTCAACTATTTACTCTTTATTTAACTTTAAACTGGAGTCATAAAAAAAAGTTAGAACATTTGTAAAAGACCCTTGAAAATTTTGATGAACTTCACTTTACTTTACTCTTAACTTTACTTGAATTGACTCTTAGCTTTTCTTGAATTTGCTCTTAACTTTCCTTGAATTTGAATTATGGATTCAAGGATTATGATTTGTGATAAGAAATGTATCTTGATGTTTAGGAATGACTTAGAATAGCTAAACTTGAGAAAAGGTATGAAATCACCGTCTTGGAACAAGTCTGCGACGCGAAGATGTTCCTTGATAATTTTTTGCAAAATTAAATTTTAAGACAGTGGAGTCTGCGTCCTGTCCGTGATGCGGAGCAGATTTTTGTTCACTTGGGGAACAAGTCTACCATGAGCCTAACTCGACTTTTTTTCCTTCTTCGTTTTTCAGCCCCAATTCTCCAAGCTGGACTATTTTTCCCTCATTCATTTTAAATCCCAATGCCCAGCATATATACTCAAGAAACTAACTCTAAGCAAATCTAAATTCAATGTAAGGATCTCATAAACTTCTCAATTCATCCTAATTCAATAACAACATTCAACTGAAGAATATATGTCAAGAACATAAATTTTCAAACACTTTTAGGATAAATTTTACTGAATTAAACATGTTTGGCACATGGGTGAAAGAGCCCAACGCTATGAGATACTCACATACCTCGTGGGATTAAATCCTTGAAGAAATCTGGGATCAAATCCTTCCACAATGAAGAAACTTGATTTTCCTCTTCTCTTTTCTCTTGCGTTCTTTCTCCTAAAACCCTAACTCTATTTTTCAAAAAGGTAAGCTGAACCTATTCATTTTATCCCCTAAAAATGTTAACAAAAATGAATTAATTGAGTAGGGTAAGGAAAATACCAAACTACCCCTTAAGAATTCGGATTGGACTTTCCTTATTCCAACAACCTAACTTCCCAAGGGCATAAGTCATTCATTTGAACTTGGATTTGCCCAAACTTTGCGGCATTGAAAACAATATTCCAAGGGATTTCCAGCCATATCTGTAAGTATACCTAACTCATATTGAGATAGAAGTTATGGTCGTTAGAAGTTGACCAAAAATTCACTTTTCCTAAAACTAAGTTTCTAGAATTTTAATTCTATCCTTAAATGACTATTTTCTAATTTAAACTTCCTCCTAGTCATTTCAATTTGCGTGATGTTACAATATGTCCCCATTGGTATCATTCATAATCGAATGAGATTATTCTCACTATGATAAGGGTGGTATCATCTAGTTCCAACATCCTACAAGCAAATGCACAAACAACATACTAACTTATAATTTAAAGAGTACTAAGAAGAGAATCAATACCTTGGTCAACATTTTGTCCAGATTCAAAGAGGTGTGGATATCTCTTCTTCATATCATATTCAGCTTCCCAAGTAGATCTTTAACAACCTAGTTCCTCCAAAGTACTCTGACTAATGCAACTTCTTTTGTCCTCAACTTGTGAACTTGGCGATCTAGAATTTTAACAGGAATCTCCTCTTAAGACAAATTGTCCTTGATCCCAATATTTTAAGTTGGAATGATCAATGAAGGATCACCCATTCACTTCTTAAACATAGATATGTGAAACACGGAATGGACCACTGCTAATTCCTAAGGTAGCTCCAACTCATATTCTACATTGACAATTCTCTTGGCCATGCGACAAGGTCCTATATATCAGGGACTATGCTTTACCTTCCTACAAAACTTCATAACACCCTTCATGAGTGAAACTTTTAAATATACCCAATCATCTTCTTCGAACTCTAAAGGTCTTATCCTAACATTATTGTAGGACTTTTGACAACTCCTTGTCGTTCTTAACCTTTATTGGATTACTTTCACTTTTTCCATAGCTTGATGAACTAAATCTGTCCCTATCAACCTATGTTCACCAACTTCAAATCATCCAATAGGAGATCTGCATCTTCTCCCATAAAGATCTTCATATGCAGCCCTTTGGATGCTACAGTGATAATTGTTGTGGTAAGAAAACTAAATGAGAGGTAAGTGATCATCCCAATTTCCATTGAATTCAATCACGCAAGCCCCCAAAATATATATTTTTATGTCAGAATAGTACGCTCTATTTTCCCATATGTTTGAGGATGAAATGTAGTACTCAAGTTGACCTTCAAACCCAAACCTTTATGAAAAGCTATTCAGAATTGTGCAATAAATTGTGCACCTCTGTCTAAACCTCTATATGAAATGATGGAGACTGTATCCCATGAAGTCTTACCACCACCTGAATATATAACCTAGCATAATCTTCTGTTAAATGGGTAGTCTTTACCAAGAAAAAATGGGTTGATTTTGTCATTCTTTCAACAATCACCCAAAAAGAATCATGTTGTCTGCGAGACCTTGGTAAACGTGTGATGAAATCCATGTTAATCATATTCCACTTCCACTCCAAATGTACTACATTCTGATCCAAACCACCGAGCCTTTGGTGCTCCACTTTAACTTGTTGGCAATTAGAACACTCAACAACAAATTCTGTAATGCCCTTCTTCATGTTACTCCACCAATACACCTCTCTCAAACCGCGATACATTTTTGTGGAACCCTGATGAATGGAATACTAGAGCTATAATCTTCCTCTATGATGATCTCTTGGAGTCCATCCACCGTTGGTACACACAAGCTACCTTGATACCTCAAAAAACCATCTCCACCTTGTTCAAAAGCTAATACTCTTTGCTTATGAACATTTTCCTTTAATTCAAATAAAATAGGATCTTGGTCTTGCTTGTTTTTTCACTTCTAACACTAATGATGACTTAGTTACATTCGTCACCACTATTCCTCCTTATGTGGAATCCATAAGTCTGACTCTCAGGCGTGCAAGTCTATGCACATCTTTTGCGAACTCTCTCTTTCCTTCCTCAACATGGGCGGTGCTGCCCATAGACAACCTGCTCAAAGAATCAACAACCACACTAGATTTACCTGGGTGGTAAAAAATAATCATGTCATAATCCTTGAGTAATTCAAACCATCGCCTTTGTTTGAGATTAATCTCCCTCTAGGTGAACATATATTGCAAGCTCTTATGATCAGTGAATATATCAACGTGAATACCATACAAAGAATGACACCATATCTTCAAGGAGAAAACCACAACAACCAACTCTAGATCATGGGTTAGGTAATTCTTCTTATGAACTTTTAACTGTCTAGAGTCATTAGCTATAACTTTTCCACTATGCATTAACATACAACTCAAACAAACTCTTGATGCATCAGAGTACACCAAAAAACCTTGGATACTTTTTGGTAAGGTCAAAACTGGGGCAGTAGTCAACCCCTCTTTCAATTCCTGAAAGCTTTTCTCACAAGCCTCATACCATTGAAAATTAAATGTCTCCTAAGTCAACTTTGTCAAAGAAGACAAGATAGACGAGAACCCCTCTACGAACCTTCTATAGTAGCCAGCCAAACCCAAGAAACTCCTAATATAAGTTGGAGATGTGGGTCTAGGCCAACTTTGAACCGCTTCCATCTTTAGGTTGTCAACTCTAATTCCATTACCGAAAACAATGTGGCCCAAGAATGCCACAGACTCAAGCCAAAACTCACATTGTGAGAACTTAGTTTATAACTCCTTTTCTTTCAAAGTCAGAAGGACTATTATGAGGTGACTAGCATGATCTTCTTCATTCCTTGAATAGATTAGTATATGTAATCAATGAAGACGATAACAAACATATCTAAATATTATAAGAATACTTTGTTCACAAGATCCATGAACGATGTTGGTGCATTGGTCAAACGAAAAGACATGACCAAAAACTCATAATGCCTATATCTGGTTCTAAAAGTTATCTTGGGAGTATCACACTCCCTTACTTTAACTGATGATACCCTGATATGAGGTAAATCTTGGAAAAACAGGAAGCACCCTGAAGCTAATTGAAAAGATCGGCAATTCTATGAAGAGATACTTATTCTTGATACTAAACTTGTTCAACTAAAGGTAGTCTATACACATCCTAAGGGAACCATCTTTATTTTTCACAAACAAGATCGGAGCGACCCATGGTGAGACACTTTGTCGAATGAAGCCCTTATCGGAAAGTTATTTTAACTGTTCTTTAAACTCTTTATATTCTGCTTGTGCCATTCTATATGGCGTAATAGGGATCAAACGATTATCTGGAATAATGTCTATGTCCAAGTCTATTTCTCTCTTAGGAGTGGAAAGACTTCTGGAAACTATTTTACTATAGAAACTGACTAAATAGGAGGTACCTTAGCACTTAAGTCATTAACTCGGACAAAGTGATAAATACAACCCCTTGAAACTTACTTTATTGCCTTAAGGTACAAAATGAAATGAAACTCAGGCACTACTAAACTACTACTCCACTCTACGATAGGCTCATTAGAAATTTGAAACTAGACAACTCGAGTTCTACAATCTATTGATGCATAACATGCATGAATCCAGTCCGTACCTAAAATGACATCGAAATCTACCATGTTTAAATCAACTAGATCAGCCACAATGTCTTTGTGATTGATTGAAATGACACAATCACGATAAACTCGCTCATATAGAATATACTCCCCAAAAGGTGAAGAAACACAAAAGGGTTCACAAAAAATAACATCAAACTTATTTGTAACATACGGGGTTACAAAAGATAAAATTTCTCGTGAGTCTAGAAAAGCATAAACAACAAAAGAAAATACTTTGATCATACCAGTTACAACAACTGGAGAGTTCTCTTCCTTCTAGAGACTGATGATTGCATAGAGGCAATTTGCTCCTCCGCCAGTACTGAAAGTAGCTCCTGTAGGTGCAGCCCACTCTCGTGGAGAAACTGATAAAGATTGGGCTCTATTGCCCGGATTTCCACTACTGCTTATTCTTAGGATACTCTTTCATGAAGTATCTCTCTTGAACACACTTGTAGCAACCTTTGTGCCCATCAAGACACTTACATGAGTGGTGTATACCACACCTAGCACATACAGGAGACCAACTACATCCATGTGCCACACTACCTTAAGATTGTGTTGGTCTAGATCTGAATTTCTGCGAATTCTATCCATGATACTCACCTTTGATTCTGGATGCAGGTGCACTAGCAGATGATAGAACAGGTAAATTTTATTTTTGTTTTGAGCTATGACCGGTTGGCAGTATTCTTCTGCTGCCCCGACTCATTCTCTTTGTTAGCCCTATTGTTCTTGAAATCCTCTATATCTCTCAGCTTCTCTTTCTCTACCTACTGCACATAGACCATCCCCCTCGAAATGTCGATGTCTCCAATAAGCATTGCTTCCCGTCCCTCTTTGCTTGATAGACGGTCTAACCCAGCAATAAACAAACTCATTCTATATTTGATTTCCTTATCCATCTCCAGAGCATAACAAGTTAGTTAGGTGAACTTCAACCCATACTCATGCACAATTAATGAATCCTGGTCAAGTGTGAGGAACTCACGTACTGGCCTCTTTTGGTTCTCATAGAAAGAAACGCTCCAAGAAAGATTCCTCAAAATAGGCCCAACTCGTAGGTTGTGCGTTCTCATCTCTACCCTCTTTCCACTAATCAAACCATGTTCCAGCATCATCCTTCATCTGATATGCAGCAAGCTCAACTCTCACACTATCAGCAACATACATCACCTCGAACACCTTTTTATGTTCCTCTATGAAGTTCTCTAGGTCCTATGCAGTACTCTAACCAGTGAAACTTGGGTGATTCATCCTGAAGAACTCACGAATTCTAGAAGTGTCTCCCTCTTCTTGTTGAGCTCTTTTCAGGTGCCCAACCCTGGTTAGTCATAGCTTGGCTCAACATCCCGATAGCCTCACGGAATCCTGGATTGATGACTTCTTCACGAGGTTGCATATTTGGTGCATTAGGTACCGTTTGCTCTTGTGGTTTAACATTTATCCTCGCTGGGAAACCTCTGACTGCTCTTCGTGGAGGCATGGTTATCTGAAAATACGCGCAAGCATAAATTACAGAGAAACTTTTTAGATATCAAACTCTAACACACGAAAGGAGTATGAAAGAAGTGAAGAAATTGACATATGTTGCAGCCTCCTAATTATTGAAGTGGGGCGCTTCACACTGATAATTTGGACTCTACAAAAACGTCTTCATAGACTCCCTATGACTCTTGATCTCTATACTCTAATCCCAAGTTTGTCATGCCCCTCGCCTAGACACTGACGTGGCTGGCACACGAAGACCATTGTAAATCCCCAAACAGACCCTTGGCCTGTATTACTTAACTCAGTAGAAGACTCTAAGAATTATTATAATGATTAAATGCACTTACTTAAATAACCAAATAATACACCTTGGAATGTTAAAGTGAATCAACATTCAACTTAGCATAAATGGCAACACAAGTCTTAAACATAGAATGATAATGTAAAGACTAATGAACTACTAACTATCTATCTATTAAGCCTCTAGTACAAAGAGAGATTCAAGGACAAGACCCCAATTATCGTAGTACTGAAAATCTGAAAGCAAAATAAAAGGAGTCCTCCGAAAATCAAGGAAGCTCACCAACAGACTATGAGTTCTTAAGCCGAATCAACGAGGTGCTGGATGTTGATCCTGGTTACCTCCATCTGCATCATAAGATAATGCATGACAACTGGCATCTGTACATTGAATATACAAGTATGTGAGTTGAAATGCTAACAAACATAGGCTTGATAGAGGTTCTAAAAGAAACGCTTATCTGACTCTTCTCAACTGATGAATACTGAACTAAACTCATGTCATAATAAAGCAGTTTAAAGTAGACACAATATAAAGAAAGGCATGTTTAAATACATGAGTCAACTTTGTGTATATAAAAGAATAAAACATAACTCTTAATATATGTAAAAATACAATAAATTGATGTATATGAAAATACAATAACTTATGTGGGAGATTCTCGAACCGACAACCATCATTATGAGCCTAAGTGATGGTACAACACTTTACCTCACTTTTCAAAGAACAATTATCATCCTTGCCAACATAATAGAACCTGAACTCACTAAGTGGATCAACTAGTCTGTGCTAAAAAGTACTAAGGAATCATCTAAAAACTATGATCCATTCTCTGCCCATGATGGCTATATAGTTTATGGGGGCTTGAGTTAATATAGATTTGCGTCCCCATATCGGTGCTCAATACTACTCCTAAAATAGACTTGGCTCATATGTGTTTAAAAGAACTTCTTCTCTGGTTTGAGATAATTTCTCAATCTTAGATTAAAATCTCTCTTGGAAATCATAGTTTCCTCTTACTAAAAACTAGCTCAATGAATCTTTTGGAAATCTCAGTTTCCCTTCTTGTTTAAATGTGAAAACATTTACAAACTTCTTAGGGAATGCTTCGTTCCCTTATAAACTTTATAAAAATGAGCTCAACTCTTTACACTTTACTTAACTTGAAATTGGAGTCTAAAAACAAAGTTGGATTATTTGTAAAAGACCCTTGAAAACTTTGATGAACTTCGCTTTACTTGACTCTTAACTTTACTTGGATTGACTCTTAGCTTTACTTGAATTTACTCTTTAGTTTCCTTGAATTTGAATTATGGACTCAAAAAATTATGATTTGTGATAAGAAAGGTGTCTTGATGTTTCAAAATGATTTAGAATAGCTAATCTTGAGAAAAGTTACGAAATCACTATCTTAAAATAAGTCCTCAACGCTGAGATGTTCCTACATAAATATTCATGAAATTAAATTTTGAGATAGTGGAGTTCGCGTCCTGTCCGTGACGCTTAATAGATTTTTGTTCACAGGTGTACAAGTTCGCGACGCAGGCTTGTTTCATGATCCTTACTCGACTTTTTCCTTCTTCGTTTTTCACCCCCAATTCTCCTAACTCAACTATTTTTTCCAAAGTTGCTTTAAATCCCAATGTGCAGCATGTATACTTAAGAAACTAACTCAAAGAAACCCTAAACTCAATGTAAGGATCTCATAAACTTTTGAATTCATCCTAATTCAATAACAACATTCGAATTCAAGATATACGTCAAGAACATCACTTTTCCATCTCTCTTAGGACGAATTTCTCTAATTTAAACATGCTTGTCGTGTGGGTGAAGAACCCAATGCTAGGAGAGACGCACATACCTGGTGGAATTAAATCCTTGTAGAAATTTGAGATCAACTCCTTTCAAAATAATGAATCTTGCTTTTCCTTCTCATTTCTCTTGTGTTCTTTCTCCAAAAACCCTAACTCTATTTTTCAAAAGCGTAAACGGAACCCAGTCATTTTATCCCCTTAAAATATTACCAAAAATGAATTAATTAAGTTGGGTAAGGAAAATACTAAACTACAACTTAAAAATTTAGATTGGACTTTCCTTATTTTAACAACCCAACTTTCAAAGGGCATAACTAACATCCAAATTAGAATAGCCCAAAATGGCGGCGTTAGAAAGATTATACGAAGGACTTTCCAGCCATATATTGAAGTATACATAACTCATTTTGAGCAAGATGTTATTGTCATTTGAGGTTGACCAAAAACTCATTTTTCCTAACTTAACTAAATTTCCAGATTTTTAATTCTTTCCAAAAATGACTATTTTCTAATTTTAGCTTCTTGCTGGTCATTTCAATTTACGAGATGTTACAATGGTTGTGCTTTCATGATCATGTGATGTATGCATGTTCTTGCTTCATTATGATACTTCTATGCATATGAATGTTGCAATATTGATCACGTTTGTTGTAACTAAGATAGATGAATAACATAGCCATAAAATCATGATGTAGATGTATGATATTGATGATGTACTTGTGATTTTGATTGTGGTGTGTGAATGGGGATCGGATTTCCACGTTTCGGCAATATAATTGGGATCGGTTGCAATATTTCGGCATAACTTTGGACCGGTTGCCACGTTCCAGTATACTTTGGGATGGGATTGCCACGTTCCAGCAAGTTAACTATTTGGGTTTGGGTTTTGTGATAGGACGTATGATGTATTAAGCATGTGAAATGTGTTTTTCTAATTGTCATGTTGATAATGTTCTTTATGTTGATATATATGAATATGATTGTAATGTTTGGTTGACTTGTTTATATTGCACTAGTGGGATAGCCACATGATCCTACTAGTACACGGTTGTTGTGTACTGATTCTTCAGTTGCTCTTATCTTTTTGGAGTAGAAGGCATCTTCATGCAGATATTAATAGACCTCGCTTAGGAGACTAGAGATAATCACATAAACTTCAATGGTGAGTTGTATCATTCGGGTTGCCATGTAGTTTTCTTTCATATATGTCCACCATTTACTGACTTAGACTATTGATTAATTAGTTGAATAGTAAAATAACATTCTCTTGTTTATACTTGGATATCGTTTAATAGTTTTGGTACATTGAACTTCAGATCTTAGGTTTAACTTCCTCAAAGTTTAGTTCTTAGATCTTTTATTTAGTAATGGAACTTTGCTTTTAATCATTTAACTTGCACCTGTAACTTGAATGCCTTTGTTTTAGAATAATTTTTTTAGTTTGATAGTAGTAGTGGTTCTTCCACCAGCTTATAAATGTGGGTGCCAATCACGACGGTTTTGGGTCGTAACAGTGCTCTACTTTAACTTGTTGTCAATTTTGGCAAATAAAAAAAAAATTCTACAATGTCCCTTTTCATACAATTCCACAACAAACTTCTCTCAAATCGTGATACATCTTTGTGGAACATGGATGAATCGAATATCTGGAGCTATGATCTTTGTCCACGGTTCTCTCTTAGAGTCCATCCACCATTGGTACACACAATCTGCCTTAGTATCTCAAGACACCATCTCCCCCTTGTTCAAAATCTAATACTTTTTGCTTATGAACATTTGCCTTCATTTCAAACAAAATGTGATCTTGGTCTTGCTTTCCTTTTTGTTCTGACACTAATGATGACTCAGCCCCATTCATCACTACTATTCCTCTTTTGGTGAAATCCATTAGTCTGACTCCCAAGGCGTGCAAGTCTGTGAACATCTTTCGCTAGATATCTCTTTTATTCCTCAACATGGGCAGTACCACCCATAAACAAACTTCTTAAGGCATCGATAAAAATATTAGCCTTACTTGAGTGGTAAAGAATACTCATGTCATAATCCTTGAGCAATTCTAACTATCTCCTTTTTATAAGATTAAGTTCTTTCTGGGTGAAAAGATATTGTAGACTCTTGTGATACGCGAATACGTCAACATGGACACCATGCAAGTAATAATGCCATATCTTGAAGGCTAATACTACAACAGCCAACTCTAAGTCATGGGTTGGATAATTTTTCTCATGAACTTCAAACTGTTTGGAGGCCTTAGACAAAATCTTGAGTACCTTCTCGTAAGGTCACATCTTGGGCAGTAGTCAACATTTTTTTCAATTCGTGAAGGTTTTTCTCGCAAGCTTCAGAACATTTAAACTTAATTATCTTCTGATTCAACTTGGTCAAAGGGGATGAAATAAACGAGAACCCGTGTACAAACCTCATATAATAGCTAGCCAAAATTAATAAACTCCTAATATCATTTTAAGATGTGGGCTATACCAATTCTGCACTACCCCAATTTTCTGAGTATCAACTTTAATTCCCTTTCCGTACATAATGTGGCCTAAGAAAGCCACATATTCAAGCAAAAATCTCACTTTGAAAACATGGCATATAACTCCTTCTCTTTAAATGTTTGAAGAACTATTGAGAGATGGCTAGCATGATCAATGAAAACGATAAAAAATATATCTAAATAAGGTTTGAAAACTCTATTCATAAGGTCCATGAATGTTGCAGGCGCATTGGTCAAATCAAAGCGCATGAACAAAAAATCATAATTACCATAACGGGTTCTGAAGTCTATCTTTGGAATATCACATTCCCTTACTCTTAATTCATATTAGACAAATCTGAGATCTATCTTCGAAAAACAGGTGTTACCCGGAAGCTCGTCGAAAAGATCATCAATTGTAGGAAGAGGATGTGTTATTGATGGTAACCTTGTTTATCTAATGGTAATCTATACACATCATGTAACAACCCTAAAAATGAATATGCTAAGTAATGTTTAGTGTGTTTAGAATGCCTACGATTAGACCGGGTTCACACGGATTGATGCGCGTAGAACCATACCTCTGAACCCTTGCGACATCCAATCCAACTAACTTGGGGAGTTATTTGAGCTAGGAAAGGTTGGGTACAGCCATGTAGGGCTCCCGAATATGAAGATTTACTCCGATGAGTCCTTACCGGACTTAAAAAGGGGAAATCTTAAGTTTGGATGGTCTAGGGGTAAAATGGTCTTTTTGCAGGCTAAGGGTAGTATCATAATTACACTAAATATGTAATTAATTATTTAATTAATAATGTGGAGGGTCATTTTGGGTAGAGAGGGCCGAAATTGCCCTTTTAGCAAAATCTTGCTCCACCCAGGTTCGAACATAGGTGGGAGCAATGATTTAATTTGTTTTATTTAAATTGGTAGATTAATTTAATACATTAATAATCAATGGATGATTCAAGAAAAAAGGGAAATCAGATTTTTAAAGTTTGAAAGAGTCCTAGTTGACTAAGTCTAAACTACTTCACATCTTTCAACTCTCTTTCACGTTTAACTCTCTCTCTCTCATGTCAATATCTCTCTCTTTATTTTCACGTTCTCTCTGCCTAACCAAAACACAAGAACTGAAAATCAACCAAAAGTTCTTCACACTTGAAGAACTTTCATGTTAAAAACATATACAAAACGTTAACCAAAAAACATAAGGCAAAAGGAAGGGTTTTCGGTTGAGTTTTGTGTTGAGGTTTCGAGACTTGGACGTGAGTTTGGAGAAGGTCTTTGGGCAGCAAGTTCAAGGGTTGAACGACGTGAAATAAGGTATGGATTTTCTTACTCTTGGTCCCTTTCCCAAGAGACCCTTAGGACTCAGATGAATCTATTCCGAAAACTAGGGTTGTTCCCCTTTGCATGTCCCTGTCACTAGCTCCCATTGATTCGTAGGTTGGGTATGTTTGCTGGTAGAAATTAGGGATGTAATGTGTTTTCGTGATGATCATGGTCATGTATGTGTGTTCGGATTTATGTGATTTTTAAAGTATGTTTTTTCTGAAATTATGAGATAAGTATGTGTGCAATGTCTGTGTTGCCGTGACTCTTGGACACGGATTGGAGCATGAAAATGACATGTTTTATGGTTGTATTTCACGTGCACAATCTTGTATAAATCGTGATGTTCATATGAAGTATAATGTAGCTAATTTGAGTGGAAAACTATTAGCTAATTGATTCACGAAATGCCCTAAGAATTAACTCTAAATGTTGATAAAAATGAGCTGAAAAATGTAACCCAAATTTCCAGCACCTTGATGTTAGTTTCGGCCAAGCTAAGTTGTTTAATATGCTATGTAAAATGAATTAAAACAAGTGAGGTCACTGAGGATCGAACCTGTGACCTTGACCGAACATGAAAAAAAAATGAAAATAAAAATGAGAGGTGTGGGTTCGAACCCACAACCTCTCGGTCAAACATTAGGGAGAATTAAAAGAAAAATAAAAATTGAAGCATGTGGGAATCGAACCCACAACCTCTCGGCCGAATAAAATAAATTAAGGAGAAAAATGAAGTGGGGCTGTGGGGGATCGATCCCACACCCTCTCGGTCAACACGAAAAGGATTAAGGAAAAGGAAAATAAAAGAAAATGAGGTTGTGTGGGATCGATCCCACATCCTCTAGGTCCCAAAATGAAATAAAAGAAAAAGAGAAAATAAGGCAAAAGAAGTGTAGCCGTTGGGGCTCGATCTCGGGTTCCCAAGACGAGTGGATTAAGTTCGAATAAATAAAAACGTAAGTGTTGTCCAAGGGATTTGAAAACGGGTTCCCTTGCCCAATTCCGTATTGACAGATAAGTCATACGTAAGTAAATATTTAATGAATGCTGCCTCTAAAGATCGAAATCAATATCTTGGCATATCTACAAGATGCATAAGTCTTGTACCACATAATCTTGGGTAAACATGAATCACGCAGACAAACTATGAATGAAGCCTCATGGCTTGTATGTGTGGACTCATAAGTCTAGCATACGTTTAAAAGTAAGTGAACCTAAGATGTATGTGATGAAATGATGTATCCTTAGAAGGGTTAAGTAAGAGTGTGAAACATACTAAATGTCCAAGTGCATTGGCATATGATGAAATGAACATTCACGTGAAGGGGTGAGTAATTATGAAAAGCAAATGTGTTAAAGTTACTGAATGAGGTGACAATATGATAAGAGGCTAATGTGAAAGATGAGAGCAATCTCAAATGAGCCTAAGTAAATGTTACCAAAACATACTCACCTATGAGAGTGTAAAGCTAATGAAGAGACCAGTCTCTATGAACACTCTAATGAAAGTATTGAGATTAATGTATACTTAATACTAATGATGAGATGAGAAATCAATAATTGGGCTATGATGTCCTCATACTAGAAGCCAACTTCCATGACGTATGAGTTGAATGTAATGGAACTTTATACTGAGCACCAATAGGCTAGATATGAGTGGTGATGCCTTCTTTCGGTAAGGGCGGAGGTTCACGTAACTCTCATGAAATAAGATTGTCCGGCATGCCGGGTATGGGTCTCCTTATATCTCCTAGTCTTTGAACCTATACTGCCAATATAAGGATCTAACAGGGTTCAATTCCCTATATACGCTAGCATGTTTTGGTTCACCTTGGTCGGTGATTCCACCTCTTTTCGGTGTGGGGATGACACACTGGATTTCATGATGCTCACATGATCTATGTCGGCTAAGGTTAAAGTTCCCACAGAAAGAATGAGGCCAGCCTCAACGAATGAACATAATAAAATGAACGATACCAAAGGTGTTAGGATAGGATAATCAAGAGGTGAGCTAGACTCAAGTAATGGCACTAGGTTATTCTTGGTCATTGCACAGCAAACCCGATGAGAGTCTTAAACTACATCCTAGGTATGACTAGTGATTGCACTAGTATATGAATGAATGAAAATGAAGTACGTATGAATGAATGAAACAGACTCTGTGTTTGCTAAAGAATGCTCCCTAGTTGAGGTCCCATATGTTGAGCCCTCAATTTGGGAAGTCCTAATGTCAAGTCCATGATTCCAAGGTCCCATCGCATATGAAAGAATGATATGAACTACGTGATATGATATGTGCAATATGTTATATGTTGTTTGCAAAATGATAAGTATGATGATGTATGTTACTCTCATGGCATGACTTTCCTAATCCAAATTTGGCAAGTCCACTGACTTTCCTAATCCAAATTTGGCAAGTCCATTGATTTTCCTAATCCAAATTTGGCAAGTCCACTGACTTGACTTTCCATAAATCATGTTGTTAGTAAAGAGATATTCTTACTCATGCATGTCCTTGGTGTGTGCTTGCATATACCCATACTTAGTACAAGTGTGTACTAATCCCATACAATATCTACTTTTAGGTGCAGGCACAGGTGGACGCTAGAGCTTACAGTACGACGTTGCAGCTATCCGAACGTCGAGCATTCATCCGGATTTGGTAGGCCCTCATGCTTTCGAGGACGCTTGACCATTATTTTCTAGCTTAGATATAGGTTTGAGTTAGTGGAGTATGTTCCACTAGTGTTTCTTTCTCATCTTATTTCAGACATTGTATTGGTGCCATTTTGGCAAGTATACACTTAATGCAGTATTGAACTATTTCTTTAATTTGATGATCTTAATATTAGATGGTTGATTGTGAATGTTTATGAGTTTACATAGAATGTCTTATATGAATGTTAAGTAACAAAAAGTTTAAATTTTCCGCTAAAATTAACCTAGATAAAGTAACAATGACGTATGTAGGCTTGTCTGCGACCTCTGAGAGGTCAACGACGCCGGTCTCGTCTGGGGTCTAGATTCTGGTCGTGACAAAGTTTGTATCAGAGCACTAGGTTAAATTCCGAGGATAATAAGTTCACATCAACCACATTGAGTACTTTCTAAGTCATGATAGTGAAGTACACCACTATCCTGAATTAGAGACTGCATGATGCGTAGGAAAATTTCCCTTCTTCTAATCTTATCGTACTTTTCCTAATGTCTGATTTCTTTGTGTTGTGAGCGTGTCTAACATCAATTCTTATTGTTTTTCAGAGAATGAATACTAGTAGGAACGTTGGTCAGATGAGAGGAGGAGCAACTGCTGGGGGCAATCAGGTTCCACCGCAGGCTCCAGTTGATAGAGTGGCTATGCCGGTTAACCCAACTAGGTTGGCTGATGCGTAGGTGCGGGCATCTCTGGCCCAGATGGCACAGGCCATCACTATGCAGGCCCAGGCCATGACTGCCCAGGTCAACCGGCAGAATGTTCAGAGGGAGAACCCACTGGTACGTAGCATGGCTGATAGGCTACGAGACTTCATGAGGATGAATCCTCCTATTTTCACAGGGTCCAAGACTTTCGAGGATCCCAAGGAGTTCATGGATGTGGTACATAAGATTTTGGTGGCCATGGGGGCCACAGATACTAATAAGGCTGAGCTGGCTTCCTATCAGCTATAGGATGTTGCACAGACTTGGTGCAAGATGTGGCTGGATAGCCGAACTTTGGGCGGAGTTCCGGTCACTTGGGAGCTATTTAAGACAGCCTTCATGGAGAGATTCTTCCCCAGGGAGATGAGGGAGGCCAAGGTTGAGGAATTTATCAACCTTAAGCAAGGATCTATGACACTCAGGGAGTATTCTCTGAAGTTTGTTAAACTGTCCAGGTATGCTACTTCCCTTGTATCTAACAGCAGGGATGAGATGAGTAGGTTCCTCACATGAATCACAGGAGATCTGGAGGAGAAATGTCGGGCTGCGATGCTCCACGATAGCATGGACCTCTCCAGGCTGATGGTGCATGTCCAGCAAGTAGAGAACAGACGGAAGAAGAGGGGTTTCCGTGATGCTAGGAGTCCTAAGCCTTCTGATCAGGCAGGTCCTAGCAATGGAGGCAACAGGAACAACTTCGGCGTCCGTGAGCAGCCCAGGTTCAAAAAGGGGCAACAGAGTTCAGGGAACTCTAACTTTAAGAGGAGGCAGACCCAAGCCCAAGAAGGACAATGGAGGTGATTGTGCAGCGTCCTATAAAAGACTGTGCTAAGTGTGGCCGTGCACACAGTGAGAGTGCAGACAAGGCACTAATGCCTGCTTCGGTTGCGGTAAGAGCGGGCACATGGTTAAGGACTGCCCACAGAATAGGGGTCAGCATGGAGGTAATGCTCAGCCTAGGCCTAATCCACAGGGTACAGCAGCCGAGCCTCCTAAGAGGAATAGGTTCTACGCCCTGAAGGGCACGGAGGAGCAGGAGAAGTCCGCTGATGTGGTCACAGGTATGCTGCAAGTATTCTCAACTTCTGTTTATGCTTTACTTGATCTAGGGTCTACGCTTTCCTCTGTAACTCCTTTGTTTTCTCTCACTTTTGAGATATTGCCTGAAGTTCTGCATGATCCTATAGTGGTTAGTACACCTTTAGGAGAAAATGTAAGAACTGATAGAGTATACAAGGATTGCCCAATAGTTGTATGTGGTAAGACTATGTGTGTAGACTTGGTTGGGTTACCAATGCATGATTTTGATGTTATTCTTGGCATGGAATGGCTTCATAGTTGTTATGCTTGTATGGATTGTCGTAGTAGGGTTATGAGATTTCGTTTCCCTAATGAAGAAGAGCTGGTCTGGGAGGGGTACAACTCGAGTCGTCCTAATCCCTTGATTTCGAACCTTAAGGCCAATAAAATGATGTCCAAGGGGTTATTGTGTCATCTTGTGAGTGTTAATGATCTAGATCATGACATTCCTTCCATGGACTCAGTGCCTGTAGTGAATGAGTTCCAAGATGTATTTCTTGATGATTTGCCTGGAGTTCCTCCCCCTCGAGAGATTGACTTTGGTATCGACTTAGAACCCGATACTAAACCAATTTCAATTACTCATTACAGAATGGCTCCAGCTGAACTCAAAGAGTTGAAGCAGCAGTTAAAAGATCTCACTGATAAGGGTTTCACTCAGCCGAGCATATCCCCTTGGGGCGCTTCAATGTTGTTTATGAAAAAGAAGGATGGAACCCTTAGAATGTGTATTGATTATCGGCAGCTCAACAAAGTCACTATAAAGAATAAGTATCCACTTCCCAGAATAGATGACTTGTTCGATCATCTCCAAGGGTCTAGTTTCTTCTCTAAGAATGATCTTCGTTCATGGTATCATCATCTTAGGGTTAGGGATGTTGATATACCAAAGACAGCCTTTCGTACCCGTTATGGTCATTATGAGTTCCTAGTCATGTCATTTGGTCTCACTAATGCACCTGCTGCATTTATGGATCTCATGAATAGGGTCTTCCGTGAGTACCTTGATTCTTTCATCATGGTATTCATTGAAGACATCCTCATCTACTCTAGGACCAAGGAAGAGCATGAACAACATTTGAGACTAACCTTGTAGGTATTTAGACAACATCAGTTGTATGCCAAATTCAGCAAGTGTGAATTCTGGCTTAGATCAGTGACCTTTCTGGGTCATGTTGTGTCCGATCAAGGTGTGGAGGTGGACCCCAAGAAGACTGAGGCTGTGAAGAACTGGCCAAATCCTCTTACTCCCACCGATATCCGTAGCTTTCTGGGATTGGCTGGTTACTACCGCAGGTTCGTGGAGGGTTTTTCTTCCATTGCTGTCCCACTGACAGCTTTGACTAAGAAGAAGGCCAAGTTCGAATAGACGGAGACTTGTGAGAAGAGTTTCCAGGAGATCGAAGACAGACTCACTTCAGCCCCGGTGCTTACTTTGCCTAAGTGTGGTGAGAATTACACTGTTTATTATTATGCATCTAGGGTTGGTTTGGGTTGTGTTCTTATGCAGGGTGGTAAGGTGATAGCTTATGCGTCCAGACAGCTCAAGGTTCATGAGAAGAATTATCCCACTCATGACCTGGAGTTGGCAGCTGTGGTGTTTTCACTAAAGTGGTGGAGGCACTACTTGTATGGAGTGCATGTCGATGTGTTCACAGACCACAAGAGTCTTCAGTACGTGTTCACACAGAGGGAGTTTAATCTACGTCAGTGGAGATGGTTGGAGCTGTTGAAGGACTATGATATGAATGTACACTAACATCCAGGTAAGGCTAATGTTGTAGTTGATGCTTTAAGCAGGATGAGCATGAGAAGTACAGCCCACGTTGAGGATGAGAAGAATGAGTTGGTGAAAGATGTACATAGACTGGCCAGACTGGGTGTGCGATTGGTTGACTCTACTAGTGGGGGTGTTTAAGTCCATCCTAGTTCTGAATCATCCTTGGTAGTTGAAGTCAAGCAGGGTCAGCATCTCGATTCTGTGTTGATGGAGATAAAGGACTCAGTGTTGATAAAGATGAATGAGTCTTTTGTTTTGGGAGGTGACGGCGTACTTAGGTACCAGAACAGGCTGTGTGTACCAGATGTGGATAATTTACGGACCAGGATTGTTGCAGAGGCCCATGGTTCCAGACATTCCATACATCCAAGTTCCACCAAGATGTATCATGATATTAAGCAGATCTATTGGTGGGATGGCATGAAGAAGGACATTGCAGAATATGTGGCCAAGTGTCCTAATTGTCAGCAGATTAAGGCAGAACATCTCAAGCCTGGAGGTCTTACTCAGATTATTGAGGTTCCGACTTGGAAGTGGGAGGCCATTAATATGGACTTTGTGGTTGGTCTTCCGAGGACTAGGAGACAGCATGACTCCATATGGGTTATTGTGGACAGGATAACTAAGTCTGCCCAATTTATCCCTGTGAAATCTACTTACAGAGCCGCGGATTATACGAGACTCTACATTGATGAGATTGTGAGATGGCATGGGATTCCTTTGTCTATCATTTTATATAGAGGAGCTCAGTTCACTTCACATTTCTGGAGATCCTTCCAAAAGAGCTTAGGCACGTAGGTAAAGCTGAGTACTGCCTTTCATGCTCAGACTGATGGGCACGTAGAGCGCACCATTCATACATTGGAGGACATATTGAGAGCGTGTGTGATTGACTTTAGAGGTAGTTGGGACGACCATCTGCCTTTGATAGAGTTCTCGTATAATAATAGCTAACACTCCAGCATTAGGATGGCACCGTTTGAGGCACTGTATGGTAGGAGGTGTAGGTCTCCAGTTGGGTGGTTCGAGGATGGAGAGTCATGCATTTTGGGTCCAGAGATCATTCATGAGGCCTTAGAGAAGGTCAGGGTGATTAGGGACAGGTTGTCTACTGCTTACAGTCGACAGAAGTCTTATGCAGACAACAGAAAATGGCCCTTAGAGTTTGATGTTGGTGACCAGGTCTATTTGAAGATATCACCTATGAAGGGGGTGATGAGTTTTGGCAGGAAGGGGAAGTTGAGTACGAGGTATGTTGGGCCATATGAGATCCTACAGCGTGTGGGTGAGGTGGCCTATGAGTTGGCATTGCCTGCGGTTCTAGCTTCTATCCATCCAGTCTTTCATGTATCCATGTTAAAGAAGTGCCTAGGTGATCCAGCATCTATTCTACCTGTGGAAGGTTTGGGGGTTGATGAAGACTTGTCCTATGAGGAGGTACCTGTTGAGATCTTAGAAAGACAGGTCAAGCGGCTGAGAAACAAGGAGATTGCCACAGTAAAGGTATTGTGGAGGAATCATCTTTTTGAGGGTGCTACGTGGGAGGCCGAGGCCGATATGAGATCCCGCTACCCTCATCTTTTCAGCTCTTGAGGTTAGACTTCCTACTCTTAAGCCAAAGTTTCCTTATCTCTCCATTCATTATTGCTATTGCTTGATTGTGCATATTGATTGTGTTATGTCATGACTGGCATTGTGCTAGATAGTTAGTAGTGTCATTCGGGGACGAATGTTCCTAAGGGGGGATAATGTAACAACCCTAAAAATAAATATGCTAAGTAATGTTTAGTGTGTTTAGAATGCCTACTATTAGACCGGGTTCACACGGATTGATGCGCATGAACCAGACCTATGAACCCTTGCGACATCCAAGCTAACTAACTTGGGGAGTTAGTTGAGCTGGGAAAGGTTGGGTCCAGCCATGTAGGGCTCCCGAATATGAAGATTTACTCGGTCCTTACCGGACTTAAAAAGGGGAAATCTTAAGTTTGGAGGGTCTAGGGGTAAAATGGGTTTTTTCCAGGCTAAGGGTAGTATCATAATTACCCTAAATATGTAATTAATTATTTAATTAATAAGGTGGAGGGTCATTTTGGGTAGAGAGGGCCAAAATTGCCCTATTAGCAAAATCTTGCTCCACCCGGGTTCGAACCTAGGTGGGAGCAATGATTGAATTTGTTTTATTTAAATTGGTAGATTAATTTAATAAATTAATAATTAATGGCTGATTTAAGAAAAAAAGGGAAATCAGATTTTTAAAGTTTGAAAGAGTCCTAGTTGACTAAGTCTAAACTACTTCACCTCTTTCAACTCTCTTTCACGTTTAACTCTCTCTCTCACGTCAATATCTCTCTCTTTCTTTTCACGTTCTCTCTGCCTAACCAAAACACAAGAACTGAAAATCAACTAAAAGTTCTTCACACTTGAAGAACTTTCATGTTAAAAACATATACAAAACGTTAACCAAAAAATACGTAAGGCAAAAGGAAGGGTTTTCGGTTGAGTTTTGTGTTGAGGTTTCGAGACTTGGACGTGAGTTTGGAGAAGGTCTTTGGGCAGCAGGTTCAAGGGTTGAACGACGTGAAATAAGGTATGGGTTTTCTTACTCTTTGTCACTTTACCACGATACCCTTAGGAATCAAATGAATCTATTCCGAAAACTAGGGTTGTTCCCCGTTGCATGTCCCTGTCACTAGCTCCCATTGATCCGTAGGTTGGGTATGTTTTCTAGTAGAAATTAGGGATGTAATGTTTTTTCGTGATGATCATGTTCATGTATGTGTGTTCGGATATATGTGATAATTAAAGTATGTTTTTTCCGAAATTATGAGATAAGTATGTGTGCAATGTGTGTGTTGCCGTGACTCTTTGACACGGATTGGAGCATGAATATGACATGTTTTATGGTTGTATTTCACGTGCACAAACTTGTATAAATCGTTATGTTCATATGAAGTATAATGTGACTGATTTGAGTGGAAAACTATTAGCTAATTGATTCGCGAAATGCCCTAAGAATTAACTCGAAATGTTGATAAAAATGAGCTGAAAAATGTAACCCAAATTTCCAGCACATTGATGTTAGTTTCGGCCAAGCTAAGTTGTTTAATATTCTATGTAAAATGAATTAAAATAAGTGAGGTCACTGAGGATCGAACCCGTGACCTCACCATGTTAAAAATCATAGAAATAATGTGAGTTAAAAAGAATGTGGCATGTGGGATTCGAAACCGTGTGGCTTGACCGAACATGAAAAAAAATTATGAAAATAAAAATTAGAGGTGTGGGGTTCGAACCCACAACCTCTCGGTCAAACATTAGGGAGAATTAAAATAAAAATAAAACTTGAGGCATATGGGAATCGAACCCACAACCTCTCGGCCGAATAAAAGAAATTAAGGAGAAAAATAAAGTGGGGCTGTGTGGGTTCGATCCCACACCCTCTCGGTCAACACGAAAAGGATTAAGGAAAAGGAAAATAAAAGAAAATGAGGTTGTGGGGGATCGATCCCACATCCTCTAGGTCCCAAAACGAAATAAAAGAAAAAGAGAAAATAAGGGAAAATAAGTGTAGGCGTTGGGGCTCGATCTGGGGTTCCCAAGCCGAGTGGATTAAGTTAAATAAATAAAATCGTAAGTGCTGTCCAAGGGATTTGAAATTGGGTTCCCTTGCCCAATTCCGTATTGACACATAACTCATCCGTAAGTAAATATTTAATGAATGCTGCCTCTAAAGATCGAAATCAATATCTTGGCATATCTACAAGATGCATAAGTCTTGTACCACATAATCTTGGGTAAACATGAATCACTTAGACAAACTATGAATGAAGACTCATGGCTTGTATGGGTGGACTCATAAGTCTAGCATACGTTTAAAAGTAAGTGAACCAAAGATGTATGTGATGAAATGATATATCCCTCGAAGGGTTAAGTAAGAGTGTGAAACACACTAAATGGCCAAGTGCATTGGCAAATGATGAAATGAACATTCACGTGAATGGGTGAGTAATTATGAAAAGCAAATGTGTTAAAGTTAATGAATGAGGTGACAATATGATAAGAGGCTAATGTGAAAGATGAGCGCAATCTCAAATGAGCGTAAGTAAATGTTACCAAAAGGTACTCACCTATGAGAGTGTAAAGCTAATGAAGAGACCAGTCTCTATGAACAATCTAATGAAAGTATTGAGATTAATGTATACTTAATACTAATGATGAGATGAGAAATCATCTATTGGGCTATGATGTCCTCATACTAGAAACCAGCTTCCATGACGTATGAGTTGAATGTAATGGAACTTTATACTGAGCAACGATAGGCTAGCTATGAGCGGTGATGCCTTCTTTTGGGAAGGGCGGAGGTGCACGTAACTCTCATGAGATGAGACTGTCCGGCATGACGGGTATGGGTCTCTTTATATCTTCTAGTCTTTGAACCTATACTGTCAATATAGGGATCTAGCAGGGTTCAATTCCCTATATACGCTAGCATATTTTGGTTCACCTTGGCCGGTGATTCAACCTCTTTTTGGTGTGGGGATGACACACTAGATTTTATGATGCTCACATGATCTATGTCGGTTAAGGTTAAAGTTCCCAAAGAAAGAATGAGGCCAGCCTCAACGAATGCACATAATGAAATGAACGATACCAAAGGTGTTAGGATAGGATAATCAAGAGGTGAGCTAGACTCAAGTAATGACACTAGGTTATTCTTGGTCATTGCACAACAAACCCAATAGGAGTCTTACACTACATCCTAGGTATGACTAGTGATTGCACTAGTATATGAATGAATGAAAATGAAGTACGTATGAATGAATGAAGCAGACTCTGTGTTTGCTAAAGAAGGCTCCCTAGCTGAGGTCCCATATGTTTAGCTCTCATTTTGGGAAGTCCTAATGTCAAGTCCATGATTCCAAGGTCCCATCGCATATGAAAGAATGATATGAACTACGTGATATGATATGTGCAATATGTTATGTGTTGTTTGCAAAATGATAAGTATGATGATGTATGTTACTCTCATGGCATGACTTTCCAAAATCCAAATTTGGAAAGTCCACTGACTTTCCTAATCCAAATTTGGCAAGTCCATTGACTTTCCTAATCCAAATTTGGCAAGTGGCCACTGACTTGACTTTCCATAAATCATGTTGTTAGGAAAGAGATATTCTTACTCATGCATGTCCTTGGTGTGTGCTTGCATATACCCTTACTTAGTACAAGTGTGTACTAATCCCATACAATATCTACTTTTAGGTGCAGGCACAGGTGGATGATAGAGCTTACAGTACGACGTTGCAGCTATCCGAACGTGGAGCATTCATCCGAATTTGGTAGGCCCTCATGCTTTCGAGGACGCTTGACCATTATTTTCTAGCTTAGATATAGGTTTTAGTTAGTGGAGTATGTTCCACTAGCGTTTCTTTCTCATCTTATTTCAGACATTGTATTGGTGCCATTTTGGCAAGTATACACTTAATGCAATATTGAACTATTTCTTTCATTTGATGGTCTTAATATTAGATGGTTGATTGTGAACGTTTATGAGTTTAAGTAGAATGTCTTATATGAATGTTAAGTAACAAAAAGTTGAAATTTTCAGCTAAAATTAACCTAGATGAAGTAACAATGACGTATGTAGGCTTGTCTGCGACCTCTAAGAGGTCAATGACGCCGGTCTCGTCTGGGGTCTAGATTCCGATCGTGACACATCATAGGGGAACGATCCTTCTTTCTGACAAATAGGACCAGAGCGCACCAAGGTGACACATTTGGTCGAATAAACCATTATCTAAGAGACCTTTCAACTGCTCTTTAAGATCTTTCAACTCTATAGGTTCCATTGTGTATAGAGAAATAGATATAGGATGGGTATTCGGGAGAACACCTATATCGAAGTCGATCTCTCTATCAAGAGGGACTCTGAAAAACATTAGGAAACTCTCTAACTACTGAAACTAACTGAATATGAGGTATCTCAACACTAGAGTCATTAACTCGGACAAAGTGATAGACATACCCCTTAGATACTATCTTTCTTGCCTTAATGTATGAAACAAAACGACCCTTAGGCACTACCGAACTACTGTTGAACTCTATAACTGATTCACTAGAAACTAGAACTTGACTACTCGAGTACTACATTCTATTGGTGCATAACAGGAATAAAGCCAATCCATACCTAGAATGACATCAAACTCTACCATGTGTAACTCAACTAAATTATCCAGGGTACACTTTTGATTGATGGAAACAGAACAATCAAGATAGTTTCTTTCTCCTAGAATAGACTCACCAACATGTGTAGAAACACTGAAGGGATCAAGATATTGCTCTAGAAGGACATCAAAACTGAAGACTTGGATCATACCAGTGACAACATGTAACAAATTTAGTCGCTCTTAGAAACTAGTGATAGAATAAAGATGGTTTTCTCTCCGCTTGGCCCTGATGTAGCTCATTTAGATTCAACTCTATCTGATGAAGCTACTGAAGAATACTAGGCTCTATTGCTCTCTTTACCATTTCTCTACCTGTCCTTAGGATACTCTCTTATAAAATGAATGTTCTGAACACACTTGAAGTCACTAGTGGAGCCATCATGACACACATGTAAGTGGATCCTACCACACTTAGCATATGCACGAGTTTTAGTACCCACTTGTGCCTTACTACCACGCGAATGGGAAGGTCTAGCTCTGAAGTTCTTAAAATTTTGACTATTTTACTCACATTTGTTCTTAGGTGCAGGTCTACTAGAAGATGATGGAGCAGGTCCCTTCTACTTATGTTGGAAAGAAGATTGGTTCAGATTAATCATTTGCTGCCTGGATTCATTCCGGGATGTCTTACCTGTCTTATGCTTAAAATCTTCTCTATCGCTTAGCTTATCCTCCTCAACTTATTGCACATGGATCATTAGCCTTGCTATGCCCATGAAACCTACTAGCTCTACTTCCTTACTTTCCTTACTTGACAGACGAGTCAACCCAAAAATGAATAACTCATCCTACTTATCATCTCAACAACCATCTCTTTTCTTCTCTTAGACAACGGGGAAAAACATGACTTATCAAAGCACTCTCAAAAATAGTCAAACTAACAATCGGATACGTGTAAGCACACGTTACAAAAGTACTTTTATAGGGATACACTCTATCGCATGAAATGAGCATCAAATAAGTGAAGGACTTCCTAAATGATGCAGCCTCCTAAATAAAGATGTGGTGCGATTCACACTGATAACTAGAACTCTACATTACATGAATTCATAGACTCCCTAGGAATGTTGAACTCTGTGCTCTCATATCAAGGTTTTCATGCCTCGAGCCAACACCCTGGACGTTGCCGGAACACGAAGACCGGTATTGGTCCCAAGCGAATACTTGTCCTAGCTTACTTAGGTTGCGGAAGACTTACTCATGATAAATACTTTACAAATTAAACTGAACTACTCAATATATATATTAAGAATGTTTCAAAGATCAACATTCAACAGGACAAAATGGAAACATAAGTCTTAATACATAAGATAATGATACTATAAAGACAATTGCACTAGTAACTGACTATCTATGAAGCCTCCTATACTAATATGGATGTCGAGAGAATACCCCCGGTCATCCTAACAATTGAAATACTAAAACTGAAAGCAAATGAAAAGGAACTCTCTAAAAAGCAAGGAGGCTTACCAACTGACACTAAGTGCCTAACCCGATCAATGATGTGCTGGATGCTGATCCTGGTTACCTGTATCTTCATCATACTACGATGAAGGCCTACTAGTATCAGACATTGAATGTAAGAGTATGCGAGTTGGAAAGCTAAACATAACATAAGCGTGAGAAGAGTGAAAGAAACACTTACCCAGGAGTCATGATCAACATTAAATTTCAATAAAAATCAAATATGTCATATATCATCAATTAAAACATCACACATAAGTACTTAGTTGTTTTTAGCTTAGAAAAAGTAAGAAAAAACATGTGATTTACTAAATTGAAAAACTAAAAGACCATTGTTCTAAGATTGAAAATGATTTCTAATTTTGCAGTTTTCGAGAACTTACTTGAGCTTTGCCAAAATAACAAAAGTCAAGTCACTTGGCCTGAAATAAATTGACTATCTATAGTGAAGTTGCAAGGGAATGCACAAAGTTATAATTATATGTAACTAGTTTTGCATTGGACACGTGTGATTTAATTTCTTTTCTTTTGTCAAGTGGTTATCACATGTCACATCTATAATATACGATGAGGGCTGAATCTCAATATTCTTGAATTAATACATTACTCTTAAGGAAGTCTTTAATATCACATCAAAAGAATGGTTTCTTGAATTTTTACTAAAGCCAACTTTTTCAATGAATGAACATTTGGTTGCTTATGTTATTAATTTGAATCATCATTATAATGCACATCATCTCTCTTGAACATTTTATCTGTAGAACCATCAAAATCTGTCTCACTTATGTTCTTCATCTTCAGCATCTGCAGTATGTTGAAACATAGTGCAATCTAGATCTTGTCCGACTCGCTCTCTCTACTTACCTCTACCTTTTCCATTAGTCCCTTCACTAGCTCTGCTTCTACTGAAGTCTTTTCCCGTGGAATTAGAAAAATTTGCCTTTTTTCTTCAATACGACTATTTCTTAGGATTTAGGCATTCACTACATTTCCTCTTAATTAAGGGAGTCGTTAATATCACATCCAAAGAATGAGTTTTTGGATTTTTTTGCTAAAGTAAAATTATTTAATGAATCAACCTTTGGTTGATTGTGTTTATATTTATTTCTTACCTTTTTCTAATCTAGTGCCGAGAAATCTTACCTTGTTATCAATACCAAGCAATCTATCAAAGCATTCTTTGATTTTCTTGGAGTTTTTATTCTTGTCAACTTGAATTCTTGACCTCCTAACATATTATTTCTTAAGATAATTTCAAATAACATTTGGTGATGGGAGAAATATAATTCTCTTTAAAAAGTTCGTTGAGACAACAAAATACAAAGTTTCTTTCATGGTAGACCTCATGATATTTTTTTCCTTGTGACTCTTGATTTTCGCTATGGTGGAATTATTTTTTAACAGATTAATTTCATAATCCTCTTCCACAGCTTTCATCCTAACAATCAAGGGCCTCTAAGTAATTATCCGTTCTCACAACTCATAATTGGTTATTTTCATTACTAAACACTGCATGAGACATTCATGACAAAATATTTTTGAAATTTATCTCTTCCCTCAATGGTCCCTTAACAAAAATTGATCTCGATCCCACCCATCAGTTTTTGAAATAAAATAAATTTTAGAAACATAACAATGGAAAAAAAGTTGAAGGATAAATTATGTATTGCACTACAAAACTTTATATTATTGACTAACAAAAGAGATGTATTTATACACTAAAAACCAAACTGAAAAGAAATCAACTCCTAAATACTAGGTGTCTAACTTAATAGAGTTATTGCAACAAGAATATTTGTAATTCTAAATCAAAGGTTAAACATATATACAAAAGATTCCAAATCCTTCAATATTGAACCTCACATGTATAGCTATTAAGCTTCTACACTATTGTCTTGAAGCCACATCGAGAAAGCTTAAAGAGTGTTTATATCAGCTCTGTGATGCTTTTGATTAAACTCAAGGAGAGTAGGACATGTAAATTCAAGATATAGTCGAGGATTGTTGTAGTACACCAATTGAGTTGGTGGACTCACCACCTTATCTTTGTCTGGAAAAAAGAAAGAAATTAAGTGATTTTCTAGGAGTCTTGTTGTTAACAGCTGCTCTATGCAAGCAACTTTTGTATCTACCATTTGATAGGGCCTTCAAAAGGAAAAACACCACATATGTTATATTCAAGTTGTAAGTCTAAGAACTCATGATGTATATTATTGCGCATCATGTGGAAATATCTTATAATCTTTTTCACCAAAAAATGTATTATTTCTTTAATTGACTCTATTTATATTATTTGTATGTAATACATAATACATTAGCTAATTATATAGTTCTGGTTTGTAAATTTGCTTACCATAACCATTGTAAATTAAGGGGGTGTCATGAAAGTGTCAAATATCAAAGGGGGTTTTTCACAAGTAGTAAAATTAGCAAAATTACAAGAAATCTAAGCAATGAAAGGGTGAATTCTTGGGATGTGACCACAATATAGATATACTTAGATTATTGGTTACATGCTTTCGAAAGAAGATTATAGAATAATAGTGAGTAGGCTAAGCTTTATATAGAAATAAGTTCTCTCTCAAGAAACTTACCCCATTTCAAATGGGTTCCTCTAGGACACCCATTTGCAGCATGAAGACTAGTCTACGCCTTACCCCACTCACTCTCTCGAGCTGAGTGTTAGGATATGGGACTAGGACTTACCCTCTCGAGCTGAGCCTCATGTCGACCCACTCCTTAGGCCATCAATCTAGTGGTATTGGTTTAGCAACTTCTCTCTCAAGCATGCCGAAAATACATGGGTGAACTTATATTTGCAACTAAAAATCAATTAGGTTAAACCACAACTACTAGAAGAAATCACCATTAAACTACATTTAATATACCAACAAGCAAGACACGACAATAATATTAACCCATATTTGTTAAATCACACTTATGAAATCCTTTTTTCTTCAAGTCATCAAAACCCTTAAAAACATGAGAGAAAAAAATATGAAAAAGTATTAAAAAGTGTAATAATGTTAGACTCTATTTGGGAACTCTAAATCTACTAGTATTTATAGTTTTTCAGAAATGTGCTTCATCGGTTCGTTCGGCGGCGTTAGTCAGAATCATTGATTGACTCGGAGGTCCTCCCATTGGTGTATTTCACCGCTTTCTGGTACAGCCTTCAACATCATCTTGCTTTGGTTCATTGGGTGATGACATACTATTTCGTGGATCTACTCGGCGACGCGCAAACTGTTCCTCTGTCCCACCGGTTTGATCCTTTGTTTTAGCGCTCAACACACTGGAACAGAAGGAGAAGTAGGCCTCTTTGGAGTTCCGCCAAGTGGACTTGGTGATCCTCGGGTTTTCATTTCTTTGTTCTTTTTAGCCTTTTGTCCCTTTTTGCGACATAGTGTCCGTGCTTTCCTTCAAACATCAAATACCTTAAACGTATGAGTTTTCATCAGATATTGAGATAAAATAAGCATTAGAGGATACTATTTCTACTAAAAATATCTATAAATGAGTCCAATCTGTGGACTCAACAACACCCACAACTTAACCTTTTGCTTGTCCTCAAGTAATAGTCAAGTTCGGCAGTCCAACAAAGATATCTTAGATAGTACTACACAATACTCAATCATGAATGTACACAATAAGACCTAAACTACTTATGCAAGGATCAATTGTTTACTAAAAGATTCAACTTTTGACACACCATTACCACATATTCTCGAGCTCGCATTACTTGTTTTAATTTCAAGTTCGATATCAACAAAATCATTTGAATTCCCTAACACAAATGATGATTCCATTTTCACACACAATGGTGTAATCGATTTAAAGTTAAGGAAACAAATACAACACTCACTCTAAAAAAGAGGAACACAATGCATGCTTTCATCCATAGGTTTGCCCTTATTTTCTAGTCAACATTTGTTTCAGCTTTCTCAAGATAAAAAGGTCTTTCTAAGGCTTGTAATGGGGTTGAGTGCAAAGGTCTGGTCATTTTGTCTTAGTGACTAATGATCCTCATAAATTGTGGTGCTCACAATACTTTCTTTCTTTATCCTTCATTCTTTTCTTTAGTGCTCATAAGTCATCCTATTATTCACTTCCCATGGGTTACTTCGAAACCCTATTTCTTTTGGACTTTTATTCAACAACCTTTCTTTTTCATTTCTTTCTTTTTCTAATTCTCTCTTTTTTTTATATGGAGGGTTTCCATCTTTTCGCCATACCATGGGTTAAGGGAGACTTTCCTTGCACTTCTTTGACTTTTCCCATTTCTTTTAACCACACCCCCAAATCAGGATTTTGGCCTAAGTTGGTTATTTCAATCAAACCAATCATTCATGAGGATTAAGGGAGATGGATCAAGAAAGGTCTAGTCTTAATCAAATCTTACAAAGAAGGTTAAGGCTCAAGGGTTGTTCAAAAGAGGTTCACACACTCACAAGGGAGGTCACAAAAGAGGTATATGTCAAATTGGCTCACAATCTATAAGATTGCCTAAGATTATATCAAGAGAAAACATTACGTAGTTGACTAGACTAATGGGTAAAATTCTTGGTGTTGTCATGCATGGTTCAAGAAAAGCTTATCACACAAGGCATCGATGCTTACGTCAAACAAGACTCCACACTTTCTCTAGTGTGCAATGGTCATCACAAGAGAATTAATTTGACATATGGCTTGTCACAACGAGATGCAAAAAGCTCATATATTGTCTATGCAACTTTATTTGGTCTCGTTATAGCCGCATATTCATGTTTGTTCGATTGAAAGAACTATTCAAGTTATTGCTATTGATCAAAACTGAGACTCAAATTTGCTAGAGAACAACAACTTTTATGCGCACCCAAAGGGCGGCAAAATTTTGCGATAAACTTAAAATTTCCGGAAGAGTCAAAATATTTTGTAGTTAAAGTCAAAATGGGAGCAATGCGCTCAAACATCCACGAAAAGCAGATAAATTCAAGTTAAGTAGAACAACCCAAATGAACACAAAAAATACACAAATATCAGCAAAACAAATTTGCCTTACCCTACCAAAATCAAAAAGTATTTGTCCTCAAATATATAATAATCCAGAGGTCAAATTAAAGAAAGATAGAGATAGGGCTAGAGAATAATCCTAGTTAAGAAGCTGCTTTGAGTTGGAGTCCTTCAATAGATGTAGCATTAAGTAAAAGGTGGTGTGGGGACGTTAGGTGATAATTCGAGTGATTTAGCAAGCTATATACAGCTTCTCTCAGCAACCCAGTGCCCCTATCTTCAACCCACGTTCTCAAATGATATATTCGCTACCCTTTTTCGCTTTGTCTTGAAAATAGTCTAGTTCCTTCCCATTCGGCAACATCATCCTTATTCTTGAGTCAGTCGGCGCTTCCCCAAACAATTTTTTACTTCACCGAGTTTTACAGATATTCCCAGCAAATTTGGATGTTCAAACGATAGTAAACATCGAGCTCGTCCAAATGTTTCACAATTCGCCAACATTTTCCTGAGCTCACCGAGTTTTACAAACTCAAAGATTTGGATATATCTTGAGTCAAATGGCGCCAACTGGACTTGTTGCTTGCCTCACTGCAATTTTGAGCATCTCCCACACCTTGACCTGTATGTCAACACATGGTTATTTTATTAACACAAATAAAAGATAATAAAGGGGATTTGGTTTGCCTCCCAAACATTTCCTGAGTTAACATCGCAGCACAACGCAAGTCAATAACTACTCTTCATCCTCAGAGTCACCCGTAGTATCATTAGGAGAGTCTTCGGCGAACGGATGATAGTCCTGTATCATCAAATGGGTGATCAGAGCAACCTGTAAATGAATAGTCATAGAGTTTGAAGTAGTTACTTCATTTAGCATTTCAATGTTGTCCTTCATGTCATTAAATTTCTTATCGTTCTCTTCTAGATTTTGTTGGATGGATTGAAGGGCGTCGCTATTTTTCACACACTCATATCGCTTCCCATGTTTACATTCTCGAAGGGAGAAGTTATTTTCCCTTTCCATGGCTTGTTCTTCCAATACCATCACTCGTTTGGACAAAACAGCTACTTGAGCAACCAGTTTGTTCCATTCATATTTCTTTTGGGCTTCCTTGTTAGTTTCAACCAAGTTGTCAAGTAGTGTTGCAATAACTTCATAGGGTTAATTGAGCATACCGCCCTCAAAAAGGTGTTTAGCTATGCTTATATTCTTGGGTCCTAGACCCCAATAGAAGTAATCCAATAGCACCTTATCCGACATCCCATGAGATGGGCATGATTGCAATATTGCTTCGAACTTCAGCCACAATTCTGGTATTGTCTCCTCCCCTTCTTATCTGAATATCAATAGATTATCACTCAGGTTAAATAGTTTCACGAGAGGATGATCTATGTGATACCCGTAGTGATCATCCATTATTGTCTCCCTGCTTTGGTCTTAAGACAAGCAAAACAAAACTACAACTAAGATTAGTAAAATTAAAACTAAGAAATACAAGAACTCTAATTATCTACATTTTCACGTGACACCACTCCCTGACAGTGGTGCCATTTTGATGCTTATCGTGACCAATGACACTTATTCCAATTCAAGTGTCTATGATCGTCGATAATATTGTAACCCAACTGACACTACTAAAAAAATATCAAAAAAAATGACAGACAAAAAAGGTCAGACGGCGTCGCTCCAAAAAACGACGCCATTTCTCACGCTGTCAGCCACTTTTTACTAAAAAATTATTTATAAAATTATTTTACAAAAAGCGACGGACGACATCTCTTAGTCTGTCATTTTTTTCGTGAAATTTTGTGCCAAATATATTTTAATTAATAATCATTTATTTAATATATATAGGGATGTCGTCCATTGCTTTTATTAAAAATAATTACATATTAATTAAAAATTTAACCATACTATTCGTCTTTTATAATATATTTTATTTTATTAATTATTTTCTTATCATAAAAATGGACGACATCTTTAAGTCTGTCGCTTCTTGGTCAACAAGTATATGGTCAACACATTAAATAAGAGACGGACACTGTTATTTAGTCCGTCGCTTTTTGGTCAAAATATAGGTCAAACATTTTTTAAAAAGCGACGGACCAAGAGACATTGTCCGTCGCTTTTTCTTTAATTATGTTACAGCAGTGACAGGTTTCCCCAAAATTTCCCAGTCACTTTCTCTCACTTCTCTCCCTTCTCGCCTAGTCGTAGAACCACCCATTGTCGCCGCCATCACCATTCATTGTCGCCGTCATAATCTTCTCCCCGTCGCTGCCCAACCCCAGCTTCAACCCCTCCCTGTAACTCTCCGAAAGTCTAAGACGTGTTCTAGAACCTAACATAAGTGTCTAAAGGTTGTGTCACTGTCCTAAGGCCTAAAACGATGAATATTAAACATTTAGGAAAGTTTGGAGTTAAAACATTAAGGAACGTCCACGACATTCGGTGAACTTACTACTTGGACTAGTGGGGTGTCTTGATGGGTTGAAGAAAATGTCTAAGGGTTTTTATCTTAGTGAGATGACGAGGGTAGATATAACTTCCAAAGAAAGGCTTAAGGATGCTGGTCAAAGTGAGGAGTGCTAACCTTCAAGGGCAAGCCAAAGCCAAGAAGCCAAGGTTGCCAAGAAAGGATGCTACTGACTCACCCTTAACGAGCATGACCACGGCCAAGGTGGAGAGCTCGTGAAGGGGCCTTAGTCATGGGGGAAGATGTCAAGGTAGCCTAGCTACTGTCCAAGACACCACAAACCACTCCACGATTCGTGCTGAACTTGACGGAGAGCAAGGGGCTTATTTGAAAAGGCCTTAGCCAAAAAGGAGGTGAGTTGGTGGGCGATGGTGACCTACTGCCTAAAAGCACCACAAGCCACTTGACGGGCTGTGGTGCATCTTCACGGAATGGAGCAAGTCCTCCATGGTCCTGCCTTGGTGGGAGAAATGGAAGGGAGATCCTTGTGTTGGGGGGGGGGTACTTCCTCACCAATCCATGACCACCACGATGGTCCGTTGAGAACTTTACGGACCGTGAAGTGGGGCATGGTGATGGACGGGGGACCCTCACAGTGATGTCACGTTGGACTTCACTTTTGGAAGTCCAACTTAATGAGGGGTCGTTTAGGTATTTTGGGGGTGTACTTTATATTGACTTTACGACAATTTCCATTCATTTTCCACTCCAAAATCACAAACCCAAATTGAAACCCAAATTTCTCTCACTTCTCTCTACTTTCTCTCTCTTCATTCATCCTCCATTTAAGAACAAGAAGGTTGAGGAATATGACAAAGTCTCCAAGATTTTCACTCAATTTTTGGGAATAGAGCTTCATTAAGGTATGGGTTCTTCACTCTTGGAATTTCATTCCCCAAGAGGTCCTCTCAAAGTTGAATTTCAATTGGCCAAATTCATAGGGCTTTTCTGTATAAATGGGCTTTCCTCTAAAGTCGAAATTGATGATTGATTATGTTGAATTATGATTTTCTATGACTAGTATAGTGTATATTATTGTGTAATTGATGTTAATTGTGGAACTTTTTTTATAAATCATATCCTTTCCCCAATTTCCCCAAATCTTGGTACTTATTGTGAATTGAAGGCAAATTATGAATGTGTTGATTGTTTTAACTATCCTATTCAATCTGGGGACTTCCTGGGGACATGTATTATTGGGATTAGACCTAATTCTTGAAGAATTCATGATGAATCCTTTTCCCTTAAACCCTAGGTTATGAATTGAGGTTGATTGGATGGTGATGATACAATTGGTTTAGTATTGTATAGATTACTATTGTATAATGTTGTTACACCTATTGTTGAGTGGAATTGATTGGTTGATGGTAAAACCATGGATGATGGCTTATAAAGGAGATTTGGGTAAGTCTTTTGATCTTAATTCTTTACTTCGATTATGATTACATGTGATTAAGTGATGATGTTGTATTGAAGTATACCTTATATTAAGATTGATAGGGTTGGTATGATGTTGAATTGAAATGTCTTGAGTATGGGTTGTGAGATTTTAGCTAAGATGTAAATGTTATAAGGATGGTGATAACTTACCAATGTTCCTTATCAAGATGTGATATGTGAATGTGCTAACCTCACATGTATGAAATGTAATGAAAGGAAAATACTCATGCAATTCTTATTGAGCTATGATGATTATGATTATATAAGGGATAGACCCTATGACCTAAACTAAGTTTTGATAATAACGGAGGACTGAAAGACATTTCAAAAAAGGGACTTTAGCTTCTCACTGAGAAAACTGAACAATGGGAGGTGTTGACTTTCCATAGAGGAAGATTCACCCTATAGTTCCACATGAGGTGCTGACTCCCTTATGAGGGATACTTACCAATGGATTCTCATGAGATGAGGCTCCAATGCTAAATGACATGAAGAGATTTCATGCATATTTCTTAGTTCCTTAACAATGTTTCCCCCATAGGAAGACTAGCTAGTGGATCCACCTAGAAAGATACGTTTATGTTTGGTTCTACTTTGGCCAGTAGACCATCTTTCATTGGTGTAAGGTTTAACAACACCCGATTCACACTTACCTCTTGTGGTCTATGTCGTTTAAGGCAAGTATTCCCTAAAATAAAATGAAGTAATGGATTGAACTCTAACTAGGATAACCTAAGGGGTTTAGCTTAGTCTAGGTAGGGGTATGGGACTCTAATTATACATTGCACTACTTAGCCTTGAGGGGAGTCTTAGGAGGATGTTCTTATGTATGTATATGCTTATAAATGTAAATGATTAGTATATGATGTTGGTTACTCTTATGAACATGTGTTTGGTCTCTATTGCTAAGGTATGATGTTATGTATTCTTAATGATATAGTATGTGAAGTGGGACATTGTTTATGGTTCTTGTTGGGTTTACTTGATTGAGTAAGGTTATGTGGCTTTTCTTAGTCATTGCACTAGTTGACTTAATGAGGGCTCATGAGTAATGAACTTTCTTTGGTGATGTTGTTATGAACTCCTATACATGCTTGTCGATGTTATAACTTGATAATAGAGTTTTCTTGATTATGTGCTCAAGTATGGTGGTGTGCATGTGTGGCTTGATTAGACTTAAGATTGTTAGTCCTTGAATGTGCATAAGGCTTTTCAAAGTAAAATAGCATGCTTTAATGAAATGTATAGTTTGACTCAATGGATTGAAAATAATAATCCTTTCAACGAAGTAACTATTGATTTGATATAAATAATATTAATATAAAATTATATTAACATATAAATGAGGATAAAATCATTCAAAAAATATATTTTATATTTTGATATGGACAGAGAATTGGTTAACTAAAGATTTTGAAGTTGTCTATGTGAATTATGATATGTGGTGCGCGATACATGTAGGAGTGGCACCAAATATATATTATACTTTCTTTGTTATCTATAAATGAAATTAAAATCAAGTAAGATAGGATAGTCCTTAATTAGCAAAGGCCAGTCAAAATATTTCATAATATTGAAGACATAAATAGTTTTCAGAATTCAATATGATTTGACTTGTAAATTTTTTTTTTTGGTTGTGAGTGACAATATCTAAAAGTGAATTTTGATATAATGTATAAATATTTCTTTTTTATTTGATTGTAGTGGGTTTCTATACCTTCCAACTCTAAATGTGCAGAAGTAGACACTTAAATTTCTTTAAAACTGAATAATTAAAGACACACATCATACGTGATATAATTCACGTAGGACGTCATGTATGATTCAAAATTTTCATATAAGATTCCACGTTGGACGAATATTTCTATTTATTAAATTTTCTACAACTTTAATTATCGATTATGCACTTAAAAAATTAGAAGACACAAATATCAGTTAAAGTTAAATTAAATGACATACATTAAGCAAAAATCTTTCTGTGGGGATATAATTAATAATGTACTGGTCATTTTCTATGGAACACACAGTGGTCACTCTACTCTATATATCTTAGTAGCTAGCTCATAGTAGATGTGAACAACCAAATTTTTTAAAAATTATCCTAAAATCATGACTGAAGTTGATACTTGTGCCTCTCCTCTCCATTAGATCAAAGGTGTTTACCCCTCCTATGCATAGAGAGCGCAATTGAGTAATACAATGTCCATAATCTTAAGGGAAGAAGCGAACTACTTTTTTTCATTTCAAAATAAGTGTTGTTTAGATGAAAAAATGTTATTCCAATATTATTGTTGCTTTAGATATTTAAGACAAATAATTATTTTCAATTATACCCTTGTATTAAAAAGAGTAAGGGGAGTTTTACTTTTTGTTTTTATCTTCTTTTTTTTCAAAGTAATTTTATATTTTTATTAAAAAAGTAAGGGGAGTGTACATACTATTAAATTTTGCAGTTAAGGTAAGACTAGTTGTGTGACAAATTATATAATTAGCATTAAAATTACGCCAAGAAACTAACTATTAAAAATAAAGAATTGCATAGATATGTTATTTATTGCCGCAACAACTTTTTCTGTTGACCATGTACTGTAGTTTCTGTTGTTGAGATTTTTAATCCCAGAGAAAGCTTGTAGTTCTGTCATTGTGTCGACATTAGAAATCTCAAAAAAATGTAGTAGATGATTTTCCACCTAACAACCTTGTTCTCATACCAAATAAGGAACTCAACTGAATAGAGAAGCCAATATATGAAATGGAACATAAATAGAAGAACATAAGAGAAATGTGTTTGCTTGCTTAGAAGTGGCTAAATGTTTTAGTCAATACGCTTTGTAGCCTTAAGTAGGCTTACATATTCTGTAATCATAATCCCACTAGACTAGAAAATAGGGTTGATGTTGTAAAACTTTAACATCAACTGCCAAAAGGCCTCGGTTTGCCGCAGTAAAAATTATCACCAGGATTAACTCCAAGAATTTCACAATATCTCCTATAATATCCGATTCTATCTTGTACCCCGTTGTCATTACCATGTCCACATTGTAGGTCACCACTGATGATGTTTGTGATGACACCGTATCTAGGAAGGCAATTGGTTGCTCAGTGATCGGCGGAAGGTTTTCATATTCCAGTGATGATTCATGACAAGAAGGCTTTGGTGGTTGAGGGGTCATCCAAAACCAGATGGCTCACTTGAATGAGATGACTGAGTCTGTGGCCACCAAGTCAGGATCATCTAAAAGGTAATGTCCAATGCCTTTGCCACATGGTCCATAGTTGTTGTTGTTGTGTTTATTAATGTCAAAATATTCGTGATTTGACACTACAAATAGATTTATCAGTGAGAATATACATACAAACACACATATATACAATTATATACAGGGTGCATACTGTGTAATTTGGATGGGGCCTCGTCCGAAATTTTTCTCGCCAGGAGCACAAGGCCATTGATCACTTGGTGTACAGTAGTGGCCAGGCATACCTTCTTCTCTAAGGTAACAATAACCCCATTCATATGCTCCATCTGGTGCTATAGTCTATTCTGCTATAGATAAATTATTGTTACTCGCTCTGAAATTATAATTGTTTGAGCTAAATGTATAATTTAGAAATTTTAAATCGTGGTACCAGTAGTTTCATGGGAGGTTTGGGCAAAAAGAGCAAGAATTTCCATTTTACAGGAAGTGACATCGCCCGTGGTGCCGAAGTCAGGAAAAGACGAAGTAGCATCTACAAACGCATCATAATTATAAAAATCATAGTTCCTCTACAAGCATCGTCATTGTGATTATTAAGCAGTAGATCGAACGTGGGATTTGAGATGGTGATGTCGATGTCATTAGGATGCTGACTCGATCATTCATTAGAACCAAAATATTTTTGTGTGTTGCCACACCAGCCATTGTTGCTGCAGCAGAGGCCAGAGGGACAACACATATATCGCTCTTGCATGCCACATTTCTTTGCTATACCCAAGACACTCATCAGCAAAAGGATAGAAAATACTAAGGAAAGAGTTGTAAATGTAGAAAGCTTCATTTTGAATGTAGTCACAAAATGTTATGGGAAACAAGTCGTAAAGCCAAAGGTATTCATAGGCAAGGAGAAACATGACTGAATTCTCTATTTGTGGTTGTAGGGATCACAAATTTTATGTTACAAAAATTATGCTCCTCTGTCTTATCAAGAATTTTTACTGTACAAATTCAAAATTATTTTTAAATATATCCTTAGTGGCACATTATTAAAGGGGACAAGGAAATAATACACTTTTATAAAATTGGACACCCCGGGGTGGCGTGGCCACACCATTGGTGAGGGGTCAGGCTAGGGATGACCTACAAATGAAATTTGTTAAAATTCAAAATATTTTTCAAAAAAAAACTTTAAAATAAAAACAAAAAGTTGTGAGGGGGTTGGGGAAAAATAAAGTTATTAAAATTTAATATTTTTCAAAAATAAATTATTAATTATATTTTTTTGTGGAGGGGGGGGGGGGAGTGGTAAGGGCGGTAAGGGGTTTTCTGTTGTTTACAGAATCTTCAAATTTGAATTTTTTTTATTTTTTTTTGTTTGGGAGAGAAGAGGGGGCTATTAGGGGGGGGGAGGGGGAGGGGTAAAAACATTCTCAAATAAAAACATTAAATTTTTTTTATTTGTTATGGGATAAGGGGGGGGGGGGGTAGAAAATATTTTAAAATAAAATAAAATTAATTTGCTTATTTCTTAATGGATGGGGAGGGTTGGGGTACGGGGTAGGTAAGGAAAAAATTTGTAATTTAAGGTTGGAGTAGAGTTTTGAAAAATATTTTCCTCAATTTTTGAAGGAAAATCATTTTTTTTAAATTTGAGAAAATAGGTTTTCCTTAAAAGAAACTCAATTTCTAGCTTATTTTCTCATGTTTGGTAAGTGAGTACGTAGTTGAACTTTTTTTTAGCGTTTGGACTTTGGCTGGTGAGTGAAAACCGTTGTTCAGAAAATATCTTTTATTTTTGGGAAGAGTGTAGAAATACTTTTTAGGAAAATAATTTCTTACCTGAAAATCAACCCTGATCATCGATCTAGGACCCAACCCTGACATCCGAACTAGAATTTAAGTCAACCAAACATGAGAAAATTGAAAATTATTTCCAAAAAATATTTTTCTTTATATCAAACACACAGCACAACTTTATTACTTAATATTTTATTGCTATTTTTATAGATTTTGTAACTATTTTTGTAGACATTCAAAGAAGAAAACACTCAATTTAGTGGATTCGACATCTCAATGGGACCCTTCACAACAGGTTTCAGAAAAAAATAATAAGACAATCACACAAATATATTACTTATTTTAAATAAAAATTACTTAATTTACATCACTTAAAATTATATATATGAATAAATATTTAACCTCCAATGATTATTTAAAAAAATGTGGAGTCGTTAAACATTATTCTAGACTTTTCTCGAGATTGTACATTTGTACTTACATATAACATAATATTTTTGTTGATGGCTCTGAACGTTAAGACATTTTTACACGAGACAATGACATATTTATGTACATCAATAAAAAGAAGAAGGTGCATTATATGTTAAAAAAAAAAAGTAACCTCTAGATATTATTTAGACGTTGTGGTTTTACCTCATTTAGTGGAGTGATAAAAGGTGCATCTTATGTAAAAAGAAATTAACATCTACATATTATGTGTGTTCACATGGTGTACTTCAACCTCATTTAGAAGTTTGATAAAGTAGAAGGAGCATTATATCTAAAAAATTTACATCTACATATTATTTATGTTCACATGGTGTGTTTAAACCTCATTTAGGAGAGTGGTCAAAATGAAGAAGGAGCATTATATGTAAAAATTTAACATCTACATTTTATTTGTGTTCACTTGGTGTGTTTTACCTTATTTAGGGGAGTGATAAAAATGAATAAAGAGCATTATACGTAAAAATTTAACAACTACATATTATTTATATGCACATGATGTGTTTTAACCTTACTAATGAAAGTGGTAAAAAAGAAGAAGGAGCATTTTATTTGTAAATTTAACATCTACATTTTATGTGTGTGCACTTTGTGTGTTTTTACATTATTTAGGGATGTGATAAAAAATAAGAAGGAGCATTATATATAAAAATTTAATATCTACATATTATTTGTGTTAACATGGTGTGTTTTAACCTCATTTTAGGAGATTATTAACTAGAATTGATAAGGGCTATCGTACCTCACAAACCATCTTCATTATAATGTTTTAACCAGATATATATTGGGGCAGACGAACGAAGTTGATCACACATCTAATACTATTAGGAAAATGACGTTAGCCTAATTGATGAGGTTGATGAAATACTTAATCTAATTTTTTTAATCAAAATAAGTATTTTTTATTGAATAGGCAAGAATTCTAACATCATTCATTCAATATTCAATATCGTCAGTCGATTCGAAATTGAACCTCTAATCTTAACTTGAGAAAAATTGGGGAAAATCCAAAATATCATGCCCTTTAAGCATGTGTAATTATATTGAAGTTATAAACCACACAAAAAATGTATACAAATCCTAACAATTAGTTCAATTAATAAATTAAAATCTCTGGAAGCCAGCTGGTTACGACCCAATGTCGACAAATACTGATATTTAATTATCTATCTATCAATATATCAACGTACTCTATAATATAATAATAAAATAATACTAACTAAGAAAATGGAAGCCAGTTAGTTATGACCAAATGTCGACAACCATGTTAATTATTAACATCTACACCATAAGACGATTTACCAATTTCAATTTCTTTAAATCTACCTCCCCCTCCCCACCAAAATCTTCCAACCAAAACGTTGAATTCTAATTTCTGATTTGACAAACATATTATAACAATATTAGGTTAGACACATATGGTTCAATAATAAAATTAGCAAAAAAAATTCTTACCGAAGAGCACTCACTGCTCACACCTCTTCCTCTCCTTCCTACAGTGTTTGATTTTGAGCCGCACAAATTTTCCAATATTTTAAAATCAGATAGGTTTAATTAATTTTTTTATATAGGTCTAACATATTAAGTACATTATGATCTTGGCCAACTAATGACCAATTAAAATAATTATAAAAATTATCACATTAATTATATAATAATAATTGATTAATAGTGCAAAATTCTCATTAAAATTTTACGGGGAGGGTTGAAAACGTTATAGCACTCAAAATGATCTTATTGGTCATTACAAAGACTTACATACCTTCAAAGGACAATGTTCTTGGCGAAATCCACAAATCTTGAAGAACGCTTAAAACTTAGATTTGTTTCTCTTCTTGAAACCTTACTCTAAATCTCTAAGTGTTTAGGTACGTGAAAAGTTGTTTAGCAATTAGACCCTTGGTTAGGTGAGGAAAAACGTGCTAGGCCTAGTAGAAAAAGTAAAAACCCAAAATACCTTTCTAAAAGCAAATGAAATGCCTTAATGAGAGAGGCTTCACTCAAATAGGCATAACTTTTTAATCGAGCTCGAAATTATGCATACTTGGTTGACTTGGAAAGATGACTCAAAAAACATCAATTTGATAGGTGATGTGCCATTTAAATTTTTATGTGCTAAAAGATATAGTCTTTTGAAGTTTATCCAAAACTAAAATCTGGTGGGTGACCTTAAGAACCTCTATTGAGTTCTTTTTCGAAATCTGAGGTGTTACTGATGTAACATTTTATGATCGCGCGTAGCGGCCAGGTGACCTAATGTAACTATAAGATATCTTTACCTAATCTCAATGCTCACTAAAAAAAGATGATGAAATGGTAACACACCTTATTATTTTGCATTATTGTACTCTCTCCGTCAAAATTTATATGACAAATTTTAGATATCGAGGTTCAAACAAGTTTAACTTTCAATGTAAATTTTCATATATCTTTTAAATGTCTTGAATTGTCAATTATTGTGACTTATAATACTTTTTAAGTAATTTACAAATCTATAAATTTTATTTTAAAAATTGAAGATTTCATGCTCAAATTTTCGATCAAACTTAATTAATTTTACACTCAAAAAACAAAAAGTGTCACATAAATTGAAACAGAAAGAGTATATCCCTATGGATTTATAACACAATGTTGCTATAAGCTCTCTTTGAATTAAAATCAATTTGCATTATTGTTTACCGTTATCGATTTACTTTTTTAGGGATCTATTAGTTTGGTAAGTTAATAAAGTAAAGTCAAGTAATGTATAATCAAACAGATACATCGTCTGTTGAAGCCGTGATGTTACTAAAATATTTATTATATTTAGTCTAAACCTATTGCCAAATGATCGATTTTGATTGGATGGTTCAAATTTTCCTTTTATTTTCTATTTTATTTTCACGTGCACTATACTTTAGTTATGAAGTTATAATAATCAGATGTAGTTTATTTTATGAAGAGATTCATATCATCTTTTTTTCGTAAGGAAGGATATTATATATTTATATTATAATAGAAAGTACAAACAACGCTTTAGTCAGCGATAAATTCACATGCTTATTTATCCCCTGAGTGACATTAGTAGGGTTATTATTCCCCAAGTTAGATATCTTAATACTTGAGTGGGTAGTTGCTAAACTATTACTAAGTTGGCCTTCTTTATCTTCATTTAGCGTATATATGCAACAAGTAAGAAGGAGGTTCCAAAATATACATTTGAGATCAGTTGTATATATTTTGTGATTTGATGCCAACATATGTTCTACGTTGTTTCCTTCCCTTTGGCTATGCATGATTACAGGATTCCCCAGTTTCCTCAACCAATACCTACAATAAGAGATTAAATTAGTAAATAAAGACAAATTGTTATGATGCAATTAGTCGATTACATAAGTGGAGTCAGATTCAATGAGGGTAGATGACAATGATGATGATAGGCTAATTCGACTCATTTTTGGAGACACAAAACATCCATGTAAAGCGGGTTGAGCCCTAGTTCCTTTTTTTTAAACCAATTTTCCACCTACCTTCATTATCTCTAATAACACCACCTCTAATTCCAGTATGCATGTCAACATCAACAGCACCATTGATGTCTAAATTAAAGACTCCAATAGGGGGAAGGGACCACCTAGTCGCAGTGAGTCGAGAGGGTTATGGGGGATGAGGTAATTGACAGTGAACATGAATGCAAAAGTTGCATTAATAATCTGGCTAGTAGGAACTTTGTTACTGGTTTTATTAAATATGTTATGGTTCCTATTTTTCCATAGTTCGGAAGAGAAAATGGGTAAACAAATTCCCTTTTATGAAGGGAATTGTGCAGGTTAGGGTTAAGTGTTTTGATTTGTAGGAGCCAATGGGATGTGTTATCCATTGGAATATGAGTAGGCATGCCAAGATGGTTACAAATATCCAAAGCGATAAAACATTCAGTAAAATATGTTTTGCATCTTCTACGGCATTATGACAAATGGAACATATATTAGAAGGAGAATGTGAAGGGTTTTGAGATAGTAATTAGAAAGGAACCGATTATGGAGGGATTAACAAAGGAAATACTTGATTTTGACTAGGGTCTTAGGTTTTTGGATCAAACTGGACGAAGAGGCTTTCAAATTAGTATCGATTAGGATCTTATATATTGAACAAGTTGGGAAAGTTCCATTGCAGTAGAGGGACAAAATAGGGGTATCAGTGGACATTGAGTGTATTATAGGAACATAAGAGACCTTATAAAAGATGTTTTGACCAAAAACAAAGTAGCACTCGTTGTGATTCCAGTTGTTGTTCGTCCTAATGTCAGTAATTCATTTATGAATATCAGAATTATTTATGGATCCATGGATGCGGTTTCTAAGGTTGGTAGTTGAGGGTATTCAATTGTTATTCCAAATGTTTACTAGGTCACCTCTACCTATAGCGTAGTGAATACCTTTACCACAAATAGTCAAGCCGTCGCAAATATTTCCAAGTATAGAATAGATTGCAGGTTTGGAGTTCAGCTTACATTTCTTAATAAGGTAGTAAGCCCATAAAGCTAGCGGCTTGGTGAAAAGCCTCCAAGCAAGATAAGCTAGCATAGCTTTGTTTTTGTCGCTGGGTCTATGAAAGCGTAGACGCCCGACAACTTTGGGAATAGTAATTAACATTGTGAGTTCTTCTCCGAAGTAATACCCCAAATAAAATTTCTTTAGATATTATCAATATGATTGAGGGTCGATTGCGGGAGCTCTATAAACTACATAGGGTAATTGTTCAGGGTTGTTCTGACTAGGGTGGACCTGCCTGCCAATGTAAGGATATTAAATTTCCAGCTAGCAAGCTTAGATTTCATTCTCTCTAAAATAGGTTGAGAATGTGAAATCCTAGATATTTACCAAAGCTTTTGGTGATAAAAATTCCAAGAGTAGTGGTGATAATGCTGGAAATAGAGGCAGTGCAAGCCTTTGAAATAAGCATCTTAGATTTAGTCTGATTGATAGTTTGTCCAGAGAGGCTACACAAAAGCTAAAGCGTGTTATTCACTTTTGAAAGTCCAACTTAATGAGGGGTCGTTTAGATATTTTGGGGGTGTACTTTATATTGACTTTACGACAATTTCCATTCATTTCCCACTCCAAAATCACAAACCCAAATTGAAACCCAAATTGCTCCCACTTCTCTCTACTTTCTCTCTCTTCATTCATCCTCCATTGAAGAACAAGAAGGTTGAGGAAGATGACAAAGTCTCCAAGATTTTCACTCAATTTTTGGGAATAGAGCTTCATTAAGGTATGGGTTCTTCACTCTTGGGATTCCATTCTCCAAGAGGTCCTCTCAAAGTTGAATTTCAATTGGCCAAATTCATAGGGCTTTTCTGTATAAATGGGCTTTCCACTAATGTTGAAATTGATGATTGATTACGTTTAATTATGATTGTCTATGACTAGTATACTGTATATTATTGTGTAATTGAAGTTAATTGTGGAATTTTTTTTATAAATCATATCCTTTCCCCAATTTCCCCAAATCTTGGTACTTATTGTGAATTGAAGGGGAATTATGAATGTGTTGATTGTTTTAACTATCTTATTCAATCTAGGGACTGCCTGGGGACATGTATTGTTGGGATTAGACCTAATTCTTGAAGAATTCATGATGAATCCTTTTCCCTTAAACCCTAGGTTATGAATTGAGGTTGATGTGGATGGTGATGATACAATTGGTTTAGTATTGTATAGATTACTATTGTATAATGTTGTTACACCTATTGTTGAGTGGAATTGATTGGTTGATGGTAAAACCATGGATGATGGCTTATGAAGGAGATTTGTGTAAGTCTTGTGATCTCAATTATTTACTTCGATTATGATTACATGTGATTAACTGATGATGTTGTATTGAAGTATACCTTATATTAAGATTGATAGGGTTGGTATGATGCTGAATTGAAATATCTTGAGTATGGGTTGTGAGATTTTAGCTAAGATGTAAATATTATAAGGATAGTCATAACTTACAATGTGCCTTATCATGATGTGATATGTAAATGTGCTAACCTCACATGTATGAAATGTAATGAAAGGAAAATACTCATGCAATTCTTATTGAGCTATGATGATTATGATTATATAAGGGATAGACCCTATGACCTAAACTAAGTTTTGATAATAACGGAGGACTGAAAGACATTTCAAAAAAGGGACTTTAGCTTCTCACTGAGAAAACTTGACAATGGGAGGTGTTGACTTTCCATAGAGGAAGATTCACCCTATAGTTCCACATGAGGTGCTAACTCCCTTATGAGGGAAACATACCAATGGATTCTCATGAGATGAGGCTCCAATGCTAAATGACATGAAGAGAGTTCATGCATATTTCTTAGTTCCTTAACTATGTTTCCCCCACAGGAAGACTAGCTAGTGGATCCACCTAGAAAGATACGTTTATGTTTGGTTCTACTTTGGCCAGTAGACCATCTTTCATCTGTGTAAGGTTTTACAACACCCGATTCACACTTAGCTCTTGTGGTCTATGTCGTTTAAGGGAAGTATTACCTAAAATAAAATGAAGTAACGGATTGAACTCTAACTAGGATAACCTAAGGGGTTTAGCTTAGTCTAGGTAGTGGTATGGGACTCTAATTATACATTGCACTACTTATCCTTGAGGGGAGTCTTAGGAGGATGTTCTTATGTATGTATATGCTTATAAATGTAAATGATTAGCATATGATGATTTTACTTGTTATTGACACTAAGTGATGTTGGTTACTCTTATGAACATGTGTTTGGTCTCTATTGCTAAGGTATGATGTTGTGTACTCTTTATGATATAGTATGTAAAGTGAGACATTGTTTATGGTTCTTGTTGGGTTTACTTGATTGAATAAGGTTATGTGGCTTTTCTTAGTCATTGCACTAGTTGACTTAATGAGGGTTCATGGGTAATGAACTTGCTTTGGTGATGTTGTTATGAACTCCTATACATGCTTGTTGATGTTATAACTTGATAATAGAGTTTTATTGATTATGTGCTCAAGTATGGTGGTGTGCATGTGTGGCTTGATTAGAATTAAGGTTGTTAGTCCTTGAATGTGCATAAGGCTTTTCAAAGTAAAATAGCATGCTTTAATGAAATGTCCCTTTTTAGCATGATTTCTATGATGTGTGTCCATGTGGACTCAAACTTAGTACATGTGATGTTCTAACCTCATTTTCTCCCTTTCCCCCCAACATTTTAGGTTCTGGTTGATGAAGGGCTTTTGAGACAAATTTGAAGGAAGACTTGGAATTCTCACTCACCAAGTTGGCTAGGTCCTCACTTTCTGAGGACAATGCCACTATCAAGCTATTGATGTTGTTCTAGTTATAAGACTTCTAGTTCTTTCATTTTCATTTGAGTGCTAAATATTGTATAGCCTATATGTGGTTTTATTGTATTGATGTATGAGTTATGCCCCGGACTTAAGCTCATACGCTTGATTTACACAGGACTTAAAATTTCCAAAATTTCTCTGGTGTCATATAATTGAGAGATTGGGATGTTTTGGAACAAAATTGGAGAAATTGGAATACCGTTGAGCTTTGGTATTGAATTTCTTACATATACTTTAGAAAAAACATCAAGTTATATATAGTTTGACTCAATGGATTGAAAATAATAATCCTTTCAACGAAGTAACTATTGATTCGATATAAATAATATTAATATAAAATTATATTAACATATAAATGAGGATAAAATCATTCAAAAAAATATATATTATATTTTGATCTGGACAGAGAATTGGTTAACTAAAGATTTTGAAGTTGTCTATGTGAATTATGATATGTGGTGCGGGATACATGTAGGAGTGCACCAAATATATAGTATACTTTCTTTGTTATCTATAAATGAAATTAAAATCAAGTAAGATAGGATAGTCCTTAATTAGCAAAGGCCAGTCAAAATATTTCATAATTTTGAAGACATAAATAGTTTTCAGGATTCAATATGATTTGACTTGTAAATTTGTGTGTTTTTGTTGTGAGTGACAATATCTAAAAGTGAATTTTGATATAATGTATAAATATTTCTTTTTTATTTGATTGTAGTGGGTTTCTATACCTTCCAACTCTAAATGTGCAGAAGTAGACACTTAAATTTCTTTAAAACTGAATAATTAAAGACACACATCCTACGTGACATAATACACGTAGGACGTCATGTATGATTCAAAATTTTCATATAAGATGCCACGTTGGACGAATATTTCTATTTATTAAATTTTCTACAAATTTAATTATTGATTAAGCACATAAAAAATTAGAAGACACAAATATCAGTTAAAGTTAAATTAAATGACATACATTAAGCAAAAATCTTTCTGTGGGGATTTAATTAATAATGTACTGGTCATTTTCTATGGAACACACAGTGGTCACTCTACTCTATATATCTTAGTAGCTAGCTTATAGTAGATGTGAACAACCAAATTTTTTAAAAATTATCCTAAAATCATGACTGAAGTTGATACTTGTGCCTCTCCTCTCCATTGGATCAAAGGTGTTTACCCCTCCTATGCATAGAGAGCGCAATGGAGTAATACAATTACCATAATCTTAAGGGAAGAAGCGAACTACTTTTTTTCATTTCAAAATAAGTGTTGTTTAGATGAAAAAATGTTATTCCAATATTATTGTTGCTTTAGATATTTAAGACAAATAATTATTTTCAATTATACCCTTATATTAAAAAGAGTAAGGGGAGTTTTACTTTTTGTTTTTATCTTCTTTTTTTTCAAAGTAATTTTATATTTTTATTAAAAAATTAAGGGGAGTGTACATACTATTAAATTTTGCAGTTAAGGTAAGACTAGTTGTGTGACAAGTTATGTAATTAGCATTAAAATTACGCCAAGAAAATAACTATTAAAAATAAAGAATTGCATAGATATGTTATTTATTGCCGCAACAACTTTTTCTGTTGACCATGTACTGTAGTTTCTGTTGTTGAGATTTTTAATCCCAGAGAAAGCTTGTAGTTCTGTCATTGTGTCGACATTAGAAATCTCAAAAAAATGTAGTAAATGATTTTCCACGTAACAACCTTGTTCTCATACCAAATAAGGAACTCAACTGAATAGAGAAGCCAATATATGAAATGGAACATAAATAGAAGAACATAAGAGAAATGTGTTTGCTTGCTTAGAAGTGGCTAAATGTTTTAGTCAATATGCTTTGTAGACTTAAGTAGGCTTACATATTCTGTAATCATATTCCCACTAGACTAGAAAATAGGGTTGATGTTGTAAAACTTTAACATCAACTGCCAAAAGGCCTTTGTTTGCCGCAGTAAAAAAAATTATCACCAGGATTAACTCTAAGAATTTCACAATATCTCCTATAATATCCGATTCTATCTTGTACCCCATTGTCATTACCATGTCCACATTGTAGGTCACCACTGATGATGTTTGTGATGACACCGTATCTAGGAAGGCAATTGGTTGCTCAGTGATCGGCGGAAGGTTTTCATATTCCAGTGATGATTCATGACAAGAAGGCTTTGGTGGTTGAGGGGTCATCCAAAACCAGATGGCTCACTTGAATAAGATGACTGAGTCTGTGGCCACCAAGTCAGGATCATCTAAAAGGTAATGTCCAATGCCTTTACCACATGGTCCATAGATGTAGTTGTTGTGTTTATTAATGTCAAATATTCGTGATTTGACACTACAAATAGATTTATCAGTGAGGATATACATACAAACACACATATATACAATTATATACAGGCTGCATACTGTGTAATTTGGATGGGGCCTCGTCCGAAATTTTTCTCGCCAGGAGCACAAGGCCATTGATCACTTGGTGTACAGTAGTGGCCAGGCATACCTTCTTCTCTAAGGTAACAATAACCCCATTCATATGCTCCATCTGGTGCTATAGGCTATTCTGCTATAGATAAATTATTGTTACTCACTCTGAAATTATAATATTTTAAGCTAAATGTATAATTTAGAAATTTTAAATCGTGGTACCAGTAGTTTCATGGGAGGTTTGGGTAAAAAGAGCAAGAATTTCCCTTTTGCAGGAAGTGACATCGCCCGTGGTGCCGAAGTCAGGAAAAGACGAAGTAGCATCTACAAACGCATCATAATTATAAAAATCATAGTTCCTCCACAAGCATCATCATTGCGATCATTAAGCAGTGGATCGAACGTGGGATTTGAGATGATGATGTCGATGTCATCAGGATACTGACTCGATCATTCATTAGAACCAAAATATTTTTGTGTGTTGCCACACCAGCCTTTGTTGCTGCAGCAGAGGCCAGAGGGACAACACATATATCCCTCTTGCATGCCACATTTCTTCGCTATACCCAAGACACTCATCAGCAAAAGGATAGAAAATACTAAGGAAAGAGTTGTAAATGTAGAAAGCTTCATTTTGAATGTAGTCACAAAATGTTATGGGAAACAAGTCGTAAAGCCAAAGGTATTCATAGGCAAGGAGAAACATGACTGAATTCTCTATTTGTGGTTTTAGGGATCACAAATTTTATGTTACAAAAATTATGCTCCTCTGTCTTATCAAGAATTTTTACTGTACAAATTCAAAATTATTTTTAAATATATCCTTAGTGGCACATTATTAAAGGGGAAAAGGAAATAATACACTTTTATAAAATTGGACACCCCGGGGTGGCGTGGCCACACCATTGGTGAGGGGTCAGGCTAGGGGTGACCTAAAAAATGAAATTTGTTAAAATTCAAAATATTATTCAAAAACAAACTTTAAAATAAAAACAAAAAGTTATGAGGGGGTTGGGGAAAAATGAAGTTATTAAAATTTAAAATATTTTTCAAAAACAAATTAATAATTATATGTTTTTGTGGAGGGGGGGGGGGAGTGGTAAGGGCGGTAAGGGGTTTTCTGGGGTTAACAGAATCTTCAAATTTGAATTTTTTTTAATTTTTTTTTGTTTGGGAGAGAAGAGGGGGCTATTAGGGGGTGTGGGAAGGGGGAAGGGTAAAAACATTTTCAAATAAAAACATTAAAATTTTTTATTTGTTATGGGATAAGGGTGGGGGGGTAGAAAATATTTTAAAATAAAATAAAATTAATTTGCTTATTTCTTAATGGATGGGGAGGGTTGGGGTACGGGGTAGGTAAGGAAAAAATTTGTAAATTTAAGGTTGGATTAGAGTTTTGGAAAATATTTTCCTCAATTTTTGAAGGGAAATCATTTTCCTTCAATTTGAAAAAAATAGGTTTTTCTTAAAAGAAACTCAATTTCTAGATTATTTTCTCATGTTTGGTAAGTGAGTACGTAGTTGAATTTTTTGTTAGCGTTTGGACTTTGGCTGGTGAGTGAAAAAACATTTTTCAGAAAATATCTTTTATTTTTGGGAAGAGTATAGAAATACTTTTTAGGAAAATAATTTCTTACCTGAAAATCAAGCACGATAATCGATCTAGGACCCAACCCTGACATCCGAACTAGAATTTAAGTCAACCAAACATGAGAAAATTGAAAAATATTTCCAAAAAATGTTTTTCTTCATATCAAACACACAGTACAACTTTATTACTTAATATTTTATTGATATTTTTATAGATTTTGTAACTATTTTTGTAGACATTCAAAGAAGAAAACACTCGATTTAGTGGATTTGACATCTCAATGGGACCCTTCACAACAGGTTTCAGGAAAAAAAAATAAGACAATCACATGAATATATTACTTATTTTAAATAAAACTTACTTAATTTACATCACTTAAAATTATATATATGAATAAATATTGAACCCCCAATGTTTATTTTAAAAAATGTGGAGTCGTTAAACATTATTCTAGACTTTTCTCGAGATTGTACATTTGTACTTACATATAACATTATATTTTTGTTGATGGCTCTGAACGTTAAGATATTTTTACACGAGACATTGACATATTTATGTACATCAATAAAAAGAAGAAGGTTCATTATATGTTAAAAAAAAAAAGTAACCTCTAGATATTATTTAGACGTTGTGGTTTTACCTCATTTAGTGGAGTGATAAAAAGTGCATCTTATGTAAAAAAAAATTAACATCTACATATTATGTGTGTTCACATGGTGTACTTCAACCTCATTTAGAAGTTTGATAAAGTAGAAGGAGCATTATATCTAAAAAATTTAACATCTACATATTATTTATGTTCACATGGTGTGTTTAAACCTCATTTAGGAGAGTGGTCAAAATGAAGAAGGAGCATTATATGTAAAAATTTAACATCTACATTTTATTTGTGTTCACTTGGTGTGTTTTACCTTATTTAGGGGAGTGATAAAAATGAATAAAGAGCATTATACGTAAAAATTTAACAACTACATATTATTTACGTGCACATGATGTGTTTTAACCTTACTAAGGAGAGTGGTAAAAAAGAAGAAGGAGCATTTTATTTGTAAATTTAACATCTACATTTTATGTGTGTGCACATTGTGTGTTATTACATTATTTAGGGATGTGATAAAAAATAAGAAGGAGCATTATATATAAAAATTTAATATCTACATATTATTTGTGTTAACATGGTGTGTTTAACCTCATTTTAGGAGAGTATTAACTAGAATTGATAAGGGCTATCGTACCTCACAAACCATCTGCATTATAATGTTTTAACCAGATATATATTGGGGCAGACGAACGAAGTTGATCACACATCTAATACTATTAGGAAAATGATGTTAGCCTAATTGATGAGGCTGATGAAATACTTAATCTAGTTTTTTTTAATCAAAATAAGTATTTTTTATTGAATAGGCAAAAATTCTAACATCATTCATTCAATATTCAATATCGTCAGTCGATTCAAAATTGAACCTCTAATCTTAACTTGAGAAAAATTGGGGAAAATCCAAAATATCATGCCCTTTAAGCATGTGTAATTATAATGAAGTTATAAACCACACAAAAAATGTATACAAATCCTAACAATTAGTTCAATTAATAAATTAAAATCTCTAGAAGCCAGCTGGTTACGACCCAATGTCGACAAATACTGATATTTAATTATCTATCTCAATATATCAACGTACTCTATAATATAATAATAAAATAATACTAACTAAGAAAATGGAAGCCAGTTAGTTATGACCAAATGTCGACAACCACGTTAATTATTAACATCTACACCATAAGACGATTTACCAATTTCAGTTTCTTTAGATCTACCTCCCCCTCCCCACCAAAATCTTCCAACCAAAACGCTGAATTCTAATTTCCTATTTGACAAACATATTATAACAATATTAGGTTAGACACATATGGTTCAATAATAAAATTAGCAAAAAAATTCTTACCGAAGAGCACTCACTGCTCACACCTCTTCCTCTCCTTCCTACAGTGTTTGATTTTGAGCCGCACAAATTTTCCAATATTTTAAAATCAGATAGGTTTAATTAATTTTTTTATATAGGTCAAGTAATATAACATATTAAATACATTATGATCTTGGCCAACTAATGACCAATTAAAATAATTATTAAAATTATCACATTAATTATATAATAATAATTGATTAATAGTCCAAAATTCTCATTAAACATTTACGGGGAGGGTTGAAAACGTTATAGCACTCAAAATGATCTTATGGGTCATTACAAAGACTTACATACCTTCAAAGGACAATGTTCTTGGCGAAATCCACAAATCTTGAAGAACGCTTAAAACTTAGCTTTGTTTCTCTTCTTGAAACCTTGCTCTAAATCTCTAAGTGTTTAGGTACGTGAAAAGTTGTTTAGCAATTAGACCCTTGGTTAGGTGAGGAAAAACGTGCTAGGCCTAGTAGGAAAAGTAAAAACCCAAAATACCTTTCTAAAAGCAAATGAAATGCCTTAATGAGAGAGGCTTCACTCAAATAGGCATAACTTTTTAATCGAGCTCGAAATTATGCATACTTGGTTGACTTGGAAAGATGACTCAAAAAACATCAATTTGATAGGTGATGTGCCACTTAAATTTTTATGTGCTAAAAGATATAGTCTTTTGAAGTTGATCCAAAACTAAAATCTGGTGGGTGACCTTAAGAACCTCTATTGAGTTCTTTTTCGAAATCTGAGGTGTTACTGATGTAACATTTTATGATCGCGCGTAGTGTCCAGGTGACCTAATGTAACTATAAGATATCTTTACCTAATCTCAATGCTCACTAAAAAAATATGATGAAATGGTAACACACCTTATTAGTTTGCATTATGATACTCTCTCCGTCAAAATTTATATGACAAATTTTAGATATCGAGGTTCAAACAAGTTTAACTTTCAATGTAAATTTTTATATATCTTTTGAATGTCTTGAATTGTCAATTATTGTGACTTATAATACTTTTTAAGTAATTTACAAATCTATAAATTTTATTTTAAAAATTGAAGATTTCATGCTCAAATTTTCGATCAAACTTCATTAATTTTACTCTCAAAAAACAAAAAGTGTCACATAAATTGAAACAGAAAGAGTATATCTCTATGGATTTATAACACAATGTTGCTATAAGCTCTCTTTGAACTAAAATCAATTTGCATTATTGTTTACCGTTATCGATTTACTTCGTTAGGGATCTATTAGTTTGGTAAGTTAATAAAGGAAAGTCAAGTAATGTATAATCAAACAGATGCATCGTCTGTTGAAGCCGTGATGTTACTAAAATATTTATTATATTTAGTCTAAACCTATTGCTAAATGATCGATTTTGATTGGATGGTTCAACTTTTCCTTTTATTTTCTATTTTATTTTCACGTGCACTATACTTTAGTTATGAAGTTATAATAATCAGATGTAGTTTATTTTATGAAGAGATTCATATCATCTTTTTTTCGTAAGGAAGGATATTATATATTTATATTATAATAGAAAGTATAAACAACGCTTTAGTCAGAGATAAAATTCACATGCTTATTTATCCCCTGAGTGACATTAGTAGGGTTATTATTCCCCAAGTTAGATATCTTAATACTTGAGTGGGTAGTTGCTAAACTAGTACTAAGTTGGCCTTCTTTATCTTCATTTAGCGTATGCAACAAGTAAGAAGGAGGTTCCAAAAATATACATTTGAGATCAGTTGTATATATTTTGTGATTTGATGCCAACATATGTTCTACGTTGTTTCCTTCCCTTTGGCTATGCATGATAACAGGATTCCCCAGTTTCCTCAACCAATACCTACAAGAAGAGATTAAATTAGTAAATAAAGACAAATTGTAATGATGTAATTAGTCGATTACATAACTGGAGTCAGATTCAATGAGGATAGATGACAATGATGATGATAGGCTAATTCGACTCATTTTTGGAGAGCCTAAACATCCATGTAAAGCGGGTTGAGCCCTAGTTCCTTTTTTTTGAAACCAATTTTCCACCTACCTTCATTATCTATAATAACACCACCTCTACTTCCAGTATGCATGTCAAGATCAATAGCACCATTGATGTCTAAATTAAAGACTCCAATAGGGGGAGGGGACCACCTAGTCGCAGTGAGTCGAGAGGGTTATGGGGGATGAGGTAATTGACAGTGAACATGAATGCAAAAGTTGCATTAATAATCTGGCTAGTAGGAACTTTGTTACTGGTTTTATTAAATATGTTATGGTTCCTATTTTTCCATAGTTCGGAAGAGAAAATGGGTAAACAAATTCCCATTTTTGAAGGGAATTGTGCAGGTTAGGGTTAAGTTTTTTGATTTGTAGGAGCCAATGGGATGTGTTATCCATTGGAATAGGAGTAGGCATGGCAAGATGGTTCCAAATATCCAAATCGATAAAACATTCAGTAAAAATATGTTTTGCATCTTCTACGGCATTGTGACAAACGGAACATATATTAGAATGGAGAATGTCAAAGGTTTTGAGATAGTAATTAGAAAGGAACCGATTATCGAGGGATTGACAAAGGAAATACTTGATTTTGACTAGTGTCTTAGGTTTTTGGATCTAACTGGACGAAGGGACTTTCAAATTAGTATCGATTAGGAGCTTATATATTGAACAAGTTGGGAAAGTTCCATTGCAGTAGAGGGACAAAATAGGGGTATCAGTGGACGTTGAGTGTATTATAGGAACATAAGAGACCTTATAAAAGATGTTTTGACCAAAAACAAAGTAGCACTCATTGTGATTCCAGTTGTTGTTCGTCCTAATGTCAGTAATTCATTTATGAATATCAGAATTACTGATGGATCCATGGATGCGGTTTCTAAGGTTGGTAGTTGAGTGTATTCAATTGTTATTCCAAATGTTTACTAGGTCACCTCTACCTATAGCCTAGTGAATACCTTACCACAAATAGTCAAGCCGTCGCAAATATTTCTAAGTATAGAATAGATGGCAGGTTTGGAGTTCAGCTTACATTTCTTAATAAGGTAGTAAGCCCATAAAGCAAGCGGCTTGGTGAAAAGACTCCAAGCAAAACAAGCTAGCATAGCTTTGTTTTTGTCTCTGGGTCTATGAAAGCCTAGACGCCCGACAACTTTGGGAATAGTAATTAACATTGTGAGTTCTTCTCTGAAGTAATACCCCAAATAAAATTTCTTTAGATCTTATCAATATGATGGAGGGTGGATTGAGGGAGCTCTATAAACTACATAGGGTAATTAGGGATGGTGTTCAGGGTTGTTCTGACTAGGGTGGACCTGCCTGCCAATGTAAGGATATTTAGCAAGCTTAGATTTCATTCTATCTAAAATAGGTTGAGAATGTGAAATCCTAGATATTTACCAAAGATTTTGGTGATAGAAATTCCAAGAGTAGTGGTGATAATGCTGGAAATAGAGACAGTGCAAGCCTTTGAAATAAGCATCTTTGATTTAGTCTGATTGATAATTTGTCCAGAGAGATTACACAAAAGCTAAAGCGTGTTATTAATTAGATGGTTTTAGGGTTTGCCTCACAAAAAAGGCTGAGGTCGTCAGTGTAGAGGTGGTGGGACCAGTGGTAGATATAGTGATAGGATCCCATAGGCAGATATCTACCTGGTTATTAATAAACATTGAAAGGAGCTCCATCCAAAGAATAAAAATGTGGGAAGACATAGGATCTTTTTGTCTGATTCCTCTAGAAGAATTAAAGTGGTTGGTAATGGTGTCATTGATGAGAATCGCTATAGAAGAAGTAGTGATACAGTTCATTATTATTATGGTGATCTTGGGGAAGGGGGGAATTTGAAAAATAGTAAAGCTATATAGATGAAGGACCATTAAAGCCTTTAAAACACTTTCTCTAGATAAATCTTGAGAGTAAAGAAGCCTAGAAATTTCTTAGTGCAGTTAAAATGACACACAATTTCTTGAATAATAATGTCATTGTGAGTCCGTCTTTCTTCCATGAAACTGTATTGACAAGGGTTGATAAGATTTTGTAGGAATGACTAGATCATGTTAACGGTCATTTAGTGATAACTTTGTACAAAGTATTGCATAAACCAATAGGCCTGAAGTTCTTGAGGTGATTAGCGTTATAGATTTAAGGGATCAGGCAAAGGTTAGTACGATTGACTTCTGGGGGGATGATTGGGTCTCAAAAATATGGTGGCAAAAAAGCTCTTACTGAATTCCCCATGATATCCCAATAATTATAATAAAATAAGGGATTAAAACCATCAGGTCCCGGAGCTTTATAGAGATGAAAAGATCTAATAAAAAGGATGATTTCATGGTCGGAGAGAAGGGCGTCCAGGTCTTGGAGATCGATGTGCGTAAACGAAGTGGTGATATTGCTTGTCTATTTAAGCTTAGAACAAGATATATTAGTAGTAAAAATATTACGAAAGAAACTTTCTATATAGGATTAAAGGTCAGAGTGATTATTTATCCAGTTACCACTATCATCAACAAAGAAGGAAATTTAATTTTTCCTTCGACGATGCAAAACAGAAAGATGGAAAAACTTTGTGCTAGCATCTCCGTCATTGATCAAGTTGATTCTACATTGGAGTTTCGAATAGTCTTCTTCCACTCTGTGGAGGTTATTATAGTCCTTATGCAGATGATGATTAAGGTTATTCAAGAAATCAGTGGTAGGGAAGGGAGGGGATTTTTGGATGTCGGCTAGCCTGGAAAGGAGCTTGGTTTTTTTAATGTCTCCAAAAGTAAGTTTGCTTCAGTGATATATTATGTTGGAAAATAGTGTTTGAACTAAGAATGTCATTACTCGTCCAACTGTTAATGCATATTCTCCTAAATTCAGCATGAGAGCAGCAATATTTTTCAAGACGAAATAGTTTGGTCTAAGGAAGAGTGAAATTGTTATTAAGGGAAACAAATAGAGGGGAGTGGTACAAGAATGTTTTAGGGAGGTGCGTGACAATAACATTATTGTATCAGTTCAACCAATCTTCGTTAGCCAGACAATGATCCAATCATTCGAAAATTAAACCCTTTTTCCTACGATGATTAGACCAATTGTAGAAAGATCCTTTCAAGCCTAGGTCTAAAAAATACAGTAGTATATGCAATCAACAAATTTATTATCCGCAATAGTGTTAATATCCCTCCCCCTCCCCCCCATTTTTCACTTTGGGGGAGAATATAATTAAAGTCATCCCCAATAAACCAAGGACATGTATGAGCATTATGAATATTTACGAGATTGTTACAAAGATTATATGTATTCTTAATATTACTAGCATAAAAGATAGTAAACAGCCAAGGATCATGGTTATGGAGCACCTGAACCATTTCATGAAATTCCAGATCGAACCGACGCACAAGGGTATGATCGTGCCAGTTGATAACTAACCCCCATGAAACCCCAACAAGTGGGGTTTCAAGCATTCCAGAGTAGTTCAAATCATCTTTTAATGTGGTATGATCCTCAATCTTAGTTTCAAGCAATGCTAAAATGCAAAGGTTATGAGCATTAATTAACTCCTTCAGATGTCTCATGAAGGTATCAAACCTAGCTCCTCTTATGTTTAACATTATGATAGTACTTTCAATATTTGTAGGTCCATGAAGCAGAGTAGTGAGTTCCAAATGGTATCTGCTATATCTTACAGGGTTGAGAGTGCGTCTGAGGTACAAATCGAAAAGAGCCTTGGTGTTGAGGCACTAGCGGCAGTGATCATGAATTAGCAGGATTCATTGGAATAGGAAAGTTGTTTTCCTGGAAAGTCTCCTGGTTCATCAGAGTTAGGCTCAAAACTACCACAAGTTTCCCTTCTGCTGGGTTATAAGGCGGGCAGATATCAATTGAGCATTTCTTTAGCATCACAGTGCATAGATAAATGTATTTATTGTCTTCCTTCTCTGTAAACAACATTAGGGCCACCCCATTTAGACTTAATATTTCTTTGAACTAGGGATGGTGTTCCTTTGTTTCTCCCTCTTCCATATGCATCTCCCCTTTTGGAAAGGTCGTTTGATCATAAACATTTGGAGAGAGGTCTTTTGGGGGTTGCATGGGGTCCAAGGAAAGAACAAGGGGTCTGATTGGGTTGCTTCCAATGGTGTTAAGAAGGGGAGGTTGTGCCTCACCGGGTGCACCAGTGGGTTGAAGTGAGATGTTTGATGCCAACATGTTTTCATACTGTGGAAAAACGCCAGGGCAACTGGTGGAGAAAGTGGATTGAGATCATTGTTCAGACAAATCTGATTGGAGTAATTGTCCACGACAAGTTTCGTTCCCTCTGTTATTAGTTGGGGTAGATAGTTGGGATTTTGTAATATCAACATGATCTCATGTCCTTGACATCCACAGTGAAGATTACTTCCTAGTCCCTTAATCCATGCTCCATCCAGAAGAATGGGCGTTGGGAGGGTGGGAGATCATTGGTGGCATAGAACAGAGTATTGTTGTCCCTAGACGGAAATGGGTGGTTGTTCATGTTCGGAGTAGGGCGCGACATTAGTGGGTATAGTTTGATCTTGTGGAGGTTTGGAGGTAGTTGGATTTTTTAAATTGGAGAAGGAAAAGTTTATTTAGTGTGTGTTTAGTGGGTAAGATAAAAGAGTGATATCTCCCTCTACTGATTGTTAATCTGTTACTTGGAGTTGGTGTTAATCCGCATTGGTGGCATTTATTTGTTGAGAGTGATAGTTAATACTGGTAGGGTTTTTTTGGAGAGCAAGAATTATATTCTCGGTGTATTTAGTTACTTACATTTTGCAAGAGAGAGCTGACAAGTGTTCATGGGGCGGGGGGTACGTGTCATTGGGTTTGTTAGAACATATGTCCATTTTAGTAATTTTGATATTATTATTTTCTTTGGGGAAATTTCTGCAAGTTATATGGGGGTATAATAAAGTAATATAGTTTATATGGGAGTGTGTCTAAGCGACAACCACCACTCTTAGACTCAGTGATGATAGAACGTCTTGCACATGCTGCCATAATTGTCCTATACTATGTTGTCATATAGGACGCCTTAACTAAGTGTATCCACTAATCTATGCTCAAAATCACACTTAGGGATTCATCTAAAAAGTAGGATCCTTTATTACACATGATGGCTACAAAATTTTTGTGACGTCTGCGAGTTATCTGAACTCTCCTCCATATCGGTGCTCAATACTACTCCCAAAATATACTAGATCATATGTGTAAAAACATAACTTCTTTCTTTTGTTTGATATAATTACTCATAACTTAACTTAATAACTCCCTTGGAAAAGATTTCTGTTTTTTTTCTAGCTCAAATGTGAAAACATTTACTCTTGAATTTAAACTAGCTCAAAGGCTCTTTTAGGAATCTCCATTTCCTTTCTTGTTCAAATGTGAAAATATTTTTAAACTCTTGGATAATACATAGTCCCCATATACTCTTTTAAATACATGAACTTCAAACCTTTCTCTTTACTCTTTACTCTTTACTCAACTCAAAACTCAACTCTTTAAACAAATTTACAACGTTTGTAAAAGACTTATGAAAAACTTTATGAACTTCTCTTGACTTGAGTCTTAAATTTCTTTGAATTTAATTATGGATTCAAGAATTATGATTTGTGACAAAAAATATCTCATGATGTTCAGGGGCATTTTAATATAGTTAATCATGAGAAAAGAGCAATAAATCACTGTCTTGAAGCATGTTCGCGAGGGGGAGGTCTATTTAAATTCTTATCGCGAAAACTTTTTGAGGAAGAATGGTCTGTGACCTCTTCGAAAAGAGATTTTTCTCAAATCTAAAGGGAAGGTACTCGACGCGGTCTGACTTCTCAGATTCACAAACTTTTCCTTCTTTCATTTTCCAATCCCAATTCACCTAAACATTACTATTCTTCTAAACTTTTCTTTAAATTCATATACCCGACATATGTACCCATGAACCTAACTCAAACCAACTCTAAAACTCTCATGCCCTGAGCCTACACCCCAGACATGGCTGGCACTCAAAAATCATTGTTGTCCTCGAACGAACCCTTGGCCTGGCTTACCTACTCAACAGAATCATTTAACACAAGAGATATAACTCATAAAATAACATAAAACGTAATCACTTACCCAAAATGGAAACTCAAGTATTAAACGTTTACAAGTGATATGAAAAAGACTGAAGAGCTAATAATATCTATCTTTAAAGCCTATAAAACAAAGAGGGATATTAGGACAGGACACCCAATCATCCTAACCACTGAAAACTAGAAAGAAAGTGATAAAAATGTCCTCCGGAATTTAAGGAGGATCACCAACTCACTCTGAGTTCCACACTGGATTAACGCTACACCGAATGTCGATCCTAGTTACATGCGTCTTCATAATAAGACGATGCAGGCCAACTGGCATCAATACATTGAATGTACGACTCTGCGAGTTGTAATTCGAAAAACAGCTTGAAAGGAGCAAGAACGAACACTTTCCTTGGCTCTGCTCAACTAATGAAGAACTTAACCCAATATAAAGCAATAAGACCCATGCAATATATATATATATATATATATATATAAAGATTGTAAAACAGCGAAAAAAACTTAGTTCGTTAAAGAAATGCAATAACAAGCTCAACTTTACTTTCATAATAATGTAATATAGTTTATGTGGGAGATTCTCTAACCAACAACCACCACTATGAGCCTAGGTGGTTGAAAAAATGTCTTGCCCACGCTGCTAGAACTGTCCTATACTTTGCCGTCGCATAGAACTACTTAATTTAGTTTATCCTCTAGCTTAACTAAACTAATAATCTAAAAAGTATGATCTTTTAATAACCATGATTTCTACATGGCTTATGGAGACTTGAGTTATCATGAACTCACATCCCCATATCGGTACTCAATACTACACCCAAAAATGTACTTATCTCATGCATTTTAAAAACAACTTCTTTCTTTGATTTGACATAATTACTCAAACTGTAGCTCAAAGGCTCTGTTGGAATCGATGTTCCCTTTCTATCACAAATGTGAAAACATTTATGAAATCTCACGAAATACTTAGTTCCCTTATAAGTTTTTACAAATGAACTCAACTCGTTTCTCTTTACTTAATTTGAAACTTGAGTCTTAAAAACAAAGTTAAAACATTGCTAAAGACTCTTTAAAACTTTTAAGAACTTTGCTTTGACTTGCTTCAAAATTTTAGACTTGACTCTTAATTTCTTTAACATTGATATTAACTTTCCTTCAATTGAATTATGGATTAAAGGTTCATAATATCATGTTTATGGATGATTTTATGATGTTTAGATGTAGCTTAGAGTGTTCGAATCAACTAGGAAACATTGGTACATCACTTAGGACCTAGTAGAAATAGATTGGGAAAGAATGAGGATATATGGAGTTCTAGCGCTCTGAGAGGCTTGGGGCGCCAGCACTCAACATTCAGAGGGCAAGATGAGGCGCTCTGGCTGGTGCGTTGACCCATAGCAAAGAGGCTTCATTGGGGGGCGCTGGCAAGCGCGGCGCCCCACCTCTTTCCTCTGGTAAACCCCAATTTTTCTTGCTAGTTTTTCATCTCTAAACTCTCTAAACTTCAAAGTTTCTTTCCCCAAATACTTCGGATCATTAGTACTATCAATATACCATATATTCAATCCAAAATTACACCCGGAAACATGAATCAAACAATCAAGAATCTTTAACAACACAACCATCAAGAATTCAACGAAACTTTCAACAATGTTCTTCAAGAACTCAATTTCCTTATATGCAAACTTAAATTCACTAAATTTAAACATGGTTGGCGCGTGAGTGAACTAACCCAACGCTATGTGATCTCAGCTAACTTGAAGGAATCACCCCCGATGATTTCCGCTCGCAAAGCTTAAACGTTCTTTGCGTTTTCTTGATTTCTCTCGTCATTTTGCTTTTTTCTCTCTTCTCCAAGACCTAGCGTAAAATCTTTTTTTCAAAACTGAACATAGTTTTGTTTTACCCCAATAAATCCCTAAAAACAGATTAGGCAATTTAATTACAACAAAGAATAGTTTGCCCTTCCATAATCTGGATTTGGACTTTCCTCTATCCAACAGCTCAATTTCCGAAAGGCATAACTCATTCATAAGATATCGAAAGATTATTCCAACATCATTCCACCAAATTCCAGAAGTAACTATAACTCATCCTGAGATAGAAGTTATGGACATTTGAAAATGACCAAAACACACTTTCCTAACTTAGAAATATTTTCTAGATTTTATCATTCTTTCCATTAAAGAATATTTTTAGTTTCTTAGCTTATTCTTAGTTATTTCAAGTTGCGAGATGTTACAATATCTCCCCGTTGGGAACATTCATCCTCAAATGAGATTAATTTCACTAAGCTAAGGGTAGCAACATCAAGGTCAAGACCCAACAAGTAAAGAAAGTAACAAAATACTTACTCATAATTTAGATAGTACTAAGAAAAGAACTAGTACCTTGATCTTCAATTTCTCCGGATTGAAAGAGATGTGGATATCTCTTCTTCATATATTCTTCATATCTTCTTCAGCTTCCCAAGTAGCTTCTTCAATAAATTGATTCCTCCAAAATACCTTGAATGATGTTACCTCCTTTGTCCTTAATATGCGAACATGACGATCTAAAATCTGAACCAGAATCTCCTTATAGGATAAGCTATCTTTAATCCCAATATTTTCAGTTGATTTCCCATGCATTTCTTCAACATGGAGATTTAAAATACCGGATGAATCATTTCTAACTCTTGTGGTAGCTCAAACTTATAAGCTACATTGCCAATCCTCTTGGCTATGCGATAAGTTCCAATATACCGGGGACTAAGTTTCCCCTCTTGCCAAACCTCATAATTGTAACATCCCTCAAAATGAAATAGGACAAACTAGAGCTTCACATGTATTTTATGAGTTAATAATGTGTTAAAATAATGAAGAATATCTTTAGAAGTCAGTTTGAAAGAATTTGAAAGTCAAACGTCAATGAAAGACCAAGACCTTTGGAAACTAGTCTTGTGTGTGTTAGTGTGCCTTAACATGTTTTATGTGTTTTAGTGTGTCGTTTGGATTCTAAATTGAGTCTAAAGGACCCTAGAATATAGATGGTCATGCTTAGGGTCAAAACGTTCGGGTATGACTCCCCAAGGACCACCCTACCCAAATGTTTGACATGAAGCTGCCAAAACAGCCCCAATCGAGGCCCTAGTTGATGCCCAGTAGATCAATTGACACCCCTTCAAAAGGGGGCGTGGCTCAACAATTAGTCGTGGGGGCTTAGCCCCCAAATGAGGGGTCTCTGACCAAAACAACAGCCAGCAGCATGGCCCCATCAACCCATCCACAGTTTGTGGATTGGGGGCGTCGTTTGGCAGCTGCAATTCTGCAGTGTTATGGCCAGCCTAGGGGTGAATTTACAGTAAATTCCCCACATCCTAGTTAATTCGTTGACGGTTATTTTACGTGTTTTAATGTATTATAAGTTATTTTAAACACATATACCTAAAACATAGGCTTCACTTTTAAAAATCAAAATCCCTCTCCCAGGTAAAGCTCTCTTAAGACTCCATGGGTACTTGAACTCAAGTTGAAGATAGGATTGAAGATTTTCAGTGGTTTCTTCATCAAATTTCATGGAATTTATTATAATAAGGTATGTTTATTCATCCTTGATTCTTCTATCATTCAAGGAGCGAATCCAAAGGCTTTTCAAAATGTTTCAAACCCTAAAATCTCTTATTTGAAATTCTAAGCAAGGGTCCTTGCATTAAAAGTTTTTAATGGAAGCATTATGATGTTTTCAATATTATTTGATGAATTTATGATAAAAACTCCATGGACCCATGGACATCCTAATTCTCTATTTTGGCAGTTGAAATGGGTTTGATGAATGTGATTGAATATTGTTGGAATTGTGTTTATGTTATGTTGTAATACCGTGACCTACTGCAAATTATACCTAATTATGATGAATTATTGGAGAATTGAGAAAAGCTAATAAAGGCATGGATGAAGGGTAAATTGACCTAAATTGCTCTAGTCTTCTTGAATTGATCTTGTATGGTATGGTCCACTTATGGTGGTTGTGTTTAGTTTATGTATATGTAGATATATGTAAATTTTGATTATGCCCTTGAAGGAATTGAATGGGAAGTAATGTGATGTTATGAGGTATGTGCATAAAGAGGTCTTATAAAGTTATAAATGTGTGTCTTGAAGATACTATGACTACTTGAAGTATGATGTGAATGTGAAGTATGATTGTGTGTGGATTATGATCAATATAGTATGATCATGTTTTGAATACAATGTCATGAATGATGGTGGTTATGTGAAAGGCTTTCTCACATATACACACACAATGAATGAATGAATCTAATGAAGATGTAATGAATGAGAGTCTATTGAAAGGTTTTCTCAATAGAATTCTAATGAATGAATTTGGGATTTTGGGGTGGACACTCTTCGTGAGTTGAGATGTAGAGTCTAGTAGCAATCTCACTATTACTATGAGCTTTCAAAAGAATGAATGATAGGTTGGGGGTTTGATATTCTTCATGAGTTTGAGATATAGTATCCAAAAGTAACCTCTAGAGATGACTACTCTTTGTGAGTCGAGATGTAGTACTTAGTAGCAATCTCTTAACCTATAGCTAATGAGTGTAATGAATATCTAAAACTCCGTGGGGATTTATTCTTAGCAACGCGAGGATTTGACAAATGGGTGGATTCTCTTCGTGAGTTGAGATGTAGTATCCAATGTACCTCTTGAGATGAGTACTCTTCGTGAGTTGAGATGTAGTTCTTAAAAGTAATCTCCTTATCCATTAGCTATGCCCCCGCATAGGACTAGCTATTTGTGACCATGTAAAGGATAAATAATGATTCTATCTTAGGCAAGTGGGGATTCCATGTTGATACCTCATGGTCTATGTCGTTTAAAGTTATCCCATACAAATGAATGTAATGAACTATGTCTTTATAAGGGTGCACTACTTAGAGTAGGTGGTGGAATGGGACGCCATCTATGCAATGCGCAAGTAGACATTTGGAGGGACTCTTTGTTTTTCCTTGAGATGTTAATGAATGAATGGGTTACTATATGATGTTAATGAAGTAAGTTGATTGTATGTCAAATGTTAATGATGCATGTTGGTCTTATGTCTAATGTTAATGAAGACTATTTAAATGATTGAATGTGATGTGCCTAGTCTATGATGATTCCTAAGGAGCACTTAGTGGGAGTAGTAGTATGGGATGCTACTTTCACATTGCACTAGTATAATTTGGAGTTGTCTTAGAGTATGGTCTTTATATGGAGTCCTTAAATGCATGAATGTTTCCTCTAGTAATAAATGTTGACTTGTCGAATTGAGATGAAGTATTCTTATCTTTGGTAGTCTTAAGGATCACTTAGGTGTGTATTGAATAGGTTCTATGGACGGTCTCTTCATGTCTTACCTAGGTGTGTCTTAGGATAACTTTGGAAAGAGGGTCTAAGAGATTTAATGGGTTAGTTGATGAATGTGGCTATATGTTGAGAATTATGAAAGTATTTCCTTGTATGTTGATGATGACTTATATGATGTCTGGAACACTTGATTCGTAAAGTTTGACCAAAATAGCATGAACAGTATGTTTCAACTAAAATGTCCTCTTTAAAGCATGTTTTTGCATATTACCATACTTAGTGCATTATTTGTAATAACTCCACATTATTCTCTATTTCTACAAGTATAGGTAGAAGGAAGTGAGGATCTTAGACTTGAATCTTGGGAAGTAGATTGTTCTTTCAAATATCTTGGTATGTCATCATATGTTTTGAGGACGTGTATGTTATTTATAGTTTCTTTCTATTAAAGACTTTGTGTTAGACATGAGTTATTTTTATATAAGGGTCGTGACCATATGATAATAAGATGTGTCTAAGATGGATTATGATGATGAGACTTAGTTTTCTTACGTTTTATGCAAGAGTTTCTTATTGACTTTACTGTGAAAAGTTGTAATTATTCAGTACTTTTCATATCTATGTGATGAATGAATGCTAAGAGGCTTGTAAAAGACCCCTGAGAGGTCAAGTACACCTCGTGACACCTAGGGGGTAATCTTGGGTCGTTATAATAACATCCCTCAATGGGCAAACTTTCAAATATACCCAATCGCCTACTTCAAACTATAACGACCTTCTCGTAAAATCTGTGTAGGATTTCTGATGACTATGTGTTGTTTTCCACCTCTCTTGCATTACCTTCACCTTCCCCATAGCTTTGTGAACTAAATATGGTCCTATCAACCCTGCTTCATCCACTTCAAACCATCAGATAGGAGATCTGCAGTTCTCCCATAAAGAGCTTCATAAGGAGTCATTTGGATCCTAGAATGATAGTTGTTATTGAAAGCAAACTCAATATGAGGTAGGTGATCATCCCAATATCCATTGAATCAATCACACAAGCTCTCAACATATCTTCTATGTATGAATGGTACGATCTGCTTGCCTATATGTATGAGGATGAAAGGTAGTACTCAAGCTAACCATTGAACCCAAACCTTTCTGAAAAGATTTCAGAATTGTGACGTAAATTGTGCACCTCTATTGAAATAATATAGATCGCGACTCAATGAAGTCTCACCTCCTCCTGAATAAATAACATGGCATAATCCTCTGCTGAATGGGTACTGTAACACTTCGAAAATTCAAGAGGTGTTCTAGAGCATAACATGAGTGTCGTAAGGTCTAGACACTGTTTTGAGGTCCATTTTAATGAATATAAGTCATTTAGGAAGTCTAGAAACCAAAACGTCCAAGAACGTCCATGACGTCCAAAAATTTATTCAAGGAGGTACTAGCGTGCCTTATCCTTTTTGACTAGTTTTTAGGAGTTGCAAATCCATGAAAATTGGTGGAAGGGTGTCTAACATGTGTTTAAGATAATTCATGGTCAAAACGTTCGGGTACAACTCCCCAAGGACTAACCAAGGGCCCTTAAGGAGGACCCTTGCACGTGGAGTCAAACACTGCCTGGGCAATGTGCACCCACGAGAGGGCATCGACGAGGTGTGTGTGGATCGACGGGGTGTCAATGCCATCCGTCGACCAACACTTAGACAAAATCATGGGATGTAATCATCTACACAGTCTCTGACCAAGACTACGAATGTGCAGCACGAAGGGGGATTGGTCTGTTGATCGACCCACGATCCGTCGATCATGGTGTCGTTTGTGACAGTGTAATTTTGCAGCACGTTTTCACTTAGGTTATTTAATTAGTTGTATTAGTTAGGAGTTTAAATAGGGTTTATGGAAAGGTTAATTAAGTGGATTAATACCGTATATAAAGCCCTAACCTAATTAAGACTAACACAAACTCTCATAACTCACAAAACAAAACTCTCTTCCTTCTCTATTTATTCTCTCTCTAGTGAAGAACTCCATTGAAGACAAAGCTAGGGGAGGGTTTTAGGGGCTGTAAAGGGACGAAGTCATCATCAATTCTTCATCAAACATTAAGGTATGGGATCTAATTCACGTTTGTGACCTCTTTCCTCAAAGGGTTCCTTCAAAATAATTTCAAAAGTTGAGTTTTCAAGTGGGTTTCATCCAATCTCGAAATTAATGTTATGTATTATTTTTTTATGATTTATTATGGATATATTGAATATATTAACATGTATTCCAACTTAATTATGATATATCATGATGGTTTGGTCTAATTTGTAGAAGATGACCTTCACCCCTTAACCTAGGTTATGATCTTTATATGAATTATTTTGTATTGGTTCAATTGGCTTGGTTATTGGTTAAATTACTATTAGATGATGTTATTATACTAATCATGAATGAATTAGGGTGAATTTTAGTCTTTCATTCAATCTTGAGAAAGTGATCTAGGTTATAAAGTATGTTGTGAATTGACCTAAGTATCTTGTCTTAAGCTATGAGTTAGTGATCAATTGTGATTCAATTAGCCTTGTTATGATGTTGGCTATTGTTTTATGATAATACTATGCCCTAATTGCGTTGAGTTAAGGTTTTATGGTAAGACCTTGCTGATGGATGATGAAGGAGACTTGGTAAGTCTAATGATCCCTATTCTTTACTTCAAATTATGGTTAATTGTGATTAAGTCATGATATTGTGTTGGAGTATGCCTTGTGTTAGGATTGATAGGATAGTATGATGTTGATTTGAAATTTCTTAACTATGCTTGTGAGGTTTAAGATGTAAATGTTATAATGATGGTGATGACTACTAATGTGCCTTATCATGAATGAATATGTAAATGTGCTAACCTCACTTATATGAATTGTAATGAAAGGACTATACTAATGCAATTCCTATTGATCTATGATGATGATGAATATACAAGGGTTAGACCCTATGACATACAATAAGACATGTGGTCTATGTCGGTTAAGGCAAGTGTTCTCTAAACTAAAATGAAGTAATGAAGTATAAACTAACTAGGGTGACTTAAGATGTTTGACTTAGCTTAGGTAGGGGTATGGGACTCTACCTGTGCCTTGCACTAGTTGTCCTTGAGGGAAACCTTAGAAGGTTTATATTATGTATGTATATGATAATGAATGCAAATGATGATAATATGTTGACTTTACATGTAAATGATATTAGATGATGATTGTTATTCTTATGAACTTCTATTTGGTCTATATTGATAAAGTATGATGTTATGTATCCTTAAAGGTTATGTTATGTGATGTTTGGCATTGGTTATTGTTATTGTTGGGTTACTTGATAAGTAAGGTTATGGGGCTTTGTTTGGTCACTGCACTTGTTGATTTTATGAGGATTCATGAGTAGTTGTCTTTCTTTATGATGGTATGATGAACTCTTATTCATGCTTGTGATGTTATTACTTCATGATATGGTTGTATTAGATTATGGGTTAAAGTGTGTGGATATGTATGCTATATGCTTTGACTTCATGAATATGTCTTGTTGATTGGTATGGTTTGCTTGATTATGCATAAGACTTTCAAAATGCAAAATAACATGTTTTAATTAAATGTCCATTTTAGCATGATTTGATCTTATATTTGCATATGGTCTCATATTTAGTACAAGTGGTGTACTAACCCCATTTTCTCCCTTTTTCCCAAATATTTTAGGTTTCGGTCCTTGAAGGCTCATTTGAGACAACTTCAATAAGACTTGGACATTCTCAATCATACAAGTGAGTAGGTCCTCACTTTCCGAGGGCGATGCCAATATCGAGCTTATGAAGTTGTTTTAGTTTTAAGACTCTTATGTTCTTTCTCCTTTCGTTTGAATACGAATTGTATAAGCCTATATGTGGCTCCTTTACATTGATGTATGGGATATGCCCAATTTTCTATGATCGTATTAGATGGTTATGAGATGAGACAATCTTTAAAGACTATGTTCCATCTTATATATATATATATGTGTGTGTGCAATAAAAATAGAAGACATGTAATCTTCCTATACGAAGGGTGTATGTATACTCGATATGAATGTATTATATGTATGTAGAGGTCTATGTAAACTTCCATGTAGAAGTAATTAAAAAGTTTTAAATTTTCCGTATATTTGACCTATTAATGTAATGATGAATGCTAAGAGGCTAGTCTTAGTCCTCAAAGAGGACGCCGACGCCGGTTACATCTAGGGGGTGCTCCCCGGATGTGAAAAACTTAGTATCAGAGCATGAGGTTGAATATCCTTGATGTTGATGTCTCTCTCAACCACGTCTATGTAGATTCGTACTCATAATTGTGAAGCGCGCCACACTTATGAATATGAATCTATGTGATGCTTAGGAAACTCTCTCTTTCGTGTAAATCCAATATCGTGCCTCTAGAGTATACTTATTGTGTCCTTTCACCTAAACCTTGTATTTCGGTTATAGGAAATGAGTACTCGAAGGAATGCGGCACGAATACTTGAGGAATAGATTGCCAATGAGGGAGCTCCTCCCTGTGGTGATCAAGTCCCTCCTCTTGAAGAAGATGCTAATGTTGAACAAGCTCCGGCCAATCCTCCACCTTTAACGGGTGGTGATATAAGGGCTTTCCTCTTTCAATTTTCCCAAGTATTCACTACTTAAGCCCAAGGTATGACGTCCCAAGCTAACCAGGAGGTTGTACCCCGTCCAAATCAATAAATTGCTACCATGGCCTCTCGTCTAAGGGTTTTCACTAGGATGAATCCTTCTACTTTCTATGGGTCAAAGGTTGAAGAAGACCCCCAAGAGTTCATTGATGAAGTCTACAAGGTACTCTTTGCTATGGGGTTGACTACTAGTGAGAAGGTAGAGTTAGCCACTTACCAACTCAAAGATGTGGCTCAAACTTGGTATGTCCAATGGAGGGACAATAGGCCTCTAAGGGGTGGACCGGTGTCTTGGGAGATCTTTAAGAAGGCTTTTAGTTATCGGTTCTTTCCTAGGGAGATGAGGGAAGCCAAAGTGGTGGAGTTCATCGACCTTCGTCAAGGAGGTATGAGTGTGCTTAAATACTCTTTGAAATTCACTAAATTGTCCAAGTATGCTCCTTCTTTGGTTTCCGATCCTAGGGATGAAATGAGCCGCTTTGTGACAGAGGTGTTGGAAGACTTGCAAGAGGAGTGTCATTCGTCTATACTACATGACAAAATGAACATTTCTCGTCTCATGGTTCATGCTCGACAAGTGGATGAGGCAAGGGCTAAGAGAAAGAGTAGAGATGCTAAGAGGGCAAGATCTTTTGATGGTGGCTCTTCAAAGGGTAGGCTTTATATCCAAGACAAACCTAGGTTCAAGAAGAGGTTCTCTAATAAATTTCCATCCAAGTTCCCTAAGGATCGTGGTGATAAGGTGTCCTAACCTAGAGCCCAAAAGGGGAGGAGTGGAAACTCACCAAATGAGAAGCCTACATGTGCCAAGTGTGGAAAGGGTCATTTTGGTGAATGCTTGGTTGGAACGGGTAATTGTTTTAGTTGTGGCAAGAGTGGACACAAGGTTAGGGATTGCCCTGATATGAAAGGTCAAGACCAGGATGGTCAAGCTCAAGCAAGTGGTTCTAGTGATGCTCCTAAGAAGAACAACTTCTATGCTCTCCGCACTAAGTGTGAGCAAGAGACCTCTCCCGATGTAGTTACGGTATGTTGAAAGTCTTTCTATTGATGTATATGCTTCACTCGATCCCGGTGCTACCTTGTCATTTTTACACATCTTGTAGCTTAAAAGTTTCATATTTTACCCGATATCTTGCATGAACCTTTTATAGTGTCTACCCTAGTGGATGAGTCGGTGGTTGCAAAAAGGGTGTATAGAAATTGTCCTATAATGTTGCCCAATATAGTTTCTCATGTTTTACTAGTGGAACAAAATATGCTTGATTTTGATATCGTTTTGTGTATGGATTAGTTGGATGCTTGCTTTGCCTCTATTGATTGTAGAATGAGGGTGGTGAAGTTTAACTTTTCAAATGAACCCGTTGTATAGTGGAAGGGGGAAATTCTATTCCTAGAGGTTGTATCATCTCTTGTCTAAAAGCATTCAACATGATCTCAAAGGGTTGTCTATATCACATAGTAAGAGTCCAAGATTTTGACTCCGAAATTCCTCCCATTTAGTTGGTCCCCGTAGTGAGTTAATTTTCGGAGGTCATTCCTAATGATCTTCCTGGTATTCCTCCCGAATGGGAAATTGATTTTGATAACGATTTGCTACCGGATCCAAATCCATTTCAATTCCTCCTTATCGGATAACTCCGGCCGAATTGAAGGAGTTGAAGGCATAACTCAAAGATTACTAGTCAAAGGCTTCATTAGACCTAGTATTTCTCCATGGGGTGCTCCAGTTTTGTTTGTGAAGAAGAAGAATGGGTCCTTAAGAATGTGTATTGATTATCACCAACTCAATAAAGTCACTATTAAGAACAAGTATCCTCTCCCTCGGATTCACGACTTGTTTGATCAACTTCAAGGGGCAAACTACTTTTCAAAAATTGACTTGAGATCGAGGTATCACCAACTTAGTGTAAGAGGTGAGGATATACCAAAGACGGCAGTTCGGACTAGATATGGTCATTATGAGTTCTTAGTAATGTCCTTTGGTCTCACTAATGCTTCGGCAGCGTTTATGGACCTAATGAATAGGGTGTTTTGAAGTTACCTAGATTCATTTGTCATTATCTTCATTGAGGACATCTTCGTATATTCGAAAAATGAGGGTGATCACATGGGTCATTTGAGAGTGGTGTTGCAAGTACTTAAAGAACATCAATTGTTTGGCAAGTATAGCAAATATGAATTTTGGTTAAGGTCGGTGGCATTTCCTTGTCATATCATCTCTAGTGAGGGAGTTGAGGTTGATCCAAGGAAAATGGAGGCGGTGAGAAGTTGTCCTAGACCATTGACTCCAACCGACATTATGAGTTTCTTGGGTCTAGCGGGTTATTATAGGAGGTATGTGGATGGTTTTGCGTCCATTGTATCTCCCTTGACTACTTTGACCCAAAAGTGTAAGAAGTTTGAGTGGTCGGAGGCATGTGAGAAGCGCTTCCTAATCTTGAAAGATAGGCTTACTTCCGCTCCGGTGTTGACTTTACCGGAGGGTACAAAGGGTTTCGTTGTGTATTGTGATGCATCCCGAGTGGGTTTGGGGTGTGTGCTTATGAAACATGGTAAAGTAATCGCCTATGCTTCTAGACAACTTAAGCTGCATGAGAAGATATCCCACTCATGATCTTGAGTTAGCGGCCGTGGTATTTGCCTTGAAAATATGGAGGCATTACTTGTATGGTGTTCATGTTGATGTGTATACCGACCACAAGAGTCTCCAATCTGTCTTTACTCAAAAGGAGTTGAATCTCCGACAAAGAAGGTGGTTAGAATTGTTAAAATATTACGACATGAGTATTCTCTATCACCCCGGCAAGGCCAATGTGGTTGCGGATGCTCTAAGTCGTATGACCATGGGTAGTGTGTCACATGTAGAGAAAGCCAAGAAAGACCTAGTGAAAGATGTTCATAGGTTAGCTAGATTGATTGTTGGATTGGAAGATTCTCCAAATAGTGGCTTTATGGTCCATCATAACTCCGAGTCACCGTTAGTTGTTGAGGTGAAGTCTAAACAACACCTTTATCAAACATTGATGGAGTTGAAAGAATTGGTTCTTCGTAAGTTTAATGAGTCATTCTCCTTAGGGGGGATGGTGTTTTGAGGTATCAAGGGGGGTTGTGTGTTCCCAATGTTGATGATTTGAGGAACCGGATTCTTGAGGAAGATCATGGGTCCTGTTATTCCATTCATCCGGGGTCAACAAAAATGTATCATGACCTTAGAGAGGTGTATTGGTGGGACGTCTTGAAAAAGGACATAGCGGAGTTTGTTTCTAAGTGACCAAATTGCCTACAAGTGAAAGTCGAACATAAAAAACCGGGTGGTTTACTTCAAGAAATCAAATTCCTACTTGGAAGTGGGAGGACATCAATATGGATTTTTTGGTAGGTTTTCCTAAGACTCAAAAGCAATATGACTCCATATGGGTGGTGGTGGATAGGTTGACCAAGTCTGCTCGTTTTATTCCCGTTAAGTCTACTTATTCGGCGCAGGATTATGCAAAGATCTTCATAGATGAGATTGTGTGTCGCCATGGTATTACGGTATCCATCATATTGGGTAGGGGTGCACAATTCACATCTAGGTTTTGGAGGTATTTCCAAGAAGGGTAAGGTACAAAGGTGAAATTCAGTACCACTTTTCATCCCCAAATGGATGGTCAAGCGGAGCGTACTATTCAAACCCTTGAGGATATGCTTAGAGATTGTGTCATCGATTTCAAAGGAAGTTGGGATAAGAACTTGGCTTTGGTGGAGTTTGCTTACAATAATAGTTTCTATTCATCCATATCCATGGCTCCCTATGAATCATTGTATGGTAGGAGGTGTAGGTCTCCTATTGGGTGGTTTGAAGTAGGTGAGTCTTCGATTCTTGGTCCCAATTTGATTTATAAGACTTTGGAGAAGGTTCATATTATAAGAAATCGCTTGCAAATGGCCTATAGTCGGCAAAAGTCTTATGCCGTTCATAGGAGAAGGGATCTAGAGTTTGAAGAAGGTGATAAAGTGTACTTGAAAATTTCACCTATGAAGGGGGTGGTGAGATTTGGCAAGAAAGGAAAGTTAAGTCCTCGTTATGTGGATTCCTATGAAATCTTGCAAAGGGTTGGTAAGGTTGCCTATGAGCTAAGGTTGCCTAGTGAATTGTCTTCAGTTCATCTGATTTTCCATATTTCTATGTTAAAGAAGTGTATCGGTGATCTCGAGTCCATTCTTCCTATTGAGGGTCTTGGTGTGAAGGATAATCTCTCCTATGAGGAGGTTCCGTTTCAAATCCTCGATAGGCAAGTAAAGAAGTTGAGGAACAAAAAGGTGGTTTCCGTAAAGGTGTTATGGAAAAATCACCTAGTTGAAGGTGCAACATGGGAGGCCAAGGCCGACATGATGTCCCGTTACCCTCATATATTTTTATAACTAAGGTTAGTTACTTCTATTAATAATGAAGGTAATGACTAGAAATGGCAGTTTCTTGATTTTTGGTGAAGTTTTACAAAATGTGCATTTTGTTATGTTGTTACAGTGACTTACATTTGAATGGTACATTTGAACTTGAATTTTGCTCTTTGGCTTGTTGATTTATTTTGTGCTTTTTGATATGGTGAGTCTTTATGAAATGATATGTAGCATATTGGTAAGTTGAACTTTGGCATAATTGACTTATATAAAGTATGTTGAACTGATGTAGTTGTTGTGAGAAGGAAATTCCTCATAATGTGATGTTTGAGCCTTATGTGTGGAATTGAAGTTTTGAATTGCCTTGTTTAAATAATATGATTTATGTTGTATTATATTGTTGTTTGTTAGGCTGCTAGTCTTGAGTCTATTTCTTCCTTCAAAAGAGTTTTAGTATCATTCGGGCGAATGTTCCTAAGGAGGGGGGGGGGGGTATAATGTAACACTTCAAAAATTCAAGACGTGTTCTAGATCCTAACATGAGTGTCATAAGGTCTATACACTGTTTTGAAGTCCATTTTAATGAATATAAGTCATTTAGGAAGTCTAGAAACCAAAACGTCCAAGAACGTCCAGGCAAACTTTAGGCCGTTTCTTATATTTTATTTTTTTTTATTTATTTATGTATATTGCATGTTTATTATATGTATACATTATCTTATTTTCCCCCTCAATTTGAAAAAATGAACTCAGTCGGGAACCATATTTGTGGATTCCGAAGGATGCCTAATCCCTTCCCTTCGGAATAATTTGAACCCCTTACCTAGAATCAATGTGGTTTCGTAGACAGTTCTTTCAGGTTAATTAATTAATCGATTTCCTAGTTTTCCAAAAAATTAGGTGGCGACTCCCTTTTTTCCTTTTTCCTTAACCCCCTTTTACCCATTTTAAAATTCTTTTAGCTAAATTCTTATATTAATTGAGTCACCGCGACGTTGCTCCCACTCAAAGGATGTCAACAGTACCACCATCATCAAATATCACTTACGAGCAACAAGCACTTTAGCATTACAAATGTAGAATTATGACAAGTCATTGATCCTCTCAAGGGAACCAAACCCAAACTGTTATCATACAAGAACGTAGTACCCGATCCAATAATTATGCCTCAACATGGAAACTGATCCCATAGTTATCCCAGAATGTTGTAACCGATCCAAGTTAGTTATGGAAGAACATGGAAACCGATCCAAGTTAGGTATGCAAGAATGTGGCAACCGATCCAAGTTAGTTATACTGAAACATGGAAACCGATCCATTCAACAAGCCACAATAACAATTAAATGGTACAGACTCAAAATCATAAATCATGATTCATGGGGTTCATACTCCCTATATTCTCGTTTAAAATTAATGTAATCAACACTGTAACTTTCGCATAAATACATGTATCATAACGAAACAAGAACCAGAATACATCAAAAAATCATATAACCACAACCATCCCAATGAGCTAGTCATCGACGTATATAATGTAAATGTTAATTCAACCATACTTAGCCCTTGTTCATCATCTAAGTCTTATTTCAAGGGTTTAATCATAATTTATCCGGTGCACAGAAGTCTACACATAAATCCTACAATCGATTTACATATATTAAGCAAAGGGCACAAATTTATAACTACTCAATTCATAAAACCTAGCCTACCTGGGCAACAAGAACTTCCATAGAGTTTTTGACTTTGATTATTTTTTTCGGACATCATGACGTTAATCTTGACTGGATATCCACCCTTCGCCACGCTACTCACGCTAGAAATCTGTCTCTCCTTTGGGAAGTTGGGATGTTGGATAAAGGCAAGTCCAAATCCGATTATGGAAGGGCAAACTAGTCTTTTCTCTATATAAATTGTGTAATCCGTTCATAGGGATTTTTGGGGTAAAACAAAATTATATTATGTTTAGAAAAAGGAGATTTTATGCTAGGGCTTGGAGAAAGAGAAAAGAAGCGAAAAGAGGAGAGAAATCAAGAAAACATCAAGAACGTTGAGCTTTGCGAGTGGAAATCATCGGGGGAGATCCCTACAAGGTATGTGCGATCACATAGCGTTGGGTTAATTCACCCACGCGCAAACCATGTTTCAATTCAGCGAATTTAAGTTTTGAATGTAAATAAATTGAGTTGTTGAAGAACATTATTGAAAATTTTGTTTAATTCTTGATGGTTGTGTCGTTGAAGTTTCTTGATTGTTTGATTAATGTTTACGGGTGTAATTTTTGGTTGAATCTATGGTATATTGATAGTACTAATGATCCTAAGTGTTTAGGGAATGAACCATTGAAGTTTAGAAAGTTTAGTGATGAAAAACGAGTAAGAAAAGTAAGGGATTACCTACGGAAAGGGTCGGGGCGCCTCGCCAGCCAGCGCACTCGAAAGAAGCCTCTATCCATAGGGATTTGAGGTGAAGCACCAATCAGATCGCCCAGTTTGGCTTCTAAATGTTCAGGACTGGCGCCCCACGCATCTTAGAGTGCCATGGACGCCAGTTCTCCCCATTCTTCCCTCATCTTTTCGTACTTGTTCCTAAGTGATGTACCAATGATTCCTAGTTGATTCTAATACTCTAATATACATCTAAACATCATGAAATCATCAATAAACCTGATATCATAAAACCTGAATCCATAATTCAGTATCAAGTCAAAGTCAAGTTCTTAAAAGTTTTAAAGTCTTTAGCAATGTTTTAACTTTAATTTTAAAACTCAAGTTTCAAGTTAAGGAAATAGTAAAGATTTGAGTTCATTTGTCAAAAGTTATAAGGGACCTAAGTATTCCCTAAGAGTTTATTAATGTTTTCACAGTTGAGCAAGAAAAGGAACATCGATTCCAACAGAGCCTTTGATCTAAGATTTGAGTAATTATCTCAAACCAAAGAAAGAAGTTGTTTTAAAAACATATGAGATAAGTATACTTTTGGGAGTAGTATTGAGCACGTATATGGGCATATGAGTTCATAGTAAATCAAGTCTCCATAAACTTTATATTCATCGTGTGTATTAAAGGATCATACTTTTTAGATGATCACATAAGTATAGCTAGTGGATCAACTAAGTTAAGTAGTTCTACGCGAAGGAAAAGTATAGGACAGTCTGGCAGCGTTGGCAAGACGTTGTATCGCCACTTAGGATCAAAATGGTTGTTCCGGGTTAGAGAATCTCCCACAAAAATGATATTACTTTATTTTTAAAAGTGAAGTTTAGTTTGTTATTGCATTTCTTTAATGAACTAAGTTGTTTTCACTGTTTTACAATCGTACTCTTTGTCAGAGACTGTGCAAATGAGGACCTCTCGTGATTTGCCTAAGTGTTGGTCGACGGATGGCATCGACTCCCCGTCGATCCATACACGCCTCGTCGATGCCCTCTCGTGGGTGCACACTTCCCAGGCAGTGTTTGACTTCACGTGCAAGGGTCCTCCTCAAGGGCCCTTGATTGGTCCTTGGGGAGTCGTACCCAGACGTTTCGACCATGAATCATATTAAACACATGTTATACACCCTTCCGCCAATTTTCATAGATTTCCGACTCCTAAAAACTAGTAAAATAGGCTAAGGCACGCTAGTATCTACTTGAACAAATTTTCGGACGTCATAACGTAATATATACAAAATATTGAATAAAGAGTATAATTCGAACTTAATTTGAATAACTTCAATGGGAAGCAACTGCGGGGTACCTGTAAACACACTTAGTAAAAGTGTTAGTAATACATAAATATGAATAAAATTGAATATAAGAACTAATAATTTAAAAATAAAAATTCGTCTTATTAACATGGGAGGCCTTGAAAATCGACGGTAATTTCTTCATCGGCCATTTTTAACAATAAAAAATAAAAAAATATAAACATGAACTAAATTTCCGTCTTTTAAAATGGGGAGGCCTCCAAAAGCGACGGAGAGATTTTCTCATTGGCCATTTTAACATAATATGAAATCAACTAAACAAATTCATTAGAAGCAAATAAGAACAAATAAAAATTAGTCCACTAGTAGCATTTAAATATAAAGAAATGATAATGATAAAATAACGAATAAGCAACAATTAAAGATTGAACAACATAGGGACTTTAATAACAAAAGCAAATAATAATGAATTAATGGAAATAACTTAGCATGAAAGTGGCTGGAACATTCAACTACACAAATAATAATTAAAATGATAAAAATGCCCAACTCACTGGTAACAAATCAATACTAAATATAGTAACAATAAACAAAAAGAAATAAATGTCACAATGTCATATAATAGCCACGACCCAATAATATTAAACAAATTAATAAACAGAACATCCAAATACATTATCCCGAGGCAAAAAAAAAAAAATTAATCCAAATAAAAGTATTAATCATGAATTCATATCACGGAAGAGGACAATATAAAGATGCTGGAAAATCTCTATTGAATCAAATAAAATGTATGTAAAGGAAAATGAAACAAAGAAAAGTAGTAGCAATTGAAAGTCAACAAACTAAAACAAAACAAAGAAAAATAAGGCAACTTTATTTCAAGCACAAATTAACCATTAGAGTACACAAACATTTGGCCAAATCGAAAACACAATTGCTAACAACCAAAATCACAAAGTATATCAGAAAAAAGGATGAGTAGTTATTAAACTAAACTACAATAATCATGAAAAAATTTAACTCAAACTATAACGTAACAACCAAACCAAGAGTAAGTAAGAAAACATAGCAAAATAATGAAAATTGAAGAACTAAGGTCATCCATTCAACAATAATGTTATAAACCAAGTAAAATAAAGCCACAAGAGTAAAAAAATGTCACCAGAGAAGAGAACGGAAAACTGCGAGGCCGATCGGGTTCGTTGCTCGCTGTTTCAGGTGGGTAGTTGGATGTTGTCGGAGTGGCGTTTGGTGTTGTTGGTTCGCAGCTTGCCAGAGTTCGGAGATTTCCCAGAATCCCAGAGAAGAGAACGGAAAACTGCGAGGCAGATCGGGTTCGTTGCTCACTGTTTCAGGTGGGTAGTTGGATGTTGTCGGAGTGGCGTTTGGTGTTGTTGGTTCGCAGCTTGCCAGAGTTCAGAGATTTCCCAGAATCCCTGCAAGATGAACAAAATGGAGAGAAAGGGACTGGTCAGTGGGGTTTTGAGTCTGATTGTGTGTGTGTTTTGGGGTCGAAAAAGTGAAGAAAAAAGGCGATTTTCTGGTGCAAGGGGTTGCTGGTCTTGAGGAGGTTGTTTCTGCCTGAAATGGCAACGGGGAAGGATTTCCGATAAAACTCGGAAGCTGTTCGGTGGTCAGTGAGAGGAGAAGAGAGGAGAGGGATGACCAGTGGGGTCTTCTTTTGGGTGGTGGCTGGTCGAAGCTCCGGCAAAAGTTCGCCGGAGAAAGATAATGAACTATAGAAATAATAAAAATCTGAAAATTGAACCCCGAAATTCTAAAATTAATTCACCACCTCCAAAAACCTAATGGACCAACTATTACATATATAGGGAGTTGAAAACTATGGGCCCAAGTTATGGGCTTGAGATTGTGACCCAAAAATTGTCGATTGATAAAATATCTGTGTATGTAAATTGTATTCGAATTTGAATGAATTTTTAGACTGCGCATAATATCAAAATAAATATTAACAATGTAACAGAGAAAAAAATGAATATATATAAAAAAAATGTAATAACGTAATCAATTACATGTAAAAAATGTGATTTAGCAAAAATAATGATTTTATAAAAATGAACAAATAGTTGAACGTCTGGCTGTGACAAAATAATATAAACATAACAATCGACAAAAATCCTAATACTTTGAGAAAAAGGATCATTATCTAAAAATTGCATTAAAATGACAAAAATATGTATTTTGAACTATTTAAACTAAAATACTCTAAAAGTATTAATTTTAAAACTATCGGACCAAAATTTAGTGTCAACAACTTGCCCCTTTGTTTGATTAGGATCGATGAAAGAGATCCTTGTCAAACAAAGTTGACGAACCCAAATTTGATTTGATAAACTTTGAACAAAATAATTGAGACGCTATTAGAGCTTTTTGAGCAAGACTCTACGTCCGTCAACTGGGCTGAAAATAATAAACAAAAGACAGACATTGATTGTAAACTGAGAATGTTCACATACCTTCTATGTTACTTGCAAAATTTCACAATGAAAGTGGTGTACCTTTATGAAAGAAGAATGATGCGAATAACATGTCACTTTGAACGAGGTGACAACCCAACTTGTCTCTTTGAAAGGCGGACGACCTAACTTGAACTTAACATGCCATTTGAAGGGAGATGACAACCCAGTCTTGAATATAACATGTCATTTGAAGGGAGATGACAACCCAACGTGTCTCTTTGAAAGGTGGACGACCCAACTTGAATTTAACATGTCACTTTGAACGAGGTGACAACCAAACATGTCTCTTTGAAAGGCGGACGACCCAATTTGAAAATTATGTGGCACTTTGAACGAGGTGACAAACCAACGTGTCTCTTTGAAAGGCGGACAACCCAACTTGAATTTAACATGTCACTTTGAACGAGGTGACAACCCAACGTGTCTCTTTGAAAGGCGGACGACCCGATTTGAACATAACGTGTCATTTGAAGGGAGATGAAAACCCAATCTTGAACTTAACATGCCATTTGAAGGGAGATGACAACCCAATCTTGAAATTAACGTGTCATTTGAAGGGAGATGACAACCCAGTTTCGAACTTAACATGCCATTTGAATGGAGATGACGACCCAATCTTGAACTTAACGTGCCATTTGAAGGGGGATGACAACCCAATGTTGAACATAACGTGTCATTTGAAGGGAGATGACAACCCAATCTTGAACTTAACGTGTCATTTGAAGGGAGATGACGACCCAATCTTGCACCTAACGTGTCATTTGAAGGGGGATGACAACCCAATGTTGAACATAACGTGTCATTTGAAGGGAGATGACAACCCAATCTTGAACTTAACGTGTAATTTGAAGGGAGATGACAACCCAACGCGTCTCTTTGAAAGGCGGACGACCCAACTTGAACATAACATGTTATTTGAAGGGATATGACAACCCAACGTGTCTCTTTGAAAGGCGGACAACCCAACTTGAACTTAACATGAATGACGTATCACAAAATCTACAATAACCATGTTAGTAGCAAATATAATATAAAAGCGACATAAAATATGCAATCATGACCTCATATAGTCAAGGTAATTAACTGACGGGGCAATTTGAACTTAATAAAAAAAATGACAATTTGAAATTGGATAACAAAATAAAAGTGTCATATTGAACTGCATGACAAACCAATTTGAAAAGAATTAGTTATTTGAGATAATAAATTAATTTCTAAAAGATATCATTTTGAAAGGTATGACGACCTAAATAATAAATAAATAAAAAATGTGATTTTGAAGGGTATGACTACCAAAAATAAAAAAAAATATGTCATTTGAAGGGTATGACTACCAAAAATGCAATTTGAACTTTGAAAGGGTCCACAAAGTTATTTGGACAAATATGATGATAAAAAATTTAAAATGATGTCAGTTTGAAGGATATGAGACCCAAAAATAAAAAGATGTCATTTTGAAGGGTATGACTACCGAAAAAATGAAAAGATGTCATTTTGAAAGGTATGACAACCTAAATTTAAAAAGATGTCATTTTGAAGGATATGACGATCCAAAAATAAAAAGATGTCATTTTGAAGGGTATGACTACCAAAAATTAAAAAAAAATGCCATTTTGAAGGGTATGACTACCAAAAATGCAATTTAAACTTTGAAACGGTCCACAAAGTTATTTGGACAAATATGAAAAGTGGATTTTAACCCATTTTTATTTTATGAACAATAAAACATATTTTAACTTGGTTAGCACCAACAAAAGTATTGTACAAAAAATTCTCACAATTCTTTATCTTTCAACTGAGATTGATTTCGAGGTAAATCCTATGGATTCAAGTGGTACCTCAAATGTACTTAAGTAACAACAAGATTTGTCCATCTTGCTATAAACAAAGACTTTGAACTAGACCTAAAATCATGTTTCAAGTGCCCTCACTATAAAGAAAGTCCCAATTTTCACACATTTAAAATATTTTGATTTGGGAACATCTGGAAAAGCACACTCACACTCAGAAAAATGTTCAACGCATGCAATTGTGATACCATAGGCTTGGCCTTCATGTAAATCTCCACTAATATGAGAACAAATGAATTGAAATCATGTAGGGCTTGTTAATAGCTTGTAATGTAGGCTTAGGGACGGGTAGGATAGTCATTTGGGATAAAAGTGACTTATTCCTTTCTTGAGCATTGCACTAAATTGGTGCTTTCAACATTTGTTACGCTTTTAGCGTTTGATTCTCTTTGTTGTCCCTTCCTTTTACACTTTGGACTTCTTTGAAACTTTGTTTGTCTGAGTTTTTTTCCCTTTTGAATTTTCTCTTTTTTGTTTGGAGTGTTTTTCTTCTTTTCTTGAAATTCTGCTTTCTTAAACTTGAAGGGAATTTTGAACTTTTTTTTTCTTTCTTTTGAAGTCATTTTTGTCTTCTTGACTTTCAGGGACTTTGATAACTTTTGTCTTTGACAAATTTGAACATTGAATCTTCTTTAGTAACTTGCACGTCTTTAGTGCGCTCAAGAAAGTCAGGCCAAAAGAGGGGTTAGTGCATACAAGGACATAAAAAGGGTATACGCTAAAATGTGGTTGTCCAAAGAAAAGGCTTAAGGCTCAAAGTGGGACATACTAAGGGTTGACGTCATTTGGTAGGCTTTGAAAGGCTCAAACGGGTCAAAGGAGGCCTACAATCATTTTTCAAATCAAACATTACTCAGAATTTCACTTTAATAACATTTAGACCAAGTTCTAGATCAACAATGCAAAACAATTGAATTTAATTCAAAACTCACCACACAATGCACATGAAACAATGAATCTGGTTTTGTTCTAATCTTGAATGTATACAAGAGAACATTTACAAGTGTAACAAAAGTATGAATGAGAGGTGCCAAAAGAATCTATGGTTTAACAAGAAGTCAATCTTTTTTATTGTACAAATTATTTTTCACATGCACACTTGAACTGTGTTGGTACCAATCAAGTCAAAAAAAGAATTTCAAAAATATAAGCATTAAAAGAATAAAAAATCTTTTGAATAAAGAATACCGAACCCAATAAAGGCTACCTACGTATCTCATTGATGAGAATCAGGTTTGCGTAGTTCTTTCAGATATGGCATAAAGCCTATAATTTGAACAACAAATGATTTTTTCAAAGAAAAAATAATGAAAATGAAAAACCAATGAGCCACATTGAAAGACGGGCAACCTAAATTTATCAAAAAATATTTTTTATTAATCAAAGAAAACTAAAAAAGAATGAAGAAATCAGTGAATCACATTGAAGGGCGGACCACCCGAATTTAACAAAAATAAAATAAGAAATTAATGAGTCACACTGAAAGGCGGAGTAACCAAACTTAACAAAAAAAAACAATTCTTATTATTAAAGAAAAAATAACGAAAGTAAAAAAAATGGATGAGTCACATTGAAGGGTGGACAACCCAACTAAAAAAAGTCAATTAAAACAATATTTATAGAGTGTAAGATAAATAAAATCAAAGATATAGAATTAATATTACATCATGTACAAAAGTTAATACAAAAGATACAAACAAATTCATGACGCCTCCCAAAATCTGGAGTCTGAGTACAACCTTGGTGAAATTTTTGAGGAGCTTCCATAAAACTTTTGCCCCTGTTTCAGCTTAACAACCTCCGGTATTCTATCTTTTAGGAATTGTCTTCTTTATAAAATTTTTGGAGACATCCTCAAAAAATTTTGCCCCAGTTTCCATTCTTAAAATTTGGAAAGCTTACGGGGAACATGACCGAGCCATTATGGCGCCTACGTATCCCGTTTAAAAGGAATCAGGTCAAACGTAGTTCCAACAAATTATAACTTGAATAAAAACTGGACTGAAATTACGAATATTCTAAAAACTAGGTTAGCAAGAGTGATTTTAAAATAATGGACTATTATACAACATATTCACGTATAACAAGTATATTACATAACATACAAACAATGAATACATGTATTATACAAATGTGCCTCGAGTTTTGTGTCATGCTTAATATGAGGTTTTGGCTTCGCTCTACACAAGATGACTAAGAGTGGGTTTTGTTTATTGTGGATAAGTGACCTAAGCGGACAACTTGGGTTGAGACAGTTAACGACCGTTAACTATCCAGTAGTCAACTACACTCGTCAGGGTGCCCCGAGAAAAGTTTGGTTAACGAACGATTGCGAACCCTCATAATCGTCCTTTAAGTAAAAAAATAAAATTAGATGTCGTTTGACGGAATAAATGTTGTGAATGCAATGACAATATACAATAAATAATGATTCAATACTGAGTAAAATATGCAAACAATCAACAAAATTTACAAGATATAATGAATAACACAATAAGAATAATATCCTCAATTTGAAAAAATGAATCCATAATGGTTAGAACCTCTATGTCCCCAGCGTAGATCGCCATTCTGTTGACATCCTTTGAGTGGGAGCAACGTCGCGGCGACTCAATTAATATAAGAATTTAGCTAAAAGAATTTTAAAACGGGTAAAAGGGGGTTAAGGAAAAAGGGAAAAAGGGAGTCGCCACCTAATTTTTTGGAAAACTAGGAAACCGATTAATTAATTAACCTGAAAGAAATGTCTACGAAACCATATTGATTCTAGGTAAGGGGTTCAAATTATTCCGAAGGGAAGGGATTAGGCATCCTTCTGAATCCACAAATATGGTTCCCGACTGAGTTCATTTTTTCAAATTGGGGAGGAAAATAAGATAATGTATACATATAATACACATATACACAAACAAAAAAAATAAAATAAAATATAAGAAACGGCCTATAGTTTGCCTAACGTAATATATACAAAATATTGAACAAAGAGTATAATTCGAACTTAATTCGAATAACTTCAATGGGAAGCAACTGCGGGGTACCTGTAAACACACTTAGTAAAAGTGTTAGTAATATATAAATATGAATAAAATTGAATATAAGAAATAATAATTTAAAAATAAAAATTCGTCTTATTAACATGGGAGGCCTTGGAAATCGACGGTAATTTCTTCATCGGCCATTTTTAACAATAAAAAATAAAAAATATAAACAGGAACTAAATTTCCGTCTTTTAAAATGGGGAGGCCTCCAAAATCGACGAAGAGATTTTCTCATTGGCCATTTTAGCATAATATGAAATCAACTAAACAAATTCATTAGAAGCAAATAAGAACAAATAAAAATTAGTCCACTAGTAGCATTGAAATATAAAGAAATGATAATGATAAAATAACGAATAAGCAACAATTAAAGATTGAACAACATAGGGACTTTAATAACAAAAGCAAATAATAATGAATTAATGGAAATAACTTAGCATGAAAGTGGCTGGAACATTCAACTAAACAAATAATAATTAAAATGATAAAAATGCCCAACTCACTGGTAACAAATCAATACTAAATATAGTAACAATAAACAAAAAGAAATAAATGTCACAATGTCAAGACGGATTAATAATAAAAATAATATTTTCAAATTTAGGAAGAAGATATAAAAAAATAGGAAATAATTTGTATTTGATGTTAGAAAAAGAAACAGCAAAATTAGAAGATAGTTTAACAGCTATGATAAGAATAACAAAGGAAAACGAAGAAATAGATAAATTAAAAGAAATTGAAAAAATAAAAATAAAAGCAAAACAGGAAGTACAACATATAGAAGAATTAAAAAATACAAAAATAAGTGAATTAGAAAAAGAATTAGCTACGCTCAAATTATTATATGAAACTAAACAAAAAGAGAAACAAATAGAAAAAGAAAAAAAAAAGAATTGGAATTGGCACAAGAAATAAATAAAATGAAACAAATATTAAATGAAAATCTTGAAATAGACGAAATAAATGAAATGAATGATGAAATAAATGAATCAGATACAATAAATGATCAAAAATCAGAAATAAGTGATATAAGTGAAACATACACAGAAATTCTAGAACAAGTAAATAAGCCGAAAAAATTAGAAATAAATACAGGAGATATAAATCAACCTAGCACATCAAGAATTAAAACCCCAGATAATAGTCCTAGGAGTAATCCTAGAAGGACAACACCAACTTATTATACAGAAAGTTATGAAAGATCAGATAGAACAAATGCAATATGGAATAGTAGACTAAATAAAAAATGGACACCTAGACCAATAATTGAACAATATAACTTTTTAGATTTAGATTGTGTTATGGATATAAATAAAGTAATCTTACTATAGGTAGGAAATATATCTAAACAATTAATTGATAATAAAATAGCAACAAAAGAAACGCCAGGATATATAGAAAGAACATTTGTTGGAACAACAAAATTATGGATAGAAATTTACCCTTAGAAAGTTTAGAAACACTTAGGAGTGATAAGAAAATAGATGGTTCTCCATCAACAACAAATATAGATATATTAGATAAATATGAATTAGTAATAAGAAATGAATTTGGTGGTATGACTACAGAAATAAAAGAACAAAATAGAGAAAAAATAATAAATAGACAACTTATGACAAAATTGAGTATATGTAAAATGTGTTATATAGAAGAATATACATGTGCATTTAAAGAATATTATTACAAAGCAAGATATGATATAAATAAAGCAAAAGAAATAAGACAACAATATTTTACAAAACTACCAGAACCATTTAGTACAAAAATAATAAAAGACTGGAATAATGAAGGATTAACAGATACTTTGGGAGCTAGAATAAAATTTCTATATATACCCAAGTAAGCATAATATAATCCAAGCTTGTTTAGAAATTGTACCTGCAATGAAGACCCTAAACTAAAATAACTATATTCTTCATATATTCCCAATATACACATTAGGTACTAGGCATCCAAGTGTCAAGCCTAGTAGCATAATCACATAAACATTTAAAATGATCATGTAGATTAAGCGGTGCCCAAGGACATAGTGAGGATCCTTGGGACATTAAGTAGACATTCCAAATGAACCTTCCAAAATAGCTAGTTGGGAAAGTGCACGCAACACATGTGCAAGCACATGTGCAAACACACGTGCAACCGGCCAAGGGGACCACTCTAACCAATTTGGTTAGGGCGGTTGGGGACAGGCACGCATCCGGGTCAGCCCACGTGGGGCCAAGCTCCCTAACCAGTCCTAGACCCTAGATAACTGACCTAACTAACTAACTAACCTTGGAGGAACAAAAAATAGCTAACTAAGGGACGCGACAACCTAAGACCAAACCGGGTGTCACCAAATCGGGTAAATAACTAAGAGACAACCTAGTACCTAACATAGGATGGTCCAAAGGGTTGGTTATGGTCCTAACAACTTAGGGGTACTTTAGTAATTACCCTAGGTTATTTAATTGATTATTTTAGAAACTTAATTAATTAAATTAATTGGACAAAACCAAAACCACATAGCAATTTCCAGATTTCGGTTAGGTCAAATAGGCTTCTAAATTCTAGTCAATCTAGGAGGGGCGTTTTGGTAATTAGCCACTTAAGTTATTTTAGTTAAGTTATATAGTCTAAGTTGAATTAGTTAACATTCAGTTCTTAAAGATTTAGACTCACGTTATTCACCATAAACGCTGCAACTAAGAACAGGGAGAAAACGTAAGCAAACCCTAGACGATAGCAAGAGTTCTTCAAGTTTTTTCGTGCAAAGTGCAAGGGCATATTCGTAGATTTAATTCTACAGTTAGGTATGGTTTTTTTTTCCTAGAATTCTTTCTCCAAGAGTCTTTTCAAATGTGTTAACTTCAAGAATTTCGAAACTAGGTTTATTCCCAATGAATCGCATGTTCATCTCCCTAGTTCTCCCGATTTTAGATTCTTATAGTATCTATAGTGGAATTCTCGATGCATCTTATTTGTATGTGGTGTTAACTGAGCATTATGTGTATGTTTTATTGAATTATATGTTGAATGAAATATACATGTTAGATCCACATACTTAGGATGTTATTTGCATGAACGTTGAATGTTATAATGCCTATTGTGTTCGAGAAGATGAAATTGTTATGAGTTGTTCATTGAATTGTTTTGTATGTTAATCAAAGGTTAAAAGTTGGATTGTTTAACATGTTAAGATTACTATAATGTATTTATGAAGAAATCGGTATGGTTAGTGATAATAGCATAGTTTGATTTTGTGCCAACAAATTGGCTCGCTATATTAAATCCAAAAGATGCAAAGTGATACCAATCTTAACTCAATGATCTAATAACATAGGGTATGCCAATGAATGGGACAAGTCCTAACATACCCTATCCACACGAACTTGTGAACATAATAACATTGTATAATAAGTTATAATTATCATAAAGAATGATACAAGACTAACAATTAACGTGAACAAGTTACGGTGAGTAATGAAATAACTAAAAGCTTAAGTTATGAAATTGACCTAATATAGAGTGTTAAAAGAAGTGAGACAAGTCTCAAAATACACTCAATCAATTATGTAAAAAATACTCACATAAGAGGGTACTAGAGTCCATGAGACAAGTCTCACTCGCACCATGATGATAATGCAAGACTTTATTTCATATTCATCAAGTAAAGAAAGGGGTGACCAGTCATCCATAGAGTTAAGCAAACCTCATAACTAGAAGCAATCTTCCATAATGTTTGACTCAACTCTAAAATATAACAAGATAAAATAGATCTGAGCTTAGCACCGATAGACTAACAATGAGTTTGTGCCAGCACATGTAAGTCTCATGAGATGAGATCACCTCCCAGGTGGACCAGGGTCTCCGTACGAATCCTAGTCTTTGAACTATGTTGCCATCATAGGGGCCCTAGCTAGTGGATGTCTCCCACTAAGAACGTTAGAAAGTTCGGTTTCACCTTAGCCAGTGATTCTACCTCTTTTCGGTGTGGGGGAGACACCGGATTTTATGTTAAGCTCACACGATCTATGTCGATTATAGCTAAGGAAAGTATCCGGTTCACTTCAGCCGTGAACCCCCCTTTTTGGTGTGGGAAAGACAAAGAAGTAGAATCACAAGTTCACAGTGAACTAAGTAAAGTAAGAGCTTAAAGAACATCAATCATTAGTGTTTGATAAAAATAGGGTCTTAACAAGTTAGTGGCTTGAGCCAATAATGGAGTATGGATTATGCCCCAAAGATTATTACATTAGGTTAACAACCAATTAATGGGCATAGCCAATAAAGATTGGCTTATAATATATTTATCCACATTCAACATGAGTAAAGAAAACTAACTTGTAAGTAATGTAGCCAAATCATTTCCTTAGTCTTGTGAATTGCTTACTCGATTCATTGTAGGTATGGGACTACAATGTATCATTGCACTTGTAAGTAAGACATAGGATCAAAGGAGATCATTGAACTACACAACAGAAAGAAGAAAAGACTGAACATAATATAAGTATGAGAAAAGTAGCTCTCGACCTAAGGAGCAAAATAATAAGCTATTGTTTATGTTGTTCTAAAATTATGTTCATGATTCCAAGGTCTTATGTTCATATAGAAAATGAGTTGTGTGCCTTAATTGCATGAATACATGTCATGTTCATAGCATGAATCACGATTAATGAATTACGAAAGTAAGTGACTTAACTTTTCCAGAAATGACATGTTGCTTTAGGAAGAGCTTTCCTTGTTCATGCATAGTATTTATGTGTTTATGTGCATACACCCCATACTTAGTACAAGTGTGTACTAACCCCATATATTATTACTATTTTCATAGGCGCAGGTTCTCAAGAAGGTTGAAGTTCGATGAAGAGGTTTGGATTAGCGATCTCCAGACTTTGGTTGGTCCTCTCGAGTTCGAGGATGCTACACTTTTTTATTCTAGCTTAGTACATTAGATATAGCTAGTGACTGTTGTCCCTAGCGTTTCCTTTCAAGTATTTGTTCAAGCATTTGTAAGAAGGACAATTGGCAAACTATTATTATTATTATTATTACGATCATTTGTTTCAATTGTTTAATCTTTAATAGATGGTTGTTTAGTTTGAGCTAATAGAATATCAGTCTTATGCAGTACTATATGGAGTATATGTATACTTTGATAAGTATTAAAAAGTTTTAAAGTTTTCGCAAATTTAACTGTATGATTGTGATGAAAGCTAAGAAGAGGCTTGTTTGCGACCTCTGAGAGGTTAACGACGCCGGTCGTATTCGGATTCCATAATCCGGGTGTGACAAACTTGGTATCAGAGCATGAGGTTAAATTACCTAAGAACTAAGGCTCAACGCAACCACGTTGCGTAGTTTCTATCTTATGGTTGTGAAGTGCACTACAATCATGACTTAGAGACTTTGTGATGTTAGGAATTTTCCCTTCTTCTACTCTTTATCGTGTTGTCTAGAGCTTTGACATTTTGTGTCATTCTAGTATCTAACTTCCTTCTTGTGTATACGTGTAGAAAATGAACACAAGAAGAAACGCCAACAGAAGAGTCGAAGAAGCAACTGTTGGAGGCAATCAATCTCCTCCTCAAGCCCCAGCCACTGAAGCACAAGTGCCTTCAAACCTAGTTGGGATGATGGATGAAAAAGTAAGGGCGGCACTGCTTCAGATGGCCCAAGCCATCACTGTGCATGATCATGCCATCACAGCCCAAGCCACTAGAGAGGGTGATCCCAGGGAAAACCCGCATGCTAGCACTATGGCTAGTAGGTTGAGGGATTTTACTAGGATGAATCCTCCAGTCAACTATGGGTCCAAGACCAATGAGGATCCTGAAGAGTTTGTGGATGAGGTTAATAAGATTCTATGTGCTATGGGTGTTACTGAAGAGGAAAAGGCTGAGTTGGCTGCTTACTAACTCAAAGATGTGGCTCAGGTGTGGCATAGGATGTGGGTAGATGGTCGAACACCAAGGGAAGTCCGCATCACTTGGGACGTTCTCAAGACTGCATTCCTGGAGAGGTTCTTTCCCAGAGAACAGAGAGAGGCTAAGGTTAAGAAATTCATCAACTTACGATAGGGAGGTATGTCAGTCAGGGAATACTCCTTGAAGTTTGTAAGATTTCAAAATATGCTTCTTCTCTTGTGTCCAATAGAAGGAATGAGATGAGCATGTTTGTGACTGGTGTGTCGGAGGATTTAGAAGAGGAATGTCGGGCAGCGATGTTGCATGATAACATGGACCTTGGTAGGTTGATGGTCCATGCACAACAGGTTGAGGAGAGTCGGCGGAGAAAGAGAAGCCGAGAGAGAAAGAAATCTAGGCCCTCAGATCAGACAAGTTCGAACTATGGTAAAAATTCGTTTGGAGTTCGAGATAAGCCCAAGTTCAAGAAGGGGCAAAAACACTCAGGTAATTCTACTCCTTCAAAAAATACTAATGCCAAGAAGGTCAATGATGAAAATAGTCAGCGTGACCAAAGGTCGAGTGGTAAGTATGGCCGTGTGCATGGAGGTGAGTGCATGGTAGGTTTTAATGGATGCTATGGGTGCGGTAAGAGTTGGCACGTGGTTACGGACTGCCCAAATGTGAAAAATTAGGCAAAGGCAGATACTCAGCCTCGGCCTAATCCCAATGCTGCAGCTAAACCTCCCAAGAGAAACCGGTTCTACGCGTTGAAAGGAAGAGAGGAGCAAGAGAAGTCCGCGGATGTGGTTACTGGTAACTTGCTTGTCTTTTCTTTTCCTGTTTATGCATTATTATATCCAAGATCTACCTTGTCTTTTTTTACTCCTTTAGTAGCTAGTAAATTTGACTTGCTTCCTGAGATTCTGTGTGAACCATTTCTAGTTAGTACTCCCATAGGAGACAGTGTTAGGGCCGAAAGAGTTTATAGAAATTGCCCAATAACTTTACTCAATAAAGTTACTCATGCTGATCTAATAGAATTAACCATGCTTGATTTTGATATACTTTTGGGTATGGATTGGCTTCATAAATGCTATGCTACCATAGACTGTCGAAATAGGGTAGTAAGTTTTCAGTTTCCAAATGAGTTATAGTTAAAATGGGAAGGGCGTGGTTCAAATCCAACAGGCCAAATAGTTTCCAATGTTAAAGCTAATAAGATGTTATCCAAGGGATACTTATGCAACTTAGTTAGTTTCGAAGACTTAGAACAAGAAGTCCCTTCCATAAACTCTGTGTTTGTGGTAAATGAGTTTCAAGATGTCTTTCCGGAGGATTTACGAGGGATCTCTCCAGAACGTGAGATCGATTTCGGTGTTGAGTTAGATCTAAACACCAAACCGATTTCCATCCCGCCTTATAGAATGGTCCCAGCGGAACTCAAAGAGTTGAAGTTGCAGTTAAAAGATTTACTTGATAAGGGCTTCATCCAACCGAGCATATCCCCACGGGGCGCTCCAGTGTTGTTCATTAATAAAAAGGATGGAACTCTTAGAATGTGTATCGATTATCGACAACTCAACAAAATCACTATAAAGAAAAAATATCCTCTTCCCAGAATCGATGAACTTTTTGATCAACTTCAAGGTTCAAGTTTCTTTTCTAAGATAGATCTTTGGTCGGGTTATCACCAACTTAGGGTAATACAAGAGGACGTTCCTAAGACTGCCTTCCGTACTATATATGGCCATTACGAGTTTCTTGTCATGTCATTTTGTCTCACTAACGTACCAGCCGCGTTTATGGACCTTATAAATAGAGTCTTCCGTGAATATCTTGATTCTTTCGTCATAGTATTCATAGATGACATCCTCATATACTCTAAGTCTAGAGAAGAGCATGAACAACATTTGAGAATGACATTGCAAGTACTCAGAGAACATCAGTTGTATGCGAAGTTTAGCAAATGTGAGTTTTGGTTGAGATCAGTAACCTTCCTTGGTCAAGTCGTGACCGATCAGGGTGTTGAGGTTGATCCAAAAAAGATAAAGGCGGTAAATAATTGGTCGAGACCCCTTACTCCTACCGATATTTGAAGTTTCTTGGGTTTGGCTAATTATTATCGCATGTTTGTGGAGGCCTTTTCCGCAATTTCTGCTCCATTGACCGCTTTAACAAAGAAGAAGGCAAAGTTTTAGTGGTCTGAAAAGTGCGAAAAAAGCTTCCAAGAGCTCAAAGACCGACTCACTTCGGCCCCAGTCCTCACATTGCCAAGAAGTGGTGAAGGGTACGTGGTGTATTGTGATACTTATCGAGTAGGTTTGGGATATGTTCTTATGCAAGATGGTAAGGTGATTGCATATGCATCAAGACAATTAAAAATCCACGAGAAGAATTAACCTACTCATGATCTTGAATTAGCCGCGGTGGTTTTTTTGTTAAAGCTTTGGAGACATTACTTATATGGTGTACATGTTGATGTATTTACTAACCATAAAAGTCTTCAATATGTTTTTACACAAACAGAATTGAGTCTTCGCTAGAGAAGATGGTTAGAGTTACTAAAGGATTATGACATGAGTGTCCACTATCATCCGTGTAAGGCCAACGTAGTGGTAGATGCATTAAGCCGATTGAGCATGGGCAGCGTGTCTCATATCAATGATGAGTAGAAAGAGTTGGTTAAAGAAGTACACCCGATTGTCTAGGTTAGGTGTACGGATTGTAGATGCACCAGATGGGGGTGTTACGGTCCATTCAAGTTCTGAATCCTCATTTGTTGTAGATGTTTAAGCCAAGCAGCATCTCGACCAGTACTCATGGAGTTGAAAGATTCGGTGTTGGGAAAGATGAATGAGTCATTCTCTCTAGGGGGAGATGTGTACTTAGGTACCAAGGAAGATTGTGCGTACCAAATATTGATGCTTTGAGGCCAAATATTATCGCAGAGGCTCATTGCTCTAAGTATTCCATTCATCCAGGTTCCACCAAGATATATCATGATCTGAAGGAAATTTATTGGTGGGAATGTATGAAGCGAGACATCTCTATGTTTGTAGAAGAGTGTCCCAATTGCCAATAAGTAAAGGCCGAACACCTTAAGCCTGGAGGTCTTACCCAATCGATTAGATTACAACGTGGAAGTGGGAGGCCATTAATATGGATTTTGTGGTTTGTCTGCCGAGGACCAGAAAAATGCATGATTCCATTTGGGTCATTGTTGACAGAATGACTATGTCTGCTCACTTCATTCCCGTGAAGTCTACTTACAGAGCCAAAGATTATGCCAAGCTTTATATTGATGACATCGTGAGGTGGCATGGGATTCCTCTATCTATCATTTCGGATAGGGGAGCCCAATTCACTTCTCATTTTTAGAGATTCTTTCAAAAGAGTTTGGGTACACAAGTAAAGCTTAGCACTTCCTTTCACCCTCAAACGGATGGGCAAGCAGAACGTACCATTCAGACCCTTGAAGACATGTTGAGAGCATATGTTATGGACTTCAAGGGGAGTTAGGACGATCACTTGCCCCTAATTGAGTTCTCCTATAATAATAGCTATCATTCCAGTATTGGGATGGCACCTTTAGAAGTACTCTATGGTAGGATATGTAGATCCCCAGTTGGATTAAAGTGGGAGAAATTGACATCCTTGGCCCCGAGATCGTACATGAGGCTTTGGAAAAGGTGATAATGATCCGAGATAGATTGGTGACTGCTTACAGTCGTCAAAAATCATTTGCGGATAACCGAAAGAGAGCTCTTGAATTCAAAGTAGGTGATCAAGTATACCTAGAGATATCACCCATGAAAGGGGTGATGAGGTTGGTAAGAAAGGGAAGTTTATTCTGAGGTATATAGGTCCATATGAGATCTTACAGCTAGTAGGAAATGCTGCTTACGAACTAAAGTTACCAAATGACTTGGCTTCTGTTCATCCAGTGATTCACGTTTCGATGCTTAAGAAGTGTCTAGGCGATCCATCGTCCATTCTACCCGTTGAAGGTTAGGAGTCGATGAGAACCTTTCTTATGATGAGGTTCCCATTGCAATGTTAGATCGTCAAGTGAAGTGACTGAGGAACAAGGAGGTTCTCACCGTTAAGGTGTTATGGAGGAACCACCTTGTTGAGGGATCAACATGGGAGGCCGAGGCCGATATGAGATCCTGTTACCCTCACTTATTCAGTTCTTGAGGTTAGATAAACTTTTCCTAAGTCCGATTTCGTTAATAAGACTCTAAATTTTAGTGCATTAGGCGGTGTTTGGTGTTCTAAGTCCATAACTGTGTGTTTTATACTTGCACTATATGAGTTAATATGATTTCATGCTTCCATTCATGTTGCTGTTTGTTTTATAGCTTTTACGTGATTTATGTGTTGCATGAGTGTGATGTGCATTAAGTTAAAGTAAGATTGAGAAGGAAGTTCCTCAATCTCAGATAAGAAGCTTCAGATAAGCTTAGAGTATTGTGCATAATCCAGAGTAAGTTGTGAATCAGATATTCACAAAGATAAAGTTTCTAGTATGTTAATGTACTTTTCGAATATACCATCTTTGATTTAAAATGATGAGTAGTGTCATTCGGGTACGAATGTTACTAAGGGCGGGAAATGTAACATTCCAGAAAATTACATGTCTAGTGAAGAGCCTAGTGGGTCTTTAAGAATGTGTATTGGGGGTACATAGGCATCCTAATGCCCAATATTGATAAATATTGGGCATAGTATAGCAAATTGGCTAAGGGGTGTTAGCCAATTTCTATCTATACCCAAGTAAGCATAATATAATCCAAGCTTGTTTAGAAATTGTACCTGCAATGAAGACCCTAAGCTAAAATAACTATATTCTTCATATATGCCCAATATACACATTAGGTACTAGGCATCCAAGTGTCAAGCCTAGTAGCATAAGCACATAACCATTTAAAATTATCATGTAGATTAAGCACTGCCCAAGGACATAGTGAGGATCCTTGGGACAATAGGTAAACATTCCAAATGAACCTTCCAAAATAGTTAGTTGGGAAACTGCACGCAACACATGTGCAAACACTCGTGCAATCGGCCAAGGGGACCACTCTAACCTATTCGGTTAGGGCGGTTGGGGACAGGCACGCGTCCGGGTCAGCCCACGTGGGTCCAAGCTCCCTAACCAATCCTAGACCCTAGCTAACTTACCTACCTAACTAACTAACCTAGGACTAAAATAAAAAGCTAACTAAGGGACCCAACAACCTAAGACCAAACCGAGTGTCACCAAACCGTGTAACTAACTAAGAGACAACCTAGTACCTAACCTACGATGGTCCAAAGGGTTGGTTATGGTCCTAACAACTTAGGGGTACTTTAGTAATTACCCTAGGTTACTTAATTAATTAATTTAGCAACTTAATTAATTAAATTAATTGGACAAAACCAAAACCACATAGCAATTTCCAGATTTCGGTTAGGTCAAGTAGTCTTCTAAATTCTAGTCAATCTAGGAGGGGTGTTTTGGTAATTAGCCACTTAAGTTATTTTAGTAAAGTTATATAGTATAAGTTGAATTCGTTAATATTCAGTTCTTACAGATTTAGGCTCACGTTATTCACCATAAACGCCGCAACTAAGAACAGGGAGAAAACGTAAGCAAACCCTAGACGATAGCAAAAGTTCTTCAAGGTTTTTCGTGCAAAGTGCAAGGGTATCTTCATAGATTTAATTGTATGTGGTGTTAACTGAGCATTAGTGTATGTTTTATTGAATTATATGTCGAATGTAATATACATGTCAGATCCGCATACTTAGGGTGTTATTTACATGAATGTTGAATGTTAAATGCCTACTTGTGTTCGAGAAGATGAAATTGTTATGAGTTCACTAAATTGTTTTGTATGTTAATCAAAGGTTAAAAGTTGGCTTGTTTTGACATATTAAGATTACTATATTGTATTTATGAAGAAATCGGTTTGGTTAGTGATAATAGCATAGTTTGATTTTGTGCCAACAAATTTGCTAGCAATATTAAATCCAAAAGATGCAAAGTGATACCAATATTAACTCAATGATCTCATAACATAGGGTATTCCAATCAATGGGACAAGTCCCCACATACCCTATCCACACGAACTTGTGAACGTAATAGCATTGTATAATAAGTTATAATTATCATAAAGAATGATACAAGACTGCAATTAACGTGAACAAGTTAAGGTGAGTAATGAAATAACTAAACGCTTAAGTTATGAAATTGACCTTAATATAGAGTGTTAAAAGAAGTGAGACAAGTCTCAAAATACACTTAATCGATTATGTAAAAAATACTCACATAAGAGGGTGCTAGAGTCCATGAGACAAGTCTCACTCGCACCATGATGATAATGCAAGACTTTATTTCATAATCATCAAGTAAGGAAAGGGGTGACCAGTCATCCATAGAGTTAAGCAAACCTCATAACTAGAAGCAAGCTTACATAATGTTTGAGTCAACTCTAAATGATAACAAGATAAAATAGATCTGAGCTTAGCACCGATAGACTAGCAATGAGATTGTGCCAGCACATGTAAGTCTCATGAGATGAGATCACCACCCAGGTGGACAAGGGTCTCATACGTCTCCTAGTCTTTGAAATATCTTGCCAGCCTAGGGGCCCTAGCTAGTGGATGCCTCCCACTAAGAACGCTAGCAAGTTTGGTTTCACCTTGGCTGGTGATTTCACCTCTTTTCGGTGTGGGGGAGACACCGGATTTCATGTTTAGATCACATGATCTATGTCGGTTATAGCTCAGGAAAGTATTCGGTTCACTTCAGCCGTGAATCCCCCTTTTCGGTGTGGGGAAGACACAGACACGGTATCACCTTAGCCGGTGAAACCCCCTTTTCAGTGTGGGGTATACACAAAACATGGTTCACCTTAACTAGTGAATCACCTCTTTTCGATGTGGGGGAGACACTAGATTTCATGTTAGCTCGAATGATCTACTTCCGCTAATCCTAAAAGAATTCTTTAAGAGAGTAAGAAAGAATAAAGTAGCATATTCAAAGTGAACAACTGAGTAAAGAAGTAGAATCATAAGTTCTAAGTGAACTAAGTAAAGTAAGAGCTTAAAGAACATCAATCATTAGTGTTTGATAAGAATAGGGTCTTAACAAGTTAGTGGCTTGAGCCAATAATGGAGTATGGATGATGCCCCAAAGATTATTACATTAGGTTAACAACCAATTAATGGGCATAGCCAATAAAGATTGGCTTATAATATATTTATCCACATTCAGCATGAGTAAAGAAATCTAACTTGGAAGTAATGTAGCCTAATCATTTCCTTAGTCTTGTGAATTGCTTACTCGATTCATTGTAGGTATGGGACTACAATGAATCATTGCAGTTGTAAGTAATACATAAGATCAAAGGACATCATTGAACTACACAACAGAAATAAGAAAAGACTGAAAATAATATAAGTATGAGAAAAGTAGCTCTCGGCCTAAGGAGCAAAATAATAAACTATTGTTGATGTTGTTCTAAAATTATGTTCATGATTCCAAGGTCTTAAGTTCATATAGAAAATGAGTTGTGTGCCTTAATTGATTGAGAACATGTCATATTCATAGCATGAATCACGATTAATGAATTAAGAAAGTAAGTGACTTAACTTTCAGGAAACGACATGTTTCTTTAGGAAGAGCTTTCCTTGTTCATGCATAGTCCTTATTTGTTTATGTCCATACACCCATACTTAGTACAAGTGTGTACTAACCCCATATATTATTATTATTTTTATAGGCGCAGGTTCTCAAGAAGGTTGAAGTTCGACGAAGCGGTTTGGATTAGCGATTTTCAGACTTTGGTCGGTCCTCTCGAGTTCGAGGATGCTACACTTTATTACTATAGCTTAGTGCATTAGATATAGCTAGTGACTACTTTCCTTTCAAGTATTTGTTCAAGCGTTTGTAATAAGGCCAATTGGCAAACTATTATTACTTATGATCATTTGTTTCAATTGTTTAATCTTTAATAGATGGTTATTTAGTTTGAGCTATTAGAATATCACTCTTATGCAATACTATATGGAGTCTATGTATACTTCGATAAGTATTAAAAAGTTTTAAATTTTCCGCAAATTTAACTGTATGATTGTGATGAAAGCTAAGAAGAGGCTTGTCTGCGACCTCTGAGAGGTTAACAACGTCGGTCGTATTCGGATTCCAGAATCTGGGTGTGACAGTTTCAATGAAGATAGGATGGCAATAATGGTAATAGGTTAAATCGACTTCTTTTTGGAAAGCTAGAACTTCCATGTAAAGCGGGTTGAGTCCTAGTTCCTTTTTGTTGAAGCCAATTTTCCACCTACCTTTATTATCTCTAATTAGACCTCATATACTTCCAGTATACATGTAAGGATCAATATCACCATCGATGTTTAAATTAAAGTCTCCAATAAGGGAAGAGGGCCATCTAGTCATAGTGAGTGGAGAAGGGTTATGGCGGTTGAGGTAATTGGCAGTGAACATGAACTCAAAAGTTTCATTAATGATTTGGCTAGTAGAAACTTAGTTACTGCTTTTATCAAAGATGATATGGTTACAATTTTTCCACAATTCAAAAGTGCAAATGTGTAACAAAATTACCATTTAAGAAGGGATTTATGCAGGGTAGGGTTATTTTTTATTTGTAGGAGCTAATGGGATTGGTTATCCGTTGGAATAGGAGTAGGTCTAAGATGGTTCGAAATATCCAAGGCTCAAAAGTATTCAGTAAAAAGATTTTTAGTATCTTCTACGACATTGTGACAAATGGAACATATATTGGAAGGATAATGTGAAGGGTGTTGAGATAGTAATTAGTAGGGATCTGATTATTGAGGGATTGCCAAAGGAAATACTTGATTTTGTTGAGGGTCTTAGTTTTCCATATTCAACTAAAGGGAGGGGAAATCAATTCAGTATCGATCACGAGCCTATATATTGATGAAGTTGGGAAAGCTCCATTGGAGATGAGGGACCATATGGGGGTATCAGTGGACACAGAGTGTAGCATCCAAGATATTTTGAGAAAAAATAAATGAGCAGTCTTTGAGATTCCAAATGTTGTTCGTCCTAAGATGATGAAGATTATATATAGGCGTTGATACAATAATTACGCCTAAAGTGATACAACAATGAATCCAAGTTAAACTTAAGATAAATTCACGTTATTTTATTTTACGCCCCCACAAGTTGGTGTTGACATCTACAATACCCACTTGTAAAACATACGACTGAAAGAAGAATGTGGTAGTGGCTTGGTTACGAGATTATCAAACTAATCAGCAGCATGTAGATGCTTCACTTCAACCTCTTGTGTTGCACCTAATCACGAAAAAGTGGATATCGATGGCAGTATGCTTTATCTTGCTATGAAAGACATGATTTTCACAAATATATGTAGTTCCAATATTATCACAGAGTATGTGAGGTATGCAAGCAAGGGAAAAGTGAAGTTCGTGTTGGTTATTGATATACTGTGAGTTTACGATATTTCTACTACATTCCACTTAAGAGTTGTGTGCGTATAGATCCTCTTTGTATTTATGTTGATGGTTTTGTATCATGTTTTGGAGGAAAGATGTTTAAGGCGCATAATTAAAGAGATAGTTCAAAAAGTGCAGAAAAAAGCATCCACGGAGGCAACAAACAGATCGTAGATCTATTGACGCCCTATAGGTGCGTCTTATAGATGGGAAGCCCATGCATTGGATGAAATAAGGGAAATCAGACGGAGTGTGGAATCACAGCGAGCATTGACGGTCTGTCGATCAATTGACGGACCATACTGGTAAACCGTAGAATGATATTGCGACGGTTGTAGTGCCTGATTTTTGAAGATTCTAAGTTTGGAGTCACATAGGGGCATTGACAGAGCATCGATTGATTGACAGGCCATACTGGTGGTCCGTCGTTTGATTCAGAGAGGGTACATTTTGGATACTGAAATATTATCTAAGTCCTGGTTGACGGAAGGGACTTACAGACCGTAGATCCATTGACGGTCCGTATGTCGGTCTCGTAGATTGAAGACGCGTACCTAAACAAACTTACCTTATCTTGTCTCCTTTTTAATTAGGAGTTAGTTTTCTATAAATAGGGTATGTCAACCTCGTTTTTGGGGTTGGCTTCTATTATTATTGTTCTACTTTGAAACTTTGGAGATTCATTTTGCAAACCTAAGAAACTATTGATTTCTTAAGTTCATTTTGAAGATTTTGGTGTCGGTATTCAAGTTGAAATTTCGGGTTTATTATTATCATTATGTAATTTTATAATTCTTACATATTAAATAATGAATTGTGTTATTGTGATTATGGGTAACTAAACTCCATAACTAGGGTTGTGGGAACCATGAACAATTAACAATGTATGAATAGTAATTAAATAATCTTCGAATAGTGTTTTGAATGCATTGATGATTCTTTCATTTAGAAGTCTTTTTAGCGGTTTCAAATTTTAAAACTCCCCTTGTTGCTACGATTGACACCCAATTTTGACTCTCCACAATATAAATTAATCATCGAGCTTCTTCAATTTCAAATGATTTAAAATAATTAAATTAATAAAATTTCAAAAAAAAATATATAGTTTGCAAGTTATTTTAAAATAGTTTGTATGATCAATAAAATTATAATTAGTATAGTTATGAACATTCAAAAATCATCTCAAAAAGATTTTATTTTTTAAATATTTTATTAAGTGGGTTATGATTTTGAATTAATGAGTTTCATGAAATTCAAAATACTTACAAGTTTTTTTTAAAATTTTTTAATAGTTTTAAATAGTAAATATGTATATATTTTATTTGAAAATCATCACAAAAGATTTTACGTTTTAATTAGATACTTTATTAACTCACTTTATTTTATGTTAAACTTATAATTTTGAGGAATTAGTTTATAATTAAATTAATTATTATATTTTGTTAATGATTAAGAAGCTCGTTAATTAATTAATATTAATCCATCTTGTTTATGCTTTAGTCAAATTCTCTAAATTAAACTCAATTTGACTTTTTCTTAAATTCCAAGCTTTAACCAATTTTCACCTCCAATCTTGAACAAAACGTTAGCCCATTATTCTTGGCCCAAATAAGCATCCAATTCTAATTTCGCTCAACCCATATTTCCTTAGCATGACCCAATCCATCACCTTACACAATATAACAATACAATAGTTAATACCCGACCCACCCTGCAGATCTTCTTCTCCGCTGAAAATCAGCGAAAAGAATGCGGCAAAACAGTACGCTCTAAGCCGGACGCACACGGAAATCCAGCGAGATATCGCATCCAACAGTACCCATGTACGCCTTCTTCTTCTTTTTCCTCAACTTGGCCGACTCCATCTTCAAGCGGCGCCATTGGTACTGCCCATACTCGTCCCATGCCCTTTTCCCCACCTTTCGCAGAGTTTTAGAGCAAAAAGGTGACTCCCAATTACTTTTTACTGTTACCTCGAAAAGGAACGAGTTTATTAAAAATCCAACGGATTTTTCCCTCTAGTCGCCCAAGAATTTTCTGTATAAATAGCCCTTTACAGTCACGTGGTAGGAGAGGTTTTTTTTTTGAATTTTTATTCTTAAGACAGGATTTGAGCATGATTCTACTTCAAATTTTTATCTAGTCTTCTGATTCTAAGTTCAATAAAGATCGTCGCTGGATTTTCTTAGCTTGCCTTTAGTATTAGAAGAGAGTGGTGGAATTGCTCTTCTCGTTTTCCCTAGTTCGCTCTTCCGAGACAGGTAAACTCAATTCCTCTCTTATCTTTTCCAGTTCTGTTTTGTTTAATTTTGTATATGTATTCAGATTCTTGTGTTTTGAAATCTCGCGTGTGTATAATATTATTTCTCCGATTTTGTGGCCATGAGCTTTCCGTATAATGAAATTAGAGTGTGTGTTTATTCCTTAATCTTGGGTACTGCAAACTTAAAAGAACATATATTTCTTCCAGGGTGATAAACTATTTTTCAGTTGTAAACCCCAAAAGTAATGGAACTGTTAATTATAGCTAACCCATTTGAGATTTTTTTTCTTTCTTCAATATCTAGAATGGAGGTTTGAATTGTTTTAACCTCTCTATGTGACTTGTGCACTTCTCCACATTTGTTTAAGTTAATGTTAATTTGCTACTATATACTAAATTCGAAAAATAATAATCTCGGAGCATGAGTCCTTAATAATATATGATATCCCCGACTGTCTAAGCTAGTGGTTCAATGTGTCTTGATATTATCGTACCAACTAATGACTTTTGAATATAACAGTGATATTATTTTCTCATGTAGGATAATGTAGTCTAATTCTTCATCTTGCTTTCTAATTCATTTGCAAATAGGGTGGAATGATCTCGGTGTTACTATTGTTGAAAATCTCTAAGATTAACGATTTTCTCCCTTTGCTTAAAACTATAATATTCACTTCTTCAGGAAGTCGTAGTTTTGAGTTGTAAATTTTGCTTAGTTTAATATGTTGCCATTATTATTTTAACGAATTTTTAGTTAAATCTTTGTCCTTGTGTTGCCAGTATTTGTAGTGTTGCTATGCTCTCAAGTGTGGTGGCTATAAAATTTGTTTTTTAGATAATAGAAAGATTAGATTTTTGCATATTAGTCGAAGTAGTGGTTGAATGTTTCTTACACATGATTAAAGAGGACATTCTTCCTTATGTTTTCTCTTCCAGTGAGCTTATTCCAAAATCAATAAGTTTATTGCCATTATAGGTGATTTGATCCTTGACTCATCATATTATGGTATAATATGGTATAATTGTTTTAGTGCTTATTTGCTTAGAAATCATACTGTTAAACATTCTAAGATTAGATGTGTTTTGACTATTGCGTTTCCGTGTAGCTATTGAGAGGCAATTGAACTTATATTATCCTACATGCTTAATTATTTTAGTGGAGTTTCATTATGATTTACTATTAATATTTATCTCTTTTCCTCGTATGAACTTTTGATCCGAGTCCATATTTGGGATCCCTCTTTCCTCGCATATCCGAGTTGAGCCATAAAGGCTCGATTTTCTCTTTCCTATCTCTCTAGTCAGCCCTCTATATATTCTGAAGCTTTTACAGGTTTCGGTGAAACAACGAACTGCTGGAAATCAGTTGATAAATGTTTAAAAGCCCGAGAAATGGGTTGTATACATAATGTATACAACGTTATACAGTGATATGCTGGTTCATGGCAGCAAATATATAGAAAAAATGCAAAATACAGAGATGAGGCGAAATACAGGTGTTCAGAGGCACGATACACATGGAAAAGCTGGTATACACACCAATATACAATAATATACAGTCGGTGTATAGAAAAACGGGATTGGGTTAAAACCCAAGAACTTGCAGCGAAATTGGCCCAAGAAAGGGCCCAATTTCATTATCTCTTTCACTCTTCTAATTGTTTTTGATTTTGCTTGACTATTATTTTTTCTTAACTCTAACCATAGAATATTTTAAGTAACTTATTTAAATTCCAAAAGGATGAGTTATATTTGTTATGTTGGTTTACTTTTAATTCTTTTTGTGTTCATTTATTTTAATTATAAGATCTTATATCATTAATTGAATTAAATCTCTCTGTTCTTAAAAAAGACACGTTATTTAATCATTTTTACTCAACACATTTTACTTAGTTTAAAACTATTTTAAGTTAAGCTTTTTTCCAAATAAACTTTAAAAATGTTTTTTCCTTCACTTGATTATTTCCTAAAAAAAAATGAGGGTTAGTGAAAGCTAAAATTTATCTTTCAATAATTTAAAATAAGTTAATAAAATGACTTGAAAAAAAATATATTAATAAAAATTCTAACTTTGTCTAACTATTGTTTGAAGTTAATGTTATTGGTTATATATATATTATATATATATATATATATATATATATATATATATCATTTTCCTGAAAAGTAGTCCTACAAAAAATTAACCTAAGTCATAGGATAATCGTGTGTTGGCGATCGCTTCAAATGCCTTAAAACCCTTTTTGAAGCGTAAATAAGAACCTCGTACCCATTTTCTCTAAATTTATTAAGATTTAATCTGTTAGAGTCTTTTAAATCAAGTTTCTTAATTTCTTTAAAATATTAAGTGGCGACTCTTTCTAAGTATTTTTCTTAAAATATTTTATACCTTAGAACATTTAAAAAATAATTTTTCTAAAGATAGATAAATTACGGCATAACAGAAATGACGACTCTGCTGAGGATTTAATAGGTTCTAACCATAATAGACTTAGGTTAATTATTTAAAATTTTATCATTTGTTTGTTTCTTTTTATTCTTGTGCTATTATACATGTCTATTGCTTTGTTTATCATGCTTATGTGATATAAACTGTTTATTTGTTACTGTTATATATAAATTGTTTATATTTTACTGCTTTATAAATTGTCATTCCGTTCATATTTCTTCACTTTTTGGAAATTCACACTATCACACGTACATGAGAGGTGTGTTTTGCGCGGGGTATTCGGATCTTTCAAAATTTCCAAAGTTAGGAGAGTTGGCATATGCGATCTTTTTCTGTGTAACCGCATAGCCTCCTTACTCGAATTGTCCACTCGGAAACCTTTTGTCTAGAAAGCCAAATCATAGAAAACATAAGTTAGAGCTAAATCACCCTTAAATTTATGTCATGCATGAATATGCCTTAGATGGATCGATATTGGGTACCAATTCAACATTTAAGAATTTCACCCTTATGTCGACGGGTTTCACGACCCAACGACCAAAAATCATATTTTGTGCAACTTGATAATGATAGACGAACCCAAGCCTAATTTTTACATAATGAGTTCGATTTAATGAAAACTCGAGTTATCACAAATTAATAGTTTGGATAAATCTATCAAAATCACATTATGTTTGACGTTTAGGCCTAACTTTTGCATAAAAAGGTCACAAATCTAGAACGTGATATAAATTGTTGGTGTGTTGCTTGATATAACTGCTATATGTTGTGATGTTTCATTTTTTCTAAAGTAGAATTAATTCATTATTGTTTTAGAGCACTCTAACCATATATTAAAATTCACAAAAATAAAGTTCGTCCAAATTATTCTTGAAGTATCGTTTCAAGTTTCTCAGATATATATTAATCCTTTACTCCAAAATCTCCTAAATTTTTATTCATTTGTCACAGAAAGGTCGATTTGCTAGAATATCTGAAAAAGATGTCAACACCCCAATCCCACCCATTGCTTTGGTTAGTGATAGAGAAACTAAAAAGTCAATGTTCAAAAAAATTTCAAGAATAAAGAGAGGATAACTCCAGCCAAAAGGAGACATGCAATACTGGACAAAACTGAATGGATGCTACGAGAAATAATTATTGAGGTTGACAAGGAAACAACCTAAGTGAAAAGAAAGATTGCAAAAATTGATCAAGAGATAATTAATATCTCTAAAGCAACTGCAAAGAAGCTAAATTAGGGAGTGCTTCTTCCATGAGGGGAAAAGGGAAAACAAAAGAAGGTTTAGATGATGAGAGCAGCGGATCTTCACTCTATGGTTGAAGAGGAAATAAAAAAGTTTGGGGTAGATTTAGGTTCATGTAACATATCTTTCATGGTCGTCATTTTGTTTTTAAGTTTAGTTGTAATCAGGAACTACGCTAGACTTGAGTCCATAGGGCGTAGGAAGATCTTTTCGAGCCTAGTCTCTCTATCAATTTCGGAAAGGGTACGTTTAAGTTATCTTATGTAATTCAAAGTACGTCGGGCCTTATTTCCTTGGTGGATCCTACTTATGTCTCGGTCCCTGTATTTTTAATTTTTACTTTCCCTTATTAGTGAAAGATTCTCAAAATTTCATCTATAAAGCATGCGAGAGGAAGAATTTTACAGTGTTCTATGCAAGTCGACCTTCCTAATTCAATCACAGAAAGATTTATTTCCATTCTATTCCTCCCATTCACCCAAAATAAATTCTGTGGATTAATCTGCTTGAAGCAAATAACACTTGTGTGTTTATTTTTATATCATTTTATTTGCATATCTCGTTAAAAACAAAGACTAACATATATGTCTTTTGAGTTATTTTTCTCATCAGGTAAAAATAGTGTGTTGAAATCAAACTAGCCAACCATCCCTACTTTACTAGATCTAAAGCAATCATATCATACTTCCCGGATCATTCTTTTGATAAAGGCAAAAGCAAAATGACAGGTACTTCTGAAGAAACATGAATAGTTTATGTTACCATCAGAAATGCTAAACTCGCTGATCAGAGTGAGTTGATCTCTCAACTAATGCAACGAATTGCAGATATACAAAAGGAGCTTCAACAGACCAAGGATTTGGCCAAACTTATCATTGCATCGAATCAACCACCCCTTGAAACTAGAAGACCTCCTCCTCCTTTTCCATCATTAAGTTCTCCCTTACCCAACTACTTCCCTACCCATACCACAGTACCCATCATCACTTCCACTCCTAATCCTCATACCATTGACTTGACTGTATCCAAAGCTCCTTCCCTCAGCACTCCTACAAAAAACCACCACCACTACCAAATCAGAACCAAGCACCTAATGCTAATCACTCCCAAAACTTCACACCAACCTACGAAATCCCACCACCAGTCTCTAATAATCCACGTGTTTTTCCTAGCCATCCAATATACCCTTTCGTAACATTCCAAAATCCACCATCCTATACAATCCCTGAACCATGTCCCAGCTTTCCCGTTTAACCGGAGCTGGATCACTATGAAGAGATGGAGAAGGAGTGGAGCTGAGAGAAGAAAAACGTGAACAAGAAATGAATGTCATGAAGGAGTCCATCTCTGAAGTAGTTCAAAGTGTTCAAACTTCAAGGAAAATTACAAGACTTGAGTATGAAGACTTTGGAAATAGCCGATGGTTACAAAATTTGAAAATTCGAAATTTTCAATGGTATTGGCTATCCCATGGCTCACTTGCGAGCTTATTATGAAAAACTCGTGGGTATTGGGAAAATGATACAATGAGGTTGTTTAGTCGAAGTTTGAGTCGGGAGGCGTTAGAATGATTCACATCTCAATAACTTCGTCAGTGGTTTACATGGGGGGCTTTGGCCAAAGATTTTTTGAAAAGATTCCAGTTTAATGTCGAAGTTGTCCCTAATAGATACTATTTGGAGAAAATCAAGCAAAAGACCATGGAGGACTATTGTGAATATGTGTGCCGTTGATGGAAAGAAGCTACAAAGGTACCACATGTGATGACTGAAAGTGAAATAACCTCTGCTTCTATTCGAGCTCAAGAACCCGAGTATTATGAAAGATGTTTCCTATGATGGGACAAAAGTTTTTGGAGTTAGTCAGAATGGGAGAAGCCATAGACGATGGTCTCAAATCTTGAAATGTTACAAGTCTCATTGCTTTGCAGGCCGCCAACAAATCCTCACCATCCATGGCCACATGATTTGCTAGGAAAAAGAAAGAGGACAGGTCTGTTGTATTTTTTAGCCCAAAGTCAAGGCCACGAAGGTACTTTGGGTCTGGTTCTGCCATTGGAAACTCTAACCAATTTTCCACCGCAAACAATTACCCACCACCTCCACAAGCTCCAATCCCAATCTACTATGCAAAATATAACTACCAACCACCCCAACCTATCTACCAAAATCAACCACCAGTCTATCAAAATAAACTGCCAAATCACCAAGCCAATGCACCGGCCTACCAAAATCCTGGACAAAACAACTCAAATGCCAACAATCTACACCGCCTTAACCTCGAAAGAAATCCTCCTAGATTTTTCACTCATTTGGCAGAAACACGTACCCAACTCTTTTAGTGTCTAAGAGCGGCATGATTAATCCATCCACTAGACTCAAGGACAATTAATCCAACAACAAAGTTCTTCATTGATAGCATAGTCATCACTCTCCAATCCCCTTCCCCCAATATGAATATTAACCCATTGCCAAATCATCGGGGAACGACCAACAATATGATTGCAAAGGAAGAAGATTGGCTCGATAATGGTACTATCGATGAAGCAAATGTTAGCTCGCTCATATCAACAATAGCCTCATTGACCATAAAGGCCCGTCCAGAGTTTGTTGTAATAACTGCACCTCATCAGGCATTCGCTTTGACAAAGGAAAGAAGCAACGAGCAGCCCAAAGAAAAGTTTGTTATCCAGGCGGCTACAGCTCAAGGGATGAAACGTTTTGGAAGATGCTATGTTCCAAAAGCGTGTGCTCAGAAAACACGAAGAAAGGAAAACCAAAAAAGGCCAATCACAGAGGGTGAGGCTGAAGAGTTTTGGCAAAGAATGCAGCCTAAGGAGTATTCCGTTGTCCAGCATTTGGAGAAAACTCCCGCTCAAATTTTTGTTTGGGCTCTATTAATGAGTTCTCAGTACCATAGAAAAGCATTGATAATGGTACTTGATGAAGCGTATGTACCGACGAGAACAAGCGGTGAGAATCTGGAAACTATGGTTAGTCCTGTCAATATTTACCCGTTATCAACCCTTACTCAGCTAAATTATGATGTTGGAATAATTCGTCAAAGTCACATGAATGTAAGGGCATTTTATGGTTAGCAAAGAGAGAACACGGGGGAGGTAGACTTGTATATCCAAATGGGGCCTGCAGAATTTGTCACTGAATTCCAAGTGATGGGTATATCCAGAAGCTATAATATGTTGCTAGGAATACCATGGATCCATGCGGTCAGAGCAGTTCCATCCACATTGTATCAAATGTTGAAGTTCATCTGGGAGGACCATGAAATTTTCATTTATGGTGAAAGCAGTAATCGTATTTACCCTGGCTTCTCTGTTCAAGTTATTGAAAATTCGAAGGTACTGACTTTCACATGGTGGAAATAGTGAATGCTGCCTTTGAAGATACAACGCCGCAAGTATCAATGCCACCAGTGTATAAAATGCTAGTCACGACTATGCTAAGAAGCGGTTTTGAGCCTGGGCGTGGGTTGAGCAAGAATTTAAATGGCATATCCAAACCTCTTCCTATCCCACTTCAAAATTTTTGCTTTAGCATCGGCTATACCCCAACAGAGGAGGAATTATTCGAAGCAAAAGCAAGGAAGTTGCATGGCTGTGATATACCGAAGCCTATTCCAGAATTGGACCAGTCATTTGTTGCTAAAGCTTTAGAGCCTAAGATTGATGGTCTAGTGGAAGGGATGGGAAAATTGTTTGATGAAGAAAATTGTGTTGTGATCTTGGAAGAATACACCACAACACCCACCACCCGAGATGCCAAACCTGAAGAGATGCTACAGAATTGGATGACCACTCCACTTATGATTCATCGAATTGCTTGGTAGACAAAGACAAGATTTGAAGTTTTACTTTTGAAATCAGTGTAGTTCGGATGAGGCCCGAAACCACCCTTAATGTCACTTTATTTTCATCGTAATGCTTAAAAAGGAAATGACTCACGTTGATAGGAGTCATGACAAAGGTTTGTACACCTTTTTAAAATTCCAATAAAAGCCTTCTTTATTTTAAATTAATTATTTTATCTTTGTGAATTACTCTCCAATATATACATTTGAACTGTTTCTATCTAACATGTTTGATTTATTTGTTATTTTCAGTAAAACTGAATCTAAATATGCCAATGTCATGACATGTCACGAACACAGTGAACCAAGTAAGTTCAATGAAGATGAATGTGAAGAATATGATGAGGAAACTATAATGCTTGAACACCTTACATAGGACTTGAGGAACTTTGAAGATGATAAAAAACCCAACTTCGATGAAACAGAGACAGTAAACTTGGGAGATGACCAGTCGGTCAGAGAAACCCGAGTTAGTGTCCACTTGGCAGCAATAGAAAGAAAAAATTGGTCGAACTACTTAGACAGTAAATTGATGTGTTTGCATGGTCTTATGATGATATGCCGGGGTTGAGCACCGATATTGTTTTCTATAAACTGCCTATCAATCCAGAATATTACCCAGTAAAGTAGAAGACCAGAAAGATCAAGTCAGATCTGAGTTTAACGATAAAAGCAGAAGTCATGAAACATTTGAATCAAAAGTCGTTAAAGTTACCAAATATCCCACTTGGCTGGCTAACATTGTTTAAGTGGCGAAGAAAGATGGGAAGATTAGGATATGCATGTATTATCGGGATCTCAAAAAAGCAAGTCCAATATACAAATTTCCCATTGCCAAACATCCATATACTCATAAATAATTGTGCCAAGCATGAGTTGCAATCTTTCGTGGATTATATTGCGGGATACCACCAGATCTTAATGGATGAAGAAAATGCAGAGAAAAAAACATTCGTCACGCCTTGGGGAGTCTACTATTATCGAGTAATATCGTTCGACCTTAAGAAGGTTGGAGCCACTTACATGAGAGCTATGACCACCATTTTTCATGATATGATCCACAAAGAAATCGAGGTGTATGTGGATGATGTCATCATAAAATCCCCCGAGAGTTCAAATTACCTGAGACACTTGTGAAAGTTCTTTGACAGGTTACGTTGGTAATGATTGAAGTTGAACCCATCCAAATGCGCATTTGGAGTACCTGCAGGGAAGTTACTCGGATTCATAGTTGGCAGAAGAAGTATCGAGCTTGATCCTTCCAAGATCAAGGAAATTCAAGACTTGCCTTCTCCAAAGACTAAGAATGAAGTAATGAGTTTTCTGGGGAGACTGAATTACATCGGTCGATTCATAGCTCAATCAACGGTGATTTGTGAGCTTATATTCAAGTTTATACGAAAGGATGTGCCAACCAAATGGACCGAAGAATGTCAGAAGGCTTTTGAAATTATCAAACGTTACCTTTCAAATCCACCAGTATTGGTTCCACCACGTGCAGGCAGCCCTTTCCTATTGTATTTATCCGTATCTGACAATGCATTCGGGTGTCTGTTGGGACACCATGATGAGATCGGAAGAAAGGGGAGATCTATATACTATTTGAGCAAGAAGTTCGTATCCTATGAGGCTCGTTACACCCTCTTAGAGGGAGTACTTGTTGTTCTTTGAATTGGGTTGCTCAGGAATTAAGACATTATCTGTCGGCTTATACAACACATCTCATTTTGAGAATGGACCCGCTCAAATACATATTTCAGAAAGTAATGCCCACAGGAAAGCTATCAAAGTGGAAAATGTTGTTGAGTGAGTTTGACATTATGTACATGAATCAAAAAGCAATTAAGGGTCAAGCCTTGGGCGGTCACCTTGCTAAAAACCCAGTAGATGAAGGATATGAGCCACTCAGAACATATTTCCCTAATGAAAAGGTATTGTTTGTAGGTGAAGCTATATCAAAATCATATCTTGGGTGGAGAATGTTCTTTGATGGAGTAGTGAACTATAGAGGATCAGGAATTAGAGCAGTAAGGATATCTGAATCGGGGCAACATTATCCAGCAATAACAAAGCTTAGATTTTGATGCACTAATAATATGGCTAAGTATGAAGCATGTATTCTTGGCATCAGAATGACTCTTTACATGAATGTTCAAGATTTACTGATAATTGGTGATTCGGACTTGTTGATTCATCAAGTTCAAGGAGAGTGGGCCGTGAAGAATCCTAAAATCTTACCTTACGTACAATTGGTACAACGGTTTGCAAAAGATTTAGGAAGACCGAGTCAAAACCCACACCGAGAATACAGAATGAGTTTGCTGATGCCCTCGCAACCATATCATCCATGATACAATACCCAGAAAAGTTACATTGACCCATTTGAGATAGGTTTAAAACAACAACTAGCACATTGTTCACATGTGGAAGCGGAATCGAATGAAAATCCATGGTATATCGATGTGAAAAGGTACTTAGAAGCTGGCGAGTACCGTGAAAGAGCAACAAGCAGTCAAAATAAAACAATCCGAAGAATGGCGAACAACTTCTTTTTGAATGGAGAGTTTCTTTATAGGAGGATTCCCGATCTGAGATTAATGAGATGTGTGGATGCTGCAGAAGCCACATGATTGCTTGAAGAAGTGCATGCTGGAGTGTGTGGGACGCACATAAATGGGTTTACATTTACAAAGAAAATCTTAAGGGCGGGATATTTCTGGATGACGATGGAAAATGATTGTGGCCGATTTATCTAGAGATGTCATAAATGTCAGGTACATGAAGATCTGATCAAAGTAACTCACCACGAGCTCAATGCGATGAGTTCCCATGGCCATTTTCATCATGGGGCATGGATGTTATTAGACCAATTGAGCATGCTGCCTCCAATAGTCATATATTCATTTTGGTTGCCATTGATTACTTCACAAAGTGGGTCGAAGCAGCTTTCTATAAAGCTGTGAAGAAGAAAGTTGTAGCCTATTAAGCAAATCTGAACAGTCACTTAATGAAAGAGATATGTGAACAATTCAAAATTACCTATCGTAATTCAACTGCATATCGTCCTCAGATGAATGGAGTCGTGGAAGCTGCTAATAAGAACATCAAGAGGATATTGAGAAAGATGATTGACAACTACAAATGTTGCATGAAAATTTTCCCTATGCTTTGCTAGGTTATTGCACCACAATTCGAACCTCAAATGTAGCAACTTCGTATCTATTAGTATACGGAACAGAGGCAGTGATACCAGCTGAAGTTGAGAAACCATCTTTGAGGATTATTCAAGAAGCTGGATTGAGCAATGATGAATGGGTTCGTTATCGATATGAGAAGTTAACATTGATTGGTGAGAAAAGAATGAGTGTTGTTTGTCATGGCCAGTTGTATCAACAGAGAATGATTCGCGCTTTCAACAGAGAGTACGAGTTCGAACATTTGAGGTAGGCCAATAGGTGTTGCAACACATTTTCCCTCATCAAGATGAATACAAAGGGAAATTTGCACCTAATTGGCAGGGACCATATGTTGTCCACAAAGTACTATCAAGATGAGCTTTGGTTCTAGCAGAGATTGACGGTAGAGTGTGGCGAAAAGATATCAATTTAGATGCCGTCAAAATATACTACATTTGAAGGATGATATTATTTCCTTTATATCCTTGCAATTGCAGTTTTCTTCCAATCATTGTCGCCTTATGTTTTGAAACATTCTATTTGTACTTGAACTACGTTCGATCAGAGTTCTCAAGAATGAGATACGTAGGCGGCCTATGTCGGCCTCGATCTTTTCCTTATCAAAATTTTCTATTTTATCAATCCTCAAGTGGGGAACTACCTTTGATCTGAATCCTGCGTCAATGTGATACGTAGGCGCTACAACGGTTTGGTCATATTCCCAATAAGATTTCCATTTCCCTTTATAATGGAAAATGGGACAAAATTTTTAAGAGGATCTCAAAATTTCTACAAGAAGCGTAATTTCTTACAAATAAGGGTCAAATATCATATCAAAATGTGATATTAGGACATAATTTTGAGGAATTCTAAAAAATATTCAAGATATCATGACTTCCGTGATTACCATCAGATTTGTATTAAGACATCTAACTGGGACAGAATTTTTGAGAAGGATATAAAAAATTCCATCAAGGGTACTCAGAACATCAAAGTCAACTTCAAGTGCCTCAAAGTTACATACTCTTTAGGAGTTCTAATGTTTCCAGCAAGCTAGCTCTCATGACAAAATCTTAGACAAAGGGTTTTGTTCGTGTCGTGCAATGTCGTGATAGTTAATTGGCAGAGATTTTCTTTAAAACTATTTTTCAAAAATTTCAAACCTAGAAAGTGTTTTAATTTAAATATGATCTTTTCTTTCGTCTACAGCGATTCGTAGGGTCAACCAAACATCCAAGGATAGCGAGATAAGGAGAAAAGCCACTTGAAGAAATCAACACAGATTAGTGTTCCAAAACTAACATTTTCTTATGGATCCAGGCAGGGTATAATAAAGTCATAAAAAATAATACACTTATCAACCAGCAGATTTAGGAGAACATAACGGCTAATATCTGATAGTGAGTGTAACATCTCTTCTTGACCAAAGAAGTATTTGACAACAATGTTTTATTATCAAGTCAAAGAATAGTATGTATCACTTAAGGTTGCTAAATACCGATAAAAATAATGTTATGACCAAAAGTACCGATCATCATATCAAATATTGATGAAGGATGACATTCCTAGTTAACGTCATTGCATATTAAAACCGCTGAGAGGGCCATCATATTCAAAGCAAAGAGGGCTATCATATTCAAACGCCAAGAGGTCCATTCATGGTCAAGATGCCGGGAGGTCCTTCGTATATTCAACCGCCAAGAGGTCCATTGCATATTTAAATTGTCGAGAGGGCCATTCATATTCAAACCACCGAGAGGGCCATTGCATATCAAACTGCCGAAAGGACCATTCATATTCAAATGCCAAGAGGGCCATTGCATATTTAAATTGCCGAGAGGTCTTAATATTCAAATCGCTGAGAAGGTCATCATGTTCAAAACGCCGAAAGGGCCATCACATTCAAACCACCGAGAGGGACATTCACATCAAACTACCAAGAGGGTCATTCATGTTTGAATTGCCAAGAGGGTCATTCATATTAAATTGCCAAGAGGGCCATTATATTAAAAAGCCAACATGGTCATTCAATTTAAATTTGCCGAGAGGGCCATCACATTCAATCTATCGAGAGGGACATTCATATAAAACTGCCAAGAGGGCCATTCATGTTCAAATTGCCAATAGGGATAATCATATTAAATTGTCAAAAGGGTCATTATATTCAAAAGCCAAGAGGTTCATTCATTTTCAATTTTTCGAGAGGGCCATCACATTTAAACCATTGAGATGGCCATTCATATGAAACTTCCAAGAGGGACATTCATGTTCAAATTGCCAAGAGGTCCATTCATACTGAAAAAGCCAAGAGGGCCATTCATGTTCAAATTTCCAAGAGGGCCATTCATATTAAATTGCCAAGAGGGCCATTATATTTTAAAGCCAAAAGGGTCATTCATTTTCAATTTGCCGAGAGGACCAACATATTCAAATTGCCGAGAGGGCCATTCATAGTCAAATTGCCAAGAGGCCATTGAATATCGAAATGCCGAGAGGATCATTGCATATTCATACCATCAAGAGAACATCAACATATTACATCAGTTTATTTTACTGATTCGATATCAAAAGAAGAGTACAATGAAGAATTATATTGAAAATATGATATACGAGCTTTATTTGCTTTACGTCAAACTGAAACAATCCGTCATAAAATATTCAACGAGAGCAATTAAGGATGAAAATGGTAAAATACACTCTCTCTCCATTTGAATTATATTTTACGCTAATGAGTTTTATCTCAGTATTTATCGAGACCATCCAAGAGAATGAATTCTCAAACCAAGCCATAGGTGCGGACGACATCAAAAAGGATGCAGAACAACATGGAACTTTTTCTTAGCAGCAAACTGGGACATAGTCCAAAGAGGAGTATCAAACTTTTAGGACGCGAGCTGAGGAGCGACTTCCACCACAATCAAACCACACCGCTATGAAAAGCATATGGGTATTCTTTGGTTTATCAAGTACAATTTCGCATTCGAAAAAACTTTTTACTCACACAGGCATCAACATTCCAATCTGAGTGACAATGCACCAAGAGCTTTGGAAATTATGTCCGTGCAAGTTCTTGCTCATGGATATGAAGAGCTCTACATCAATAATATTACTTATTTGTCACTCTTTCAGAACCAAATCTTATCTAGCATAATAGATTTCCTTTTCGACCGATCAAGTCGAACTACAAGTAACCTGATTCCTAAGATTTAAGGATATGTATATATGCTCAATGTTGAAAACTCGGTTGTATTCTGATGCCCCCTCTAAAATCTTGTACTCGAACATTCCGATCTCTTCATAATTTGATACCTAAATAGCTTTCGAATTGTTTCATAATATTGCATCAGATCATATAGCCTGAGATATGTAGGAAACCTGATTCCGAGGTTCAGCCATAATTCCTAAAGTCTGTACAAAAATTCCTTTATGGAAGGCTAAATATGTGGTCGGTCAATATTGGATTCGTCAATTTTATTTGCCTTAGATTTGTTTCATCAATCCAAGATAAACAAGGGACTGTTGTTGACACCCAACTTGACCCCCCACAATATAAATTAATCAGCGGGCTTCTTCAATTTTAAACGATTTAAAATAATTAAATTAATAAAATTTTAAAAGAATACAGATAGTTTGCAAGTTATTTTAAAATAGTTTGTACGATCAATATAATTATAATTAATATATTTATGAATATTCAAAAATCATCTCAAAAAGATTTTATATTTTAAATATTTTATTAAGTGGGTTATGATTTTGAATTAATGAGTTTCATGAAATTCAAAATACTTACAAGTTATTTTTAAAGTGTCATTTTAAATAATTTTAATAGTTTTAAATAATAAATATGCACATAATTTATTTGAAAATCATCACAAAATTTTTTACGTTTTAGTTAGATACTTTATTAATTCACTTTAGTTTAAGTTATAGTTATAATTTTGAGTTAATTAGTTTATATTAAATTAATTATTATATTTCCTTAAAGATTAAGAAGCTCGTTAATTAATTAATATTAATTCGTCTTGTTTATGTTTTAGTCAAAATCTCTATATTAAACAAAATTTGGCAATTTCTTAAATTCCAAGCTTTAACCAATTTCTACATCCAATCTTGAACCAAACGTTAGCCCATTATTCTTGGCCGAAATCAGCAGCCCAATTCTAATTTCGTCAAGCCCATATTTCCTTAACATGACATGACCCATCACCTTACACAATATAACAATACAATAGGTAATACCCGACCCACCCTGTAGGTCTTCTTCTCCGCTGAAAATCAGCGAAAAGAATGCAATAAAACAGTACGCTCCAAGCCAGACGCACACCAAAATCCAGCGAGAAGTCGCATCCAACAGTGCCCATGTACGCCTTCTTCTTCTTTTTCCTCAAACTCGTCCAACTCCATCTTCAAGCGGCGCCATCTGCAGTACCCATACTCGTCCCATCTCCAATTCCCCACCTTTCGCGGAGTTTTAGAGCAAAAAGGCGATTCCCCGTTACTTTTTGCTATTACCTCGAAAAGGAACGATTTGATTCAAAATCCAACGGATTTTGTCCTCTAGTCCCCCAATAGTTTTCTGTATAAATAGCCCTTTACACTCAAGTGATAAGAGAGTTTTTTTTTTCAATTTTGATTCTTAAGATAGGATTTGAGCTTGATTTTAAAGGAATTGTCACTTCTACTTCAAATTTTTATCTAGTCGTCTGATTTTAAGTTCAGAGAAGATCGTCACCCGGATTTTCATAGCTTCCCTTTAGTATTCGAAGAGAGTGGTGGACTCGCTCTTCTCGTCGTCCCCAGTTCGCTTCTCCGAGAAATGTAAACTCAATTCTTCTCTTATCTTTAAAGTTTGTTCTTGTTCTGTTTTGTTTAATTTTATATATGTATTCAGATTCTTGTGTTTGAAATCTCACGTGTGTATAATATTATTTCTTCGATTTTGTGGCCATGAGCTTTCCGTATAATGAAATTAGAGTGTGTGTGTTTATTCCTTAATCTTGGGTACTGCAAACTTAAAAGAATATATATTTCTTCGAGGGTGATAAACTGTTTTTCAGTTGAAAACCCCCAAAGGTATAGAACTGTTAATTATAGCTAACCCATTTGAGATTACTTTTTTTCTTTCTTCAATCTCTAGAATGGAAGTTTGAATTGTTTTAACCTCTCTATGTGACTTGTGCACTTCTCCACATTTGTTTAAGTTAATGTTGATTTGCTACTATTTACTAAATTCGAAAAAGTAATAATCTCGGAGAATGAGTCCTTCTTAATAATATATGCTATCCCCGACTGTCTAAGCTAATGGTTCAATGTGTCTTTATATTATCGTACCAACTAATGGATTTTGAATATAACAGTGATATTATTTTCTCATGTAGGGTAATTTAGTCTAATTCTTCATCTTTTTTTTCTAATAAAATTGCAAATAGGGTGGAATGATCTAGGTGTTACTATTGTTGAAATTCTCTAAGATTGACGATTTTCTCCCTTTGCTTAAAACTATAATTTTCACTTCTTCGGGAAGTCGTAGTTTTGAGTTGTAAATTTTGCTTAGTTGAATATGTTGCCATTATTATTTTATCAAATTTTTAGTTAAATCTTTGTCGTTGTGTTGCCAGTATTTGTAGTGTTGCTATGCCCTCAAGTGTGGTGGCCATCAAATTTATTTGTTAGAGAATAGAAAGATTAGATTTTTGTATATTAGTCAAAGTAATGTTTGAACGTGTCTTGCACATGATTAAAGAGGGCATTCTTCCTTATGTTTTCTCTTCCAGTGAGCTTATTCCAAAATCTATAAGTTTATTACCATTATAGGTGATTTGATCCTTGACTTATCATACTATGGTATAATTGTTTTAGTGTTTATTTGCTTAGTATTCGTACCGTTAAACAGTCCAAGATTATTAAATGTGTTTCGACTATTGTGTTTCCGTTTAGCTAATGAGAGGCAATTGAACTTATTATTATTTTACATGCTTAATTATTTTAGTGGAGTTTCATTATGATTAACTATTAATGTTTATCTCTTTTCCTTGCATGAACTTTCTATCCGAGTCTATATTTGGGACTCCCTCTTTCCTCGCATATCCGAGTTGAGTCATAAGGCTTGATTTTCCCTTTCCTATCTCTCGACTCAGCCCTCTATATATTCGGAAGCTATTACAGGTTCCGGAGACACAACGAACTGCTGGAAATCAGTTGATAAATGTTCAAAAGCCCGAGAAATGGGCTGTATACATAATGTATACAACACTTATACAGTGATATACAGGTTCATTGCAGCAAATATGTGCCCAAAAATGCAAAAAAACATAGATGTGGCGAAATACACGTGTTTGGAGGCAGGAGATACATGGAAAAGCTCGTATATACGCAAATATACACTAATATACAACCGGTATATACAAAGACGAGATTGGGTTAAAACCCAAGAACTTGCATCGAAATTGGCCCAAGAAAGGGGACAATTACATTATCTCTTTCACTCTTATAATTGTTTTTGATTGTGCTTGACTATTTTTTTTCTTAACTCTTAACCATAGAATATTTTAAGTAACTTATTTAAATTCCCAAAGGATGAGTTATTTTTGTTATGTTGGTTTACTTTTAATAATTTTTGTGTTTATTTATGTTACTAATAAAATCTTATATCATTAATCGAATTAAATATCTTTGTTGTTAAAAAAGACACATTATTTAATCATTTTTACTCAACACATTTTACTTAGTTTATAATTATTTTAAGCTAAGATTTTTCCCGAATAAACTTTTAAAATGTTTTTTCCTTCACTTGTTTATTTCCTAAAAAAAAAAAGGGGGTTAGTCAAAGCTAAAAATTATCTTTCAATTAATTTAAAATAAGTTAATAAAATGACTTGAGAATATATATATATATATATATATATATATATATATATATATATATATATATATATATATATATATATATATATATATATATATATATATATAATCATTTTCCTGAAAAATAGTCCAACAAATAATTAACCTAAGTCATAGGATAATCGTGTGTTAGCGGGCACTTCAAATGCCTTAAAACCCTTCTTGAAGCGTAAATAAGAACATCATACCCGTTTTCTCTAAATTTATTAAGACTTAATCTGTTAGAGTCATTTAAATTAAGTTTTCTTAATTTCTTTAAAAAATTAAGTGGCGACTCTTTCTCAGTATTTTTCTTAGAATATTTAATACATAGCATATTACAGAAAGTGATCTTTTTAAAGATAGATAAATTACGACATAAAAGTTACTTGCCAGACCAAGGAGGTAGTTAATAAGAAAAGAATTAACAAAATAAATTTAGTGCGATACTATGTAATAGTCTAATGTCCATTGGTGCGAGGGTGAAAATTAAGTCGTACATCGATGCGATGTCTAATATGAGGTAAAAGGTAAGGGCTAGTAAATTATACACACGTTGGCAGGCCAGGTGCGGGGTGAAATTTTATAGATTCCGGACCAAGGTGCAGGGTGAAATTCCGTAGATACCGGACCAAGGATTTAGAGATACATAAGTTATCACTTTGAATGTAATACACTAGGAAGGGATTGCTATATCTAGGATTAACACGTTATGAGATTGTAGGGAATATGTACATCCTAGTTACTTTCATATCTTGATAACAACCGAAGTTATATCTTGCTTACTTGATAATTACATCATCTTAGGAATTTGTTTCACAAACTTCCTTCCCCCCTTTTACTTACATGTTTCGAAAATATCTTGACTAAACGAATATAATTGTGGGTTAAAGTTAAGTTTAAACAATATTCCTCGTGGGATTGACTCCAACCAACCATTTGGGTTCTTTACATGATAACGATCGCTTATGCTTCTTTAGGGAGGTGTAATTTTAGCGTATCAAATTTTGGTGCTGCTATCGGGGAATAAGGCTTTTAGATTAAGTTTAACTACATTATTGAACTTTAGTGAAATATTTCCTAATTTTACTTTTTCTTTTGTTTTTGTCTCTCTCAGGTTCTTACTCTAATTTATGCCAAGTACACAAAGTAGAGGCGAACCACTCACTTCTTACGATCCAGAATTGGATAGCCTTCCATATAATGAATAGTCAAGGAGTCCGAGTTGTTCTTATCCGAGGAGGATTAGGTGATGGATCAGGGATGCAACCTCAACAAGAAGTCAATGAGAACAATCATGTTACACCTGATTACAGATTGGGAGAAGCACTAAGGCACAAGACTCTCAAGGAGCACATTTGAATGATATGGAAGGTTCAACATAAATATCGTCGAGTCTGATGGACCTCTTGTCCGCCCACCTCTACCTCCAGAGCATACATTTGTGGCGAATAGTAGCTTGACGGAGATGCTTACAGCGAGTGTTTATTTGTGGGGATGACAACGTATGATCCACATGCTCAGATAGATAAGCTAAACTATGTCTCCAAAAGTTGCACAGGTCACCCAAATTGGGATATGAATGTTAGTGGGTTGAGGGAATTCCCCCTATCATTGACCAAAGATGCTGCTATATGGTTCAATGAGCTACCCTACAACTCTATCTATACATGTGATCAGTTGACAAACGTATTTCTCGAAAGATTCTTTCAAATGTCCATGAAATTGAATAAGAAGGAAGTGCTCAACAACTCTGTAGCTCAACCTGGAGAGTCCACGCATAGTTCTCGGAATAGATTCCCTGCCTTCACGAGAGGGGTCCCAAATAACCGTATTGATGATGAGTCACTGAAGGAGTACTTCTATCCGGAGCAGGATGAAAATGGCAAGGCAGTGCTTGATACTATTGCAGGAGGTTCATATGGCGAATCCTTGTGGGCACCGATCACCGAGAAAATGGAGAATAAATCTCGCAATAAGAAAACTTGGAGCACTAGAAAGTCAAACACTGGGATAAACACCTTCACCGTTCAAGCTATAAACAACCAGTCAACATATGAGTTTTGCAAAGAGATGACGCATATGAGAATTGAGCTATGGTTGCTGCTAAAATATATGACTCGAGGGCAGAGAAGGTTAATGTGGTGAAATATTTGACTAGAAATCTAGAGCCGGTGGAGGAGTATTATTATGAAAAGGATACGTATGCAGTGACTAATCAGACACGTGGTTTCTTACCAAACGCCCAAGGATCCAACAGGGATAATTTGTGCTAGAGTAAAGGAAACTGTAACACTTCGAAAGTCTAAGACCTAATCTAGAACTTCACATGTTTGTCTAAGTTGTATAACACTATTTTAAGACCAAAAATAATTTTTATGAACCATTTAGGAAGTTTTAGAATCAAAACGTCTAGAAACGTCCATGACGTCCAGAGACTAGTGAAAGAGGTGCTAGTGTGCCTTAGCTTATTTCACGGGATTTTAGGAGTCGAAATTTGATGAAATTTGGTGGAAGGGTGTCTAACATGAATTAGGATATGTTTAGGGTTGAAAAAACTGTGTATGACTCCCCAAGGTCCACCCTAGGGGTCTATGGATAGGACCCTCTTATTTGACCCAAATCTGCAAAAGTAGGCAGTGGCTACCTACAACTGTAGGCGGCAGGGCGTAGGTGAGACGACGGGGCGTCGATGACTCTGTTGTTGGACACTTAGACACTTTTGGAAAATAACCAAAATGACAAGTCTCTGAACTACCTAAGATATGTAGTACGGTGGGGGGTCAAGGCCGTCGCCTGACCTACATATCGTAGGTCGAGGTCTCGTAGGTCAGGCCTACAATTTTGTGTTAAGTTTTAAGTTATTTAAATTAATTTACTTAATTAGTTAGGGGTTTAATTAGGGTTTATGTGTTGATAAATTAAGTTAGTTAAGTGACAATATATACTACCCTAAGACTAAACCCAACTAAACACCCCACAATTCCAAAACTCAAATTGCTCTTCCTTCTGTCTAGTCTCTCTCTCTCCAAAGAAGAATCCATAGAAGGCCAAGGTCACAGGTCTTAGGGATGACAGAACACCACATTATCTCAATCAATCTTCAAGGATTGTCAAGATATGGAAGGTTTTCACCTTTGGGGTTCCTTTCCCCAAAGGAATCCTTCAAATTAATTTTGAAAAGATTATTTGAACATGGGTTTCTTCCTAATATGAAATTGATTTTTCAAATTGTATTGTTCTTGGTTTATTTTGATTATTATTGTTATATTATGATGAATTAATTGTTTATTATAGTAGTTCTTAATATTAGACCTAGTTTCATTGAAGATATCATGAATTGACCCTTTCTCTCTAACCCTAGGTTATGAACTCATATTGAAATAATTAGTGTTGATGCAATTGACTTCGTTCTTGTGTTAATTAATATTATATTATGTTATTACACCATTTTATGGATTAATTTGTTTGGTTGATGGTAAGACCATTGAAGATGGCTTTTGAAGGGGAATTAGTAAGACTTTGTGATCTTGAACCATGCTTCAAGTATGATGACTTATACTTGATGATGTTCAATTGAAGTATATATTGTGATTAGATTGATTAGGGTTGGTATGATGTTGTAATTGAAATGTCTTGACTATACGAATTGTGAGATTTTACGATTTAATGGTATAAGGTTGGTTATGAATTTCCTAAGTGCCTTATTATGACATGATGATAATGTGTTGATATCACATATGAGGGTTGTATTGAAAGGATGTTCTCATGCAATTCCTAATGAGCTAATGGTTATGATTATAGAAGGGGTTAGTCTCCTTTCACCTAAAGTAAGTTATGATGTTAATGTATAACTTAAAAACATTTAAAAAAGGAACTGTAGCTTAGCACCGAGTGAACTAGATGTGAGATGTGTCCCTTCCCTATGTGGGAAGGTAGGTTCGCTATTGTACTCATGAGATGGAGATTATAATGTAATGTGCATAAATAGGGTCTCTAGTATATCTCCTAGTTCTTAAAATAAGTTGCCTCCATAAGAATACTAGCTAGTGGATCTACCTAGAATGCTATGTTCACGTTTTGGTTCTACATTCGCAAGTAGACCACCTTCCTTCGGTGTAAGGTTCAACAACATTGGATTCCACATTTCGCTCATGTGGTCTATTTCGGTTGAGGCAACTGTTCTCGAAATTAAAATAAAGTAATGAAGTGAGCACTAACTAGGATGACTTAAGGGGTTTGACTTAGTCTAGGTAGGGGTATGGGATTGTACTTATACATTGCACTGGTTTGCCTTGAGGTAAGTCCTAGGAGGTTGTTCTTGTGTTCTTATAAATTAAACGTTATGTATATGTTGACTTTACATGTTGATTATTCTATATGATGTTAGTTTAACTTTTGAACATGTTATTTGTCTGTATTGCTAAATATTATGATGGATATTCTTGATGCTATGTTATGTGACGTAAGGCATTGCTTGTGATCTTTTATTTAGTTTACTTGGTTAAGTGAGGTTATGGGGCTTTTCTTGGTCATTGCACTTGTAGACTTGATGATGGGTTATTATGAGTAAGGGTCTTGCATATGTTGTAATGTTATGAAACTCTTGTACATGCTTTGTTGTTATAACATGATGTTGGAGTTGTTTCGTTATGTACTCAAGTATGTTGTTACATGTGTTGACTTGACTTGATGATGTTGGTCTTGTATTGTATATGGTCTTGTCTTAAGGAATATGTGAATGTTGTCTTAATGGAGTTCTTGGTTGTGCATAAGATATCTTAACAGTAAGTTGCATGATTTTGAACAAATGTCCCTTTTAGCATAATTTCTATGTTTATGTGTGCATATGTTTCCATAGATAGTACAACTAATGTACTAACCCATATCATTTATGTAGGTTTCGACCGTTGAGTTCCTAGAGGTCTATTTGCAATTCAACTTGGATATTCCCCAAGTATTTGGTAGGTACTCACCATTCCGAGGGCGATGCCACTATGTAGCTTCATTGATGTTGTTATAGTCTAAAGACATCTAGTTTCCTTCTCTTTCATTTGAAGACTATTGTTGTATAAGCCTACATGTGGTTTTTGTTGTAATGAAGTATGGGCTATGCCCGAATTTTTTATTCGATTTAGATGGTTTTATATGAGACATCCCTATTAGACTATATTGTGTGTATTGCAGACTATATTGTGTGTATTGCATATGTGGCATAAAAGTAGAAGCCTATGTAAGCTTCTTATGCGAGGAGTCTAAGTAAATTATCTATGTATATATTATATGTAAGCGAGAGGTCTATGTAAACCTCATTATCTATATGTATATGAAAAGATTTAATTTTCCGCCACTTTTAACCTATGAACTATAATGATGAATGATAAGAGGCTAGTCTAAGTCCTCTTTGAGGATGACAACGCCGATTATGCCTAGGGGGTGCTCCCCAGATGTAACAGAAAAAAAGTTCAAAACTATAACAATTACAACCGAAAGAGCCAATATGTCTGGGATGGGAACTAAAACTTTGACAACAATTACAACCTGAACAACTATGGTAAAATTATGAACGACTTGTACCTTATGTTCCCCCTCAAAACATAAAAATCTGCCCCTAGGCACGTCGGAGGTAACCAGGCGTGTATTTCAATATGATGCAGAAGATGATGTGAAGGTTGATGCGACTGATGAGAATGTGGAAAAAATGAAGAACGATTTATCAATTATTGCTTAAAATGTTGATGACCATGCAGTGTATATCAAGAATCTTGAGCTATAGATGAATTAGTTGTCTACCATAGTGAACCAAAGGAAATAGGGACTCTTCAAAGAAACACCATCTATAATCAAAAAAATTATGGGCATTGTATAGCGGTCACTACTGGAGGGGGTAAGCAAACCATTGATCCACTTATGCCGTCTTGGGTGGAGATTGATACTAGAAAAGATAATGAGGTGCCAGAGGTTAGTACAGAGCACGGAAATGCGACTAAGAAAGAGGATGTGGTCACAGTGAGTGGTTCCCTTGCCCAGGACTCCGCCTCCCTTTCCTCAAAGATTAGCAAAGAAGACTGAAGAAGGAAAATACCGCAGTTTCATCACTATGCTAAAATAGATTTTCATCAATGTTCCGTTGATAGAAGCTGTAGACAAAATGCCTGGGTATGCAAAATTCATGAAATTCATGGTGACAAGAAGAGGGCAGTGACTTTTGAAGATGATGATAGATTGCATCATTGTAGTGCTATTGCTACAAGGTTCTTAGTGCAAAAGAAGGAGGATCCTGGCGCCTTCACTATTCCATGTACAATAGGGTTGTTACATTTTGCTAAGGCATTGTATGATCTTGGTGCTAGTATAAACCTCATGCCCTTTTCTATTTATAAGAAGCTAGGTTTGGGGGGTCCAAAGCCACTATGATGCGGCTAGTGATGGACGATCGGACTATAATGAGACCAATTGGTGTAGTCCACGATGTTCTAGTGAATGTGGAGTCGTTCATATTTACGGTGGATTTTGTGATTAATTATTGCGAGGTTGATTTTGATGTTCCAATAATCATTGGGATACCATTCCTTGATACTCGGCGCACTTTGGTTTATATAGAAAAGGTGAAGATGAAGTTCAGGCTAAATAATGAAGAGGCCACATTTAATATATGCAGGACCTTGAAGCAAAATGGTGAAGTACAATTGGTGTCCGCAATAACTTATAGAGTCGATAATCTATCTTATGAGAAAATTTAAGAAAGGTTGGGTGTTGAGTCACTAAAAGTAGTTATGATGAACTTCGAGAGTGATGTCATAGAGGATTATGATGATTGGGTGGCTGCACTAGAAAGATTTGAGTACCTGTTAAAACTGAAGAGGTTGGAGCTAGACATAAAGAATCATGAATCCCCACCCACAAGGCTATCTATTGAGGAAGCACCGAAATTGGAGCTTAAGGCTCTACCACCACACTTGAGGTATGTATTCTTTAGAAGAGATGAGACGCTACCGGTTATCATTAAAAATATTTGAATAGGAGACAAGTATTGAAGAGGTTCAAAAGAGATATATGATGGATTATTATGGATACTATTGTGATACCTCCCGGTAATTGTTCTCATAAAATCCAACTCATGCTAGATAACAAGCCTAGTATTTAGCATCACAGAAGGTGATCTAACCTATGCAAGAGGTAGTTAAAAAGTAGATCATCAAATGGTTGGATGTCAGTGTTATTTATCCTATTATGAACAGTACTTGTGTGTTACTTTTTCATTGTGTGCCTTAAACGGTTGTATGACCATGGTTCCTAATGACAAAAACGAGCTTGTTCCAATGCGGCACGTGACTTGATAGAGATTTTGTATGGACAACCGGAAGTTGAATGTTTATACCGCAAAGGACTACTTCCATATGTCTGTTGTGAATAAGATGTTAGATAGACTTGCTGGTAAGGGTTGGTATTGCTTTCTTGATGGTTATTCGTGCTACAATCATATCTCTATTGGTCTGGAAGACCAAGAGAAGACCACCTTCACATGTCCTTATGGGACTTTTGCATTCAAACGGACGCCATTTGGTTTAGTAAATGCACCGGCCACCTTCCTGCGTTGTATGATGTCGATATTTTCTGATATGGTGGAGGACACTATTGAGGTGTTCATGGATGATTTCTCTGTGGTAGGCGACTCTTTTGATCGTTGTTTGGACAATTTAACGAAGGTACTCAAAAGATACGGAGATTGTAGTTTGGTACTGAATTGGGAGAAGTGACACTTTATGGTAAAAAAGGTATTGTTTTGGGCAATCAGATCTCGAAAAAGGGTATTGAGGTTGATAAGTCTAAAGTAGAGGTACTCGAAAAGCTTACTCCACCTATCTCGATAAAAGGTGTTAGAAGTTTTCTGGGGCATGCAGGTTTCTATCGGAGGTTCATATATTTTTCAAAAAATTGCACATCGTTTGTGTAAGCTGCTTGAAAAGGAGAGTAAATTTGACTTTGATGATGCTTAGTTTATAACATTCGAATATTTGAAGAAGAAGTTGGTCTTTGCCCCCATCAGTATTTCTCCAAATTGGGGGGAACCATTTGAAGTCATATGAGATGCTAGTGGGGTGGCGTGGTATTGGTTAAAATTTGTAAGAAGATACTTCACCCTATTTACTATTCAAGCAATGTTCTAAATGCCTTCCAAAAGAATTACATAGTTGAAGAGCAAGAGCTTCTCATCATGGTGTTTCCATTGGAGAAATTTTGCTCTTATTTGCTTTGGACTATGGTTATAGTGCACACAGACCATTCGGCGTTGAGGTATTTGATGGCCAAAAAGGATGGAAAACCACGACTCATTATATGGGCGTTGTTGTTGAAAGAATTTGTTTAGTGGTGAAAGACAACAAGGGGACAGAGAACCAAGTCGCCGATCACTTGTCTAAATTAGAGTATGAAGATTTACTCGAGCTTGGTGACAAGGGTGAAATCAACGATATAGTCCCAGATGAAAAGGTATTGGCTGCTTCATATGACCCCATTCTTTGTTTTTCTGACTTTGCTACATATTTGGCAAACGATCTGGTACCTCGGTATATGTGGTCTCACCAAAAGAAGAAGTTAATACATGATCTAAAAAACTTCTTTTTCAATGAGATATACTTGTATCCTAGTTGTACTTGTTGTATTATTCGTCGATTTATGCCTAAGGTTGAAATATTGATTGTTCTTGAAGCATGTCATTTATCGCATGTTGGTGGGCATCATAGTGGTGTTCGGACTGCGCACAATATTTTTCAGTGTCGATACTATGGGCCAACCATCCACCAAGACTCTCATGATTTTTCCAAGTCTTATGACCGTTGCCAAAGAGAGGGTTGGATTTCAAAGAGGCAAGAGATTCCTATGAACCCAATCATGGTAATCGAGTTATCTGATGTATGGGGCACTGATTTTTTGGGGCCATTTGTGAGTTTGTATGGGATGAAGTATATTCTTGTTGCGGTTGATTATGTATCGAAGTGGGTGGAAGCAATTACACTTCCTAACAATGAACGCAAGAGCGTCAACGCTTTCTCGAAGAAGAATATCTTCTCCAGATTTGGCACCCCAAGGGAAATTATCAATGATGGAGGTTCCCACTTTTGCAATAAGTTGTTTAAGACATTGCTTTAGAAGTATGTTCTCCACCACAATGTAGCTACTCCTTACCATCTACAGACTAGTTGGAAAGTCAAAATGTCTAACAGAGAGATAAAGCAAATGTTGGCAAAGATTGTGAATGCTAATATAACAGATTGGTCAAGGAATCTTTATGAAGCTCTATGGGACTAACGCACCGCATACAAGACTCCCATAGGTATGTCTCCATACCAACTTGTATATGGGAAGTCTTTCCATTTGCTGGTAGAGTTAGAGCATAAAGCCATGTGGTCAATGAAGAAGCTTAACTTGTATTGGGGCGCCGCATCAACTTAAAGGTTGAATAACTTTAATTTTCTTGAATAGTTTCGCCTAAAAGCATTTGAAAGTGTAGCCTTTTAGAATGAGAAGATGAACAAGTAGCATGATCAAAGGATTGAAAAGTGAGATTTTGTAGTTGGAGATCATTTTTTTGTATTCAACTCTAGGTTGTGATTATATCTGTGCAAGATCAAGTCCAAGTGGTGCGGAACATTTTTACTCAAGCAAGTGTTCCCGCATGGAGCGGTGGAGATTGACAATAGTGAAGAAACAAGGATCAAGGTGAATGGACAGAGGGTCAAGCTTTATCCGGGAAATGCGGAGAGTGTGCAACAAGTGATTGAAACCTATTATCTTGATGAAATCTGAGTAATCAAGAGACTTGCGTCAAGCCGCAACGTCAAATCAAACGGTACTTGGAGGCAACCCAAGGAGTAAAATCTATCAAATAATAGGTTTACAATTCCTGTTGAGTAGTTTTCTTTTGTTCATTTGATTTCTTGTACCCGAGTAGTGAGTTTTAAATTTTTTGTTTTAGTGTTGGCTAGATATATCATAGTTTCCATGTCTAAAAAGTGTCCATAAATACAAAAAGAATGGCCTAATTGTTGTAAGATATGCAGGATCTCAAGTCAAAATCTACAGAAAATGGTTTGGTGCAGAGGACTACGGACCCCATCGACAGTCTGTCAATTAATCGACGAACCGTGAATGGTGTCAATAGATCCTCGGTAAGTCTCTAATTTTATCTAATTCAAAAGTGATTGATTGTCCCAATTAACGGACCGTCAGTCAACCCACAGACCGTTAGTGGGGTCTTGTGGGATCAAACTTCTAGCCTATCGACAAGACCCAAACTCCCTTATTTAAAAATCTCAGCATTTAAACTCATTTCCCACTTCCATTATTTTCCCCACGCAACCATTTTACCTTGTCAAATCTCCTCTAAATTACTCCCTCAATAACCCATACACCCCCTATAAACCATCAAAATCCCTTTCCCCTATATTCCAAAGTCCTCTTTACCAAACCCTCCCCCATCTAATCTCCACAAGTTCGGTGTTAGAGTTCGATGCGCGTACGCAACTTCTTGTGGTAGTGAAACATAGTGCCATCACACAATCACACCTCTACTAATTGCTTGTAAGGTAATCAGACCTCCCCTCATTTTGAATTTTGATTCATAGATTGAATATAGGAAGTCGGGAGTCAGATCTTGACCTTGGGGGGTTGTTTACTGAAAAAGAATGCTAGATTAAAATTGTGAACACCCTTGGTATGATGGATAGTCATTGTGTATAATTCTATTACCCATAAAATGTGTGTTTAAGTCTAAATGTATGTTCTGACATAGGGTTCCATAGTTTGTATTAAATAATCGTAAACATTGATGAATTGGAACCCTAACAATGACGAAGTAGCATAGTATATGTTCAAATGCTTCAGTAGACTAGGATAATGTTTAAAATTATCACAAAATCGGGACTCTAATTTTAAAGTTGTTTGCAATCTTGGACAGACCTCATACACGAGACCCCGTCTACGGACAGTCGATCAATCGATGGACTATCAATTGGGTCTGTGGATTGATACACAAATAAATCTCACTAAAATGTTAAACAACGGATGTATATCCGTTGTTTCCATCAGAGACCAAGACTTTTGGCCATCTTATATACAGAGGGGTTCCACGGATGGTAGACCAGTCTACAGACCGTCAACCCCCACCGTCAATGACAATTGAAGCTAGTGTTTGTAATTTTTTTTTGTTTTCGTCTTTTGTTCACTCTTTATTCTAAAATTCTTTCGAGTCTGTTTTTTGTTTGCTTTGTTACTCATAACCCTTCAAGATATACTATGGCACCCAAGAAGCAAGTGGTATACACAAAAAGGGGAAAATATAAGTTCTCTACCCCTACTCACACGTTGATCGATGAAGTCACAAATGCAGAGGAGTTCCCATCCTACATTCCTCCCTACACAAATATGTCACCCACTGCACCCCAGGTCACTAGAGTCACACCCGGAAGGTGAAACCCGACGTTGTCACTGTCTCCCATTCTGATGAGGAGCGCAAACTGATCAGGTAACCAACTGGGGCTGCTTATATTTCCCAGGGTGTATCCACATTTGGCCCCGAGTAGGTCAACATTCAGGATTTGGGTCTGACAATTCTTCAGGGTCTGAGTTGGCCCATTCATCAAGAACCAGTTCAAAAGGAACCACAGGGTCGGTTGATGAGGCTAGTTTCTTTGAAGAATCACCAACACAATGAAAACATGATCTTTCTCCAGTGGTCGGTGAGTAAAATAGATGGTGTGTTGAGGGGAAATGGAAGATATATCGAGATGCCAAGATGCTAATTGATAAGGAAATGATGTCCCAAGTGATCATTGATGAGCGTCGAGTCCTCAAAGGGAGCTTGCATACAGCGCCAGAGGTACACCGGCTATTCAACCTCCACAAGTGCGACTAGATGGCCTGGGGGCTTCGTACATAAAGTGAGAAAATTGTGGCGTTTTATATTCTTACTATGCTGCCACTCTCCGAGGGTTGATTCCTAAGAAGGCCAAGCCAAAAAAATAGAACCCTCTAACTTACACCATGGTCCAAGGATGCCGAGGTGACTTTCTATAGGCCACCATCCGACGGTTTCTCTACAGCCTTACCAATGATCTAGATTGGGCCCTAAGCACCGCAGAGTTTGATTATAGGTTGGACATAGTTCGTGTTGGTGACTTTAAGAGGATTGCTGAGAAGAGGGACACTGTTAGGCTGTGGTTATCCAATACGTTGCTGCGGATGGCGAGCGTGTAGAGTGGGTCACAACACCCTGAGGAGGCATCAGAAAGGCCACGCTAAACTTTGTGGCCAAATTCTTCTAGTTGTTGGTGCGAAACAGAGTCTCACCCACAGAGGCTGACAACCAACTCACATGGGACAGGGCAGTCATGGTTTCAACATTGGTAGCTAGGTTGGAGATTGATTTACATGGAAAGATGCTGACACAGATTCACTAGAGGGCTTTCATGACCTCCACGACTTACACATTTCCTTGTATAATTTTTCACTTGTGCAGGGATTCTGGAGTGCCGATCTGGTAGTGTAACAAACTGATACACCCGATCGGGACATTAGATATAGGTCTCATCAAAGATGAGGGAAATGTAGCAGCACCTTATAGAGAGCCTAGGGTTGAGTTCCCTATCTTGGGCGTTGATCTTGCAGATACGGTGGAGCATGAACCGGGCGATGACCTCATCATACCAGACCATACCGACATTAACCCTAACCTCCTCTTCTCATGCCGCTAGTATGGCCCCGAGCTCATTTAGGTCCACACCACCGGCAGTAGCTGTTATTATCTCATTAGCCAGAGTCCAGCAATTAGAGGCTTAAATGGACACTTTGTAGCACTATACCAAGTCGTAGATGAAGAAATCCATAGCAGAGTCTGATACCCAAATAGAGAAAAGGGTGGCTTAATAGACAGAGCATCAGATCCAGGCCATCCACAAATGACTGGACGCGTTGTTGTTGAGAGTACTGGCACGACAAGCCCCCACCATTGACCTTTCCTCCATTAGGACAAAGTTTGCAACTCTACAAGCTGATTTAGACACAATCTTTGATATGCATGTGGCTGAGCCAGAGCATGAACCAATGGATTGGTCTGAAGATACCGTTATTAAGGCCTTGTTCAAGGCACTTGCAGAGACACAGTCTGATCCTACCCGTGCTCGTGGAAAAAGGCACCATTCTAGCCACCCGACAGAGGCCATTTATGCGGTTTGAGCTAAAAAAAGGGATCATATGAAGGAGGAGAAGGCTAAAAGGGATTCCATACTAGATGAAAAAATGTGCCAGACGAGGGTGCGTGAGGCTGCTATCTAAGCATCGAGTTCTGGGCCCGTGAGTAGAGATATTAGCACAATTGATGGTGCAGACAGAGTAGTATATGACACTACCGATGATTTTATCCTTGTTAATGAGGGCAATACTGAGGGTTGATGAAATTGTTGATCCAGCGGGCATAAGGAAGCCGGACGCACCCGCTTGTTGATAGGTCTTAAGCACTTTGCACCATAGGTTTGCTTCACCAAATACATTACACTTTTTATGATTTTTTGGGCATTAGGGACAATTGCACTCTCTTTTGTTGGGGGTGGGGTAAATGGATTGTGAGTTTTATGTTGAAGTCTGAGTAACCCAACTCACGATCCTATCTTAGGGTTTTCTTGCATGTTTTCTTTCCCCCCAAGACTCTGTTTAAATTTCTGTTGAACCGACATCTATTAGGATTGTATGTGTAGAAGCATGATGTCTTGTGAAAAAATGAGATCCGTTCAAAAGTTGTGATATGTGCTTGAAGTTGAATGTGTTGGATCTAAATATGATATGACAATGCACCAACTGTATGACCCTAGACTAAAACTTGAACTTGGTAATCTGATAATTTGATAATGGGACGATATCGCAAATTAGTGTGAGAATAATTGATTGTTCAACATTTGATACCGAACTAGAACTTGACCACTTACTCCTGCTAAGATAATCTACTCTAGAGGCTAGGAAGTGATCATATGCCCTTGTTTGGAATAGTCCACAACTAGCCTAAAAGTGTCCGATCAAATGAAGTGAATATGCTCTCTGATCTGAAAACTTGTAGACTAATATAGACCATTACTTTCTAACTACTACTTCGCCTTTCAAGAATCTATTGTTTTGGCCCCGGTCCCTTCTTGGACATGTGCACCTCGACTTAGGCCAAAAGCCTAAGTTGAGGGTGGCTAATGCAAACATAAGTGACCTCGTTCTTGGACCTGACCTGACATCAGGCATTGTGCACCTCGACTCATGGAAAATCCATAAGTTGAGTGTGGCTATGAAAGAGAAAAAATTGGTACGAAAAGAGTTTGGTGTTGAAAAGAAAAGAAAATAAAAGTGAAAAAGTAGACAATGTGACTTTGGGAAAGTAAAAAGAATGAAATGCATGAAAAAGAAAGAAAGTTGCAAACAAGAGAGCTACAAATTTGAAAGTCGAATATATGGTTTAAAGGAATCAAAGGAAAGAAGAGGGAAAGGTAGGATGTCAAATATACGACAAAAAGAGGTAGAAGGCCTAATGTAATGTCAAGGAGGACAAAAAGTCACTAAATGTACCCAAATGTACAACACCTGACCTGAGACTACGTTACAACCTAAGAAAATCCTATAATTATCCTAAAGTCTTGTTTGGAGAGTCTAAGTACTCAAAATAAGGGCAAGCCTATGGCATTGACTACTAACTTTATTTGAGCTTACTTATGAGCGTGAGTGTTGAAATAAATCTTTGTAATAAAAACAATACTCATTGTGTGAAAACAGAGGATTTCTTTTGAAGTGAAGGCACTAGTTACATTGTTGGAGAATTGGTACCTTGGTGATAGGAAAACAGTGAAGGTGTTTGTTGAGTGGTCAGTCACTGTCATGTTATGATCCTCATGAGTTAGCTTGTCGCGTCTGAAACATAGAGTTCCTCTCAAACAAGGGGAAAGTCGAGATTGATAGACATGTTATTGCTTGAGCTAGAATTTCAGTCGAGATTGATAGACATGTTATTGCTTGAGCTAGAATTTCATTCTTCTGTACAAGTGTCATTTAGAGTTGTAGTACATCTCATGTGGACAAACAACAAATTTAAGTTGAGGGTGTTGATATACCGTGAGTTTAAAATATTTCTAATGCATTCCACTTAAGAGTTGTGTATGTCTAGAGACTTTTTGTGTTGATTTTGATGGGTTTGTATCATGTTTTGAAGGAAAGATGTTTACACGCAAAATTAAAGAGTCAGTTGAAAAAATGCAGAAAAAGGCATCCACAGAGGCAATCGATGGATCGTAGATCCATTGACGCCCCGTAGACGGGTATCGTAGATGGGTAGCCCAGGCATTGGATGAAATCAGGAAAATCTAACAAAGTGTGCAACCACGGCAAGCATTGATGGTGCGTCGATCAATTGACAGACCGTGCTCGTAAATGATAGAATGATACTGCGAGGGTTCCAGTACATGATTTTTGAAGATTCTATGTATGAAGTCACGGAGGGGCATTTACGGACCGTCAATTGATTGAAGGACGTCCTAGTAGTCCGTATTTTGATTCAGAGAGGGTATATTTTGGATGCTAAAATATTTTCTAAGTCCTCGTTGATGGATGGAACTTACAGACCATAGATCCATTTACGGTTCGTAAGTGTCTCCTAGATTGAAGAGGCGTGCCTGAACAAACTCTCCTTATTTTGTTTTCTTTCAATTAGGAGTTAGTTTTCAATTAATATGGCATGTAAATCTCATTTTTTAGGGTTGGCTTTTATTATTATTGTTCTAGTTCGAGGCTTTGGAGATTAATTTTGCAAACCTAAGCAACTATTGATTTCTTAAGTGGATTTTGTAGATTTTGGTGTTGATATTCAAGTTGAAATTCTAGTTTTACTGTTCTCATTATATAAGTTCATTATTCTTTCATCTAAAATAATGAATTGTGTTCTTGTGATTATGGGTAACTAAACTCCACAACTAGGGTTATGGGAACCATGAATGATTAACAATGTATGAATATAAATTATGTAATCCTCGAATAGTTTTATGCATGCATTGATAAATCTTTAGTTTAGAAGTATTTTTAGCTCTTGAAAACATTGAAACTCGCCTTGTTGCTACTTGTCATACAAAGGAGGTAGTTAATAAGAAAAGAATTATCAACATATATTTAGTGTTATACAATATAATGGTATAGTGTCGATTGGTGCGAAGGTGAAAAATAAGTCGTACATCGATGCGATGTCTAATATGAGGTAAAGGCAAGAGTTAGTAAATTATATAAACGTAGGCGGACCAAGGTGCAGGGTGAAATTCTGTAGATGTCGTACCAAGAATTTTGAGATACATAACTTATCACTTTGCATGTAATACACTTGGAAGGGATTGCTATTACTAGGATTACCTCATTATGAGCTTGTGGGGAAGACGTACACACTAGTTACTTTCACATCTAAATAACAACCGAAGTTAACTCTTGCTTACTTGATAATTACACCATCTTAGGAATGTGTTCCCCCCCCCCCTTACTTACTTGTTTCAGAAATACCTTGACTAAAGAAATTTAATTGTGGGTTAAAGTTCAGTGTAAACCATATTCCTCGTGGGATCAAATCCAACCTACCAGTTGGGTTCTTTACGTGATAACAATCACTTAAGCTTCTTTAGGGAGGTGCATTTTGAGTTATCGATACAACTCTTGGAGGAGCACCAGACATAAGTACTTTCATGATATAAAACATATCTAGTTGTGGAAGTTCTATAATACACCATAATCCTATTATCAGTCTCACGGGTTATTTCAAGCCCCAAAGAAGAGATTTCATTGAGATATCGAAGCAGGTGCTTAACAGTCTACCTGTGATTATATTTAGGACAATGCACAAACTGAGAGAGTTTATTTACTTTTAATGTGATGTTATGTCTCATGAAGGAAAAATATTGTAGTTGGCCAACAATTGTCCAAAAGGGAGACCCATTAACAATAGGATTAAGCTAGTTTACATTGAGAACAGTAGAGACGGACATAGGACTGGAAAATCCTTTGCTGTCTTGCATATTTAATATATGGAGAAGGTCTTATGTATACTATTGTTGAGACAACAGAAAACCACCTAAATATGACAAAACTTCAACACCGAAAAAATAGTTCAAGATGCCCAGGTCCTTGTGAGAGAATCGTTGAGCAAGGGCATTGATAATTTGTTGAACACCATGGTCACTATTTCCAGTAAAATTCATGTGATCCACTTATACAAGGATGTAAATACTCTATCCTAAATTATGAAAGATTAACAAAGATGAATCAAAATGTGATTTACAAAATCATTGTATTATCAGAAAGTTATTGAGCTTGTTGTACCAAGCTCTAGGTTTTTGTTTGAGACGGTAGATGGATCTGTTTAGTTTGCATACATGACTGGACAAAGTTTGATTCTCAAAGACAAGAGGTTATCGTAAATAAAAATTTTCCTCAAAATGACCTTGCAAGAATGCATTATTCACGTCAACTTGATGCGAACAACAGTTGCATTGAACAACAATAGCGAGAATCAGGCGAACGGTTATAGGCTTGACTACCGTACTAAATGTTGAATGGTAGTCAAATCCAGGCCACTGATTGAAGAATTTTTACACTAATCTAGCTTTATACCTATCAATAGAGCCATTATAATGATGCTAATGGGAAAGATCCACTTGCAGTCTACTCATTCCTAGAAGGATCAATGGTAACCAAAGTGAAGCTACGGTTTCTCACAACGGAATCAAATTCAGCTTGCATAGCAACGTTTCAGTGGGTTTCACGCTGAGTTTGTTTGTAAGAAGAAGGAATTTTTGGACTTGGATAACAAGAAAGCTCGAGTGATGTTTGAGATTTTGGATATTATTTTTTAATGGTAAACCATTGAGTGATCAATGTTGTGATGTTAGGCGCAACAGAAGTGGGCTCGATGGTTTCTGTGCTGGAGGGTATGATGATAGCCGACAAATGGAGAGTAGAAGGAGGGGCAATGGGTAAGGTATGGAAGGAGACAAATGGTTTTTTTGTCTGTCCAATGAAGGTAATAATTGGGGATCTTAATGTGGATTGCATCGTCAATAAGTTAACAAATGGGCTTTCTTTTTGAAAATTGGTAGTTGGATTTAGTGAAGAAGGATTGAGTGGCTTCCGTGAACTTTGAGTAGAAGTTGCGACTTAATTAGATAAAGAACTATGAGAATAGTTGAAAATAGTACCTTAACTTTGGGATTGGTCTCTGGTTGTGGCTAGTGGCATGGGTGAACTTTGAGGGCAAGGTCCACACACAATAGCTGGAGGAAGATCCATGTTAAATTTTTTAGCTTCATATGTGAAATTCTTATCATTTTCCTTCATATTGTTATCCCATTATTTAATTTGAAAATTGTACAAATGAGAAAATATTTTCAAAAGAAAACTTATTCTAAAAATATAAAACATCCCTTGATAAAATATTTTTGACGAAATTGGATCAAAGCACTGGTGGCAATAATATTTGGTAGGAAAACCCAGGTATACACATGGAGTTGAACGGGGCTGAAGCTTATCTTTTGTAAATGGTTGAAGCCAAGGATAGCATAAACTCCCGAAATATCTTATTGAATCAAATTTTGGGGTGTCTTGAAAACGTATTTTTTGATGGAAATTATCATTTGGGGTAACTTAGGGTAATTTTTTGATGAGATATACTGAATAATGGCACGCAAAGCTCCAAAAAATCGGGGGAAGTGAGGCTTGATGAATTAAGGTTTTTGCTGTTTGAATAATATGTCTGTGACATTGTTCAACTACAGCTACACGCCGATGCGTATAAGGAGGTGAAAAAGATGTTCAATACCATGTGTTTTTAAATAGGGCGATAATCCTTCAAATTCACCACCACCATTAGTGTAAACTGAGAGAATTTTTGTATTAAAGCAACGTTCAATAATGGATGTAGACTTTTAAAAACATCTTGAACTTTTCTTTTAGTTTACAGAGTATATCTCCACATATATTTTGAAAATTGATTAACAAATAATGCATACTAATGCTTTTTATCAATGGATAACACCGGGGAAGGTCCCCATAAATCACTATAGATAATTCTCCGTAGTTCTTGACTTTGCAATGAAATTTCCGAAAAAGGCATCATGTGCATTTTATTTGAATTTCAAGAATAACAAACGAAAGAAGTTTTTGAATCAGAAAATGGAATTGGAAACTTTGTTAACAGTTTGTGTAAGCTATGACGATTTGGATAACAAACGAAATACTTGAATGGAAAATGATCAGCTTGTTTGTAAACACATTAGGTAATGAAGTCATCTATACAAAATATTGCAACTGGCTGAGGAACTATGTAAGTGTGTAGTAACTAATTATTTAATATATTAATATTTATATTTTATTAAATTATATTACTTGAAATAACAATCACATAGGTTGACAATGAATACTCAAGTGTCTAACAATTGCAATTAGTGAAAGTTGTATCACATTGACGTAAAACTGAAGTACTGACAATGAATAAATATTGTGTCAGTGGTTTTATGTTTCAAACTGAAGAAGTTTTAGGAACTAGAAAACAAATAATAGTGGTGTCTACATATAAGGTGATGTTGATGGTACGGGCCAAACTATTGAATATTATGGTGCCATTCATGAGATTATTACAGAGAGGTATTTAGATTGGCCTAACAAGAAGATTCTATTGTTTAGGTGTGAGTGGATTGACCCATCACATAAGGGAACAAAGGTGGACCATCAACTTAATATAATTGAAGTTAAGCACACCAGGAAATACAGAAGTTATGACATATTCTTATTACTTGTTTTCTTATGCTATGTGATGTGCGTCGGGTTGATCGATGATGCCTACAGTACGTGTGGTTGTACTAATACTACTCTTTCTATGACTTTGACATAGTCTAAATGCAAGTTGGTGATGTTTCATTTAGTGAAGACGGAGAAATTTTCCAGCAACTTCTACTTTTCCTTCCGCATGATGGAAGTTGTATCGCGTTTGATTATGTCCAGTTTTTATTCTTAGTAGCTGTTTTACTTGCTTAGACTAGATCCAAAGGAGGTGTTCATTACTTAACAAGTTTTAACCTAAATTGTGTCTATATCATAATTGTAAAATTCTACTCTTTCAGTTACCTTTGCTTAATTTAATTTTCCCCATGTTTTAACTATTAAGATATGAGGGTTCTCCTACTTTGGTGTTAGAGTGGGTGACCGCACGGCCTGGTGTGTTGGGTCATGACAACAATATTAATAAGCAAACAAGTCTGTACACAACCATATTATTGTATATTTAGCCTAAACTCAAAAGCTCACCCAAATTTATTATCAAATTGATAAATTTTGACACGAACTAATGGGTAATTAAGAGCACTGTGAGACGCCTAAAAATATATTTAGCTAATCCCATAAATTATATAAAAATAATGGATTAATAGAACAAAATTCTCATCTAAAATTTATGGGGAGGATCGAAAAAGTTCTAGTAATCAAAATGATCTAATAGGTCAATATTGTTACACCCTCAAACTGAGCTAGGATTAACTAGATCCTAATACCTGTGTCATGTTGTTTTAAAGTCCTAAATGGTTAATATTGTTCTTAGACAGTATATAAAGTTTGGAAGTGCTTGGAGGTCAAAAGTCCAAGAGCGTCCAAGACGTTCAGAAACTAGTCGAAATTGAACTAGTGTGTCGTAGTGTTTTGTAGTGATGTTTAGGGGGATGGTTTGAAGGTGAAATTCAGTACCGATGGTTCCTACACGTATCCTGATATGAAAAGGGTCATAACATTCGAGAACGACGCATTGGGGACCAGCCAAAGGGTCCCCAAAGAGCACCCAAAGTGGGCCAAGCAAGCTGCCCCGCCGGCCAGATTTTGGTGGTGGCTGCGGGTCGCGAAGATGACACTTCGTGGGAAAATTTCCTGCGCTGTGACACGGGGCTGTCATGAACCATTCTATCTCAAATATTTCCAGAAACAACATTTGAAAATGCCTCTGCGATGCGCAGTAAACTCCCAGATTTGGCCGCGTTGTTTTTAAGTCAAATTTGAGTTGGTTAAATTGTCCAATAAGTTCAGGGGTCTTTTGGGTAATTTTTGGTGAATTATCGACGGTTGTTAGACCTTTTTAAATCCCTAAACTCACCAATCAACTATTGACCCTCAACTCAAAACAAAACCTCTCCATTCTTCTCTCTAAAACTCCATTGTTGAAGCTTGGAAGCTCCAAGGAAGAAGATAGATTTTTCAAGTTTTTCTCTATCAATCTTGTTGCCTTTTCATCACAATTAAGGTATGGTTATTCATCCTTGGAATCTCTTTCTTCAAGGAGTAAATTCCAATAATTATTCAAAGATGATCAAAACAAGAAATTTTCTATTTCACCTTCTAGCCATGGTTTCTTGCATGAAACGATTTGAAACAATGTTTTATGTTATAATTGATGTTAATTGAATGATTTTAGATAAAATTACTTATGCACCCATGCAAATCATGCAGTCCTTATTTTGACTATATTATGGGTGATTTGATCATGTCACAATGCTTATTAATTCTAGTGTAGTTTTCTTTGGGCTATTGAATGATGTAATAATTGTATTGGATTGATGTATAGGCTGTCTTAGATTGATAAATTTATATTGAATTGGTTTATATTCATTGAGTATTATGATTTTTTATTGAATGGATGATCATGGACAAGGGTAAGGGCCTTTGAATATTGTATTGGATGATTTAGCTATGGATTGAAGTGGTGAGAGTGGATTGGTGGTATGCTACCCTAATTCTCTTTATATTATGTAATTTATGGCTTAAATTATGTTGTAATTGGTATGGTCCACTTATGGTGGCGGTGCTATGTATTTTACTTATGAAATATGTGGCCCCGTCGGTGTTACTTTATGTATTATGATGAAAATAGCCTTGTCGTCACTACTTTATATATAGTATGATAGTTGTGTATTGACTTATGTGAAAGTGAATGTATGTATTCTTTTATTGGTAGTAGGTGATCATGTTAGACTATGATTATTTCCTTATGTGTGTAGTCTTAGGGTTGATGCATGATTCTTCCTAATTGGTCATATGAGTCTTAAAATGGTTATTGAAGGTTCTATAGTAGTGTATAGGTGACCTAAAGTTGACTTAGTTGTCCCTATGTGTTTCTTGAATGACATGTTATATGTGATAATGGAAAGTATATGTGTCTTGTCTTTTTAGACTTGTGTCCCTTACTTGATACATGAAGAATATGAATATGAACTTGTGACTTATTAGGTTAGAATACCCTTTGTCATGAATGAATATGTACGAATGAAACATGATCTTGAATATATAAAAGAAGATAATTACGTGGAACCTTTTAAGAAGGCAAGTTAAGATATACTTGAAGTTGAAAACCATAATGGTGTCCTTCTTGTGTGAAGGGTGGACTTAGGAATGGTTGGCTGGAACGGCATGAAATCATTCTTAGGAAAGTCATTGAGTTATCCTCTTCGCCATTGTTAGAAGACCTAGTGGACCTCCTTGATAGGGTGTGTTATGATTTGGTTAAGAACACGATATGGAACCTCTTAATATACTCTTTTATTGAACTACTCTATGAGAACAAAGGCTAGCACCAAGTGAGTATGCTTGGGTAGTAGCTCTAGTTTAGAAGGAGACTAGAGTACAAAGAAGCCCTTGATATTTTTTAACTATCTGCCTACATGGGATGTGTCCTAGGTCAACCATTGACAAGTAGATACCCTCCATCAGAGTGGGTTTATAACTCCGGATTGCGTGCCTAGCTAGTATGGTCTCTGTCGGTTATTTTTTTTTCTTATCATGTGGGATACATGCTAGTGTTGGATAAGTACTATGAAGTTAGGTAGTGGAATGGGACACTATCTAGACATTGCACGATTAGGTTTTGAAGATGTAAGTGTGTGAGTACCCTAGGTCTTCTTAAAGACCATTATGTGAATGTCTATAAGTGGTTAATGTTTTCTAAATGACTTAATGAACTTAATGTTTTTAGTAAAGGAATGTTATTGAAAAAGTACTTATCTAGAGTAGCTTTGAGGATTGCTTAGGTAGGTTTGAAGAGGGTGTATGGGCGGTCTCTTCATGTCTTACTTAGGTGAGTCTTAGAGTAATTCTAGGTAGGGAGTTTAACAAATGAAAAGGGAATAATCTTACCTTAGGTAGTCTTAAGGGTTATTTATGTGTGCTTCAAGAGGGTGTATGGGCGGAATCTTCTTGTCTTACTTAAGTAAATCTTATGATAACCTATGGTAGTAGGGTCATATGTTATATGGTTTTAAATGACATTGATTCTATATTGTGGAATGTAAGTATATGTGATTATGTTGACATGTAGGTGATTCTTATACTTGTATTGTGATGTTTTACTCAAAAAGGGCATGTCTTATACAAATGTTTGTCGATCATGATTTTATGCATTATGCCATACATAGTACAAGTGTTTGTACTAATTCCATACTTTTGTCTATCTTTAATGGTGTAGGTGGCTCTTGAGAGGTATTCGGAAAGTCAGGCTTGGATATTAGCAATCGTTCAAGCAAGTGTTGTGGTATGTAATCAATCGATTCAAGTACATCAATATGTTTAGCTTCTCGAGTTATAGGCATTTTAATAGACTTTGTTTATTCGTATTCGATTGTAGTATGGGTTGTGACCCAAAGATGTTTCATGAGTCTAAGTTGGCTATTTGGAGACTTAGCGTTTCTATTGTTTCTATAAATGTGATTTTTTGAATGTTGTGAAAGTATTAATTCCGCACTAATTTTCATATATGTTTTATGCAATGAATGGTACGAATGGTCTTGTACAAGACCTACGAGTGGTCGAGTATGCGGTGTTCTGATTCTATATTGCCCTAACTTCTAGGTGTTACACTCGGGTCGTAATAAACTTGGTATCAGATCATAAGGTTATGAAGTAGTCTTAGGAATCGAAAAGTCTCAAAAAGCCATGTATAGTAGAGTCTTGTTTATTTGAGTGAATCGCGACACATCTATGATCGAGAGATTATAGGAAGATAACGTTTCTCTTCTTTTCTACTCTTGTGTCGTGTCGTAGAGTAAAAAGTTATGAGTGTTCTTTTATTATGGTTTTCCTTGTGTTCTAGGATATGACTACAAGGAGGACACCAACTAGGAGAGTTGATGAGAATGTTGTGAGTGAGGGACTTCCTCCCCGAGGTGGAAAAGTGCCACAAGGTGTGCATTTTCCTCAAGGTGCTCAAGGAGATTCAAGTCCCTAGTAAGGGTGTAGGTAATGAGGTTCCGGTGGTTCCTCCGGACTTGACTAATGGGGAAATTAGAGAGACTTTACTTGCCTTATCCCGATCCATGACTACTCATGTGAATAGGGGTGTTGAGCATAGGGTGAATGTTATGAAGAGCACTATGACAACTAGATTGAGAGATTTTGTGAGGATGAATCCTCCTATCTTTCTTGGGTCTAAGGTGCGGGAGGATCATCAAGAATTCATAGATGCTGTGTACAAGGAGTTGAGTGCCATGGGGGTTACTTCTAGGAAGAAGGCGGAGTTAGATTCGTACAAATTGATGGATGTTGCTCAAGTGTGGTACACCCAATGGAAGGATAATAGGCCGGTGAAGTTGGGTCCCACAGAGTGGGAAGAGTTTAAGGAGACTTTCTTGGAGAAGTACTTTCCCCGTGAGAGGAGAGAGGTGAAGGTTGAAGAGGTCATTAATTTCAAGCAAGGCAATATTAGTGTGGAAGAGTACTCTTTGAAGTTCACTATGTTGTATAGGTATGCTCCATTCTTGGTGTCTAACCCAAGGAATGAGATGAGTAGGTTTGTGACCGCTGTTGCCGACCTTATGAAAGAAGAGTGATGTACGACCATGCTCCACAATGACTTGAATTTGTCTAGACTTATGGTGTATGCTCAATCTATTGAGGAATCCAAACTTAGTACGATGGCAAGGAACTTGAAGAGGAGTGGATCCAATGAGAAAAACCAACCTAGGTTTAAGAAGAGGGATCCAAACCATAATGAATCTAGTGCTCCTAAGGTCAAACTTCAGAATGGTGGTGGTTCCCTAGTGGTTAAGCCTACTTGTGCAACTTGTGGGAAGAATCACTTGGGAAATGTCTAGCAGGTACTAGTGGGTGATTTGGTTATGGCAAGGATGATCACAAAGTGATATCATTGTCCTAAAATTGCGGCTAGAGGAAGATAGGCCAAGCAAGTTCCTCCTAATGCTCCGGATGGTGGTGCTCCAAAGAGGAATCGCTTTTATGCTCTCCGAGCAAAAGGAACGAAACCGGATGATGATTATGATGCCGGTAAGTTATAGTTTTCCATCTTTAGTGGTTATGGGTTCCTTCTAAGTGGGGGAGTATGGTGAGATATAGAATATCATAGTAGCATGTTGCATTGTGCCTAGGAGTCTAGTTGAAATTGAATTTCATTGATTCCTTGCATTATGCCTTGCATGAAGTTATGATTATCTTTTAAATTGAGTTTATATGATTTTATCTCTCATATTGTCATGATTCCATCATAAAATTTCTCAAGAGTTGCATTTTTGGAAATTTGAGCATGTTTCACTATAAAGAATTTGATGTTCACTGTAAAGATTTTGAAAATTTGACTAAACTGTCATTTCATGAAAAATAGTTATAATGTGTATAGAACAGATGTATATGAGAATTATAATTTGTGGAGAAGTAAGTACCTCCTATATGAAGTGAAAAGGTTGAGTCTTATTGCATGGTAAGTTGTAGAAGTAGTTTCTATCTTCTTATTGTGTTTTGAGTCTCTTAAAGTATGTGAAATTGATGTTTCTACTACATGTGTGTATTTTGTATTATGTGGTATTGTTATGTGCTGCTAGTATTGAGTTTCTTTATCTCTTGATAGTGTATAAAAAGAATAGCAAGTGTCATTCGAGGACGAATGTTGTCCAAGTGGAGGTGTATTGTTACACCCTCAAAATGAGCTAGGTTGAACTAGAGCCTAACACTTGTGTCATGATGTTTTAAAGTTGTAAAATGGTTAATAATAGTGTTCTTAGGCAGTATAAAATGTTTGGAAGTGTTTGGAGGTCAAACGTCCAAGAACGTTCGAAAACTAGTCAAAATTGAACTAGTGTGTCGTAGTGTTTTGTAGTGATGTTTTTGAGGATGGTTTGAGGGTGAAATTCAGTACTGATTTTTGCTACGCGTATCCTGATATGAGAAGGGTAATAACGTCCGAGAACGATGCCTCGGGGACATGCCAAAGGGTCCCCAAGAAGGACCCAAAGTGGGCCAAGCAAGCTGCCGCACCAGCCAGATTATGATGGTGGCTGCACGTTGCCCAGCTGTCACTTAGTGGGCAATTTCTTGCCCTGCGACGCGGGGCTGTCACGAAATATTCTGTCTCAAAATTTTTGAGAAAAAAGATTTGAAAATGCCTCCGGGACGCGCAGTAAACTCCTAGATTTGGCCTCGTCATTTTAAGTCAAATTTGAGTTGGTTAAATTGTCCAATAAGTTCAGGGGTATTTTGGGTACTTTGGCGGTGACTTATTGAGGGTTATTAGACCTTTTTAAACCCCTAAACTTACCAATCAAATCAAAACCCTCAACTTAAAATAAAACCTCTCCATTCTTCTCTCCAAAACTCCATTGTTGAAGCTTGGGAGCTCCAAGGAAGAAGATAGATTTTTCAAGTTTTTCTCCGTCAATCTTGTGGATTTTCATCAGAATTAAGGTATGGTTCTTCATTTTTGAAATGTCTTTCTTCAAGGAGTCAATTCCAATGATTTTTCAAAGATGATCAAAACATGAAATCTTCTATTTCAACTTCTAGCCGTGGGTTCTTGCATGAAACGATTTGAAACAATGTTTTATGTTATAATTGATGTTAATTGAATTATTTTAGATCAAATTACTTATGAACTCATGCAAATTATGCAATCCTTATTTTGACTATATTATGGGTGATTTGATCATGTCTCAATGTTTATGAATTCTAGTGTAGTTTTGTTTGGGCTATTGAATGATGTACGAATTATGTTGGATTGATGTATAGGCTGTCTTAGATTGATGAATTAATATTGAATTGGTTTAGATTCAGTGAGTATTATGATTTTGTATTGAATTGATGATCATGACCATGGGTAAGGGCCTTTAGATATTGTATTGGATAATTTAGCTATGGATTGAAGTGGTGAGGGTGGATTGGTGGTACACTGCCTTAATTCTTTTTATATTATGTAATTTAGGTCTTGAATTATGTTGTAATTGGTATGGTCCACTTATGGTGGCGGTGCTACATTTTTTATTTGTGAAATATGTGGCCTCGTCGGCTTTAATTTATGTATTATGATGAACATGGCCTTGTCGGCACTATTTGATATATATTGTTAAGTTGTGTATGACTCATGTGAAATATGATCATATCTATTTATATTTAAGTAAAGTGAATGTATGTGTTCTTCTATTGGTAGAAGGTCATGTTAGACTTTGACTATGTCCTTATGTGTGTTGTCTTAGGGTTGATGCATGATTCTTCCTAATTGGTTATATGTTTCTTAAAATGGTTATTGAAGGTTCAATAGTAGTGTATAGGTGACCTAAAGTTTACTTGGTTGTCCCTATGAGCTTCTTGAATGACATGTTATATGTGATAATTGAAAGTATATGTGTCTTGTCTTTGTAGACTTGTGTCCCTTACTTGATACATGAAGAATATGAATATGAAGCCTGTGACTTAGTAGGTTAGAATACCCTTTGTCATGAATGAATATGCACGAATGAAACATGATCTTTAATATATAAAAGAAGATAATTACGTGGAACCTTTTCAGAAGGCAGGTTAAGATATACTTGAAGTTGAAAACCGTAAGTATCCTTGTGTGAAGGGTGGACTTAGGAATGGTTGGCTGGAACGACATGAAATCATTCTTAGGAAAGTCATTGTGCTATCCTCTTCGCCATTGTAGGAAGACCTAGTGGACTTCCTTGGTAGGGTGTGTTATGATTTGGTTAAGAATAAGATATGGAACCTCTTAATATACTCCTTTATTGAATTACTCTATGAGAACAAAGGCTAGCACCGAGTGAGTATGCTTGGGTAGTAGCTCTAGTTTAGAAGGAGACTAGAGTACAAAGAAGCCATTGATATTTTTGAAATATGTGCCTACATGGGATGTGTCCTAGTTCAGCCATTGGCAAGTAGAAAACCCTCCATCGGAGTAGGTTTATGACTCCGAATTCCATTCCTAGCTAGTATGGTCTATGCCTGTTATTTTCTATTCTCATCATGTGGGATACATGCTAGTGTTGGATAAGTACTATGAAATTAGGTAGTGGAATGGGACACTATCTAGACATTGCACGATTAGGTTTTGAAGATGTAAGTGTGTGAGTACCCTAGGTCTTCTTAAAGACCATTATGTGAATGTCTTTAAGTGATTAATGTTTTCTAAATGATTTAATAAACTTAATGACTTTAGTAAAGGAATGTTAATGAAAAAGTACTTATCTAGAGTAGCTTTGAGGATTGCTTAGGTAGGTTTGAAGATGGTGTATGGGCGGTCTCTTCATGTCTTACTTAGGTGAGTCTTAGAGTAATTCTAGGTAGAGAGTTTAACAAATGAAAAGGGAATAATCTTACCTTAGGTAGTCTTAAGGGTTATTTAGGTGTGCTTCAAGAGGGTGTATGGGCGGTAACTTCTTGTCTTACTTAAGTAAATCTTATGATAACCTATGGTAGTAGGGTAATATGTTATATGGTTTTAAATGACATTGATGCTATATTGTTGAATGTGACTGTATGTGATTATGTTGACCTGTAAGTGATTCTTATACTTGTATTATGAAGTTTCACTCAAAAAGAGCATGTCTTATACAAATGTCCGTTTCTCATGATTTTATGCATTATGCCATAGTTAGTACAAGTGTTTGTACTAATTCCATACTTTTTTCTATCTCTAAAGGTGTAGGTGGCTCTTGATAGGTGTTCGGGAAGTCAAGCTTGGATATTCGCAATCGTTCAAGCAACAGTTGTGGTATTTTCTCAGCCGATTCGAGAATACCAATATGTTTAGCTTTTCGAGTTATAGACATTGTAATAGAATTTGTTTATTCGTATTCAATTGTAGTAAGGAAAAGCGGATAAGACGCGGTATCGGGACTAGTTAGCGAATCTTACTATCTGAAGGAGCGTAGCTTCTGAACTCGCTATACCAATAGTTCTCCGCCCGCAACCTGACACAAAGATGTTTCATGAGTCTAAGTTGGCTACTATGAGACTTAGCGTTTCTATTGTTTTTATAAATGAGAGTTTTAAAATGTTGTGAAAAGTTTTAATTCCGCAATATTTTTCATATATATTTTATGCAATGAATGGTACGAAAGGGCTTGTACAAGACCTCCGAGAGGTCGAGTATGCCCTATTCCGATTTGAGATTTCCCTAACTTCAAGGGGGTACTATCGGGTCGTAACAATTACAAACACTGTAAGATGCCTTACATACCTAGAAAGAACAATGTTCTTGCCAAAATCTACAAATCTTGAAGAACGCTTAAAACTTAGCTCAATTTTTCCTCTTGAAACCCCGCTCTAAATCTCCAAGTGTTTAGTTACGTGAAAAGTTCTTTAGCATCTAAATAGACCCTTGGTTGGGTGAGGAAAAACGTCTTAGGCCTGCTTGTAAAAGGAAAAGACCAAAATACCTTTGTAAAAGTGAATGAGATGCCTTAAATAGAGAGGCTTCACTAAAATATGCATAACTTTTTACGTTGAGTTCGAAGTTAAGCAAACTTGGTGTATTCGAAAAGAGGACCCAAAAACATTCAATTTTACACGGCATGTGTCACTTACTTTTCTATGTGCTAAAAGATATTGCCGTTTGAAGTTGTTCCAAATTCTAAAATTTGATGGGCGACCTTAAAACCCTATGTTTAGTTCTTTTTCGAAATTTGAGATGTCACTATTGTAACATTTTATGTGTGCGTAGCACGAGAAAGTTACCTAGTGTAACTATAAGCTCTCTTCAAATAAACTCAATACTCACCAAACAATATGACGAGATTGTAACATACCTTATCATTTTGCATTATTGTACTCTCTCTGTCCAAATTTATGTGACACATTTTAGAAATCGAGGTTCAAATAATATTAAATTTTAATGTACATTTTTCATATATCTTTTAAATATCATGATTTGACAATTATTTTGACTTATAGTGCTTTTTACGTAATTTACAAATACATAAATTTCATTTAAAAAAACTAAAGATTTCATGCACAAATATTTGGTTAAACTTAAAATAGTTTTACTCTCGAAAAATGAAAAGTGTCATATCAATTGGAACAGACATAGTATATCTTTATTGATTTATAAACTCAATGTTACTATAAGCTCTCTTTAAACTAAAATCATTTTGCATTATTGTTTATCTTTATCGATTAATTTTGTTAGGGATCTATTCGTTTGGTAAGTTAATAAAGGAAAGTCAAGTGATATATAATCAAACAGATATATTTTCTATTGAAGCAGTGATGGTAGTAAAATATATTCATTATATTTAGTATGAACCTATTTCAAAATGATCGATTTTATTGGATGGTTCAAATTTTCCTTTTATTTCTATTTTATTTTCACATGCACTAGACTTTAGATATGAAGTTATAATGATCAGATGTTGCTTAATTTATTAAGAGATTTATATCATCTTTTTTTTTTGTAAAGCATTAAGGATATTATATATTCATATAATAATAGAAAGTACAAACAGGGCTTTTGTCAGCGATAATATTGGAAGGGTTATTTATCTCTTGAGTGACATCAGAGGTGTTATTATTCCCAAAGTTAGATATGTTAATACTTGAGTGCGTAGTTGCTAAACTAGTACTAAGTTGGCCTTCTTTATCTTCATTCAGCGTATGCAATAGGTACGAAGGAGGTTCCAAAGAGATTCATTGGAGATACATTGCATTTATATGTGCTTTTACTGCAAATATATGTGCTACCTTGTTTCCTTCGCTTTGGGTATGCATGATAAGAGGATTCCCCAATTTCCATAGCCAATACCTAAAACACGAGATCAAATTTTTAAATAAAGGCAAACCGTTATGATGCAATAAGTTTATTACCTCAGTGGAGTCCGTTTCAATGAGGATAGGATGGAAATGATGATGATTGACTAATTCGTCTCCTTTTTGGAAAGCTGAAATTTCCATGTAAAGCGGGTTGAGTCCTAGCTCCTTTTTGTTCAAGACAGTTTTCTACCTACCTTCATTATCTCTAATAACACCTCCTATACTTCCAGTTTGCATGTGAGGATCAAAAGCACCGTCGATGTTAAAATTAAAGACTCCAATAGGGGGAGGGGTCCATCTAGTCGTAGTGAGTAGAGAAGGGTTATGGGGGTTGAGGTAAACGGCAGTGAACAAGGACTCAAAAGTTCTTATTTTTCCATTGTTCCAATGTGCAACTAGGTAACAAAATTTGCATTTAAGAAAGGGGTTATGCAGGGTAGGGTTAAGATTTTTTGTAGGAGACAATGGGATTAGTTATCCGTTGCAATAGGAGTAGGTATGCCAAGATGCTTCCAAACATCCAAAGCTCAAAAGTATTCAGTAAAAATATTTTTAGCATATTCTATGACATTGTGACAAATGGAAAAGATATTGGAAGGGAGAATGTGAAGGGTGTTGAGATAGTAATTAGTAGGGAGACGATTATGGAGGGATTGCCAAAGGAAATACTTGATTTTATTGAGGGCCTTAATTTTCCACATCCAACTGAACGAAGGGGAATTCAAATCACTATCTATCAGGAGCTTATATATTGACGAAGTTGGGAAAGTTTCATTGGAGTTGAGGGACTAAATGGGGGTATCAGTTGACATGGAGTGTATTGTCCAAGATGTTTTGAGGAAAAATAAAGGAGTAGTCTTTAAGATTCCAGCTGTTGTTCGTTCTAAGCTGATCAAAAGTATATATAGGCGCTAATACAATAATTAGTCCTAAAGTGATACAACAATGAATCCTAGTTATACTAGAAAATAAATTCATGTTATATTTCTTTTACGCCCCCCGCAAGATGTGTTAATATCTACTATTCCCAACTTGTAAAACATACGGCTGAAAGAAGAATGTGGTAGTGACTTAGTTAGGACATCATCAACCTTATCAACAGCATGTAGATGCTTCACTTCAACCTCTTTGCGTTGCACCTAATCACGAAAAAAGTGGAAATCGATGGAAATATGCTTCATCCTGCTATGAAAGATAGGATTTACACAAATGTAAGTAGTTCCAGTATTATCATAGAGTATATACAGTATGCAAATAAGGGAAAAGTGAAGTTCACGCAATATGTTAGTGATCCAATTGGTTTCTGCAACAACACCAACAACAACTCGATTTTCAGCTTAGGTGGTTGATCTTGAGATAGACCGCTGAATCTTGTAGGACTACGAGACAGGAGTTCTACCAAGATATATAACATATCCAGTTGTGGAAGTTCTATCAATAGGGTAATAGGCCCAATTAGAATCAGAATACACCATAATCTTGTTATTTGAAGTCCAAAGGAAGAGGTTTCATTGAGATATCGAAGCAACAACTTAACAGTCTTTCGGTGATTATCTTGAGGACAATGCATAAACTGAAAGATTTTATTTACTGTAAATGCGATTACACATCCGGTGAAGGAAAACTATTGTAGTTGGCCAACAATTGTCCAAAACAGAGAACCATCAATAATAGAATTAACCTGGTTTACATTGAGAACAGTAGCAAAGAACATAGGAGTGTAAACTCCTTTCCTATCTTGAATATTCACTTCATGGAGAGGGTCTTCTGTATACTTCTGTTGAGACAACAACAGGCCACCTTGATATGACAAAACCTCAACACCCAAAAAACATTTCAAGCTCCCCAGGTCCTGGAAAGATAACTGTTGAGCAAGGGCTTTGATAATTTTTCGAACACCATGGTCACTATTTCCAGTAACAATTATATCATCCACATATACAAGGATGTCAATAGTCAATCCTGAATCATGAAAGATGGACAAGGATTTGTCAGAGTGTGATTTATAAAAACCTTGCATCACCAGAAACTTTTTGAGCTTGTTGTACCAAGCTCTAGGTTCATGTTTGAGACCGTAGATGGCTCTTTTAACTTTGCAGACATGACTAGACAACGTTTGAAGCTCAAAGCCAGGAGGTTGTCACATATAAGTAGTTTCCTCTAAATGAACTTGCAAGAATGCCTTAATTATATAATATCTCGGAACAAAAATGAAACTAGAAAGAAGTTTAGAAATTGGAAATAGTTATTTTTTGAAAGAAAGTAAAAAATCGGGAATTTGGTAAGTAAGTAAAGTGAGTTTTTGGCCAAAATCAAACTGCTATAACTTCTACCTTAGGATGATTTAGGAGTAATTCCATATATTGTTGGAAAGCCCTTGGAACAATCTTTCCAACTCCTCCTAGTTTGCACAATTTTGATATCATATGAGTGAGTTATGCCTTTCGGAAGTTGTGCTATTGGATTAAGGAAAGTCCCATCCGGATTTGGGAAGGGCAAAGTCGTCTTTCCCTTGCATAATTAAATTTATTCGTTTTCTTGAATTAATTGGGGAAAACCCATATATGGTTCAGTTTAGAAAGATTGAGAATTCACGTTAGGAATTTTGGAGAAAGAACTCAAGAAAAAGGAGAAGAGGAAAAACAAGAATCTCCAAGATCGGTCGTTTGCTTGTGGATTTCTTCAGGAGTGGTCCATAACAAGGTATGTGAGTCTCTCATACCGATTGGGTTCGTTCACTCACATGCCAAACATTCTTAATTCAGTGAAATCCGTCGTAAAAAGGGTTGAAAGTTGATGTTCATGACTTGTGTTCTTGAATATATATGCCGTTGTTAAATTGGGTTTATTGTTGGAGTTTTTGAGACCTTGAAGTTGAGTTTTAGAGTTGCATTGAGTTAGGTTTATGAGTACTTATGATGGGTATCGGGATATAAAATGAATTTGAGGAAGATATTCGAGTTTGGGTGAATTGGGGCTGAAAAATGAAGAAGGAAAAAGCCGGACTTGTTACATCAAACAAGTACGCGCCGTAGACTTATTTCTTTTCGAAACAAAGAATCACTCCGTGTCGCACACAGAACGCGGACTCTTCTGTCTAAAAATTTAAATTTACGAATAATTATTTAAGAGCATCTCCGCGTCGTGCACTTGTTCCAAGATAGTAATTTTATAACTTTTCTCAAATTTAGCTATTCAAAATCATTCCTTAACATAATGGGGGCTTTACAAACACAAATCATAATCCTTGAATCCATAATCAAAATTCAAGGATCAATTAAGAGTCAAATCCAAGTAAGAGTTAAGATCAAAGTTATGAGTCAAGTCAAAAGAAGTTCAATAATGTTTTCAAACGTCTTTTTCAAATGTTTTGACTTTGTTTTAACACTAAGAGTTCAAGTTAATCTTAGAGTAAAGAGTTGAGTTCAATTCTCAAAAGCTATCGGGAACTATGTCTTCCCAAAGAATTTATAAATGTTTTCACATTTAACATAAGAGGAAACAGAGATTTCACTGAAGAGTTTTTGAGCAAGAAAAGGGAACATCGATTCAAAGAGAGCTTTTAAGCCAAGTGTTGATTTATTATCTCAACCTAAAGAAAAAAGTTTGTTTGAAACACATATGAGCTAAAGTATATTTTGTAAGTTGTATTGAGCACCAAAATGGGGATACAAGTTCATATTAACATAAGTCTCCATAAAAACCATGTAGCCATCATGGGTATAATTAATTGGTCATACTTTTTAGATTGTCACATAAGTTAAGCTAGTTGATCCAATAAGTTTCGTAAGGTCCTATACAAATGGCAAGGTATAGGATGGTCCTTGGCAGCATGAGGCAAATTGTTGTACCACCACTAGGCTTATAGTTGTGGTTGTCGGTTAGAACATCTCCCACAAAAGTTATATTATTTTCAAATGAGTAAAGTTAAGTTTCATATTTCTTTATATTAACGAACTAATATTGTTTTCAGTTTATTTATTAGCTTTATATATATATATATATGTGTGTGTGTGTATATATATATATATATATATATATATGCATATTGCATGTCTTTTTACTGCATTATATTGAGTTGAGTATCCATGAATTGAGAAGATCCAAGGTAAGTGTTTCTTTAAGAATATTTTCAAGCCTATGTTGTTTAGCATTCAAACTTACATATTCGTACATTTAATGTACTGATGTCAGTTTGTCTGCATATTATTATGATGCAGGCGCAGGTAATCAGGATCAACTTCTAATGTCTCGTTGATCCAGCTTCAGCATTCAGAGTCTGTTGGTGAGCCTCCTTACTTTCCGGAGAACGCTTTTATTACTTTTTTGTTTAGTTCATTAGGATGTTGTGGGGTCTGTACCAACATCCATCTCAATTTTTTATTGGATTCATAGACTGTTAGTAGTTCATTTGTTTTTACATTCTCATTAATATATTAAAGACTTGAGTTGCCATTTTGGCCAAGTTAAATGTTTAATTCTTTAACATTCTAAGTCATATTATTTCGTTATTTGAGTAAGTTCAGTTGATTATAGTAATCATGCTTAAGGTCTTCCGCTAAGTTAAGTAAGCTAGGACAAGGGTTCGCTTTGGGCCAACAATGGTCTTCAAGTGCTAGCAACACCTGGGGTGTAGGCTCGAGGCGTGAGAAACATGGTATCAGAGCACAAAGCTCAAGAGTCGTATGGAGTCTATGAAGCCGTGATTGAATAGTCCTACTTATCAGTGTGAAGCACGCCACATCTATAACTAGGAGGCTCCAACACATAGGAAATTATCTCCCTCTAGTTCTTGCTTGCGTGTGTTTTTGGATTGTCATGCCTCCACGAAGAGCAGTCACAGGTCGCCAACCTAGGAGGTAATGTTGAGGAGCCAGAGTTACTATTGCACCTGAAGTGCATCCCCAAGTTGAAGTTACCAATGCTGAGTGTAGAGAGGCAATTAAGATACTCAAACAAGCTGGGCAACATAGAGGAGCTCTACAAGAAGAGGCTGACACCTCATGAGTTCTTGAGGATGAACCCTCAAATATTCACCGGTTTGAACACTGCAGAGGACCTAGAAAATTTAATTGATGAACTCAAAAATGTGTTTGAACCATGGAAATGGGGTAGAGATAAGGATGCACCACCTGCTAGTTGGGCATGTTTTGAAGAGGTTTTCTTGTGGCGTTTCTTTCCATGAGAACTGAAAGGAGGCTAAGGTACGTGAGTTCCTCACCCTTAAGTAAGATTCTTTGAGAGTGTATGTGTATGGGTTGAAGTTCACCCAACTTTCCCGCTATGCTCCTGAAATGGTTAAGGACATGAGGGGTAGAATGAGCTTGTTTTTTGTAGGTTTGGGCCATCTAACAAGAAAAGAGGACAGGGCAGCAATGTTGTAATACCCCGTATCCGAAAAAGACCAAATTTCATCTTTTAAGAAATTGTAGACGCAATGTACGATCTCTACCTAAGGACAGTAATCTGACCTACAGCCCGTACTATGCATTTATGGTTCACCACTGTAGTGCCTCCAAAAACCCAACTCAAAAAATTAGCTACGTCTCGACCCATAGACAAACCTACGGTCCGTAAGTCAGACCATGGTCTGTGGTCTGTGTCCGCGGATCAAGACCTCTATTACTCCAGATTCAGACATAAATTACGACCGACCATCACGGACCGTCGTTTGACCTACAGTCCGTAGGTCTGACCATTAGTGGGAGTCAACAGCCAGTTGGAGAAAATTGTTGATTGGGTCTACTTCAAATGGTCATAACTTATAGCACAAAATACATTATGTGTTCCATGACCTATTATATGATAGATAATTTAATCCTCTTTCCAAGGCCGCCGAGTTTTTTTGAAATATGACCACCGAGTAAAAAGTTATGCTCACTTTAGTAAAGGCCTATCTAGCATACCTAATCGACTGACCCGACCTACGGACCATAGATTGAACGAAGGCATATAAGTCCAATCCATTGATCACTCAGACAACAATTAAGTCAGGGGTCTTTTGGCCTTGTGCTATTTTGTTGGACCCCTAAGATACGTCGTTTAGACCCTAAATCATAAGGTTTTACTCAGTTTAAGCCTAGAAATATAACTAAAACTTACCTAAGTAAACTCATTAATCAAAACATAGAAAATTAGAAGCATGAGAGGATAAAAAGGTCAAGAACCCCAGTTTAAGAATGCAACAAGGTTCCATCAATTCGAGCCCTGAATTCAAAAGATTTCTCCGTGGAATTCATCATCAAGAATGTAACACTCCGGAAATTCCATGACTTAGACTAGAGCTTAATCTATTTAATAATGCTTAAAATGATGTTCCCAGAAAATGTACTTGTCTAGTGAAGAGTCTATTAGTTTTTAAGAATATGTATTGAGGTACATAGGATCCCAATGCCCAATATTGAGTAATATTGGGCATGTTAGAGAAATTGGCTTAAGGGTGTTAGCCAAATTTTATGTATTAACAAGTATCTTGACAAAATGCTCCAATCCAAGCTTGTTTTGGAATTGTACCTGCAATGAAGACCCTAAGCTAAATAACTATATTCTGCATATTACACACATTAGGTACGAGGCATCCATGTGTCAAGCCTAGGTACCAGAGCACATGATCATTAAAATGATCATGTAGATTAAGCAGTACCCAAGGACATAGTGAGGATCCTTGGACAAGAAGTGAACTTTCCAGAAGTGCACAGCAACAATGTGCAACCGGCCGAGAGACAAGCCCAACTGATTCGGTTAGGGCAGTTAGGGGACAGACATGTCAGATCAAGCCACATGGGGCCGAGCCTCCTAACTAAACCTAGGTTCTAACTAACCGACCTAAGTAGCTAACTAACCGAGGACTAACTAAAATTAACTAACTACTGTGCTCAAAATCCTAAGGCCTAACCGGGTGACACTAGCCGAGTAACTAACTAAAGAAACATCCTAGTACCTAACCTAAGAGGGTCCAAAGGGGTTGGTTATGGTCCTAACGAATTAGGGGTACTTTAGTAATTATCCTATGTCACTTAATTAATTAAATTTGAAACTTAATTAATTAATTTCAATGCATGGTCAAACCCGAGACCCTTAGTCAAATGCTCTCCTAGTATTAGTCAATTTAGGAGGGGCTGTTTGATAATTTAAGTGGAGGGTCTTTAGGGTAATTCTTGGGACGACTATATATTGATATTAGGTCAGTTTTAGACCAATTTTACACGTCCCAAATCAGATCAAATGAAATTTCTCTCAATCTCTGAAGAACGCTCTCTTTTCCAAACTCCATTGAAGAACTAGAAAAGCTTCAGGAAGAAGACGAAGGTCTCGAAGTTTCAAATCAGATTTCGTGGATTCTTCATCTATATGGTATGGGTTTTTAACTCTTGGGATTTCTTTCTCCAAGAGGTCCTTTCAACATAAGTTTTCAAGAATATCAAATACTAGGGTTTTTACTCTACAAAATGGATTTTCTTTCTAACCCTAGATTTATGATTTTCAATGAAAAGTAAACGTTTTCTATATTTAATTTCACACGAATTGTTGAGTATTTGATTGATAATGTTTGAATGCCGTATGTTACATGATTTTTCTCTAAGTTATGGTTTTGAATGGGTTGTTTGTAGTGTTCGATAATGTATAAACGTTAGGGTTGGATTTTAAGGTTTGAATGAACCCTTTTTGTGACCCTTTTACCTTGTCCTACGCTATGCATTGATCTTGTACATGATTCGATTAGTTGTTCTTGATTATGCCATTGAGTATTTCACTATGTATGATTATTAATATTGCATGATGAATAAGATTCTTGGAACCAAGAGGTAAGTCTACTAAGTGTGATTACTCTAAATGTTTATGTTACCCTATAAACTATGATGCTAGGTTATGAAAAGTATGTATGATGTTGCTATGAGAATATGCTGGGCTATGAACATATTACTTGTGAGATTATGATAAGAATACTAATATGCAAGTTATGATATTCTCTTGTATGCTTTACACAAGATGATTATGCCATGTAAATCTCACAAAAGAAAGGTTACGATGAAAGGACAAATCTCATCTAATCTAAAAGAGGTCATGATCATGTTATACAAGGAGATAATTTCCTATGACCTATGATAAGTTAATGATAAAAGAAAACTTAACGGTTATTTCAAGAAAGGGACTTAAGCCTAGCACCGATGAACTAGATATGGGAAGTGTCCCTTCCCTAGCGGGAAGGTAGGTTCACTATGATTCTCATGAGATTGAGGCTTCCACTTAAGGTGGAACTACGGGTCTCTAATACATCTCCTAGTTCTTAAACTATGTTTCCACCATAGGATACTAGCTATTGGATCCACCTAGAAAGCTACGTCATGTTCGGTTCTACTTTGGCCGGTAGACCACCTCTTTTCGGTGTGGGAAAGACACTGGATTCCATGTTTAGCTCACATGGCCTATGTCGGTTAATGAGTATGTTCCCTCATGTAAAATAAAACACAAGTAAATGAACGTTGACTAGGGTGACATGAGAAGTTTGCTTAGTATAAGTAGTGGTATTGGACGTTACCTAGACATTGCACAAGTTGACTCTAAGGGAAGTCCTAGGAGATTGTTATTATGTAATATGATGATATTAAATATACATGTTGATGATATATAATGTTACTTTTATATGGATGCTGCCTGTTATGATGAATACATTATTTGGTTATATTGTTATATGAGGTGATGACTACTTATGTTACAAGTATATGAAGCAAGACTTTACTTATGGTCTTTTATCTTATCTACTTGGTTGTGTGGGGTTATGGGGCTTCACATGACCATTGCACTTATAGGTTTGGGATGAGGTCATTGGTAATTGTTTTATATGTTATGTTTATATGAACTATTGAATATGAAATGTTAACATGACTCTATGAGAAGATTTGTTGATTATGATCATGCTTTGACTTGTATATGTTGGATGGTATGTGCATTGATAGTTTTCATATGACTTGGCATGTTTTTCTAAAGAGATTAAAAATGATCCTTTTTTTCATGCATGTCCCTATGTGTTATGTGCATGTACCTATACTTAGTAAATGTGGCGTACTAACCCCAGTACGTTATATACTAAAACTGTAGGTTCCAGCCATTGAAGTTAAGCAGGTCTAGTTGAAGAAGCTTGGAACTCTTTCTCCAACTCTTGGTAGGTCCTCATGTTCGGGTCGCTATCACTTATATTCAAGCCTATTATGACTTAGTAGTTTTAAGAATATGTTATTTCCATTATGTTTCTTTGGATTGTTTTGTATTAAGGCCTATATGGTATATTGACTATTATCGGCTAAGTCCAGATTTGCATTCTTTGATGGTTTCTATATATGTGAGACAGTTTCAGAATATCGTATGTTTTTATAAATCTTAAGTATGAAGTCTAAGTATATTTCATTAAAATGTTAAAAGTTTTTCATTTTCCGCAAAATTTAACTGTATGATTGTGATGAAAGCTAAAAAGAGGCTTGTCTGCGACCTCTGAGAGGTTAACGATGTCGGTCTCATTTGGGGTTTAGGATCCGGGTATGACAAACTTGGTATCAGAGCATGAGGTTAAATGGAATCTTAAACATGGTATCAGAGCATGAGGTTAAATATCCTTAGGATTAATGTCTCACTAAACCACGTTACCTCGTGTCTTGTATGGTTGTGAAGCACGCCACAATTGTTGACGATGGTCTTTGTGATGATTAGGAAACATCACTTTTCTTTATACTCCTATGTCGTGCTACTAGAGCTTTGATACGATGTGTCTTTTAGCATCTAATTCCATTCTTGATCGGTTCTTCCCAAGATAGCCAAGAGAAGCTAAGGTAGACGAGTTTATTAACCTTCGTCAAGGAGGTATGAGTGTTAAGGAATACTCCTTGAAGTTCATTAAGCTGTCCAAATATGCTTCTTCCTTGGTTTCTAATGCTAGGGATGAAATGAGCCGTTATGTAACGGGTGTGTCCGAAGAGCTTGAAGAAGAATATCGTGCAGACATGCTTCCTGAAAATATGAATATTTCTAGGTTGATGGTTCATGATCTACAGGTTGAGAAAAGTCGCCTAAGGAAGAGAAATGGGGAAGTTAAGAAGGCAAAGTCTTTTGAGAGTGGTTCTCCTAAAAGTAGGCTTGATGGTCAAGACAAGCCTAAGATTAAGAAGAGGTTTTCAAACCAAGTTCCTTCAGATTTCTCCAAGAATCACAATGATAGAGGTTCTAATCCTAAACCTCAAGAGGGGAGAAATGTTGATCCACAAAGAGAAAGACCAACTTGTGGTAATTTTGGTAAGAAGCATGGGGGCGAATGTCTTGTTGGAACTAATAGTTGCTATGGTTGTGGCAAAGGTGGCCATATGGTAAAAGATTGTCCTAATGTAACAAGTCAAGGTAAGGGTAATAGTCAAGCTCAACCAAAAGTCCTAATTCTGAAGCTCCAAAAAGGAACCATTTCTCTGCACTCAGGGCTAGAGGTGAACAAGAAAGCTCTACCAACGTTGTGACGGGTATGTTACAAGTTATCTCTGTTAATTCTTATGCTTTGCTTGACCAAGGGTTGTTTATACCATTTGGTGGGGATAACGGAGGCTTTTCAAACGTATTGAATTCTAAAACCGAAACTAGGGTTGTTCCCAATGGAATTGTCGAATGTTAATCTCACTAGTTCTCGCTATTTCCGATTCTAGTAGTATGTATAATGCTCAAGATTTCAGTAAGAAAGTAAGTAAGAAAGAAAAAGAGAAGTAGGAAGATGAGGGGTGTTCGGATAGGATGACCAAAGGGTGAGGTTAGACTAAGTAATGATGTAAGTCATTCTTAGTCATTGCACAGAAAGATCCCAATCGAATTCTTAAAAGAATATCCTAAGTCAACCTAGCATGTTCAAAGTGAACGTGCGATCAAAGAGGAAGAAATGTAATTTCAAAGTGAACTAAGTAAGCACAACATGAGAATGTCAAATCATCGGTGTTTGATAAGAATGAAGTTTTAACAGTTATTGGTTTATACCAATATTGGAGTATGAATATATGGCCCAAAGAACTATATATTATGCAAATAATCAAAGAATGGGCATAGTCAATAAAGATTGGCTTATAAAGACTTCATGCCCAATTTAACAAGAATGAAAAAAATTAACTTGTTTACTAAATAGGTGCATGTTTTGGTAAAAGATAGTACCAACTATAGTTTTAAAAATATGTTTTCATACTCTATTCTCGCACTAATGTGAAACTATATGCATATGTGTTTTTGAGATTTTGTTGTTTTGATGTTATCTTGAGAAGATTGATAGCATGGTAACTCTTTGATGCATTTTGAGCTTATGATAAGGTTTAGAAGGAAATTCCTCACTATGTCTTATGAATATGTAGCTCTTATAGGTTTGTGCATCATAAATTGAGTGCTAAGTGTAATGATATGTTATGTGCTGGTTGTGCTGCTAGTATTGAGTCTTTTCCTACCATCCAAAATATTTTAGTGTCACTCGGGGACGAATGTTCTTAAGGGGGTATAATGTAACACTTCAGAAATTCCATGACTTAGAGTAGAGTTTAATCTATTTAATAATGCTTAAAATGATGTTCCTAGAAAATGTACTTGTCTAGTGAAGAGTCTATTAGGTTTTAAGAATATGTATTGAGGTACATAGGCATCCCAATGCCCAATATTGAGTAATATTGGGCCTGTTAGAGAATATTGTCTTAAGGGTGTTAGCCAAATTTTATGTATTAACAAGTATCTTGACAAATGCTCCAATCCAAGCTTGTTTTGGAATTGTACCTGCAATGAAGACCCTAAGCTAAAGTAACTATATTCTTCACATTACACACATTAGGTACGAGGCATCCAAGTGTCAAGCCTATGTACCATAGAACATGATCATTAAAATGATCATGCAGATTAAGCAGTGCCCAAGGACATAGTGAGGATCCTTGGACAAGAAGTGAACTTTACAGAAGTGCACGGTTAGGAAAGTGCACATCAACACATGTGCAAGCACATGTGCAACCGGCCGAGAGAGAAGCCCAAATGATACGATTAGGGCGGTTAGGGGACAGCCATGTCGGATCAAGCCACGTGGGTCCATGCCACCTAACCAAACCTAGTTTCTAACTAACCGACCTAAATAGCTAACTAACCTAGGACTAACTCTAATTAACTAAGTAGTGTGCCCAAAATCCTAAGACCTAACCGGGTGACACTAGCCGAGTAACTAACTAAAGAAACATCGTAGTACCTAACCTAGGATGGTCCAAATGGTTTGGTTATGGTCCTAACGACTTACGGGTACTTTATTAATTACCCTAGGTAACTTAATTAATTATATTAGCAACTTAATTAATTAATTTAAATGCATGGTCAAACCCGAGACCCTTAGTCAAATGTTCTCCTAGTTTTAGTCAATTTAGGAGGGGTGGTTTGGTAATTTAAGTTGAGGGTCTTTAGGGTAATTCTTGGGACGACTATATCATGATATTAGGTCAGTTTTAGACCCCTTTTACACGTACCAAATCAGATCAAACAAAATTTCTCTCAATCTCTCAAGAACGCTCTCTTTTCCAAACTCCATTGAAGAACAAGAAAAGCTTAAGGAAGAAGACGAAGGTTTCGAAGTTTCAAATCAGATTTCATGGATTCTTCATCTATAAGGTATGGGTTTTTAACTCTTGGGATTCCTTTCTCCAAGAGGTCCTTTCAACATAAGTTTTCAAGAACTTCAAATACTAGGGTTTTTACTCTACAAAATGGATTTTCTTCCTAACCCTAGATTTATGATTTTCAATGAAAAGTAAACATTTTCTATATTTAATTTCACACGAATTGTTGAGTATTTTGATTGGTAATGTTTTAATGCCATGTGTTACATGATTTTTCTCTAAGTGATGGTTTCAAATGGGTTGTTTCTAGTGTTCGATAATGTATATACGTTAGGGTTGGATTTTAAGGTTTGAATGAACCCTTTTTGTGACCCGTTTACCTTGTCCTACGCTTTGCATTGATCTTGTACATGATTTGATGAGTTGTTCTTGATTATGCCATTGAGTATTTCACTATGTATGACTATGAATATTGCATGATGAATAAGATTCTTGGAACCAAGAGGTATGTCTTCTAAGTGTGATTACTCTTAATGTTTATGTTAGCCTATAAACAATGATGCTATGTTGTGAAAAGTATGTATGATGTTTCTATGAGAATATGCTGGTATATGAACATATTACTATTGAGATTATGATAAGAAAACAAATATGGAAGTTATGATACTCTATTGTATGCTTTACACAAGATGATTATGCCATGTAAATCTCACGAAAGAAAGGTAACGATGAAAGGACAATTCTTATCTAATCTAAAAGAGCTCATGATCATGTTATACAAGGACATAATCTACTATGACCTATGATATTTTTATGATAAAAGAAAACTTAAAGGTTAGTTCAAGAAAGGGACTTAAGCTAAGCACTGATGAACTAGATATGGGAAGTATCCCTTCTTTAGCTGGAATGTAGGTTCACAATGATTCTCATGATATTAAGGCTGCCATGTAATGTGGAACTATAGGTCTCTAATACATCTCCTAGTTCTTGAACTATGTTGCCACCATAGGATACTAGCTAGTGGATCCACCTAGAAAGCTATGTCATGTTTGGTTCTACTTTGGTCGGTAGAACACCTCTTTTCGGTGTGCGGAACACACTGTATTCCATGTTTATCTAACACGGTCTATGTCGGTTAATGCGTATGTTCCCTCATGTTAAATAAAAGACAAGTAAATGAACATTGACTAGGTTGACTTGAGGAGTTTGCTTAGTATAGGTAGTGGTATGGGACGCTACATAGACATTGCACAAGTTGACTCTAATGGAAGTCCTAGGAGATTGTTCTTATGTAATATGATGATATTAAAGATATATGTTCATGATATATGATGTTACTTTTATATGGATGTTGGCTATTATGATGAATACGTTATTTGATTATATTGTTATATGAGATGATGACTACTTATGTTACAAGTATATGAAGCAAGGCTTTACTTATGGTCTTCTATCTTATCTACTTAGTTGTGTGGGGTTATGGGGCTTCACATGACCATTGCACTTGTAGGTTGGGGATGAGGTCATTGGTAATTGTTTTGTATGTTATGTTTATATGATCTATTGAATATGAAATGTTAACATGACTCTATGAGAAGATTTGTTGATTATGATCATGCTTTAACTTGTATATGTTATATGGTATGTGCATTGATGATTTTCATATGACTTGGCATATTTTTCTAAAGAGATGATAAATGATCCAATTTTTCTTGCATGTCCGTATGTGTTATGTTCATATACCCATACTTAGTACATGTGGCGTATTAACCCCATTACTTTATATTACTACAAGTGTAGGTTCCAGCCATTGAAGTTAAGCAGGTCGAGTTGAAGAAGCTTGGAACTCTTTCTCCAAGTCTTGGTAGGTCCTCATGTTCGGTACGCTATCACTAATATTCTAGCCTAAGAAGACTTAGTAGTTTTTAGAATACGTTATTTCCATTATGTTTCTTTGGATTCTTTTGTATTAAGGCCTATATGGCATATTTACTATTATTGGCTAAGTCCAGATTTGCATTCTTAGATGGTTTCAGTATATGTGAGACAGTTTTAGAATATCGTATGTTTTTATAAATCTTAAGTATGAAGTCTATGCATACTTCATTAGTATCTTAAAAGTTTTTCATTTTCCGTAAAATTTGACTATATGATTGTGATGGAAGCTAAGAAGAGGCTTGTCTGCGACATCTGAGAGGTTAACGACGCCGGTCTCATCCGGGGTCTAGGATCCGGGTGTGACAAAGTATGTGGGATTTCACTATTGGTTTCCTTTCACCCATAAGATCCCTAGTTTTTAGTCAGTTTCTTGATTCCAATATAATGACTAGACTTAGGGTTACTTGAATGTTTGAACTATTGGGTTTTTAGCTATTAGAATGATCCAAATCAGATTAGTCTATTAATAATCATTATATTTCATTAATTTCAGAACCCTAGCTATGTATTTCTTTAGTTCTTGAATTACACATGCTAGGTCAGATATATCACTCATTCAGATATACATGCCTTAGTTATTAATGCATCATTATCAAATTAATTTTTCGATTCTCAGTTTGCATGTTCAGTTTGAAGTATCCAGTATTTATAGAAAATTAATTATAATCAGTTAACCACTAAATTCACTGGGAGTAGCATAATACTGAGTTGGACTAAGGTTCAACATACCCAAATAATTCAAGAACTACTAGCCAAGTAGGTTGTGAGCCCCTTCTGTGATCCTCAGTTTAGTTATCACCAAAACATGCCTTTATATCTCTGGCAAGGTATATTGGGTCCTCTTGATGGGGCGTATACATCGAAATCCATATTTAACTCATGTTGTTTTATTATCAGTTATTAGTAGCTCCTTTAGTTCAGTCATACTCTATTGCATTGACCAGATTTATAGTTCAGTTAGTATTAAGTCTCAGTATGTTATAAATTTAGTCATTGCATCCAATTAACTCAGCATTAAATATATCATGTTCAGAATATTATACTTTCTTTTGTGCTTGTTCAGTTATGTATTATTTCAGCTTTACTCTATCCTACATGCTCGAAACCTTTCAAGTACTGACGCACACGTGCGCTACATGTTCTCATGATGTAGGTTCAGGTTCTTAGTATCCAGATTACGCTTAGATCGATTCCTGATCTCCAGTTCAGTAGAATCAGTGGTGAGTTGTTATTCTCTAAGGACAATACTCATAAGTTTATTTCAGTATTTTTAGTCCTTTAGTTTCTGTTTTTGCTAGATTTAGCTAGGGTCTGTCCCAATATTTCTAGTTAGTTAGAGGCTATTTTCAGACATAGTTAGTTTCAACTTAGTATTGAGTTAGTATCCTCTTTGTATTAAATTCATCAGTATTTCATTTATCTCAGTTATAGTATTTGGGTATTCCTAATCTTTTCATTTTATTTGTCATTTAGCTTCTGCACCAGTTTATTATCTTTAGAATGCTCATGATCATGCAAACAGGGTTAGCTTGGGATCACTTGTGGTCCTAGGTCATATGTCTGCATATCGGGGGTAGCTCAGGGCGTGATGATACGCTTAAATTACACCTTCTTAAAGAAGTATAAGTGGCCGTATCAAGTAAAGAACCCAACTAATAGGTTGGGGTCGATCCCACGAGGAAAATGATTTCGACATAATTTCAATGTATGATTATATCTATTCAGTCACGCTTTTTCCGAAAACAACTAATAAGAGGGGGGAGGGGGGTTTTGTGAAACAAGTTTCTTTAGTACTTCTAGGTAAGTAAGTAGCAAAAGTAAAGGTTGAATTTTTATCAAGTTGTGAGATAAACTATGGTGTATGTGTTCCCCATAGGTTCATAACTTCGTATTCTTAGCAACAAAAATTTTCCCTAGTGTTTTGCATGCAAAGTGATAAGTTAGTATATCTAAATCCTTGGTCCGGCATTTAGAGAATTTCACTCTGTAACTTGGTCCGGCTACGTGTGTATAAGCTACTAACCCTTACCTTTACTTTATATTAAGCATTATAATCGATGTATGATTTAGTTTTTACTTCACACCAATCGACACTAGCATATTATATAGTATCCCATTAAATCAATGTTGATAATTATTTTCTTATTAAATTCCTCCTTGGTCCGAAAATTATTAACAATGCAAGTTCTAACGTTGGAAACAGTTAAAAGGACTTCTAAACGAAAGAATTATCAATACATGCAAGAACCTAATTGAGAATTGCTATTTATCTAGGTCTACTTTGTTAATCACCTCGGTTCCCACAACCCTAGTTGTGGATTTAGTTATCCATGCTAGCAAGAAAAAAATTCATAGTTGTTAAGAAATAAATCATGAACTTACTTTAACAATCAAAATAAACCAAGAAAATCAACTTCAATTTGCAAGATAAAACTTCAAACAAAATCCAAAAATTGAATTATTTCCCCAGTTTGAAAAAACCAATCTCCAAACAAAACTAGAATAATACTAACAATGTCTAACCCCAAAAACGAGGATTTAATACCTATTTATAGAAGACATTTTCAAAAAAGCGACATTGATCGACGACCCCTACTGACGGACTTACAATATTTTCCTCTCTTTCAGATGGCACCTTCTCTAAATCAATAGACGGAAAAACAACACGGTCCATCGATGCCCTCCGTCGCTTCATCCTTAGAATTTCTCCAACATCAGGTACGGAACTATCTGTGTTTGAATCAACAGTCTAGCAGTACGGTTCGTCTATCAATCGATGGACCGTAGATCCTTTCCGTAGTTCCACAGTTGGTCAGATGTCCCCGAGTTTCTCCATCAGTCATAACTACAATCGACTGTCGCCACCTATGCAACGTCCATTGAACAACGGGCCATCGATGGCCTTCGTAGGTTGTCTTTCTGCACTATTTTCCAGCTGCCTTTTGCGTTTTTATTCTAGACATCTTTCCTGCAAAACAAACATAAAACATGTTAAAATTACTACAAAATGGTTCTAGACACACACAACTCTTAAGAAAAATGCATTGAAAGCACCGAAAACCACGGTACATCAACACCCTCAACTTAAATTCATTGTTTGTCCTCAAGCGACGCACTATGACTCAAAACAACACTTTGTACAAAAGTATACTCTTTTAATCTTTTGCAATCACATGGCTATCAATCCCGACTGTTTCTTTGATTTAGTGCATACTTACGCTCTCAGGTTCGACAAGCTAACTCATGTGGATCAAACCATGACACAAACTCACCATGCACAAACACTTCTACTGTTTGGCCTCTCACCAAGGTACCAACTTTCCGACATTGAAACTAGTGTACTCACATCAAAAGAAATCCTCATTTTTTGCCTAGTGATTTTAAATTTGAGTACAAGGATCTTTATTCAACACTCACGCTAAAAAACAAGTTCATACATAGCTAGTTCTCGTCGCCATAGGCTTGCCTTTATTTTCACTTCTTAAGTTCACCAATTAGGCTCTAGGATCATGGTAGGACTTTCTTGGCTTGTAACATAAACTCTAGGTCAGGTATGGTACATATGGGTACATTTAAGTGACTTTTTGCCCTCCTTCTCATTACGACTAAGCTTCTTACCTCTTTTCATGGTCTTATACGCCCTACTTTTCTTCTCTTTTCATCTTTGCCTTGCTCCTTTTTTTTTTTTTTAATATGGCTCTTACTTCTTTTTGTTCAACTTTTTCTTTTCACACTCTTTTCTTTCTTTTTCTGTTAATTTTCTTTTTTTCTTCATTCAATTGATAATTTTACCGAGTCACATCTTTTGCTTACTTTCTCTTTTCTTTTTAACATTAAACTCTTTTCATACCTATTTTTGTGTCCTTACTCATAATATCCACCCTCAACTCATGGTTGTTCCAGGAGTTGAGGTACACATTACCCGAGGTCGGGTCAGAGCCAAGGCGATGTTAGTTTCTGTATTATCCAACCTTAACTTAGGCTTTTGGCCTAAGTCGAGGTGAACATGTCCAAGGAGGGACTAGGGACAACACATTAAACCCAGGGAAGGTGAGTTGGTGATAATAAAAAAATAGGTCTATTATAGGCTCAATAGATTTGGATCAAAAGAGATAAAAAATTTATTTGGTGAACATCTTTTTAGGCTAGATGTTTGCTGATTCGAACAAGGGCTTGTGATCCTTTCCTTGTCTTCTAACGCAGATTCCTTTTGCAGGACTAACTGGGCAAGTTCTGGCTAGGTACTAACTGTTGAACACTCAAAACTCCTCACACTCTCTTGACATCTCATTACACTATCAGATTGTCACATTTCCCAGTTTAGGTGATAGTTGAGGGTCATGCAGTGGGTGCCTATCTATGTCATAATTAGAGCCAACACATTCAATTCATTTTCACCTATTCATGCAAGCATTTTCCAAGATGGGATATCATTTATTTTCAGCCATCATGCTTCATATATCATATTTTTATACATTGTAAAAATAATGACATGTCGGTTCAACAAAAAATTAACCAGCCTCTTAGGGCAAAAGAACACAGGCTAGAAAACCACGAAGAGAGGACTGTGAGTTGGGCTACTCAAACTTCACCCTACCACTCACTTTCCGTTTACCCCACCCCAAACTAATAGATCATGCAATTGTCCCCAATGCATAAAAATAATAAGTACAGGGTGGTAGGTGAAGCAAACCTGAGGCGCATAGCATCGACAATCTCTCAACAAGTAGCCGGGTCCGATTTTGCGGAACCCGCAACATCAGTACTTGGGTCAGCCTCAGTGGTGCCCACATAAATCTCCGCACCATCAGTGGGTCTCCTCTAACCCATCATCGGTATGTAACTAGATGACCCAACAACCCTTTCTCGTGCCTTATCTGACGAGCCTCCTCATCTATCAACGAAGCCCTCCTAGCAGCCTTGAGGTTCGTCCTCTCTTTCTTCCTCGCACATGCATCATCTCTTGCCTCAGTAGTACGGCTAAAATTGTACCTCTTGGCACCAACACGTGGCTCAGGCTGCGGCTCAGCAGGGACTTTGAACAAGGCGTCAAACACCGTGTTCTCTACTAACTCGAAGGGTACTATCTCGAGCTCAGTCCCCCACATCTCCAGGATAGCATCTACATCCGCCCACAAAATAGACACTATCGCTTGAAGAGTAGCCAGGTCAATGGTGGGGGCTGGGCATGCAAGTATCCACACCTCTAAGGCGTCATGGCACTGGTGAACCGCCTGAATCTTCTACTCAGCCTCGGCGATGGACTTTTGCATCCAAGGTTGTATATGGTGTAGCGAGGTGGCCATTTGGGACTTTAAATTCTGGACCCGCGTCAAAGGGACCAGTGATGTAGACGGGGAAGTGGACCGGGAGTAAGTAGGGGATCGACTAGTGGTGTGGGAAGAATCAGGCAGGGTTGGTGTCAACAGGCTATGAAGTGGCAGGGTCAGCCCATTGGGCGAACTCCACAGTGTCCGCCAAGTTCTCAATCAACGGATGCAACTCACTTCTGGGCCTTCTCCGCGGTACCGCTATATTGGCCTCATCCTTGATGAGACCGATATCAACTATCCCTACCGGACCACAGAGTGTATCACAGTGCCAAATTAGCACTCTGGCATCCGTGCACAAATGGAAGATAAGAGAAGCGATGCGCTAAGTAGTATTGGTCTTGAAATCCTCTCATGGAGCACATTGATTAGCAGCTTTGCGAAGTCAATCTCCAATCCCCCCACAATGGCTGCTATAAGCATCACCCTATCCCAAATAAGAATATTATCAGCATTTGTCAGCGATAGGCGGTGTAGGAGTAAAACCCAGAAGAACTTCATTGTGAAAGTGAGGTTGACCTTATTAATAAGCCCTTTGGGGTCTAACACCAAGTCTGCCTCCACACCATCGATCGACAAATGTTGGGCGATCTACCTTTTACCAGACTTTTTCTGCTTTATGGTCTTCTGAAATGTTCCACTTTTGACCATCTCCAACCTATAGTCAAATTCTGGAGTAGTGGGGGGCCATTGTGTGTCAATGGTGTGGCCGTACACGAATCGGCGGAGAGTGGCCTCGGATATATCCACTTGGAAGCTTTGGACTAGCACAAACGTGTGCAGGTCCTGCTTGGAAGGTCTCGCCCTCCTATCGATAAAACCTTGTACAGTAGACACATAGGAAGAGTAGAACTCCCTGACTATCTCCTCACTGTAGGTACCCAGACTCTGAGCCATCTACTCTAACTTTATCCGGGTAAATAATCTTTGCACCTCGGGGGAAGTGTGAAAACTCCCGGTAAGAACCCGACGCTCTACTGTCACCAACCGGGTCATCACCCCCCTCTCATTCAAAATCTTGGCATCTCTGTATACTTGGTGGTGCCCATTGATGCACCACCAGTTGGGTTCCCTAGCAACGGGTGCATGTTCATCTACTCGGGGTATGGGTGCAGTCTCCGAGCTATTAGCCTCATAAGACGAGGCTTGGTGGTCGTGGTCCTCTGACCTCGTGGATCCTTGAGAGGCAGAACCTAAGGCAGAGTCTGCATTCGACTCAGAAGAATGGGCCGACCCAGATGCAGAAGCAGATTCGGAGCCTGATGCTCCTTAAGAGCTAAAGGCAACCCCGGAAGGTGAGTCGGTCAGTGTGCACTCCTCATATGACTGGGAGGCAGTGACTTTGCCGGGAACTACCTTCTAAGGGGTATCCCTAGTGACTCGTGCAGCTGGTGTTGGGGTGGTGGTACCCAGGGGAACGTATTGTGGATCTTGCTTATTTCGGAGTTAGCAACCATCCGACGTGACAGAGCCACATACATAGAATTTTCCCTTGAGTAGATAATATCCTGCTTAGGAGCCATTTGTACCTGTAGAGTAGTTGTTAGTCGCACTTTAACAAACTACACACTCGAAAAATCAGAGCGAAGAAAGAAAAAAATTTCACAATACAGTTCAGTTCTGCAATTTCAGGTCAACGGGCACTATAGACGGTCCATCGATTAATTGACGGTCTGACGTCTGACACTGAGGATTATTTAAATTAGTCAAAAATTTCAGACCTCTCATATGAAAATGACGGACGTCCACAATGTCCCGTCGATCAATCGATGGACCGTAGTCCACTTCTGTCGTCCAACACTTGGAATAATTTTTAAAATAGGTGAAAACCCGTTCTCTGAATGAAACGACGGACGTGCACAATGTTTTATCAGTCAATCGATGGACCATAATCCAATTCCATCATTTTCAGACTTCAACAATTTAAGGGTGGTCCAATTGACGGATCCCATCGACGGCCCATCGATCTGTCGACGGGGTCTTGTACTGTTGGCCTGAGACAGACTTCATGCCATTTTGCAAGATCAACTTTTTGGACCGACTAAAGTGTAGACAAGCATTATAACACCCACAAAAATGGTTATGGAAGGGAATTTTAAAAGAATATTTAAGGTGGAAATGAATATAAATCGTTATGTCCCTTAATATGACCGGCCGGGTCGGGTCGAGTTGGGTCACTGGCATTGCGCACTTAGGAAACCCTGTCGACGGACCGTAGGTCAATCACCATCGGTTGCTGGGACCGTCGATTGCATATACACTTAGAAAATTTAAAATACATACCTGGGATCTACGGAGACCATCGATGGTCCGTCGATTGAACGACGGTCCGTCGATAGGGTCCGTAGACCTTTAAACCAGACAATTTTTTTTTGCAGATTTTTAGTTTTGGTCCCTACACATGTAACACCCATTAGTACATTCATTTTGTATTTTTCTAGACAATTTTGAGAGACGGACCCTAAACTAATATCTATCCAACACTAGTACATAAGCAAGAATGAAGTAAGATTAAAAACAAAACAAAAAAAGCAACTACAACTATTTCTACAAAGACAAGAAAACCTATCGTTGGCTAGAGGACAGAACTTAGATTGCCTCCCAAAAATCGCTTGATTTAACTTTGTGGCACGACACAGGCTCCTTGATTACTCATACTTCGTCAAGGTGATAGGCTTCAACCACTTCATGTACACTCTCCGCATGCCCCAGGTAGATCTTAATCCTTTGCCCGTTTACTGTGAACTTTGCGCCCTCCTTATTCTCCAATTCAACCGCTCCCAGTGAGAACACTTTAGTGATGAGGAATGGCCCTTTCCAATTGGACTTGAGTTTGCCCAGAAACAAGTGTAGCCTAGAGTTGAACAGAAGCACCAAATCACAAACCACAATTCTCGCTTTTTGATCCTTTAGTCGTGATACTTCTTCATGTTCTCTTTGTATATGGCTGAAATTTCATAGGCTTTGAGGAGAAACACATCAAGATCATTTGACCCATTTAGTCTTTGTTCCATCGCTTCATTCCAATCCATCTATGGTTTCTTCATTGCCCACATCTCTTTGTGCTTTAATTCAACCGGCAAGTGACAATCCTATATAAAGGTTGGTATGGAGACATACAAATGGGAGTCTTGTATGAAGTCTGGTAGGCCCAAATAGCATCATCAAGCCTGTGTGTCCATTCTGTTTTATTAGCATTCACCATTTTTGACATAATTTGCTTGATCTCTCGATTGGACACCTCAACTTGCCCGCTAGTATGTGGATGATAAGGGGTGGCCATATTTTGGCGAACCCTATAGTTCTCCAATATCCCTTTGAATAACTTATTACAAAAGTGAGAGCCACAATCACTAATAATGACCCTAGGTGTGCAAAAACTAGAGAAGATGTTCTTTTTCAAGAACGCAGTGACACTCTTTCCTTCATTGTTAGGAAACGCTATAGCTTCCACCCATTTTGACAGGTAGTCAACTGCCACAAGTATATACTTCATCCCATGAGAACTCACAAACGAACATATTAAATAAATGCCCCATACATCAAATGACTCAATCACCATAATAGGATTTAAAGGGGGCTCTTGCCTCTTCCAAATACCTCCATCTCATTGGCACCGATCACATGATTTTGCGAACTCGTCAGCATCTTGGTGAATGGTTGTCCAATAGTACCCACACTGCAAAATCATATGCGCAGTATGGATACCACTATCGTGCCCACCCACAGGTGAGGAGTGACATGCCTCCAAAACAGTCAACATCTAAACTTTCGGTTCACAACGGCGAATAATCCCATCGCCACAACTCCGGTATGAGTAAGGCTCATCCCAAAAGAAAATTTTCACATTTTACATGAAATTTTTCCTCTAATGAAAAGACAAGTCTAAAGGAACTATATCACTAGCCAGATAATTCGCAAAGTCAGCGAACCATGGGATCAAATCTTGAGAAACGACCAATACATATTCATCAAGCAATGCATCATCAATTTGAGCCTTTTCACCCAATTCACGCATAACTTCATCCTCTAACCTATAAATGTGATCGGCAACTTGATTCACAGTCTTCTTTAGGTCTTTTACCTCAAAATCAAACTCTTGTAGTACTAGCACCCATCTAATCAACCTTTGTTTCACATCATTCTTCGCCAACAAATACCTCAATGCGAAATGGTATGTATGCCCTATCACTCTCGTGCCAAGCAAATAGAAGCAAAATTTTTCAAAAGAAAACACCACCACAAGAAGCTCTTGTTCGATTAACGTGTAGTTCTTTTAAGCTTCATTCAGGGACTTACTTGCATAGTAAATGGGGTGAATGATTTTGTCCATTCTCTGTCCCAATACCACACCAAGGGCAACCCCACTACTATCACACATCACCTCAGATGGTTCAACCCAATCTGGGGAAATAACAATGGGCTCGGACACCAACTTCTCCTTCAATTATCCAAACGATTTTAGAGTAGATTCATCGAAATAGAACTTACAATCCTTTTCGAGTAGTTTACGCAAAGGATATGCAATTTTTGAAAAATCCTTAATAAACCTCTAGTAAAAGCACGCGTGTCCAAGAAAACATCTCACACCATTTATAGATATTGGTGGAGGGATCCCCTCTATACCTTTGAATTAAGCTCGATCAACCTCTTTTCCGTTCTACGAGATGCGATGGACCAACACAATACCTTCTTTCACCATAAAGTGACATTTTTCTTAATCAAGCACAAGATTGCAATCTTCAACTCTTTTGAGTACCTCAGCTAAATGAGAAAAACACCGATTAAAGGAGTCGCCATCAACCAAAAAGTCCTCTCTGAATATCTCAATAGTGTCCTACACCATATCAGAGAATATCGATATCATACATCACTGGAAGGTGGCCAGTGCATTACACAAGCTAAACTGCATCCTTTTGCATGCGAATGTACCATAAGGGCATGTAAAAATGGTCTTTTCTTGATCCTCAGGGGCAATAGAGATTAGATTGTAACCCGAATAGCCATCAAGAAAACAATACCGCCCTTTAATTGTAAGTCTTTCTAACATCTGATCCATAAAGGGCATAAGGAAATGGTCCTTCTCAGTCCATGCATTCAACTTCCGGTAATCCATACAAACTCTCTATCTGGTCACTGGCCGCATTGGAACAAGCTCGTTCCTCTCATTAGGCACCACTGTCATCCCACCCTTTTTAGGCATGAAGTGAACATGGCACATCCAATTAATGTCTACCATAGGATAAATGACTCCGGCATCCAACCACTTAATGATACATTGCAATCTTCATATCTTTTGAGTACCTCAGCCAATTGACTCAAAAACCGATCAAAGGACTTGTCGACCATTGAAAAGTCATCCATGAACACCTCAATAGTGTCCTCCACCATATCAGAGAATATCGATATACATCGCTGGAATGTGGCCGGTGCATTACATAACCTAAACAGCATACTTTTGAATGTGAATGTCACATACGAGAACGTAAAAGCTGTCTTTTCCTAATCCTCTAGGGAAATAAAGATTTGATTGTAACCCGAATAGCCATCAACAAAAAAATACCACCCTTTACCTGCATCTCTACTAACATCTAATCCATAAAGCGCATAGGGAAATAGTCCTTCTCAGTCCATGCATTCAACTTCCGGTAATCCATACAAACTCTCCATCAGGTCACTGGCCGCATTGGAACAAGCTCGTTCCTCTCATTAGGCACCACTGACATCCCACACTTTTTAGGCACACTCTAAACATGGCAGATCGAACTACTCTATACAATAGGATAAATGACTTTGGCATCCAACCACTTAATGATCTCTTTTTTCACTACCTCTTGCATAGGTGGATTCAACCTTCTTTGGTGCTCAATACTTGGTCTGTTATCAGGCATGGGTTGGATTTTGTGTGAACAAATACCGAGAGGAAAACCAATAATATATGCAATAGTCCAACCAATGGAATGCTTGAACCTCTTCAAATCTTCCACTAAACACTCAACTTTTTACCCATTAAAATCCGCCATATTTATTAGCGGCAAAGTGTAATCTCTACCCAAGAACACATACCTTAGATGAGGTGGTAGAGCCCTAAGCTCCAGTTTTGGAGCCTCCGCAATAGATGGTCTCAGTGGTGGAGACTTGCAATGCTTCATATCTAACTCCAATTTCTTTGGTTTTGACCGATATTCATATCGTTCAAATGTAGCCACAAAAGACCCATAATCTTTAATACCATCACTCTCGAAATTCATGATAAGTGCCGCTAGTGCTCTGAACCTAGTCGTTCTTCAATTTGTACCTCAGATGTACTCTCAACCCTGTAGGATATAGAAGATACCGTTTGGAGCTATCCACTCTGCTTAATGGACCTACATATGTTGAAAGTTGCTTCTTCATTGTTTAACATAAACTTCATCTGCCCCTTTTTCCAGATCGACCAACGCACGACCGACGGCAAGGAATGGTCTCCCTGGAATAATGGAAACCTCAAAAACAACCTCATAGTCAAGAATCACAAACTCAGCCAGAAATATAAATGACTTCACTTTCACGAGCTCATCATGGAGTATACAAATTGGCTTCTTCACTATTTGATCGACCATCAATAACCGCATCTTCGTAGGCTTTGCGTCGCCCAAACCTAACTTCTTGTAAATGGAAAGAGGCATGAGGTTTATTCTTGCACCAAGATAACATAGTCCTTTAGACATGGAATGGTGAAAGCACCATGATCTTCCTTTTTCTGCACAAGAGACTTTGTAGTAATAACACTACAATTATGCATTCTGTCATCATCCTCAAAACTCACCGATCTCTTCTTTGTCACCATATCCTTCATAAATTCAGCATAACCGGGCATTTGTTCCAAAGCTTCTTTCAAAGGGACATTGATGGAAAGCTGTTTCAACATAGTGATAAATCGTCGGTATTTACCATCCTTAGTTTTCTTCACTAATCTCTGAGGGAATGGTGGTGGAGGTCTAGGAATGGGGACCACTTTCTGAGACACTTCTGCTTCTTTCACTGTGTCATCCACCACTTCTCTACTAGTTTCTACTACCTCTTTGTCTTTCCTCATGTCATCTTCTACCATAAACAACATAGGTGGATCAATGGTTTGCTTACCCCCTCGAGTAGTGACTACCACGCTGTCACGACCCGAGAGTACCCCCTAGAAGTTAGGGCATTCTTGAATGGAAACACGGCATACTCGACCTCTTAGAGGTCTTTGATAAGACCATCCATACAATTTATTGCATACATGTATGAAAAGTAGTGCGGAATTAAAACATTTCACACGAAATAATAATACTTCAAAATATCCCTTTTATAGAAAAACATAATGAAAGGCTAAGTCTCCAAGTCGCCATCTTAGACATACGAATATATTGGGACACGGCCCATACTTCATCATATAGAAAGTAGCTAAGTTTATTACAATACTTTCAATAAAGAAATCCAAACATCAAGATGTCCTCGAAACTTGTGAGGACATACCAACTCTTTACTTGAATGAGCACTAATCCAAGCTTCCACTTCGAGACTTCTCTCAGTTTCCACCTACAACTTTAGAGATAGACAAAATATATGGAATTAGTACAAACACTTGCACTAAGTATGGCATAATGCATAAAATTATGATAAGTGGACATTTGTATAAAACATGCTCTTTTTGAGTAAATCATCATAGTATAAGCATAAGAACAACATTTAACACCTTAGAAACATATAAGATATCACATAAGCATTTTATCAAATATTGAAGAATGTTACAGGGAACTATGTCACTTTACAGTGAACTAAGTTCAACTTCATAGTGACCTCTTTTAGCTTGCAACCCTCTCACCAAAGGTTATCCTAAGACTCACTTAAGTGAGACGAAGAGAGACCGCCCATACACCCTCTCTAAGCACACCTAAATGATCCTCAAAGCTACTCTAGATAAGTACTTTTTCATTAACATTCCTTTACTAAAGTCATTATGATCATTAAGTCATTTTGAAAACATTCATCACTTATGGACATTCACATAATGGTCTTTAAGAAGACCTAGGGCACTCACACACTAACATCTTCAAAGCCTAATCATGCAATGTCTAGATAGCCTACCATTCCACTACCTAAACTTCATAATACTTATCCAACACTAGCATGTATCCCACATGATGAGAATATGCAATAACTGACATAGACCATACTGAATAGGCATGGAAACCAGAGTCATAAACCTACTCCGATGGAGGGTGTTCTACATGAAAAGGATAGAACTAGGACACATCCCATGTAGGTACATGGTTAAAGAATATCAAGGTCTTTTATGCACTATAGTCTCATTCTCAAGTAGAGATACATTGTAATCTAGTCTCCTTAAGTAGAGCTACAAACCATAACATATTCATTCGGTGCTAGCCTTTGTTCTCATAGAGTAAGTTCAACATAAAAGGGCATATGAAAAGGAACCATCTCTTAGTCATTACCTAGTCATAATGCACCTACCAAATATGGGTCCACTAGGGCTGCCACTCAATGGTCAATCTTAGAAGGTTCCACATATTAGACATGCTTAGAAGGGTACCATCTTAGGTGTACCTATCCTAGACTTTCATTCTACATTCATCCATACATATACAAGACACATATGCATAAGCCTACTAAGTCAACATGTTCATATTCATAATGTACATGTATCAAGTAAGGGACACAAGTCTACCAAGACAAGACACACACATCTTCACATATAGCATATCATTCTATAAGCACATAGTCATAACCAACATAATCTATAGGTTACCCTATTCGCTAGTACAATATCTTCAATACAACCATCATAAGACTCTATAACCAAGTAGGAAGAATCATGCATTAACTTTAAGACTACACACCTAAGGACATCGTCATAGTCTAACATTATCAACTAACATCAATAGAAGAACACATACTTTATTCTCAATAAAAAATAGATAGATATGATTATACTTCACATAGTTCAACTATACAAATCATCATAATATATCAAGTAGTTGCTGACAAGGCCATGATCATTATAATACATAAAGTAACGCCGACGAGGCCACATAATTCACAATTAAAATGCATAGCACCGCCACCATAAGTGGACCATTCCAATCACATCATAATTAAGGACCTACATTACATAAAATAAAGAGAATTAGGGCAGAGTACCACGAATCCATTCTCACCACTTCAATTCATAGCTAACTCGTCCAATACAATACAAATAGGCCCTTACCCATGTCCATGATCGTCAATTCAATACAAAAATCACAATACTCAATGAATCTAAATCAATTCAATATAGATTTATCAATCTAAGACAGCCTATTGTCACTGACCTAGAGAATCTGCTAAGAACCGTGCGGCACTTGACAACTTGCTCACGAATCTTTCACGAGTCTTGCAAGCTCAAGTAAGCCTTTTACCCTAAGATCGCTAAGAGAAATGCTAAAGAAGACTTAGAAAGAGATTTTGGAGGAAGAAGTCTTTATTGCTTCTTTGTTGGATTGTTGGATTGATTGATCTACAAATGAATTGGCCCTCTATTTATACAACTCCCTAAGGGCCTATGTGTAAATAAAAATAACTCTACAAGTCCCTAATTATTTACACATTAGTCCATGTTCTAGAGAATTCCACACTCTCTAGAACAAGCCTCCAACGGCTAGAACCTTCTAGAGTTCTCTACACAACTCTAGAACGGTCTGCTCCTCCAAACGGCCTCAAGCCTTCTAGAATCCTCCGCACTATTCTAGAACGGCTGCCGCGCCTTCTAGAGAATTCTACGGAATTCTCTAGCCTTCTCCGGGGCTCTAGAGCGTTCTGGCAAACCTCTAGACCCTTCTGGCCCTTATCCGGACACAAATCAGCTGGCATTGTGGCGGGACGTCTCACTCTCCCCACCTATTGATGCGGCGACCGCGACGCATCCTTGCTCCTTCGGCATCCGAGTCTTGTCATGCGATCTTCAATCCACGTACTTGGTCGATACCCTCGAGCAGATCCCTCAGCTGTTGCCCTATCTTCCTTGGCCCGATCTCGCGAACTTCCTCCTTCCTCAGAGGTAAGCGCCTCGGCGGCTTCTCCTGCATCACGACTGCGTTCCCTCATGGAACCTTCTTCGCGCACAGCGGCAAGGACTTCTCAGCACCATTGTCTTTCCTCGAACTTGCAATGGCTGCTGCTGATTGCCTCCCTATCTCCTTGTCGACCCTCACGAGCTTCATGGCCGTCAGTCTGACCTGTCCCTCCGTCTTCGATGCCTTCACCATGGGAACCATGCATATTCCTCCTTGCTCCAAGACCACGAGTCTCTGGAGGAAAGGATCGATCATGGCATGGCACTGCCTAAAGAACTCCTGCCCAAGAATAATATCAAAGAGATCCACGGGAGCGACAATAAAGTCGGTCTTACCCTGCCACTTGCCTAACGTGATGCTTACTCCCTGCGCCTCTCCACACGCGGGATTCGGTGGTGCATTGACCATCCTGAGTTGGGCGTTGCTTGGTCTACAACGCAACCCCAACCTCGTTGCTGCCGTCTTGGTCATTATATTGACCTCTGCACCTGTGTCGACCATCGCACGAGCATGTCCTCCATTGATCGTGATGTCGACGTACTGCGCGCCGCATGCCTTCAGCTTCGCATGCCTTGGTTCCGCATGCCTCTGCTACTCTTGCCTTGGCTTCTCTTACCTTGGCCTTGCATGCTTCGGCGGCCTCTGTGGTTGACTGGTGATAGCTCCGCATAGCCCTATCAGTCCCAACTGCTTGGTCTCCTCGACCTGACCTTGCTCGTGTGCTTCTTTAGCCTTCCGCTCTCGCAAGATAGCACCAAGGCTCCACTCCTTATAGCCGTGTGGCCCACCGCAAATGTAGCAACCATCTCCCTTGGCAACCTGTGTCTTCCTCACCGTGTTGCCCTGGCGACCAGACTTCCTGCCATTGGACCTATAGGTGTCATGCCTCTGAGGCCGTTTCTCCTCGCATTACCCCCTGGCGCCACGTTCTCCCCCACCATTATCATGACTACCTCTGTCGTCCCCTCTGGCACTATAAGGCTTCTCCTGCCTGAAGTCTGTCAACGCTTCGGCCTGCGTGATGGCGTCATCTATAGTCCCGACTTGTCTGCATTCCAACTCCGTCTTGGCCCAAGTCTGCAGCCCATCCATGAAGTGGAACAACATATCCTCATCCGTGAGGTTAGGAATCTGAAGCGTAAGGGTGGTAAACTCCCGCACATACGCACGTATGCTACCTGTATGCTTCAAATCCCTAAACTTTCGCTTGGCCTCGTAGATGACGTTGCTAGGGAAGAACGCCCTCCTAAACTCTTCGCGGAATTGCTCCCACGTGTTGATGGTGCATGTCCCCCTCTTGATGTCGTAATATTTACGCCTCCACCATAGTATGGCCATCTCCGTAAGATACAACACAGCGGTGTTGATCTTACCTTCGTCGCTCTTCACCCGACTACACTTGAAGTAATTTTCCAAGTGCCATAGGAAATTCTCCACCTCATGTGCGTCACGGACGCCTCTAAACATAGGTGGCTTGGGAGCCTCGACGCTGGCCTCCCTTTCCCGGTCGAACGACGGTGATCCTCCAACCCTCGCACCTTCCTTGAGTGCTACAATCTCGGCCTTCATGGTCTCAATCGCGCTCAATGCATCCATGAGCCGACATTCCAAGGAAGTGATAACCTTCTTCATCTCAAACTCTGCAGGCTGACGCCCCTCCAACTCCTTACGGATGGATTCGGTCTCCTCGAGGGTGAAGTCTTCAAGGGTCTTGAAATTGCCGTCTGCCACGTTCATGCGCCGGCCTAAGATCTCTACAGCCTGCCTCGCCGTTTCCACCCTTGCGACCCATTCTTTTCCGGCAGTGATGTCTATGGGCTCCTCACCCATCTCATCTTCACTGGCTCCGGCGGTCGAAGGTGGATGAGATGTCAGCACCTCGCTTGGTTCTGGCAGCATCTCTTCATTTCCCTTCTGCTGTCTCTTCCCCTTTTGGTTCTTCTTACTACCATCTTGACGGACGTTGAGGATGTTAGCGGCGTTCATGTCTCCTTCGGAAGCCATTCTCTTAACCTGCTCTGATACCACTTTGTCACGGACCTAGAGAATCTGCTAAGAACCGTGCGGCACTTGACAACTTGCTCACGAATCTTTCACGAGTCTTGCAAGCTCAAGTAAGCCTTTTACCCTAAGATAGCTAAGAGAAATACTAAAGAAGACTTAGAAAGAGATTTTGGAGGAAGAAGTCTTTATTGCTTCTTTGTTGGATTGTTGGATTGATTGATTTACAAATGAATTGGCCCTCTATTTATACAACTCCCTAAGGGCCTATGTGTAAATAAAAATAACTCTACAAGTCCCTAATTATTTACACATTAGTCCATGTTCTAGAGAATTCCACACTCTCTAGAACAAGCCTCCAACGGCTAGAACCTTCTAGAGTTCTCTACACAACTCTAAAATGGTCCGCTCCTCCAAACGGCCTCAAGCCTTCTAGAATCCTCTGCACTATTCTAGAACGGCTGCCGCGCCTTCTAGAGAATCCTACGGAATTCTCTAGCCTTCTCTGGGGCTCTAGAGCGTTCTGGCAAACCTCTAGACCCTTCTGGCTCTTATCCGGACACAAATCAACTGACATTGTGGCGGGATGTCTTACTATGCATCAATTCAATACAATTATTACATCATTCAATAGCCCATAGAAAACTACACTAGAATTCATAAGCATTTGAGACATGATCAATTCACCCATAAAATAGTCAAAACTAAAAGTGCATGGTTTGCATGGGTTCATAGAGTTTTAAGGTTAAAATCATCAAATTAACATAATTTCAATCATAATACAATGTTTCAAAACCTTTAATGCAAGAACCCATGGCTAGATCATAAAATTGGACAATTCAGGTTTTTGATCATCTTTAAAATCATTGGAATTGACTTCTTGAAGAAAGATATTTCAAGGATGAATAACCATAACTTAATTGTGATGAAAATCCACAAGATTGATGGAGAAAAACTTGAGAAATCTATCTTCTTCCTTGGAGCTTCAGACCTTCAACAATGGAGTTTTGGAGAGAAGAATGGAGAGGTTTGTTTTGAGTTTGAGGGTTTTGATTTCATTGGTGAGTTTAGTGGTTTAAATATGTCCTATAAACTTCGATAATGCACCCCTAAATTATCCAAAAAAGACCTGTACATTTATTGGACAAATTAACCAACTTAAATTTGACTTAAAAACGACGCAACGAAATCTGTAACTTCACTTCGCGTCGCGGAGGAACTTCCAAATCTTATCTTTCTAAAATTCTTTGACAGAATGGTTCGTGACAGCCCCGCGTTGCAGGGAAAACTTTTCCCCACTGCGTGACAGATGCGCGACGCGCAGCCACTGTCTAAAATAGGTTGGCGCGGCAGCTTGGCAGTCCATGTTTGGGTCCTCTTTGGGGACCCTTTTGATGGTCCCCGGGGCATCGTTCTCGGATGTTTCTACCCTTTGTATGTCAGTCTACGCGTAGGAATCTTCTGTATTGAATTTTACCTTCAAACCGTCCCCCAAAGCATCACTACAAAACACTACGACACAGTAGTTCAACTTCGACTAGTTTCCGAACGTCTTGGACGTTTAACCTCCAAACACTTCCAAACATTATATACTGAATAATAACACTATTATTAACCATTTTATGACTTTAAAACAACATGAAACAAGTCTTAGGCTCTAGATCAACCTAGCTCATTTTGAGGGACCTTACAATCTCCCCCTCTTGGACAACATTGGTCCTCAAATGACACTTGCCACACCTTGAACATTTTTAAGAGTTAAGAATCAAAGACTAGAAACTCATAACCATACCACACAGTATACCATACACATATATAGGAGGAACATCAACTATACATAACAAAGAGACTCAAAACACAACAAGAAGGTAGAAACTACTTCTACAACTCATCATGCAATAAGACTGACATTTTCATTTCATATAGGACGAAATTCCTTATCCATATTTATGATGCTCATATACAATAGTTCTATACATTTTATAACCATTTTTCATGAAAGAATAATTTAGTCAAAATTTTAAAATGCTTATTGTGAGTACCAATTATTTTATAGTGAAACATGCTTAATTTTCAGAATAAATGCATCTCTTAAGCAATTTATGTTGGAAGCATCAAAATATGAGAGATAAAAACAATTTAAACTCATTTTTTAACATAATCATAGATTCGTGAAATGCACATTGCAAGGAATCAATGAAATTCAATTTCAACTAGACTTCTAAACACAATGCAACATGCAACATGCTACTATGACATTCTATCTCTCAACCTTGAATTGAATAGAAGATATGAGACAACAAATCATCTTACTACTCACCATACTCCCCCACTTAGAAGGAACTCATATGACTAAAGAGAGAAAACTATAACTTACTGGCATCATCATCATCATCCTGTTTTGTTCCTTTGGCTCGGAGAGCATAGAAGTGAGCCTTTCCCTTTGGAGCACCACCATCTGTAACATTAGGAGGAACTTGTTTGGCCTATCTTCCTCTATTCGCAGTAGTAGGACAATCTCTAACTTTGTGATCATCCTTTTCACAACCAAAGCACCTACTAGTACCGGTGAGACACTTCCCAAAGTGCTTCTTCCGACAAGTAGCACAAGTAGGCCTTAATGAACTAGCCTTACAAATCTGCATTAAGTCACATTCATTAAGGCACATTCAGTAGACCCTCAGTGGTGACCTCTACAATATCTGCACCCTCAGTGGTACTCCTCTCAAGAGTCTTCAATTTAGAACTAGAAGCCCCAACAACCAACTCTCGAGCCCTCATCTGAAGGGTCTCCTCATCAACCAAAGAGGCTCTCCTCGTAGCCTCCATATCTGTCCACTCCTCCTTCATAGCACGAGCATTCTCACTTTCACTGGTGCGGCTAGAACGTGCCTCTTGGCATGCTCACGTGGCTTAGGCGGCGGTGCAATAGTGGTAGTGAATAGTGCAACAAGCACTATGTCCTCTGCGAGCTCCACAGGTGCGATATCAGGATCGGGTCCCCTCATTTCAAGTATACCATCAACATCTGCCCGCAAACTCGCCACATCCTCCTGAAGAGTCGTCAAATAAATGGTGGGGGCTGGGCGTGCTAGAACTCTCATCATTATTGCATTGAGGCGCTGGTGGACCGCCTGAATCTTAATTTCCGTCTTCTGATCCACACTCTTTTTAATCCGGTCTTCAGCCTCAACAATAGATTTCTGCATCCAAGGCTGGATATGATACAATAAGGTGGCCATCTAGGCCTCTAACTTCTATACCCTACCTATCGGGACTAGTGCTGCTGATGAAGGAGTAGACCAAGAGGAACTTGGTGCCCTACTAATGCTAGAGGTAGACTCGACCGGGGTGGTATCCGTGGGCTCTGAAGCGGCATGATCAGCCCCTTGGGCTAAGTCTACCATCTCCGCCAAGTTCTCACTCTGCGGCTGGAAATTAACTCGGCACCCTCTCCATGGTGCCACCATATTGGCCTCATCCCTGATGAGACCTATGTCTACAGTCCATGTCGGTGTACGGAGGACATCATAATGCCAAATGGGCACTCCAACATCCCTACGTAACTGACATATAGGCTAAAGGGTAAGTAGTAGAGTGCTTAAAAACCCTCTCATGTATAACGGAGATCAACAACTTGGCGAGGTCGATCTCGAACCCGGCTACCAGTGCTGCTACCATGACCGCTCTATCCCAAGTAAGTATGTTATCTGTTGTTGTAGGGGATAGGCGGTGGCGGACTAACTGCCAGAAGAACTTGGCTGTAAAGGTTAGGTTGGCGTTCTTGATAAGGACTCTGGTGTGTAGATCCTAGTCTGCTCCCTCGCCATCAACTGACATTGGTGGTGACCGTCGCCACAAGACAGCTCTTGGTGGACTCTCTCTTCTATGTGGTCCTCTGAAATTGGTCACTCTTGATCAAGCCCCACCTATAATCAAACTCTAAAGTAAGGGGATCCCACATATGATCCGTAGACATGCCGTACAGAAAACGGCCCATGGTAGTGGGAGAAATGTCCACCCGGAAGCCTCTAACTAACAGCTCTGTAAGTGGGTCGTGTTTGGAAGCTTTCGCCCGCCGATCCAAAGCACGTCTGTGAGTCGCCACGTATGATGCGTAGAACTCTTGTACAATCTCCTCACTATAGGACCCTACACACCTCGCCATCCACTCGAGCATGTGGCGGGTAAATAATCCATGTACCTCAGGGACTGTGTGCAGGCTACCTGTAAGAACTCGGCGCTCTACTATCACCAACCGAGTCATCACCCTTTATCATTCAACACCATTGCATCCCTGTAGACCTGGTACTGACCATCTACGCACCACCGGTTAGTAAAGGTTGAGTCCAACCATGTAGGGCACCCGAATATGAAGATTTACCCGGATGAGTCTTAACCAGACTTAAAAAGGGGTAATCTTATGTTTGGAGGGTCTAGGGGTAAAATGGTCTTTTCCAGGCAAAGGGTAGTATTGTAATTACCCTAAATATTTAATTAATTAATTAATTAATATGGTGGAGGGGCAATTCGGGTAGAGGTTGCCGAATTTGACCCTTTAAGCAAAATCTAGCTTCACCCGGGTTCGAGCCTTGGAAGCAAGGATTAAATTGATTGAATTTTATTAAGTGAATTAGTTGAATTAATTAATATTCAAAAAGATGATTTAAGTAAGGGAAAAATCAGATTTTTAATAAAAAATAATAATAATAATATTAATAAACAATGAGGAGTCCTAGTTTGACTTTGTCTCCACCTAACTCTCCTAATCCTAATCATAATCCTAATCCTCTCATTCTCACGTCTCTCACTCTCATTCTCACGTTTTTTATCATTAAAATAACTGAAAATAATAGTTCTTCACTCCTGAAGAACTTACACACAAAAACTCAAACGAAAAACTAATCTAAAAACGAAAATCAACAACAAGTTCTTGACGGGATTGTGCTTGAAGTTTCGGTGGTGAGGCTTGGTTTCATGGTAAATTGGGGGCATTTAAATAAGTTTTGAACGACATTAAGGTATGGGTTTTCTTCTATCTTGGTCCCTTTCCCAAGAGACCCTTAAGGTTCAGTTTAAATCACGATTGAAAGACTAAGGTCGTCCCCGTTGCATGCCCCTGTCATTAGATCCTCTGAACGATTCAAAGCATGCGTTCGTATGTCTTCTGGTAGATAAATGTTAGGTCTGGTTGTGATTATGTGTTGAATGTGTGGTAGGAAATCATGTTAAGGATGAAAAATATATTTCGGAAAAATGTATTACGTTGACTATTTTGAGCATGTGTGTGCTGAAAATTTGACTATGTTTGCTGCCTGAAATTTGTATGTTAAATGTTGTGTTTTGCGTGTGTAAAAATGCTAAAAACGTGATGTTCATAAAAGGTTAAGGTGTCTACTGAATGTCACTCAAAATGATACAAAAAAATCAACAAAAGAATGAGAGAAAAATGGATTGGAAGAGTCAAAATTTCCAGCTTGCTGGAAATTTGTAGTCTCGGCCAAAATGACTAATTTTAAAAAAAAAATTAAAAATTGTGAGGTCATTGGGAATTGAACCCAAGACCTCACCAAATGTAAATTATATAAAAAATTCAAAAAAAAATGAAAGGAAAAATAAATGTGGAGAGTGGGGATTGAACCCCCAACCTCTTTAATGGATGAGAGATTTAGGAGAAAAATAAAGAAGAAAAATAAATGTGGAGAGTGGGGATTGAACCCCCAACCTCTTGAATGGATGAGAGAGTTAGGAGAAAAATAAAGGAGAAAAATAAATGTGGAGAGTGGGGATTGACCCCCCAACCTCTTGAATGGGTGAGATAGTTAGGAGAAAAATAAAGGAGAAAAATAAATGTGGAGAGTGGGAATTGAACCCCCAACCTCTTGAATGGATGAGAGAGTTAGGAGAAAAATAAAGGAGAAAAATAAATGTGGAGAGTGGGGATTGAACCCACAACCTCTTGAATAGATGAGAGAGTTAGGAGGAAAATAAAGGAGAAATTTAAAATGAGGTGAATGGGGATTGAACCCACAACCTCTTTGATAGGTGAGAAATAAAAGATAAATTAAGAGAAAAAGAATGAGCTTGTGGGGGATTGATCCCACAACCTCCATGCCTTGGACGAAAAATAGAGGAGAAAAAGAAAAGAAATATTATGGGGCTGATGGGGATCGAACTAGGGTCCCCCAAATCTGAAAAATGCAATCACCAAGTTTAATATAAGATTAAGTGTTGCCCAAGTGATTCGAAAACGGGTTCCCTTGCCCAATTCCGTATTGACACATAAGTCATACGTAAACAATTATTTAATGAATGCTGCCTCTAAAGATCGAAATCAATATCTTGGCATACCTACAAGATGCATAAGTCTTGTACCACATAATCTTGGGTAAATATGAATCACTTAGATACACTATGAATGAAGCCTCATGGTTTGTATGTGTGGACTCATAAGTCTAGCAGACATTTAAAAAGTAAGTGAACCTAAGATATTATGTGATGAGATAATGAAACCCGAGAGGGGTCAAGTAAGAGAGTGTGACACACTAAAGAGCCAAGTGCATTGGCATACGATTAAATGAACATTCACGTAAAGTGGTGAGTAATTATGAAGAGTAAATGTTCTAAAGTTAAAGAATGTGGTGAAAACATGATAAGAGGCTAATGTGAAAGATGAGAGCAATCTCAAATGATCTTAAGTAAATGTTACCCAAACGTACTCACCTATGAGAGTGTAAAGTTAATGAAGAGACCAGTCTCTGTGAACACTCTAACGAAAGTATTGAAGTTAATGCATACTTAATACTAATGATGAGATGAGAAATCATCTAATGAGCGATGATTTCCTCATGCTAGAAGCCAGCTTGCATGATGTATGAGTTGAATGTAATGGAACTTTATACTCAGCACCGATAGGCTAGCTATGAGCGGTGATGCCTTTCTTCGGGAAGGGCGGAGGTTCACGTAACTCTCATGAGATGAGACTGTCCGGCATGCCGGGTATGGGTCTCCTTATATCTCCTAGTTTTTGAACCTATACTTCCAATATAGGGATCTAGCAGGGTTCGATTACCTATATACGCTAGCATGTTTTGGTTCACTTTGGCCAGTGATTCCACCTCTTTTCGGTGTGGGGATTACACACTGGATTTTATGATGCTCACATGATCTATGTCGGTTAAGGTTAAAGTTCCCAAAGAAAGAATGAGGCCAGCCTCAAATGATGCACATAATAAAATGAATGATACCAAAGGTGTTAGGATAGGATAATCAAGAGGTGAGCTAGACTCAAGTAATGACACTAGGTTATTCTTGATCATTGCACAGCAAACCTGATGAGAGTCTTAAACTACATCCTAGGTATGACTAGTGATTGCACTAGTATATGAATGAATGAAAATGAAGTACGTATGAATGAATAAAGCAGACTCTGTGTTTGCTAAAGAAGGCTCCCTAGTTGAGGTCCCATATGTTGAGCCCTTATTTTGGGAAGTCCTAATGTCAAGTCCATGATTCCAAGGTCTCATGGCATATGAAAGAATAATGTGAACTACGTGACATGATATGTGCAATACGTTATGTGCTGCTTGCAAAATGATAAGTATGATGATGCATGTTACTCTCATGGAATGACTTTCCTAATCCAAATTTGGCAAGTCCACTGACTTTCCTAATCCAAATTTGGCAAGTCCATTGACTTGACTTTCCATAAATCATGTTGTTAGGAAAGAGCTATTCTTACTCATGCATGTCCTTGGTGTGTGCTTGCATATACCCATACTTAGTACAAGTGTGTACTAATCCCATACAATATCTACTTTTAGGTGCAGGCACAGGTGGACGTTAGAGCTTATAGTACGACGTTGCAGCTATCCAGACGTGGAGCATTCATCCGGATTTGGTAGGTCCTCATGCTTTCGAGGACGCTTGCTCATTATATTCTAGCTTAGATATAGGTTTGAGTTAGTGGAGTATGTTCCACTAGCGTTTCTTTCTCATCTTATTTCAGACATTGTAATGGTGGCATTTTGGCAAGTATACACTTAATGCAGTATGGAACTATTTCTTTCATTTGATGATCTTAATATTAGATGGTTGATTTTGAACGTTTATGAGTTTAAGTATAATGTCTTATATGAATATTAAGTAACAAAAAGTTCAAATGTTCTGCTAAAATTAACCTAGATGAAGTAACGATGACGTATGTAGGCTTGTCTGCGACCTTTGAGAGGTTAATGACGCCGGTCTCATCTGGGGTCTAGACTTCGGTCGTGACAACAGACTTGGACCTACACATAAAATAGACGATGTCTTGTATGGGGGCCATAGGTACCTTAAAAGCAAGTTGTTAGTCTCATCTTAATTAAACTACACAAGCAACATAATCAAAACAGAATCTGGAAATAATAGACACAGGTCACTGCAGAAGTTGCAGTACTGGGAGACGGGAACTATCGACGGTCCGGCGATAGTGTCCGTCAGTCGACACTTAGACAAAATTTTCACACTTCATTCAATTAGACCTTGTAGTTGGAAACGACAGACGTGCAGAATGGTCCATCGATCAATCGACGAACCGTAGTCCACTTCCGTTGTCTGACACTTAGAATAATTCTTAATATCTCTAATATCAAGGTTTCAGATTGAAACATTGGACGTGCAGAACGGATAGTCGATCAATCGATGGACCGTAGTCCACTTCTATCATTTCAAAGTTAAGTAGTTTAGAGTTTTAGCCATCGATGGACCCCTTCGACGGTCCGTAGCCGGGGTCTCGTGTTATTGGTTAGAGACACGTTTTAGGCCATGCTTTTAAACACACATTTTGACTACTTTAAGCAAATCAAAAGTTCACTCAATACATAATAACAAGTATAAGATAAATTCTTCATCCTTAGGATTTTGATTACACAAGTTTCGATCACGTAGTCCACATGACTTATCGAACCCTAAGTTGAAAAATAATAACCATATTTAACAATTTTACATGCAATTTCTATCCCTAAGTCAAGACCCATATACAAATTTGGCGTTTCCAACAGCAAATGAACGAGAATTCATTGAGCCAAGTGAATTGAAATACCTGAAATCAGTAGTGCCTTCCTTCGAACACCGACCGGAGAAAAGAAAGGAGACGGAGTAGAATCTGGGGAGATTAGTTTTTGGGATTTCTGGGAGTTTGGGAGTTGGGGGGATTTGAAAGAAAATGGAAGGGAGAGATATTGGGAGTTAATGGAAAAAGAAGGGAATAAGGGGAGGGAAACGGTTGGGAGGGAATTTGAAAAGATATGTGGGAGGTAACTGAATTGTTTTATGTTAATATAGTCGGTCGTGTCTGGTCGAGTCACTGGTTTTTATGAACTGACGATACATCGTCGACAGACCGTCGACTGGATCGTCGATTGTACACATATTTAGACCAAAGTTTAAGACATACCTGGGATCTACGGACACTATCGAAGGTACGTCAATTGAATGACGGACCGTAAATCGGTCTGTAGATATGTGCACCAGACCAATTTCTGCAGAATTCTCTTGTTTGGTCCCTGCACATTGAACACGTATTAAGCTATTCTTTTTTCTGTTTTTATGGACACTTTTGAGACACGGACCCTAAACTACTCTCTAGCAAACAAAATAACAAAATTAACACATGACTTCTGACTAAAACAAAAACGAAACAAGAAAATGAAAATATTCCTTAAAAGAAAAGAAAAACATATTGTTGGCTAGAGGATACACCTTGGGTTGCCTCCCAAGAAGCGCTTGATTTAACGTCGTGACACGACGCATGATACTTGATTACTCAGACTTCCTCAAGGTGATACAACTCAAACACTTCATGAACACTCTCTGCATGCCCTAGGTAGATTTTTATTCTTTGCCCATTGACCATGAATTTTATACCCTCCTTGTTCTCCAACTCAACTGCTCCATGTGGGAACACTTTGGTAATAAGGAATGGCCCGGTCCACTTGGACTTGAGTTTACTCGGAAATAAACGTAGCCTAGAGTTGAATAGAAGCACCAAGTCCCCAACCGCAAATTTTTGCTTCTCAATCTTTTGTTCATGGTACTTCTTCATCTTCTCTTTGTAGATGGCTGAACTTTAATATTATTTTAGGCAAAACTCATCAAGCTTATTCAAGCCGTTAAGTCTCTGTTCCATTTTCATTCCAATCCATATTCAGTTTCTTTATCGCCCACATGACCTTGTGCTCTAACTCAACTGGCAAGTGACAAGCCTTCCCATATACAAGTTGGTATGGAGACATACCTATGGAGGTCTTGTATGCAGTCCGGTAGGCCCAAAGAGCATCATCAATCCTCCTTGACCAGTCCGTTCTATTAGTATTCACTATTTTCGACAGGATCTGCTTGATTTCTCTACTGGACACCTCAACTTGCCCACTAGTCTGTGGATATTAAGGAGTGGCTACATTGTGGCGAACCACATATTTCTCCATTAGCCCTTTGAACAACTTGTTGCAAAAGTGAGATCCCCCATCACTAATAATGGCCCTAGGTGTTCCAAATCATGAGAAGATGTTCTTTTTCAAGAACGTGGTGACACTCTTTTCTTCATTGTTGTCAAGTTCTATGGCTTCCACTCATTTTGACACATAATCCACCGCCATAAGAATATATTTCATCACATGAGAACTCATAAATGGGCCCATAAAATAATTGCCCCATACATCAAAAAACTCAATCACTAGTATAGGGTTTAAAAGGAGCTCTTTCCTATTTGAAATTCCTCCATCTCTTTGGCACCTATCACATGACTTGGCGAACTCATGAGCATCTTGGTGAATGGTTCGCAAATAGTACCCACATTACCAAATCTTATCGGTAGTCCGGATACAACTTTGATGCCCACCCACAGGCGAGAAGTGGCATGACTCCAAAACACTTAGCATCTTAACTTTCGGCACGCAACGGCGGATAAGCCCATCAGCACAACTCCGGTATAAGTAAGGCTTATCCCAAAAAAACTTTTTCACATCATGCATGAACTTTTTCCTCTGATGGAAGGACAAGTCCGATGGGACTATATCACTAGCCAGATAATTCGCAAAATTGGAAAACCATGGAATTAAGTCATGAGAGGCGTCCAATACATGCTCATCACGGAAGGTATCATCAATTCAGCCTTTTCACCAAACTCTCGCATAGCTTCATCCTCCAATCTTGACAAGTGATCGGCAACTTGATTTTCGGTCCCTTTTCTATCTTTCACCTCATAATCAAACTCTTGCAATAGTAGCACCCATATAATCAACCATGGTTTCGCATCCTTCTTTTCCATCAAATACCTCAAAGCGGAGTGGTCAGTATGCACTACGACTCTCGTACCAAGCAAATAAGAGTGAAATTTTTTCGAAAGCAAATACTACCGCAAGAAGATCTTGTTCAGTCACATTGTAGTTAATTTGTGCTTCATTAGGGCCTTACTTTCATAATAGATGGGGCGAAGGATTTTATCCCTTCTTTTTCCCAATACCACACCAAGAGCAACCCCGCTAGCATCACACATCACCTCAAATAGCTTGCTCAAATATGGGGAAATAATTATAGGTACAGACACAAACTTCTCCTTCAACTCTCCAAAGGCCTTCAGACATGATTCATCAAAATAAAATTTATATTCCTTCTCAAGTAGCTTGCACAGAGGATGTACAATTTTTGAAAAATCCTTAATAAACCTCCGGTAGAAGCCCGCATGTCCCCGAAAACTTCTCATGCCTTTTACAGAGATGGGTGGAGGAAGTCTCTCTATAACCTTCACTTTCGCTTGACCAACCTCTATCCCCTTCTCTGAGATGCTATATCCCAATACAATACCTTATTTCACCACAAAATGACATTTTTCACAATTTAGCACAAGGTTACAATCTTCACATCTTTTGAGAACCTCAGCCAAATGACTAAAACATCAATCAAAGGAGTCACCAACAACTGAAAAGTCATCCATGAACACCTATATAGTGTCCTCCACCATATCGGAGAATATCGACAACATACATCTTTGAAAGGTAGCCGGAGCATTACACAACCCAAAAGGCATCCTCTTGAATGTGAACGTCCCATAAGGGCAAGTAAAGGTGGTTTTCTCTTGATCCTTCAGTGCAATAGAGATTTGATTGTAACCCGAATAAACTTCAAGAAAGCAGTACAATCCTTTTCCTGTGAGTCTATCTAACATCAGATCCATGAAGGGCATAGGGAAATGGTCCTTCTCAGTCCATTCATTCAACTTCCGGTAGTCTATACAAACTCTCCATCGGGTAACCGGCCTCATTGGAACAAACTCATTCTGCTCATTAGGAACTACTGTCATTCCCCCCTTTTTGAGAACACACTGAATAGGGCATACCCAACTACTATTTGTGATACGATATATGACTACGGCATCCAACCACTTAATAATCTCCTTTTTTACTACTTCTTTCATAGGTGGACTCAGCCATCTTTGGTGCCAATACTTGGCTTGTGATCGGGCATGAGTTGGATTTTGTGTGAACAAATACCGGGAGGAATATAAATAATGTCCACAATAGTACAACAAATGGCTCGTTTGAACCTCTTCAAAACTTTCACCAAACACTCTACTTGTTGCACATTCAAATCCGATGCAATGATTACCGTCAAAGAGTCATCTCTTCCCAAGAATGCATACCTCAGATGAGGTGGTAGAGCCTTAAGCTCTAATTTGGGGCCTCCTCAATATATGGTTTCCCGGGTGGAGACTCGTGATGCTTCATATCTAACTCCAATTTCTTAGGTTTTAACCGATATTCGCCATGTTCAAGTGCCACAACCAAAGACCCATACTCTTCAATACCATCACTCTCAAAATTCATGATCACTGCTACTAGCGCCTCTACACCAAGGCGCTCTTCAATTTGCACCTCAATGTGCTCTCAACCCTGTAAGGTATAGCAGATACCGTTTGGAGGTCACCACTCTACTTCATGGACCTATAAATGTTGAATGTTGCTTCTTCATTGTTCAACCTAAATTTCATCTGCCCTTTCTCCATATCAACCAAAGCGCGACCAGTAGCAAGGAACGACCTCCAAAGAATAATAGGCACTTCAAAGTCCACCTCATAGTCAAGAATCACAAAATCGAACAGAAATATAGAAGACTCCACCTTCACGAGTACGTCATGGAGTATCCCAATAGGAGACTTCACCGTTCGATCGTCCATTAGTAACCGCATTGCCGTGGGCTTTGGGTCACCAAAACCCAACTTCTTGTAAATGGAGAGAGGCATGAGATTATGCTTGCACCTAGAACACATAGTGCTTTACCAAAGTTCAATAATCCAATGGTACATGGAATAGTTAAAGTGCCCGGATCCTCCTTCTTTTGCACAAGAGACCTTGTAGCAATAGCTCTACAATGCTGCATTGGGTCATCATCCTCAAAACTTATCGATTTCTTATTTGTAACCATATCCTTCATGAACATGGCATACCCGGGCATTTGTTCAAAAGCTTCTATCAAAGGGACATTGATTGAAAGTTGTTTCAACATAGTGATAAAATGTCGGTATTTACCATCCTCAGTATTCTTCACCAATCTCTGAGGGAATGGTGGTGGTGGTCTAGGAATGGGGATCACCATTTGGGGTCACTCTGCTTTTTTCACCGCTTTTTCCACCAATTCACCACTAGTTTCAACTACCTCTTCATCATTTATCACCTCATCTTCTACTACAGACGACATAGGTGGATCAATGAGTTGCTTACCCCCTCGAGTAGTGACTAACATACAATGTCCATCATTTTTCGAGTTTTGAACGTTGTTGCTCGGAAGAGTGCTCGTTTGACGTGGGTTCACAGTAATAGACAATTGTGCTATTTTTAACTCAAGATGCTTGATAGAGACCGCGTGTACATCCACCTTTTACCTGATATTAGCCAAATCACCTCTCAATTCCTTGGTGTGCTCATCACTAGCATTAAACCTCCTCATCATCTTCTGCAACATATCTTCAACTCACGCCATACTACCTCCACCATTCATAAGAGCAACTTCCCGATTTTGAGGAAGAATATAAGGCCCACTTCGATCATTTCTGTTATTATAGTTACCCTGGTTGAAGTTGTTGTCGCGGTTGTAGTTTCCATATCGAACATAATGGCCCTCTCTGTTGTAATTTCCATAGTTCCGACCTTGATTTCCTTGACCTTGGCACCAATTCTCCTGATTGGAGCCTTGTGCGTTTGGTCAGAACCCCCCTGTCTACTCATTCACTGCATAAGTATCCTATTTATAGTAGTAGTCATCCACTGGCTGTGGTGGTTTAGTCAAGTAATTTACCACATTCACCTTCTCTACACCTCCAGTGACGTGTTTCAATACCAACCCGAGATCAGTTATCATCTGAGCCATCTCTTCACGAATCTCATCTGCGGTCGGATTGTGTGTACCTTGCACTGCAAAGGTGTTTCTCCTAGTGTCCGACTTCCTAGTGCTCCAAGCCTTATTGTTGCGGGAGATTTTCTCCAACTTTTCTTCGATCTCTGTATATGTGCACTCACCATAAGAACCACCCGCAATAGTATCAAGCACTGCCTTATTATTATCATCTTTCCCCTGATAGAAATACTCTTTCAACGACTCATCATCAATGTGGTCATTTGGGACACCTCTCACGAATGTAGTAAATCTATCCCAAGAGCTACTCACCGACTCCCCAGGCAATGCCACAAAGTTTTTCACTCTATCTTTGAAGTTGATCTTTTTGGACATCGGGTAATACCATGCTAGGAACACATCCCTCAACTGATCCCAAGTATATATATAATTGTAGGGCAACTCGGTAAACCATATTGCGGCCTCTTCCATCAGTGAAATAGAGAACACTCTTAACCCGATGATGTTCATGTCCAAGTCCGACCTCTCTACACAACTCTTGAACACCGACCACAGTTTGGCGATGTGAGCATGTGGATCCTCAAATGGTAGCCCTGAAAACAAACCCCTTACGGTGAGCATATGCATGAAGCTACTAGTTACCACTAATGTGTGACCCTTTGGTAGAGGAGGTAGGACAAGAGGCCAATCAGAATTAGTGATATTCATGTTGCCGCTATAGAACTCTTGAGGGCGTGGGACGGGATGTTTCATCCTCAAAGAATCATAAAGTGGATTTTCTGCAACCACTTGATTGTGAGAATCAACTAGTGGTGGAGGCTGACGATTGATCCCATCAACACGATTAGCAGGGTTCTGTTGATTATTCATTCTACGGAGTGTCCGGTTAAATTCAGGATCGTATGGAAGCGTTGGTTCTCCTCGGCTCCGTGTACTTGGCATACACTAAGCTAGACCTGCGAGAAACAAAAACAAACGAAAAAAGGTAAAATTAGGAAATTGTTGACTAAAATTTAGTAATGTTATTAAAGTTAATCTAAAAGGCACTTTCCCTGGCAGCTGCGCCAAAATTTGATACACTCAAATTATACTTTAATAAGGAAGTATAAGTGGTTGTATCAAGTAAAGAACCCAGCTAGTAGGTTCAGGTCAATCCCACGAGAAAAATAGTTTAGACTTAACTTCAATATACAATTACATCTATTTAGTCAAGTCCATTCCGAAAATAGGTAATCAAGGGGGGGGGGGGGGTTGTGAAACAAAAGTGTTTAATTATTTCTTAGTAGAACAAGTATCACGAATAAATCTTTAGTGTTTATCAAGTTGTGCGAGAAACAAGGGTGTAAGTGTTCCGCATAGGTTCATAACGCGGTAATCCTAGCTATAACAATTCTTCCCTAGTGTTCTGCATGCAAAGTGATAAGTTAGGTATCTCTAAATCCTTGGTCCGGCATTTAGAGAGTTTCACCCCGTACCTTGGTCCGGCTACGTGTGTCTAAGTTAATAGACCTTACCTTTACTTCATATTGAGCATCATATTCGATGTGTGGCTTAGTTATTACTTCGCACCAATTGAAACTAGCCTATTAGACAGTATCCCACTAAATCTATGTTGATAATTCTTTTCCTATTAACTACCCCCTTGGTCCGGAAAGTATAAATAAGGCGAGTTCTAACGCGTGCACTCGTTAAAAAGACTTCTAAGCGAAATAATTATCAATGCATGCAATAACCTATTTGAGAATTGTAATTAAGCTAGTTTTAATTTTTTAATCACCCATGGTTCCCACAAACCAAGTTGTGGATTTATTTACCCATGCATAGAAGATCACAATTCATAGTTGATAAACAATAAATCATGAACTTACTTTGACAACTTCGAAGAAAATTCCAGAAATTAAACTTGAAATCACGAAAATAGCTTGAAAACCAAATCCGGAAATTTGAATTAATGCCCAAGTTGCAAAAACAAATCTCCAAGAACAAAACTAAGAAAATAATAATAGAATCCAACCTCAAAAACGAAGTTTTACACCCTATTTATAAAAACATTGTCCTTAAATAAAAGGAAATCAAAAAAGGAAAGTTTGTCAAAAAATGCGGCTTCAATGGACGACCCTCCACAGATGGTCCGTTGATTAAACGACGGACCGTCGACTGCCTCCATAAGTCCAGACTTAGCATCATTTTTTAGCCTTCACTTTGCATCTTCTCTGATCCAATCGACGGACCAACAACACGGTCCGTCGATTCACTTACGGTCCGTCGATGCTTCTCGTCGTTCCATACATAGATTTTCTTCAACATCGGGTACTACGACATTCTCTGATCAGATCGACAATTCAACAAGACGATCCGTCGATCCTTCTGTAGCCCCACACTTGGTTAGAATTCCCCGAGTTGTTTCTAGATGCCTGAACCTCCAATCGACGGTCACCATCTACGGTCCATCGATGTCCTTCTTGTGTCACTTTCTGCACTAAATCTCCACAACCTTCTGCGTTTTGGTATTGGACAGCTTTCCTGCAAAACAAAGATAAAAACATATTAAAATTACTACAAAAAGACTCTAGACACATACCAATCTTAAGGAAAAAGCATTGAAAGTACCGTGAAACCACGGTACATCACCGGGGCATCGTTCTCGGATGTTTCAACCCTTTGTATGTCAGTATATACGTAAGAACCCTAGGTACTGAATTCACCTTCAAACCATCCCCCAAAACATCACTACAAAACACTACGACACACTAGTTCAACTTCGACTAGTTTTCGAACGTCTTGGACGTTTCACCTCCAAACACTTCCAAACTTTGTATACTCCCTAAGAACACTATTATTAACCATTTTATGACTTTAAAATATCATGATACAAGTGTTAGGCTCTAGATCAACCTAGCTCATCATGCCCATCAGATTTAGGATTCTTTATGGTGTTGCTAGGAAGAGTGCCAGGTTGGCGTAGATTTAAGCTAGTAGACAATTGAGACATCTACAACTCAAGATGCTTCATCGAAACCTCATGTGCATATACCTTTTGTTAAATGTTAGCTAAGTCACCTGTCATCTCCTTGGCATGCTTATCACTAGTATCAAATCTCCTCATAATCTTTTGTTCCATATCCTCAACCTCTACCAAACTACTTCCAGCGTCCCTAGGATCAACTTCTCAATTCAGAGGTGGAACATAAGGTCAACTCGGATCATTCTTATTACCATAGTTACCCCGGTTGAAGTTGTTGTCGCAGTTGTAGTTACCATCTCGGACATATTGACCCTCTCGATTGTAGTTACCATAGTTCCGACCTTGATTTACTTGACCTTGGCGCCAATTCTCCTGATTGGGTCCTTGCGCGTTTGGTCGAAAAGCCCCCGTCTGATCATTAACTGTATAGATATCCTCTTCATAATAATACTTATCAACTAGTGGTGGTGGCTTAGTCAAGTAGTTCACCGCATTTACTTTCTCTCTACATCTAGTGACATGTTTCAAGACAAACCCTGATTTAGTTCTCATTTGAGCCATCTCCTCACGAATCTCATCTACCGCTGGGTTGTTTGTAGGTTGCACTGCAAAGGTGTTTCTCCAGTGTCCAATTTTATAGTGCTCCAAGACTTGTTTTTGTGAGATATCTTCTTTAACTTTTCTTCGATCTATGCATATGTGCACTCTCCATTTGAACACCCCACAATAGTATCGATCACTACTTTATTATTATCATCTTGGCCTTTGTAGAAGTACTCTTTCAATGACTCATCAACAATGCGGTGGTTTGGGATGCCTCTCAGGAATGCAGTAAATCCATCCCAAGAGCTACTCACCGACTCTCCAGGTAGTGCCACAAAGTTGTTAACTTTATCTTTGTGGTTGAGCTTCTTTGGCACTAGGTAATACCTTACTAAGAAAACATCTCTCAACTAATCCCATGTATAAATAGAGTTGTAGGGTAGCTCAGTAAACCATATCACGGCGTCTCCTGTCATTGATAACGGAAACACTTGCTACCCAATTACACATATCAAAGTCTTGCCTACCCACACAACTCTTTCACATAGACATCAGTTTAGCTATGTGAGCATGTGGGTCCTCTGATGGTACTCCTGCAAACAAACCCCTCACAGTGAGCATCTGCATCAAGCTACTCGTCACTACGAATGTGTGCCCTTGAGGTTCTAGTGTCACATTCGGGGAGCACCCCCTAGACGTAATCGGTGTCGTCGTCCTCGGATAAGACTAAGACTAGCCTCTTAGATTACATCATTACATTCATAGGTCAAAATGCGTAAAAATTAAAACTTTTCTATCTATCATGAGGTTTACATAGACTTCTCGCATACACGTAATATATATTCCTATCGATTATACATAGAACCTTCTTATAAGAAGATTACATAGTGTTTTACTTTTATTACACACACACACACACACACACACATATATATATATATATATATATATATATATATATATATATATATATATATATCATAGTCTTAAAATGGATGTCTCATCTCATAACCTTGTAAACACAAATATCACAATTGGGCATAGCCCATACATCAATGTAATAAAGCCATATATAAACTATACAATCTTTAGTACTCAAATGAAAAGGAAAGAACTAAAAGTCTTATAACTAGAACAACATCATTAGCTTGATAGTGGCATTTCCCTCTGAATGTGAGAACGTACCCAACATGGATGAGTGAGAATTCCAAGTCTTCTTCAAAGTCGTGTCAAAAGCCCTTCAACGATCGGAACCTAAAATGTTGGGGAAAATGGAGAAAATGGGGTTAGCACATGACATGTACTAAGTGTGAGACCATATGCACATACAATATCAAATCATTCTAAAAAGGGACATTTCATTAAAACATGTTATTTTACTTGGAAAGGCTTATGCACATTCAATAACCAATGCAAGTCATTAATACATATTCATTAAATCAATACCATATACTCCACAAGACCAACAACCTTAAGTAAAATGAAGTCACATGAATATCAACATACTTGAACCCATAATCAAATACAACTCTATCATCAAGTCATAACATCAACAAGCATGAATAAGAGTTCATCACATTATGTCAAAGCAAGACCATTACTCATTAATCCTCATTAAGTCCACTAGTGCAACGAATAAGCAAAGCCCCATAACCTCACTTAATCAAGTAACCTAACAAGAACCATAACCAATGCCCAACTTCACATATCATATTATTAAGAGTACATAATATCATACTTTAGCAATAGAGACCAAATACATGTTCATAAGAGTAACCAACATCAGATAGTGTTATTAACATGTAAGACCATCATATACATTCATTTACATTTATAAGCATATACATACATAAGAACAATTTCCTAAGGCTTCCCTCATGGCAAAACTAGTGCAAGGCATAGGTAGAGTCCCATGCCCCTACCTAGGCTAAGTCAAACATCATAAGTCACCCTAGTTGGTTTGTACTTCATTACTTCATTTTAGTTTAGGGAACACTTGCCTTAACCGATATAGATCACAAGAACTAAGTGTGGAATACGGTGTTGTAAAACCTTACAATGATGGAAGGTGGTCTACCGGCCAAAGTAGAACCAAACATAAATGTAGCGTTCTAGGTGGATCCACGAGCTAGTATTCCTTTGGGGGCAACATAGTTAAGGAACTAGGAGAAGGTATGAACTCTCTACATGCCACTTGGAAATTGGAGCCTCATCTCATGAGAATCTATAGGGTGAGTTTCCCTCATAGGGAAGTCAACACATCATGTGGAACTATAGGGTGAATCTTCCTCTACGGAAAGTCAACACCTCCCGTTGGCAAGTTCTCTTAGTGATAAGCTAACGTCCCTTTTTGAAATATCTTTAAGTCATCCATTATTATCAATGCTTAGTTTAGGTAATTGGGTATATCCCTTATATAATCATCATCATCATAGCTAAATAAGGATTGCATGGGTATTTTCCTTTCATTACAATTCATACATGTGAGGTTAGCAAATTTTCATAATCATATCAGTATAAGGCACATTGGTAAGTTATCACCATCCTTATAACATTTAAATCTTAGCCAACACCTCACAACAATAGTCAAGACATTTCAATTCAACATCATACCAACCTTATCAATCTTAACATAAGGTATACTTCAATACAACACAATCACTTAATCACAAGTAAACATAATTAGAGCAAAGAGTTGAGATCACAAGACTTACCAAGTCTCTTTCATAAGCTATCATCAAGGTCTTACCATCAATCCTCCAATTCAACCAAAAAATGGGTGTAATATCATCACACAATAGTAACCAACATAATAATGAGGTCAATTGATTCACTACACAACAATCCATCACCAGTTCATAGCCTAAGCTTAGAGACTTAGGTCAAATTCATGATCTACTTCACAACGTAGGTCAATTACTCAAGAACTAGCAAGGTAGGACCACAATTCATCTCAATCTATTCATAAATTGGCATAATAACAACATAGGATAGTAATTCACATCTAAACCAAACCAATTACATAAATACTAGATAATTCAATTCAAGATCACAACCTAGGGTTAAGGGGAATAGGTCATCTTCTACAATTCAGACCAATACATCAAGAAGTAGTATAATTAAATCATTGTCACGACTGGAATCTAGACCCCAGACGAGACTGGCGTCGTTGACCTCTCAGAGATCGCAGACAAGCCTACTTACGTCATTCTTACTTTACATAGGTTAATTTTTAGCAGAAAATTTGAAACTTTTTGTTTCTAAACATTGCTTACTAAACATTTCTAATACATTCGTAATTTGTTCAACACCAACCATCTAATCAATAAGAGATAATCAAATGAAAGGAATAGTTCAATAAACATAATTGTATAATTGCCAAAATGGCACCAATACATAGTCTGAATAAAATAAGAAAGAAACGCTAGTGGAACATGCTCCACTAGCTCAACTCATAAACTAAGCTAGAACATAAAGCAGTAACATCCTCGGAAGCATGAGGACCTACCAAAACCGGATGAATGCTGGATGTCCGGATAACTGCAACGATGATCCTGCAGCTCTATCGTCCACCTGTGCCTGCACCTAAAATAGTAGAGTTTGTATGGGGTTAGTACACACTTGTACTAAGTATGGGTATATGCAAGCACACACCAAGGACATGCATGAGAAAGAATAGCTCTTTCCTAACAACATGATATTTGGAAGTCAAGTCAGTGGACTTGCCAAATTGAGATTTGGAAAGTTTCCTAATTTGGATTAGGAAAGTAAATGATCTTTCCAAATTTGGATTAGGAAAGTCAGTGAGCTTTCCAGATTTGGAATAGGAAAGTTATGCCATGAGAATAACATACATCATCATACTTTTCACATTTGCACGCAGCACATAACATTTACACATAGCACACATCATATAGCATACAGTACATTTTTCATGTAGCACATAACTTCGTTCATATCATTCATTCATATGCCATGAGACCTTGGAATCATGGACTTGACATTAAGACATACCAGAAAAGAGGGCTCAACATATGGGACCTCAACTGGGAGCCTTCGTTAGCAAACACATAGTATGCTTCATTCATTCATACGTACTCCATTTCCTTTCATTCATAGTCCAGTGAAATCACCGGTTATACCTAGGATGTAGTTTAAGACTTTCATTAGGTTCGTTGTGCAATGACCAAGAATGACCTAATGTCATTACTTGAATCTAACTCACCTTTTGATTATCCTATCCTAACACCTTTGGTATTCATTCATTTCATTATGTGCATCATTTGAGGCTGGCATCATTCATTCATTGGGAACTTTAACTTTAACCGACATAGATCATGTGAGCATCATGAAATCCAGTGTCTCCCCTACACCGAAAAGAGGTGGAATCACCGGCCAAAGTGACCCAAAAACATGCTAGCGTATATGGGAATTTAACCCCGCCAGGTCCCTATATTGGCAGTATAGGTTTGAAGACTAGGAGATATAAGGAGACCCATACCCGGCAAGACGGACAGTCTCATCTCATGAGAGTTACGTGAACCTCCGCCCTTCTTGAAAGAAGGCATCACCGCTCATATCTAGTCTATCGGTGCTCAGTATCAAGTTCCATTACATTCATCTCCTACGTCATGAAAGCTGGCTTCTAGTATGAGGACATCATAGATCATTAGATGATTTCTCATGTCATCATTCGTATTGAGTGTGTTAAGCTCAATACTCTCATTAGAGTGTTCATAGAGACTGGTCTCTTCATTATCTTACACTCTCATAGGTGAGTACGTATTGGTAACATTTACTTAGGCTCATTTGAGATTGCTCTCATCATTTACATTAGCCTCATATCATGTTGTCACCACATTCATCATCATTATCACCTTTGCTTTCCATAGTTATTCACCTCTTGTTACGTGAATGTTCATTTCATCATATGCCAATGCACTTGGCCATTTGGTGTGTTTCACACCCTTACTTAACCCTTCTAGGGTTTCATTATTTCATTGTTCATTTCATCATTTCATTGTTCATCTCATCATATGCCAATGCACTTGGCCATTTAGTGTATTTACACTTATACTTAACCTTTCTAGGGTTCATCATTTTATTTCATACATCTTAGGTTCACTTACTTTTGAACGTATGTTAGACTTATGTGCCTATACATACAAGCCAGGGGGCTTCATTCATAGTTCGTTAAGTGATTCTTACATTCCTAAGATTAGGTAGTACAAGACTTATGTATCTTGAATATATGCCAAGATCTTGATTTTGATCTACGTAAGTGGCATTATTCTTGGATATTTTGTTCACGTATGACTTATGTATCAATACGGAAGTTTGTGCAAGGAAACCCAAGTCTTGAATCAATTGGATATCATTTATATTTTTAATTGATTTTATTCTAATATTCATAACATTATGACTCTAAGTTAAATCACAATATTAACATTGAAGGATTAATTTTCTCCTTAGTAATAATCCTAATTTGGCCGAAGGGTTGTGGGTTCGAACCCCCACAACCCCTTTTTAATTTTTATTAATTTCATCTTGCCCAATTTCGCCTAAGCTAAGAGGTTGTGGGATCAAATCCCCACAGCCTTTTTTATTTTATTCTTTAATTACCCTAAGTAGGGAGGTTGTGGGTTCGAACCCCCACAGCCTCCTTACTTTTAATGAATTTTCGCTAGGGGCTGTGAGGTGGTGGGTTCGAACCCCCACAGCCCCATATATATTTTTCTTTTTATTTTCGCTAAGTTGAGAGCATTGGTAGTGAGGTCGTGGGATCAATCCCCCACAACCTCACTTGCTTTATTAACTTATTTTCGCCTCCTCTAGTACCAGCCTTGAGGTCGTGGGTTCGATTCCCACGCCTCACATCCTTTTTTTTCTTTATTCTCCTTCTTCCTTGCTTCCCACTAGTCATGTGTTCGATTCCCCCCCATCCCCATTTTTTTATTAATTCATTTCGTGGGCAGCAGCTAAGGGGTTCGAATCCCCTTAGCCCCAAAACATTTTGTTTTTTAAAACTTCCAGCCTCTTGGTCATGTGAGGTCTTGGGTTCGATTCCCCTTGACCTCACCTATTTTAATCACTTTTAAAACTCTTCCAAAATTTCCAGAACCTACCCGAAATCAACATCACAAGCTTGAAATTTTGATTACCTTTTTGCAGCCTATTTTCTCCACTCTTTAACGTTAAAAGTTCATGCATTTGGAGTAGTGTTTAGTGAGTCCTTTAGGTGCATTTTCATGGACATATTTGGCCAAGAATTTTTTGTTAAATTCAGACACATTACACTTAAATGAACATCATCATTTACATAAGTTTATACACTTAAAATGACGACCAAAACCATATCAAACTTGAAGCCATAAATCAAAACCCATTCACAGTAAGTTTACAGTAAACTTTTTCACATGCACATACATATTTTCGGAAACAAAGCTTGTCATTCATATGATTCCAAATACATGTTCATGAACATATTCATCACGAAAACACATTACAACACCTAATTTCTACCAGCAAACATACCAACCTATGATTTGACGGGAGCTAAGGACAGGAATATGCAACGGGGAACAACTTAGTTTTCGGATTAAAATTGTCTGAGTCCTAAGGGTCTCTTGGGAAAGGTACCAAGAGTAAGAAAACCCATACCTTTTATGTAATTAAAACCTTGACTTGCTGCCCAAAACTTTCTCCAAAAATCACGTCCAAATCCCCTCAACTTCAACACCAATTCGATGGAGTAATCCTCTCTCTTGCGTAACGTTTTTGATTAGTTGTTTGTTTGTAATTTTCGTTGTGAGTTCTTCAAGTGTGAAGAACTTTGGTTTACCTACTGTTTTTTTGAAGTTATTTTGGCAGAAAAAACGTGAATGAGGGTGATAGAGACGTGAGAGAGAGTGGTAAGTGTGGGAGAGGAGAGTTTTCTTAGGCTTAGGAGTCTAGTTTAGGACTTAGTCAAATAAGATTTTATTTAATTATTAAAAATCTGATTTCCTTTTATTTTAAATAAGCTAATAAATAATAAATATAAATTAGTTACATTAATTTACCAACTTAAATTAAAAACAATTTAATTCATTGCTTCCACCTAGGTTCGAACCCGGGTGGAGCAAGACTTAACTTCAAGAGCTCCATTTCGTTTCTCTCTCCCCAATTTGCCCCTCCACCTTAATAAATAATTAATTAATTATATATTTAGGGTAATTACGATTCTACCCTTATCCTGGAAAAAAGATCATTTTACCCCTAGACCCTTCAAACCTAAGATTTCTTCTTTTAAAGTCCGGTAAAGACACTTTCGAGTAAATCTTCGTATTCGAGAGCCCTACATGGTTGGACCCAACCTTTCCTAGCTCAAATAACTCCCAAAGTTAGTTGGCTTGGCTTTACCAAGGGTTCCAAGGTCTGGTTCTACGCGCATCAATCCGTGTGAACCCTGGTCTAATCGTAGGCATTCTTGGCACATTAAGCATTACTTAGCATATCTATTTTTAGGGTTGTTACATTATGCCCCCCTTAGGAACATTCGTCCCCGAATGACACTGCACATCATTTTAAGATAAAGAGGGTGACTTTTGAAAATATTTTAACATACTTGAGACTTTACTCTTTGTGAATTTCTGTTTCACACTTACTCAGGATAAGGCATATTACTCAAGCTTATCTGAAGCTTCATATTTGAGATTGAGGAACTTCTTTCTCAATCGTACTTAACTTGATGCACCTCACAACTCATGTAACTCAAAAATCATGTCCACGCTATACAAAAACAGCAACATGAAATGCAAACGTGAATTCATTTTAACTCTAACTTATTCGGAAACTTGACCTTACTACCCTGTTTCGATAGTCTATGGTAGTCTAGCATTTATGAAGTAATTCATACCTAAGCCATCTCCTTGAGCTAGTAAGCAGCCAACTTAGCATTCTCCTCTTCATCAATACTCATAGCAGGCTTTAGAACCTACCATGCACTCACCTTCATGCGAACAACCACTCTTATCAAACGTCTTTTGTTCACGCTGGGTATTTCTATCACTGCCCCTTCTTGGGAAGGCCAGATCTTGAGTCTAGCACCTTATAGCACTTGGTCATCCTAATTCTTGTGTGTATTCTTCTAAGCGAGCACACAAGAACGAAGTTAGATATTTAGAATGACACAAAGTGTCAAGGCTCTAGATAGCACGATAAAGAGTAGAAGAAGGGAAATTTTCCTACGCATCATGCAGTCTCTAATCCAGTATAGTGGTGCACTTCACTACCATGACTTAGAAACTACTCAATGTGGTTGATGTGAACTTATTATTTTCATAATTTAACCTAGTGCTCTGATACCAACTTTGTCACGACTGGAATTTAGACCCCAGACGAGACCGGCGCCGTTGACCTCTCAGAGGTCGCACAAAAGCCTACTTACGTCATTCTTACTTTACATAGGTTAATTTTTAGCAAAAAATTTGAAACTTTTTGTTTCTAAACATTGCTTACTAAACATTTCTAATACATTCGTAATTTGTTCAACACCAACCATCTAATCATTAAGAGATAATCAAATGAAAGGAATAGTTTAATAAATAAAATTGTATAATTTCCAAAATGGCACCAATACATAGTCTGAATAAAATAAGAAAGAAATGCTAGTGGAACATGCTCCACTAGCTCAACTCCTAAACTAAGCTAGAACATAAAGCAGTAACATCCTCGGAAGCATGAGGACCTACCAAAACCGGATGAATGCTGGATGTCCGGATAACTGCAACGATGATCCTGCAGCTCTATCGTCCACCTGTGCCTGCACCTAAAATAGTAGAGTTTGTATGGGGTTAGTACACACTTGTACTAAGTATGGGTATATGCAAGCACACACCAAGGACATGCATGAGAAAGAATAGCTCTTTCCTAACAACATGATTTTTGGAAGTCAAGTCAGTGGACTTGCAAAATTGAGATTAGGAAAGTTTCCTAATTTGGATTAGGAAAGTAAATGATCTTTCCAAATTTGGATTAGGAAAGTCAGTGAGCTTTCCAGATTTGGAATAGGAAAGTTATGCCATGAGAATAACATACATCATCATACTTTTCACATTTGCACGCAGCACATAACATTTACACATAGCACACATCATATAGCATACAGTACATTTTTCATGTAGCACATAACTTCGTTCATATCATTCATTCATATGCCATGAGACCTTGAAATCATGGACTTGACATTAAGACATACCAGAAAAGAGGGCTCAACATATGGGACCTCAACTGGGAGCCTTCGTTAGCAAACACATAGTATGCTTCAATCATTCATACGTACTCCATTTCCTTTCATTCATAGTCCAGTGAAATCACCGGTTATACCTAGGATGTAGTTTAAGACTTTCATTAGGTTCGTTGTGCAATGACCAAGAATGACCTAATGTCATTACTTGAATCTAACTCACCTTTTGATTATCCTATCCTAACACCTTTGGTATTCATTTATTTCATTATGTGCATCATTTGAGGCTGGCATCATTCATTCATTGGGAACTTTAACTTTAACCAACATAGATCATATGAGCATCATGAAATCCAGTGTCTCCCCCACACCGAAAAGAGGTGGAATCACCGGCCAAAGTGACCCAAAAACATGCTAGCGTACATGGGAATTTAACCCCGCCAGATCCCTATATTGGCAGTATAGGTTCGACTGACGCGGAGATATAAGGAGGACCCATACCGGCCAAGACGGATAGTCTCCTTTCATGAGAGTTACGTGAAACCGCCGCCCTTCCCGAAAGAAGGCATCACCGCCATTAGCTAGTCTATCGGTGCTCCGTATCAAGTTCCATTACATTCATTCTAACGTCATGGAAGCTGGCTTCTAGTATGAGGACATCATAGCTCATTAGATGATTTCTCATCTCATCATTAGTATTAAGGGTGTTAAGCTCAATACCTTCATTAGAGTGTTCATAGAGACTGGTCTCTTCATTATCTTACACTCTCATAGGTGAGTACGTATTGGTAACATTTACTTAGGCTCATTTGAGATTGCTCTCATCATTTACATTAGCCTCATATCATGTTGTCACCACATTCATTATCATTAGCACCTTTGTTTTTCATAGTTACTCACCTCTTATTACGTGAATGTTCATTTCATCATATGCCAATGCACTTAGCCATTTAGTGTGTTTCACACCCTTACTTAACCCTTCTAGGGTTTCATCATTTCATTGTTCATTTCATCATTTCATTGTTCATCTCATCATGCCTCTTAGGTTCACTTACTTTTGAACGTATGTTAGACTTATGTGTCTATACATACAAGCCATGAGGCTTCATTCATATTTCGCCTAAGTGATTCATATCTTTCTAAGATTATGTGATACAAGACTTATGCATCTTGTATGTATGCCAAGATCTTGATTTCGATCTAAGTATGTGGCATTATTCTTGGATATTTTGTTCACGTATGACTTATGTATCAATACGGAAGTTTGAGCAAGGAACCCCAAGTCTTGAATCAATTGGATATCATTTATATTTTTAATTGATTTTATTCTAATATTCATAACATTATGACTCTAAGTTAAATCACAATATTAACATTGAAGGGTTAATTTTCTCATTAGTAATAATCCTAATTTGGCCGAAGGGTTGTGGGTTCAAACCCCCACAACCCCTTTTTAATTTTTATTAACTTCATCTTGCCCGATTTCGCCTAATTCAAGAGGTTGTGGGATCAAACCCCCACAGCCTCTTTTATTTTGTTCTTTAATTCGCCTAAGTAGGGAGGTTGTGAGTTCGAACCCCCATAGCCTCCTTACCTTTAATTAAATTTCGCTAGGGGCTGTGAGGTGGTGGGTTCGAACCCCCACAGCCCCATATATATTTTTTTAATTTTTTTTTTTTGCTAGGTTGAGGGTATTGACAGTGAGGTCGTGGGATCGAACCCCCACAGCCTCACTTGTTTTAATACTCATTTTCGCCCCCTCTATTTCCAGCCTTGAGGTCGTGGGTTCGATTCCCACGCCTCACATCTTTTTATTTTCTTTATTCTCCCTCTTCCTTTCTTCCCACGAGTTGTGTGTTCGATTCCCCCCATCCCCATTTTCCTTATTAATTCATTTCGTGGGCAGCAGCTAAGGGGTTCGAATCCCCTTAGCTCCATTACATTTTTTTTAAAAAAAAATTTCAGCCTCTTGGTCATGTGAGGTCTTGGGTTCGATTCCCCTTGACCTCACCTACTTTAATCCCTTTTAAAACTCTTCCAAAATTCCCAGAACCTGCCCGAAACCAACATCACAAGCTGGAAATTTTGATTACCTTTTTGCAGCCTATTTTCTCCACTCTTTAACGTTAAATGTTCATGCATTTGGAGTAGTGTTTCGTGAGTCCTTTAGGTGCATTTTCATGGATATATTTGGCCAAGAGTTTATCATTAAATTCAGCCACATTACACTTAAATGAACATCATCATTTACATAAGTTTATACACTTAAAATGACAACCAAAACCATATCAAACTTGAAGCCATAAATCAAAACTCATTTACAGTAAGTTTACAGTAAGTTTACAGTAAACTTTTGCACATACACATATATTTTCGGCAACAAAGCTTGTCATTCATATGATTCCAAATACATGTTCATGAACATATTCATCACGAAAACACATTGCAATACCTAATCTCTATCAGCAAACATACCAACCTATGATTTGATGGGAGCTAATGACAGGGATATGCAACGGGAAACAACTTAGTTTCGGATTAAAACCGTCTGAGTCCTAAGGGTCTCTTGGGAAAGGGACCAAGAGTAAGAAGACCCATACCTTAGTTTTCTTGTTCAACCACGAAAATGCTGCCCAAAAACCTCTCCAAAAATCAGTCCAAACACCGAAAGAACAAGCAAAATCCGTCAAGATATTGATCTTTACCTTTTGTTCTTAAGATTATTCTTCTTTTGAGTTTTTAGCTTTCAAGTTCTTGATGAACTTTTGCATTCACTTTGTTCTTCTTTTCTGTTGGTTGAGGCAGAGCGTGATTGAGAGTAAGGAGAGTGAGAAACGTGTGGGAGAGTTGGCTTAGGATTAGGAGATAAGGGAGAGACTTAGTCAAATTAGGATTAAATAATTAATTAATAAATAAAAAATCTGATTTTTCTTTTTTCTTAAATCAGCTAATATTTATTATTTAATTTAATTAATTTATCCAATCAAATAAAAGCAAGATAAATCATTGCTTCTAGTGGGGCTCGAACCCGAGTGACTCCCCATTTGCAAAAATGGGTCACTTGGGTCGCCCCAACCCGAATTAATTCCTCAGGGTAATTACAATATTACCCTTGGCCTGGAAAAGACCATTTTACCCTTGGACCCTCAAAACTTGAAATTTCTTCTTTTAAGTTCGATAAACACTCTTTCGATTAAATCTTCATTTTCGTGAGCCTCACATGGTTGGTTCCAACCTTTCCAAGCTCAATTAACTCCCCAAGTTAGTTGGCTTAGTCGTAGTAAGGGTTCTAAGGTCTGGTTCTACGCGTATCGATCTGTGTGGACCTTGGTCTAATCGCAAGCATTCTTGAAAAACCTAAGTCTTGATCCTATTCGTTTTTAGGGTTGTTACAATCTTATCAAGTTGAAATCGCCCACAACTATATTTTATGCTTCTTTAGCACACTGCGTACCGCTTAGGTCCATTAATAACAATATGCAAAAATTGTGTTGATGGTATAACCTAGATAAATAATTAATTTTAAATATTAAAATATCCAGGTATCGAACATAATAAAAAAGCAACTCATACTTTCATGACAACTCAACATTTTCTCGAAGCTTAAGATCATATTTATTTGTCAGATTCATTTTTTTTTGCAGTATCCTCATTGTGTTTCCGGATCCAGGTTTGAATTGTTATTCTCATAAATTCTAGAAGTGATACAATTGGAAGTCTCCTTGCTAACATGTTAGTGTTATTTAAGGATTCTGCTATTTTGAAGTCATCGTCCATGTTCGTTTAACTTTTGAATGAACCCTTGACTATTTAGTATACCCAATATCGAACAAATAACTTCTTATTCTTGATCAATCATGTCTATTCTTACCACAAACTCAAATTCTTGAAGTGTGTACGTCTTAGCCTTTGCCAAAAAAGCTTATTCAAATCTTTCACATTTCAATGAAAATTCTTTAGAACATTGTAACATAAATACCAAATGCAAGCATAATGATCTAAATCAGGATATACCCTTGCAGTTCCCTTCCATATGATTTCATTCTTATCAGAAATAAAACACACATTCTCTCTTTCTTCAAATGTGTCCCTAGATCTTTCAAAGAACCATGTCCATGATGAATCATTTTCAGAATCTGCTTGTGGAAGTATGTGACTTGTTTCATTACAAAAAATATACTTAATTCATACACATCGAAACTAATTTATGTGCCACAATTATACTATCATATAAACAACAAAATTCAAATCATATCTCTTGAATTCGTTGTGCTTGCAATCAGAATTGTCCCACCATGTGTGTCTTTCAAGTCTGCCTCGTCAACAACAACTACTGGTCTACAATACTCTCATCCCCAATAGAATCTATCACCTTCTTTACTCTCCAAGCTTACAACAGAACCAGGATAGTTCTCCTCCAAAATGTAGAAATAACCTGGAAGTTTTGCATATGATTAAGCTAGGTCCTCACACAACATTTTTATTGTTTTTTCTTTAGTTAGCCATGTTTGCATATATGTCAACAAATCAACATGTGATTTCAAAATGTCCTTGGCAATATCCTTAGGGTGTATATTGTCTTTGAATCGACAAACTTATCGAATATAATAACAAATACTATGTAGTATATTCCTTGATGTCTTGCATAAACTTTGTCCGTCACCGAACATGTGTGATTCCCACAAAATTTACGGATCTTGAAAAGTCCAGATTGATTTAAATTTCAAACTCGACGAATTCATTATATCCATGAACAATTTTTGGAAGGATACTTTAGGTAATAGTTGTTTTATAATCAAATTAAGATTATGTCAAATTTGTATACTAATTTCATACACATAAGATACTCAAAAAATCAGATAAACAATTAAATTGTTACCAAGAAGAACTAGAACGTATTATAAGGACTCAAAAGTTTAGAAATACTGCAAAGTGTCGCATCACCTCCACAAGTGTACTCTTATTTTTTGTTAATTTGTTTCCCAACAATCACACGTTTACAGTGTTGGTGATTATACCAAATCATTCATCAACATCTTCACCAACATTCATTCCAACCAAACGGACTGAATTGCAATAACAACAGATTTTGGATAATCCATAGCCCGATTCTTCAATGTTATACACCATGAATATCTGATAAAAAAGTCAACGATTACTTTCTTTTGATCCAAGAATACTCGTACACCCACATCATTATGTATACAAATTGGTGGACAACGTTCGCTAACAATGTATTTAATCTCAAGTTCATCAACAGTATTGTCTACTCCTAGTTGCAAAATTGTCGCATTAACTAGACTATTATATAGAGTGGAAGAATCATATATAATTTCCTCCACCTCGAAATCAATATACTTTCATGTTCTATGATACCAAAGTAGAAACAACTTTTATACACATTTTCATGAATTTGGTATAAAATGTGTATAAAAGTTGTTTCTACTTTGGTATCATGTAATTCCATGACAACAAATTTATTATAGAACAAAAAAGTATGTTGATTTCTAGATGGAGAGAATTATATATGATTCTACTAGCCTATATAATGGTCTAGTTAATGCGATAATTTGCAACTAGAAGTAGACGCTACTATTGATGAACTTGAGATTAGGTACATTATTAGAGAATGATGACAACCAATTCATATACATAATGATGTGGGTGTACGAGTATTCTTGAATAAAAAGAAAGTAACTGTTGATTTCTTTATCAAATATCATTGTGCTTAACATTGAAGATCAGACTATGGATAATCCAAAATATGGTATTATGGTGGAGCAACAAAAAAATTTCTTGGAACATCATGAACAAATATTGATTTATGCTCGAATAATTAGTTTGTTTGGTCGTAATGAATGCTAGTGAAGATGTTGATGAATTGGATGATGAAATATCTGATATAATCAACGACTCAATAAATATGTTGATTATTGTGAAACAAATTTACAAAAAGAAAAGAGTACGCTTATGGAGATGATGCGACACTTTGCAGTAGTCCAAAAATTTTGATTTCTTATAAAATATTCCAATTATACTTGGTAAGAATTTAATTGTTTATTTGTTTTTTGAGTATCTTATGTGCATAAAATTGGTATACAAATATTTGACAAATCTTTCTTTGATTATAAAGCAGTTATCACCTAAAGTGTCCTTCCGAAACACTGTTCATGGATAATGAATTCATCGAGTTTGAAATTTGAATCAATCTGGACATTTTAAGATCCGTAAATTTTGTGGGAATCACACATGTACAGTGAGGGACAAATTTTATGCAAGAGTCAAGGAATAATTGACATAGAAGTTGTTATTATATTGGATAAGTTTGTCGATCCAAAGACAATATACACCCCTAAGGATATTGCCAAAGACATGTTGAAATCACATGTTTTGTTGACATACAAGTAGTCATGGTGAACTAAGGAAAAAAATAAAAATGTTGCGTAGAGACCCAGCTGAATCATAAGCAGAACTTTCAGGATATTTCTACATTTTGGAGAACTATCCTAGTTCTATTGCAAGCTTGGAGAGTAAAGAAGGTGATAGATTTTTATATGCATTTGTTGCGTTGGAAGCATCTATTAGGGGATTGGAGTATTGTACGCCAATAGTTATTGTTGACGAGGCAGACTTGAAGACGCATATGGTGGGACAATTTTGATTGCAAGCACAATAGATCCAAGAGGCTTGATTTTAATCTTGTTGTTTAAATGATAGTATAATTTTGGTATATAAATTGGTTTTGATGTGTATGAATTAAGTATATATTTTTTTAAGGAAATAGGTCACATACTTCCGCGTATAGTAAATTTTGAAAATGATGCATCATGGACCTAGTACTTGGAAAGATTTAAGGACGCATTTGAAGAAAGAGAGAATGTGTTTTATGTCTGCTAGGAATGAAAGCATATGAAAGGGAACTACAAGAGTATATCTTGGTTTAGATCATTATGCTTACATTTGGCATTTGTGTTGCAATGTTCTAAAAAAAATTCACAGAAATGTGGAAGATTTGAAGAAGTTTTTTTTGCATGACAAAGGCGTACACACTTCAAGAATTTGAGAACTTGATGGTAAGAATAGATAGATCGATCGAGGATAAGAGATTATTTATTCGATATTGGGCATGAAATGGTCAAGGGCTCATTCAAAAGTTAAATGAACATGAACGATGACTTCAAACATAGCGGAATCCTTCAATAACACTAACAGGTTAGCAAAGAGGCACCAATTGTATCACTTCTAACATTTATGAGGATAACAATTCAAACCTAGATCCCGAAACACGAGACTACAAAAAACTAGAACAGATCCGTCAAATAAATTTGATCTTAAGCTCCAGGAAAATATTGAGTTTTCATTAAGATATGAATTGTTTATTTATCATGTTCAACATCTGGATATTTTAATGTTTAAAACTAATTATTTTTTTTGGTAATACCAACAACACAATTTTTGCATATTGTTATTGATGGACCTAATTGGTACATAGTGTGCATAAGCAGAAAATGTAGTTGTGGGTGAGCTTGATGAGATGTCTTGCTTACATGCAATGGTTATTTTAGGTATAGAAGACTACATAAATCGAATTATTGCTCTCCCTTTTATAGCAAGAAAAATATTGAAGATGCATATGCAATTACTATAGAATCTCTCCCATGTGAGAGCTCATGGGATATACAAAGTTATGTGTCAGAGTTTATTATTGTCACCTTATTTTAATAGAAAGGTAGCGAGACCACAACTTGAATTCTGGAAGGGGTTTGCTTGTGTCAAACTTAAGAGGTTTACAATTGCATGTAGCACATGTCGTCCGAAGTGACATACCAGAAAAACAAGTTCAAATTATATAATTTGTGTTTATTTTAAGAGAAAATGGTCAAATGCCCCCTCTTTGAGATGAGAAAGTAAGCATAAAAAACTATTCCTAAAACATCACTTTTAATCTATTTTCAATAAATATAAGTATTTATAATTATTTATTTTTCTTATGTGTTTTCTTTCTTTTCCATAGCAATATAAACCAAATCTCTCTGTTTACCAATTCTCAAAAAAAAAAGTTTCTCCATCATTCACCATCTCTAAATCGGTGTTGCCACCGCCATTTTTACTGAATTCATTATTGTTCATTACAAACAAATTTTCGAACTCATGTCATACTCTTGCAAAATCAATCAACCCAAATAAACTGTAGATAAATTTACATATATTTATGTCATCCCAAAAAGAATTGGATCAAATTTGAGAAAAAATGATTTGGATTTATTTCAAGAGTCGACGGTACTCTTCCACTATTTTCATCCCTAACCTACCGCCACCATCATCATCGAATTTTCTCTGACAAATTAAATCAATCATCAAACAGGAATATCAAAACAAAAGTATTCAAATCAAAGCATGTTTTTCAAGTATTTATACGATTTAATTCCGATATGCTATGATTGAATAATCAAGTAAAACGAAAGTGAAAAGATTTGAATTCCCCATGTTGATAGATTAGCTAGGCGATGAGTTCAAAAAAACCCAAATAAAGATCTTTAATAGAAAGAATTAGAGGAGAAAAAAATCATGAGAATGGGGGAGATGATGAAACTAATGGAGTTGGAAATCATGGACAATTGGGAGATATTATAAATGAAGATGATAAAGATGTGCTAGGGTGTTGAATTGTCGTTGTTAAATTAGGGAGGTGATGGATGTGGCAACGACGATTTCTCATACAATAATGGTGAAAAGGATGGAGGCCCGGCGAGTTCACCTTGTGAGGAAGTTTAAAAAAAATAGAAGAAGACCCCCAATGTATCCCCCTAGTATTTGCCCCAAATCAAGCTTTCACAAAGCAAAAATATTAGGGTTGCTAAAGATTAAAGATTGAAGAAGAAGGAGAGTTTTAAAAAAAAACATTAATTGGTGAAACACACATGTCAAGCGCGTGTGTTTCACCACAAGGCATATGGTTGGTTATCACATTTTAAGGGGTTAATTATTCTATTTTAAAGTAGTTTAGGGGGGTTAGGACCCCCGTAAAGTAAAAATCCAAATATAGATTAGAGGTATCTGACCATTTACTCTTTATATTAATTTAATTGTAACAAACACATATTTTGATGTTTTGGTCTTTTAACTTAATGTATTCTGATTACACTACATTTATTATGCGTACTACTTACTCCTGTGTGTATGTTGTGTTCTTCAAATATAGAATCACAAACTAAAACTGGTTATTGTTGGTATCCAACTGGAAAAATTAAGTCTAACAATGTATGCAATTGGTATCCAACTAGTATCCAACTGGAAAAATTAAGTCTAATAATGTATGCAATTGATATCTAGCCGATCACACAACATATATTTAAGATTTCATACTACTAGTCCAAGCTAAAATTAGTTATTGTTGTATCCAATTCGTATCCATCTAGAAAAACTTAAGTGTAAAAATGTATGCAAATGGAGATTCCACCATTTTCCCCTTCCTTTTTTGCCCCTTTTGATTTGGAGTGGATATTTTCTTTGGTTCTTTTTTCTTTGTTGCGTTTTGGTTTTTCTTTAGAGGGGTGAATGATGAGAGATTTGTTTTTTGTTTGCTTCTTCACTGAAGTTGCATTCACCTTGGCTGCGGAGTTTGAGTTGAAATATCAAAATTTGGAGGCTCTATTTAGACATTACATTCATCCTCGACAAATCTTGGATTCTTTCTAGGTGTAAGGGAAACTTTGTGATTTTTCGGCATGATATGAAGGTTTCTTTGTGTACTGAATAAAGTGGATTTGTGATGATGTGGACCACATTACCGGTGGATTTGTTTGAATGAAGATGAAGAACAATGAAGAAATTGAAAGAGGGATAATAACAGTGGTAAGAGAAACGTAGGTATGTGGGAGTGGGAGTGGGTGGTATGAAATTGATAATGGTAAGTTAAGAAAATCTTTTGAATATTGTGATTGATAATTACCAATTGCACGCTTGATTCTCTCTCATTAATTAACTATTGTTTCTCTCACCTATTGATTATGATAATATTTTATAATTACTTGGTAAATTGGAATTGATGAATTTATAAATTAAAACTAATATATTAGTATCTATAATTACAACTTTATTAGTACTAATAAAAAAAAGTAGATTTAAAGGTTACAATATAAACTCTTAAATAGATGTGCGGGGTGATTTTACCTTGCTGAAACTTGTCTAGAAAACAAAACAACAATAGAGGAAGTAAGACATGATGTCACCTTACACCATTCAATATCAAGTCCCTTGGCAGATAAGAATGCTACTCCTAAATTCAAATAGCGATCAACAACGAGAGTAGTTCCACTCCTCAGTGTGTCCTCCATTGACACTCTGCATTAATGCAAAGAAAATTTAGAACGACCTAAATGCACAAGATTAATAGAAGGTTCACAGTCATGATAACACCAAATGGATTCGACTGAAAAATCTTACATAAACAGTTCAACATGGAAGTAAAATTGTTGGCTGCCAAACAAGGTAAAACCTTCCAGATAATGACGACAAAATTCATTGCCATGTTGGTAAATAAGAATGAAGACTAGTACTAAATTCAAAAGAATAGAAAAGAAAGAAGCAGGTGAAAGATTATTAACAATTCCATTTTGGTTAGAATATCGCATCATATGCCAAGAAAAAGATATTGAATTAGTTGTAGGGGAAGGTGAGTTTGATGACAATATTTCCACAATCTAAGATTATTTTTCTCCCCCGTGGGATTCTGGCCGAGTGCAGCCAACACACATGTTTGAAACTCTGAGGAGTATTGACTCTCCCCTCTATCCTCTTCCCAACACAAATACCACGGAGCAGGGCTTGAACCATGTAATGCGCCTAACACACATGTCACTTGTTGTGTTCACATCGCTAAAAAAAAGCTCCCATGGCAACAACCTAAGATAGTTGAAGACCACAAAATCATATTGTTGTTTTCTCTCAGATTGTTGTCCATATTGTCCTGAGAAAATAACAATTAATGTGGAGAACTTGTCAAGTAGTTACTTTAAATTAATAGTAGCATAGAAATCTTAAAATCAATCACTCTAACAGGGACATATATGCAAACCACTAATCTATTCCACAACCAATCACTCTAACAGGGACAAAGAACTAACACAAGTCATCCAACAATCAAAGTAAATTTCATATTGTAGAACCTCCAAGTTCGAACCACCAAGTTAGCGCATACGCAAGGTACCAAGGACATAAATAAAACGATCTTAAATTGTTTCTACATGACCATAACAATTTGATATTGATCAATGAACGTCCACATACATCTTCACTATATAAGTAAGAAATTGAGCACTAAAGAAACTTACAAAGCCTTACTGAAGGTAAAGAAAATTGCAGGCATATCTCATCTCAGCATCAAACCTATAATTCAATTTCACAAATGCAATTGCTTGTTATTCCAAATCCCATGATCTGATCAACCCTATTGACAGTATATAAATATTTTTCAAAATTGTTTGTGACTTGTGAGGTAGCAAGTTCGCCATAAATAATGGTAACATTCAATAACAGATCAGTTCAAGTAGAAAATGATTGAAACAAGTTATGCAGAAAGTATTAGGAAGAAAGGATTTTGAGGAACCTGATTAGGCGATATGGATCTTTTCGTCCCCTGTATTTCCCACACAATGCCTCAAATTTTCGTGGGTCTAGGGTTTTAGAGCTCCATTAATGATAAAAACTTAATAACAAAATGAGATAAATACTCTCAGTACTATTGAAGCAGGTCTAAAATAATTCTTAACTATATATTTATCAAATTTAGTCTTTTAATTGTGTCAAATGTTATTAAGTTGGGTTCCTTAACTATACAATTTTATCAGAATAAGTTTTTTAAATATCTCAATGTTATCAAGTTTGATCCCTTAATTATATATTATTGATTTTAGTCTCTTAACTTTACCTTATCTATTTTGGTCTCTTTTTTTTTTAGTATTCAAAAACTTATTAGGTTTGACTCTGTCTACTTTTTATACAAATAAATTGGGTTTATATCAACGAAACTCATCCCTTTGTGAAATTAAATGTTTTTCACTTTTTAAATTGTTTCTCTCTCCCCGCAACTTTCTTCAATAAAGCCGTTGGAGTACAAATTTTGGAATCAAAATATGTGAGTAAAACATTTTAAATTTTATTTTCATTGCGAAAAACTCAATTCTATTAATAAATACAAATAAATGAATCTCTCTCTACACCTAATAGATAATTAGTATTTTCTTTTTATAATAAATTGTGGAAAAGGCCTGAAATATATATGAACTTTGACCGAAATTGTTGTACCAATATCAAACTTTGGAAATGACCTTTTACCCCCCCCCCCCAGCACTATTTAATAATGTATTTTAAAGGTATATATGTGCTCACGTGGACATCATAAATATTGCATAACTATAAGTAATGTGTCCACGTGGGCACATATATACCTTTAAAATACACTATTAAATAGTGCAAAGGGTAAAATGTCCTCTATAAAATTTGGTTTCATAAGAACATATTCGGCCAAAGTTGGAGTATTTTTTGAACCATTTTCCCTAATAAATTCTAGCATATTCAAGTCATTAACAACAATAATATACTTCATTTCATCCTCCATTCATTAAAATCAAGACTTATATCTTCTTTCCTCATTAATATTATTTTGAATCGTTGAGATTAAGGTTCTTTTCTTAAGAATAATTTGTAGAAAAAGTAGTGGGGAAAGAGAAACAACTGAAAGATTGGTAAAGATTTAATTTCCCAAATACATGATTCTGTTGATATAAACTTAAATTATTTGTATACAAAATAGTCAAAGACTAAACCTGATAAATTTTGAATATTTAAAGAACTAAAACTAGTAAGTGTATTGTTAAAGAATTAAAATTGTTAAGCATAAAGTTAAGCGACCAAACTTGATAAAATTTTGATTAGTTAACGGGCTAAATCTGATAAATATATCATTAAGAGACTATTTTAGACCTACTCTAATAGTTCAGTGACCAGTTATGACATTTTCTCTTATAAAGTACACGATCTCATACATTAGGAAGCTAATTACATCCTATTTCGGAAGTTTCTCCAAGTATAAAATTCTGAAATTTTTATTGCTCTTGGATATATTTTTTGGTTGTTCGATACATTGCAAATGAACCATTACTTAATTAGAATGATGCATCCAAGAAGGGAGGGATATATCCGAGAGGGGATATGGATGTACCCCAAAGAGAAAGAAAAATTCCTACTTCCATGGAGTGGTTTAAGGGGAAAATAGCGGCTTAAAAAAAGAAAGAAAAATAAAATAAAAATTATCTAAATATAAGTCTCTCACAGGTCATAATGAGTACATCACACTCTACTCGGGTAAATCTTATCCGCACCGAATATTTACACCAAGCCAATACATGCATGTCATGTGTTTAAATTTATAGTTCATTTTACTTCATTAAATCACGTAATAATGGATATTACATTGATTTGGTGTAAACATCCTGTGCGGGTAATTAGTTTTTCCCCACTCTATACTATGTCATCAAAATGTATTGTGTTATAGTTTGATGACATATTCTATTATGACAATATTCTATTATATTATAACACCTCAAAAATTTCTAAACTAAGATTTGAACCATTCATTATTTGCGTATAAGGTCGTATCGTACGATTCTTAAATTGTTCTTAGTTGTTAAGGTCACCTTTTTAGTGTGGAGTAAAGTTGGAGATGAATTAAGGTCACAATAATCCCCCAGCAAGAAGTTGAGTTAATAGTTTCCTTAACAATTGAATTTTGATATAAGATTCTACTTATGTCAATTTCAATGATCGATCTCTCAAAATATAATGAATGAGGTGACCCACATTAAAGGTCTATGAATTCTTTCTCCAACGTCGGCTAGTTAACCTCATTTCAAGTTCAAAGTAAAAAGTCATGTCTATTTTAGTGAAGCCTTACAGACAATCAATGTTCTACAACTAGACCTACGGACGGTGAGGATTTGGCACCACAACTTCCTATGCCTTATGTGTACAAGATGATCGCCACTGTGATGTTGCAGAATGAGTTCGAGCCAGGTTTCGGATTGGGAATGAATTCCCAAGAAATTATTGAGCCTATTCAAGTTCCCGTCAAAGGAGCGAGATATGGTTTGGGGTACGTCCCCACAGATGATGAGGTGAAGGTGAAGAAGAGCGGTGATCAAGCATTGGCTAGGCCAATCCCTCATCTATACCAATAATTTCTAGTCCGTGAGTACACCGATCGTGATGGCCCCGGGGAAGAAATCTGCGACCTTTTTGAAGAGATTGATGATGTCATAGAGGACGAGGTCGAGCTAGTTGGTATCCGCGATGTTGAGCTTGGAGAGCAGCTGCACTTCCACACCAATCTTGATTTCCCGATCATCTTGGTAGAAGGACATTGTTTATGCATATTTTGAAAATCGGTGGTGGTCCGGAAAAGGCCCGAGACCCACCATCTTGCTTTTTCTTTGATTGTTTGAATTTTTAAAATTTCCCCGTGATGCTTAAAAAGGCAACATGACACTTTGCCATGACCAAAGTTTGCATTGTTTCCCAGTTTGAATGAAAGCCTCTTTTATTGAAAACTTATCTATTTTATTATTTTGCTATAATTTACTTTCCTAACTTTGTCTGTTTATGATTTTAGTAACATTAATTTTAAACCTGCCAATGTCTTGTCACGTCATGAGCTGAACGAACAAAATGAGGCAGGTGATGACGAGGATGAAGAATACGAAGAGGAAAATGAGGTACCGAAATATGTTGCTGAGGAATTTTGGCAGTTTAAAAATCAGCATAAGCCGAATTTGGAAGAAACTGAAACTGTGAATCTGGGAGACCAAAAGTGTGTCAAAGAGGTCAAAATGAATGAAGCTCAAAGAAAGGATCTGATTCATTTTCTTACTGAATACATTGATGTGTTCGTCTGGGAAGTTAGCAACATGCTAGGGCTGAGTACCAATGTGGTGTCTCACAAGTTGCCGATTAATTCAGGGTTCAGTCTAGTGAAACAGAAGGCTCGGAAGTTCAAGCCTGAGTTAAGTTTAAAGATTAAAGAAGAGATCACCAAACAGATCGAGTCTCGATTGGTGAAAGTGATGCAATACCCGACTTGGTTGGCCAATGTTGTTTCGGTCGCCAAAAAAGATGGGAAGATCAGAATTTGTGTCGATTACAGGGATCTCAACAAAGCCAGCCCCAAGGATAATTTTCCATTGCCAAACATTCACATTCTGATCGATAACTGTGCTAAACATGAAATGCAGTCAGTTGTGAATTGTTACGCAGGTTATCACCAGATCCTGATGGATGAAGAAGATACAGAAAAGACCATTTTTATTATGCCTTGGGGTGTATATCATTACAGGATGATGCCATTTGGTCTCAAAATGCTGGTGCTACCTATATGAGGGCTATGACAACTATATTTCATGACATGATTCATAAAGAGATTGAAGTGTATGTAGATGACGTCATAATCAAGTCCCGAGAGAGTTCGGACCACTTGACACATTTAAAGAAATTCTTTGATCGTTTGCGTCGTTACAACTTGAAGTTAAATCCCGCTAAATGTGCTTTTGGGGTGTCGACCGGCAAGTTGTTGGGATTTATAGTCAGCAGAAGGGGTATTGAGCTCGATCCTTCCAAGATCAAGGTGATTCAGGAATTACCGCCTCCAATGACTAAGAAGGAAGTGATAAGTTTCTTAAGGAGGTTGAACTACATCAGTCGGTTCATAGCTCAATCCACTGTGGTGTGTGAGCGGATTTTCAAGCTGTTGAAGAAAGACGCTTTGACAAAATGAACTAAAGAATGTCAGACTACTTTTGATGCTATCAAGAACTATTTGTTCAATCCACCGGTGTTGGTGCCTCCGCGTGAAGGGAATCCTTTGTTGCTATATCTGTCTGTCTCAGATAAAGCATTTGGATGCGTACTTGGTCAACCCGATGAGACAGGGAAGAAAGAGCGAGCTATTTATTACATAAGCAAGAAGTTCACTCCTTATGAGTCTCGTTACACTCTTTTGGAAAGAACATGTTGTGCTTTGACTTGGATCTCCCAGAAATTGAGGCATTATTTGTCTTCTTATACTACATATCTCATTTCCAGGATGGACCCATTGAAGTATATTTTTCAGAAGGCGATGCCGACCGGAAAGTTGGCTAAATGGCAAATGCTTTTGAGTGAATTTGATATTGTGTATGTGACCCAGAAGGCGGTAAAATCACAAGCCTTGGCTGATCACCTTGCAGAAAATCCTGTTGATGAAGAGTATGAACCGCTCAAGACTTGTTTTCCCGATGAAGAGGTATCGTTTGTGGGTGAAGATATTTCTGAAACATATCCTGGTTGGAGGGTATTCTTTGATGGAGCGACAAATCACCAAGGAAGAGGTATTGGAGCAGTCTTAGTGTCAGAATCCGGTCAACACTATCCTATGGCAGCTAAGCTCCAGTTTAACTGCACGAATAACATGGTTGAATATGAAGCTTGTATCCTCGGTTTCAAAATGGTCATTGACATGAATGTCTACGAGTTGTTGGTTATTGGAGATTCAGATTTATTGATTTATCAGGTCCAAGGAGAATGAGCCGTGAAGAACCCGAAGATTACGCCATACGTGCAGTATACACAGAAGTTGTGCATAAGATTTCGTAAGATTGAGTTCAGACATACTCCCAGAACACAAAATGAGTTGGCTGATGCTCTTGCCACCATCGCCTCAATAATTAAACATCCACATACTGATTATATTGATCCTCTGGATATAGAGATAAAGGAGCAGCCAATTCATTGTTCTCATGTTGAAGCAGAACCAGACGGTTTGCCATGGTATTTTGATATCAAGAAATATTTAGAGTCCGGAACTTATCCCGAGAATGTGACATTTAACCAGAAGAAGTTAATACGCCGTTTGGCCCTCAACTTCTTTCTAAATGTAGAAGTCCTTTATAGGAGGACTCCAGATTTGGGTCTTCTCATATGTATCGATGTTGCTGAAGCTACGAAGCTTATTGAACAAATACACGCCGGAGTCTGTGGCACGCATATAAATGGACTCACTTCGGCAAGGAAGATCCTCCGAGCCGGCTATTTTGGATGACTATGGAGCATGATTGTTGCAAGTTTATGCAAAAATGTCATAAATGTCAAGTGCATGGGGATTTGATTCGAGTGCCGTCTCACGAACTTAATGTTATGATTTCACCTTGGCCATTTGTAGCTTGGGGCATGGATGTCATCGGTTCAATAGAGTCATCCGCTTCTAATGGACACAAATTTATTTTGGTTGCCATTGACTATTTCACCAAGTGGGTAGAAGCATCTTCTTACAAGTCAGTGACCAAGAAAGTTGTGGCTGATTTTGTTCGCAACAATCTGATATGCAGGTTCGAAGTAACAGAATCCATCATTACTAATAATGGCGCGAACCTCCATAGTCACTTGATGAAAGATATATGTGAGCAGTTTAAGATTAGTCACCGAAATTCAACCGCTTATTGTCCTCAAACGAATGGAGCTGTAGAGGCCGCCAATAAGAACATCATTAAGATCCTGAGGAAAATGATTGACAATCACCGAGGTTGGCATGAGATGTTGCCATATGCTTTGTTGGGTTATCGAACGACTGTCAGAACATCAATTGGGGCCACTTCATACTTGCTAGTGTATGGAACAGAAGCAGTCATACCTGCTGAAGTCGAGATACCATCCTTGAGAATCATCCAAGAAGCTGAGTTGAGTAGTGCTGAATGGGTGAGTAAGCGGATTGATCAATTGACATTGATTGACGAGAAGAGAATGGTTGTTGTTTGTCATGGTCAATTATATCGACAGAGAATGATGCGCATTTTCCAGAAGAAAGTCAGAGCCAGAAGTTTTGAAACCGGTCAGTTGGTGCTTAAGTGCATTTTTCCTCATCAAGATGAGTACAAAGGGAAATTTGCGCCGAATTGGCAAGGACCTTACATGGTTCGCAAGGTATTATCTCGAGGTGCTTTGATCCTGTCGGAGATGGATAGCACCGCATGGCCAAAGCTGATCAACTCAGGTGCTGTCAAGAGATATTACGTGTGAAGCTTCAGTTTGTATTTCTGTTATTTCCCAGTAATCGTTCTATTTGCTTGTATTTGCTTTGTTTAAAATTTTATCCCTTTGTAATGAACTACGTATGAGATATGTAGGCGGCCTATGTCAGCCTCGGTCACACCATTTATCCTTTTTAATATTTCTTTGTAATTGAACTACGTTCGACCTGAATTCTCAAGAATGAGATACGTAGGCGGCCTCTGTCGACCTCGGTCGGTTTTCTTTGTAAATTTCTTATTGTTGTTAACCTTTGAGGGGCAACTACGTTTGACCTGATTCCTGCCTCAATGGGATACGTAGGCGCCACAAGGGATCGGTCATGTCTCCCATAAGATTTCTATTTTTTCTTCACAATAGAAATTGGGACAAAATTTTTGAGAGGGACTAAAAAATTCTCGAGAAGAAGATTTTTCCTCAATTGGTCAAAACTGAAGTTACTTTGAAGTTTGCAACTAGGACAGAAAATTTGAGGATGACCTAAAAATTTCAACATGGTTTTATCGACAGTCTAAAGTGACTTTGAATACTCCTCAACGAATAATCAGATAGACCTCCAAGCATCAGACTCAAAGAAGTTTGCTAAGCCTGACGAGACTTAATACTTGGCAGTAACCTTTTTTCAAAATACTATGTTTTGAAATTTATTTTTCTTAAAATTTTCCCTTTGTGTTTCATTTGTTTTGACATAAAACATTTTTTCTTATCTATCAAGAGTTGGGAAATCAGAAAATCAACTGGAGATAGCAGGACAAGGAGCAGACAACTGAAGAAATCAACATAGATTAGTTCGTTTTAAAACTAACAATTTTTCTGTGAACGCAAGTTTATAAGTTTGCTGTGAAATCAGCAAATTCCTCCGATCGATGAATATGGAGAAGTCAAGGGGGGCGTAGAGCTCTAAGAAAATTTACAAATTTTTTTCTGTGAATGCAGGAATTATTGTATATTGCTTATATCAAAGACTCGGGAACGTGAACAACACTGTTTCATCAAATTCCCAACAGCACGAAGTCTATAGCGAAGATACAACTATGTTCAAGAATAAATCAAATGAAAACCCAGGAAAGACATTTTACGATTTTCATCAAGGACGTCATCTGCATCATATTATCAGGCATGACTGTATTACTACCTGGAGTGTCATTTTATTTGTATTGGCAATTGAGATGATACGCTACACGGAGGGTCGTTTTATTCGTGTTATCGATTCAGATGATACACTATCTGGAGGGTCATTTTACTGTATTTTCTATTAAGACGATATCACTATCCAGAGGGCACCCAGAAGATCACTATGTCGCTCGATTGAATCATTATCTCCATTAGGTACCAAGGATGGCCTCGCGGAGAAATCATGCACCGCGAGTTAATATGCATGTATTGCGGAAAATATATGCATCGCGGAAAGTCACGCATCGCAAGTTGATATTCATGCATCGCGAGTTAATACTCATGCATCGCGGGAAGATATTCATGCATCGAGATTTAATATTTATGCATCGCGGAAAGATATTCATGCCTCGCAGAAAATCATGCATCGCGGGAAGATATTCATGCATCGCAGAAAATCACGCATTGCAAGTTGATATTCATGCATCGCGAGTTAATACTCATGCATCGCGAGTTGATATTCATGCATCGAGGAGATATTCATGCATCGCGGGAACATACTCATGCATCGCGAAAGATCATGCATCGCAGAAAATCATTCATCGCAAGTTGATATTCATGCATCACGAGTTAATACTCATGCATCGCGGGAAGATATTATTGCATCGCAAGTTGATACTCATGCATCGAGGAGATATTCATGCATTGCGAGAAGATACTCATGCATCGCGAAAAATCATGCATCGTGAGAAAATATTCATGCATCACAGAAAAGTCATGCATTGCAAAAGGAAAGTCATGCATTGCGGATAAGAAGTCATGCATTGCAAGAGGAAAATCATGCATTGCAAGAGAAATTCATGCATCATAGAAAAATCGTGCATTCTAGAAAAGAAGTCGTGCATTGCAAGAAAATTCACGCATCGCGGAAAAGAGGTCATGCATAGCAAGAGCAAGAATTTGTGCATCGCAGAAAAGATGCCATGCATAGCAAGAGAAAGAATTTGTGCATCGCAAAAGGAGGTCATGCATTGCAAAGAGGAAGAAATTGTGCATCGCTGGAGAATATTTTCCCATCAACATCAAATGCATCCTTCATTTTGACAAGAGTAAACACCAAGAGAATCATCGAAGACGACATCAAGAGAATTATCAACACTGCATCAACCTTTTATCATTTTGACATCAAATTATAGAGTACATTGAAGATTACATTGCAAACATAAGACACAAACTTTATTTGATTTACGTCAAATCCAATGGAGTTGACGTCAAATTTTAGAGGAGAGCAATTAAGTGTCAGCACGGTAAAAAACACTGTCTCCCATTTGAATTGCATTTTTATGCTGACGAGTTTTATCTCAGTCTTTGTTGAGAGCATCCGAAGGGATGTATTCTCCAAAAACAAACCACAGGTGCGGAAGAAATCAAAAAGGATGCAGCACAATGTGGAACTTTTTCTTAGCAGCGAACTGGGACAGTCGAAATAAGAGTGTCAAACTCTTAGGGCGCGAGCAGAGGAGCGACTTCCACCACAATCAAATCACACCCCTATCAGAAGGCATGTGGGTTTTTCTTTAGGTTCCTTGGTTTCAGTTTTGCATCCGGAATTTTGGTATCTGCCGGAAGCAAGTTTCCAATCTGAGTGACGATGCACCAAGATCTTTGAAATTATGTCCGTGTAAGTTATTAATTATGGGTGTGAAGTGCACCACATTCATGACTAAGAGGTTACAAGCCTCCTTTTCATACTCGACTTAATTTGTCACTTGTCCAGAACCAAAGGTTATCTAGCATAATAGATCCCCTTTTCAACCGGTCGAGTCGAACTACAAGCAACCTGATTCCTAAGGCTTAAGGATATGTAAGCGGGCTCAATGTTGAAAACTCGGCTATATTACAACATTCGCTCTTAAATCTTATACTCGAGCATCTCGATACCTTCATAATTCAGTGTCGTGGTAACTTTGGATTCTCTCAAAATCGTGCGTTAAATCAAGCATATCGAACTACAAGTGGCTTGAATTCTCATGTAGCCTGAGATATGTAGGAAACCCATTTCCGGGGTTCGGCCATAACTCCTAAAGATCGTACCACTTCCTTTCCCAGAGATGAATGTGTGGTCGGTCAAAATTGGATTGGTCAATTTCATTTTCCTTGGATTTTTTGCATCAATCCGAGTAAAACGAGGGATAGTTGTTGACACCCAATTTTGACCCTCCCCGATATAAGTTAATTAACGAGCTTCTCAATTCTAAGCGATTTGAAATAATTAGATTTTATAAAGTTAAAAAAATATATATAAAATAAAATGGTTTTCAAGTTATTCTAAGTTAATCTTTTCACCTCTTTATAATTTTTAGATAATATATGTGTTTTACCTAATTATGTATGCGATTAGTATGTTTTATCAATATTCGAAAATCTACTCAAAATGTTTTGTTAATTAAACGCTTGGTAAATTATTTTGGTTGTATAACAGATTATACCCTTTATATTATTTAGCTTACGTTTAAATTACCTATTTTATTCCGTTAAGATTTGAGAAGCTCGCAAAATTAATGATTTTAGTTCATCTTACTTTAGTTTCAAGACGGATTATCAAATTGGTTCGATCCGGCTATAATTGACATTCCGATTTCGCTTGCAATTGTAGCCCTTTCCTCACCTTATTTTGAACCCAATTCATAAGACATAGTTTTGGGCCCAAAATCATTTTTCCTTTCTATTGTTTCTGATCCACCTAACCCATTATGCCCTAACATATCCAATCCCATTCCTAATTTATTTTCTTTTATAGTTCCAGCCCACCTCAAAATTTCAGCGCAACTTTGCCCCATTTTTATAGTATAAATTAGATATATAGCATTTTTTATAGTAATATTCTCAAGTTGTAGCATTAGAGTTTGACTTTCAATATATAACATTAAATATATCAAGTTATAACATATTATTATAAAATAAAGGTTGATTTTAAATAATTAAAAAGCATATTAAAAAAAAAAGAATAACAGAAAAAATCATTTCTGTTTCTTAATTGGAAAGTAGCAAGATTCTTATGATTTAAAATAAAATCAATTAATAATAGATAATAACTAATTAGCACATATTAAGGAATTAAAAAAAAATCAGATTATTCAGTTTCCTTAAAACGCTCAAATAAGTTGAAATCAAATTAAAATCTGATTTTATTCCTTAAAATGCTCAAATAAATTAAAATCAAATTAAAATCTGATTTTTTTTATATCACATTTCTCTCTCTTGTTTATAGATTGCAATTTTTTTTTGAGTGATTGAAGTTATTTTTCTGTGAAAAATATCGTGATTTGTTGTGAAGGACAACAATATATACATATTAATTAAACATGGTGGAAGATAAGATCCGTCAGGTTAGTATTTATTATAGTGTACTGATTTTTTTTTGATAATATTGTTCATATTACAGTTTCTATTATTTTCCTGTCATACTTTCAACAAATATGGTGCATTATATACGTTTTAGTTTTACAATGTGTTAAATAACGTGCTCGAAAATATTAATACATATTTTATGAAATTCGGTAAACTTGATGATTGTTGCAATAAAGTTTATTAATAGGGTATGAAATATGAAGTGTTATTTGGTATGATAAAATCGAATGAAGGTGGTAATCTTGATCATTGTTGTATTAATCGTGTATAATTAAGGTATGAAATATGAAATATTTTTGTAGTTGTGTGAATTGCAATTTGAAAAACACTGATTGTAATGTATTTGAAATTTGTTGTATAAAACGTATATTAATTGGGTATGAAATGTGTAATAAATGGGTACGAACTTTGTATTAATTGGGTTTGAAAAACAGTGTCTGTAATGTATTTGAAATTTTGTTAGTATGAATTCTTAATTGTTTGTGTTAAATTTGTTGTATGAAATTTGTATTAATTGAGTATGAAATGTGTAATAAATGGGTATGAACTATGTAATAATTGGATATGAAGTGTGTAAAAAATGGGTATGAACTGTGTATTAATTGGGTTTGAAATGCACTGTTTGTAATGTATTTGAAATTTTGAATAAATTCTGAATTATTTGTTTTAATTTATATGATGAAAATTTAATATTATTTAAGTTATAAGATGTTATACTAATTGTTATTTTATTGTAATTAAATAGGTAAAGATGCATATGTCGTCCCTGTTGAACCTATACCCTGCGAGAGTACATAGATATACCAAGTTATATTTCAGAGCCTAAATTGATGACACCCGGTCCAAAGAGATCAGTTGGAAGACCGTAACTTGAGCGCTGGAAGGGTTTTGCTGATGTGAAATTCAAAAGGTCAAAGATTACATGTAATAGATGTCGCCAGGTTGGACACAACAGGAAGACATGTTCAAATTATCCTGTGCAAAAAATAAAATAATTTCTTAGTTTTTTACTTTGTGTCAAACAAGTTTTATGTTGTTTTGTATGTTAAACACACATTTTGTTTTATGGAGTTCATTTGGTATCAGTAAGTCTTTAAGTAATTGTGATTGCTGAATATTGTCCACCTATAAAATAACATTAAGACACACTTTATGCCAATTTTCAAGTTTTATTCCTATACTAATGTATAGTTATACAAGAATCATACATAGTTCATACAAAATCATATATATGGAACAACTTTTTAAACATATAATGGTACAATGAATCTCTTGTTAAAATAGTTCATACATAGATCATACGTAGTTCATACAAAGTTCATACATATGGATCAAAAAATATATGATATTTGTCATATTAAAACGATAATAAATCAAAAATGTAATGTCATGTTCATACTAGTAGTAATCAGACTTCACATATATTTCATCCAGATAGTAATCAAACTTCATACAGAATCAATAATTGAAGAAAGATTCATACAAAAAAGCCAACAAATTAAAAATGCATATTGACAAAGCATCTAATAGCCTTTGATTGTCATCCTTATATACCTTAAATATAAATAACAGTCTTAATTGTTGCCTATGTTGGTCGTTTGATAAAAAATTATGGCAAAAAAACTCTTATAACTTATATATGACATAATTTCACAAAGTATGACATAATTTCACAAAGACGAGAAAACTTTTGCTTTATCTTATTCAAGTTGTGTAGTATCTAATTTGCTAGATATAATTTAGATGATAAAAATTATGTAGGAATAAACTATTGCTCGATCTAAAGATACAACTTTATAAGTTCTGAATTTGAATGAACTTTTCTATCGAAATTAAATTTTACGTGAACTAAGTTACATCTTATATTGACATAATTTATATTATAGCTATATGACATAAGTTACAGAGTATGAACTTCTTAGGATAAAGCATAATGTTTTAAAACTAGACTTATGATTATTGGCAGAATTCTTAGGATATAAGCATAAGATTCTAGACTTATGCCTCTATTGTCATAAGATCAAAATTTCACCCTTTTAAAATAGTTTTACCAACCCTTATGTATTTTATTTTTTTGGTTGTTTAGCTTATTATATATAATTAATCAACTATCTTCCGCTTCTTTTTTGCAGAATAAATCTCTTCCATTTATAGAGCCTTCATATTTTCCTCTTATTCTTACCCCGTCCCGTCAATCCTTGAGGCTTGAGCAACTTGCAAATTTTTTTTATTTTTTTTGCAAATTTTTAGATTGACAATACGCTTTATCGCCCCGCCGTGGCTCCTTACAACTTTTAAGCGTACAGACATTATTGCAACACACTCAAGAAAACTACTTTATTAAAACATTACATGAAAAGAAATAAATTAAAAACTTTGTGTAAAATGAAGATTTAGGCGTGTTGGGGAAGATGAAGCTTGAGGCGTGTATAGGGTGAGATGGGAGTGGGTAGTTATTGGGCAACGGTAAAGTAGGGATTTAATTAAAATGAAATCCCTATTATTTAGTTTTTGTTTTAAAAAGGTAACTATATAATGTGAAATTTAATTAATAATAATTTATTATTTATTTTAAAAACTGTAAAAGGTAACTGTATAATTAATCTGTAAAAATTTAAAGAGTTTGGTTTAAAGAAGGTAACTGAAAAAATAAAAATAAATATTTAAACATATTTCGCGATTTGTGCGTCCTTGGCTCAAGATCGGATGGCCCCTCTTCGAGTTCTGTTGAGATTGGTACGACTTTGTACTAATTCCGGATTGCTCATCCTTATCCTCTTGAGAGAATTCAAATTTTGATCAAAAAATCGTCATCCCCTTTCTACCCTTTTCCCTCCAAAATTTGACCTAAAGCCTCCCTATATAAGTGCTCTTCCTAGTCATTTTAGGGTTAGAGAGAAAAGGGGGGCGAAAATTTCTTCAGTGAAAGAGAACAGTTAGAAACTTCTTGGAGTCGAAATTTTTGGGAGTTGAAAAATTTGGTTAAATATTAGGGAAGAAAAGCAGTAAAAAGAGGGGAGTTTTAGAGTGTGAGAAAGCTCCAAAACTAAGGCAGAGAAAAGTGGAGGAAGATCTTGTTGCGGAAGCCAAATATATAGAGAGTGATAGAATCACAACTGCTATATCTAAATGTAGCTAATAAATAGTAAATGAGACAACAACAAAAGGAACACCAAGAATTAACGAGGTTCGGCAAACTTTTGTTTTCTTTTGCCTAGTCCTCAGACACAACCAACCAATATTTATTTCACTCCAAAAGAGTACAAGTGAAATACTACAAGAGAGAAAGAAGAACAAATGCCTTAGGAGATGAGAAGGCAAGTGAGAGGTGTGTTTTACAAATGAATTAGGAGCTACCTATTTATAGGAGTGAATTCTTCCTATTGATGTCATCCATGACATCACAATATGTCAAAATGTCAAGATTTACCTTGTGAAATCAATTTGTTGTTCACCTAAATTTCACCTACAAAAGGTGCTATCTTTGACTTTCCTACCAAAGAAGAATTATCCTCCTAACTACCATATCTTCTCATTAATCCATTTTTGAATCTTGTCAAATTTAACAAATCTCCACCTTGGCAAGATTCTCCATTTTCAACTTTTTCTCAACAACAATTTTGATTGTGTCTTCAACCTCAATCTTCAATGTTCAACAATGTTAATCAAGTTCAAACAATGTTGAAACTTGACCGCAGTCACCACTTTTGTCAACATATCGGCAGGATTATCCGTAGTATGAATTTTCTGCATTATGACTCCACCATCTTCTATGATGTCTCGTATGAAATGATATCGGACGTCAATGTGCTTCGTCCTTGCATGATAAACTTGGTTCTTTGCTAATTGAATAGCACTCTGACTATCACAAAATATTGTGATTCCTTCCTGTCCAATACCAAGTTCTCTAAGCAATCCTTGAAGCCAAATTGCTTCCTTCGCAGCCTCTGTAATTGCCATGTACTCTGCCTCAGTGGTAGACAAAGCAACTGTTGACTGCAAAGTAGACTTCCAACTAACTGGTGCATTTGCAATAGTGAAAACATAACCAGTAGTCGATCTTCGTTTGTCCAAATCACCTGCATAATCTGAGTCACAATATCCAACAAGATATTGACTATCTTTCTGCTCGAAAAACAAACCAACATCTACAGTATTATGAATATACCGTAGAATCCATTTTACAGCCTGCCAATGATCCTTTCCAGGATTGTGAATGTACCTGCTTACAACTCCAACAGCGTGTGAAATATCTGGCCTTGTGCAAATCATTGCATACATCAAGCTACCAATAGCATTAGCGTATGGTACTCTTGACATATATTCTCGTTCAACTTCATTCTTAGGTGACATAGCATCACTAAGCTTAAAATGAGGAGCAAAGCGCAGTGCTAACCGACTTTATTTTTTCATTCATACCGAATCAGTTTAGTACTCTCTTCAAATATTCTTTCTGAGATAAATAGAGTTTCTTTGAATGTCTATCTCTTTTTATCTCCATGCCAAGAATCTTCTTTGCCTCACCCAAATCCTTCATCTCAAACTCCTTTCTTAGTTGAATCTTTAGCTTCTCAATTTCCTCTTGACTTTTAGAAGCTATCAACATATCATCAACATATAGGAGAAGATATATAAAGGAATTATCTTCAAGCTTGCGCAAATACACACAATGATCGTATTTGCTTCTTATGTACCTTTGCTGCAACATAAACTTGTCAAATCGTTTGTACCATTGTCTAGAAGATTGTTTCAATCCATACAACAATTTTTCAAGTTTGCACACCATATTTTCTTTTCCATCAACTTTGAATCCTTCTGGCTGAGTCATATAGATTTCCTCTTCCAAGTCTCCATGTAAAAAAGCAGTTTTTACATCCAACTGAACTAGTTCCAAATTCAACTGTGCTACCAAAGCCAACAAAACTCTAATGGAGGAGTGTTTCACAACTGGAGAAAATACCTCATTATAATCAATTCCCTCCTTTTGAGCATATCCTTTGGCCACCAATCTTGCTTTGTAGCGAACATTTTCTTGGTTAGGAAATCCCTCTTTCTTTGCAAATACCCATTTGCACCCAATTGCTTTCTTGCCCTCTGGGAGATTGGCCAATCTCCATGTATGATTCTGATGAAGGGATTGCATTTCTTCATCCATGGCATTCCTCCACTTATCTTCTTGTGAACTTTGGACTGCGTCTTTATAAGTGGTAGGAATGTCACCGGCTGCAATTGAGTTAGCACAAGCCACCATATCTGTGAGTCGAGCAGGTTGTCTTATTGTCCTTTTTGGCTTGCTCGTTGCTATTGATTCAAGTTGTGGTTGAGGTTCTTGAGATGGAACCTCCCCTTCGACTGGCTCTCCTTCAAAAGGAAAATCTTTTGTTGTTTCCTCGTTTGATCCTTGTGTTGGGAAAATTATCTTTCCCTCAAACTCCACCTGCTTTGAAGCACCATCAATTTGTTTGGCTTCTTCAGGTGTTACCTTATTTGTCAAGGCAGATTCATCAAAGGTAACATCCCTGCTGAAAGTAACTTTTCTTGTCTCTGGACACCATAAACGGTATCCTTTGACTCCAGAAGTAATTCCCATAAATAAAGCTTTCTTTGCTCTTGGGTCCAATTTTGACTCTCTTACATGATAATATGCAATTAAGCCAAATACATGTAAATAACCATAATCTTCAGCAGGTTTTCCATACCATTTTTCAAATGGTGTCTTCCCACCAATAGCAGCAGATGGTAGATGATTAATGAGGTGGCACACATATGTTATTGCCTCAGCCCAAAATTCTTTGCACAAGCCAGCATTGGACAACATACACCGAACTTTCTCCAGCAAAGTTCGGTTCATGCGTTCTGCCACTCCATTCTGTTGTGGTGTATTTCTGACGGTGAAATGTCTGACGATGCCATTTTCCTCACAAACTTTTTGAAAAAGATCATTTTTGTATTCGCCACCATTGTCTGTGCGAAGACACTTGATCTTTCTGCCACTTTGAGTTTCTATCATCGCCTTCCATTTGAGAAAAATTCCCAAAACTTCATCTTTTGTTTTCATCGTATACACCCACAATCTTCGAGAAAAGTCATCAACAAAGGTTACAAAATAGTGTTTCCCACCTAATGAAGGTGTTTTGGAAGCACCCCAAACATCCGAATGAACATAATCCAAAATACCTTTAGTATTATGGATAGCTGTTCCAAATTTAACCCTTGTTTGCTTTCCCTTGATACAATGCTCACAAAACTCCAAGTTGCAAGTTTTTACTCCTTTTAGCAATCCTTGATCCGATAAAGTTTTCAAGGATTTCCCTCCAGCATGTCCCAAGCGCATATGCCACAGCTTGGTCATTTCTGCCTCCTTCTCGTCATTGGATGTTGTTGCCGCTGTCCCAATAACTGTACTACCTTGATAGTGGTACATGTTATTATTTCTTCGAATTTCCTTCATTACCACCAGTGCACCAGAGCATATTCTCATCACGCCATTATCTGCAATGACTTTGAACCCCTTTGATTCTAGGGCTCCAACAGAAATGAGATTTTTCTTCAAATCTGGTACATATCGAACATCTGTTAATGTTCTACTTAATTCATCATGGTTCCTTAATCGGATTGAACCAACACCATATGCGGTAAGAGGATTATTGTTTGCAGTGTGAATAACTCCACATTCTCCTTCTTGTAAATCAATAAACCAGTCCCGATTGGGACACATATGATAACTACAAGCTGAGTCCATCAACCATACATCAGATGATTTGGATGAATCTGTTGTAACTAGTGAGTAATCGGAGTTATCACAATCAACCACATTTGAATCCATGACAGCCTTCCCATTTTTTGGTTTGGCTTTGCTATTCAACTTTGGGCAGTCTTTCTTCCAATGCCCTTTTTCTCGGCAAAAGGCACATTCATCTTTGCTGAGTCTCAATCTTGACTTGGATCTCCCTTTCTTCGTTCTCATATGATTTTGATAACGACCTCTCGCAACCAATGCTTCTGCTTCTCCGCCTTTTTGTTTTTCTCTCTTTCTTTGTTCATAACTGTATAAGGCAGAACAAACTTCTTTGAGAGATACTTCATCATTCCCATGCAGTAGAGTCGTTTCAAGATGCTCGAACTCATCGGGAAGTGAACTTAACAACATTAAGGCCATATCTCCATCCGTAAAAGTCACGTCCATATTCCGCAAATCTGTCGCCAACTTATTAAAGCTGGTGATATGATCATTCATTGTGCTACCAGGAATATAAGTGAAGCGTAACAGTCTTCTTTTCATGTAAAGTTTATTTTGATTGTTTTTCTTCAAGAATTTCTCCTCCAATGAATTCCATAATTTATTTGTAGATGTTTTCTTCGTGTATGGATACTTTTGTTCTCTTGCAAGGTAAGATCGAATGGTACCGCAAGCAACACGGTTGATAATCTTCCAATCTTCTTCTCCTACACCGTCTGGTTTCTTTTCTTCAATGGCAATATCTAGCCCTTGTTGAAAAAGAACATCAAGGACCTCGCCTTGCCACATTCCGAAATGTCCTGACCCGTCAAAAATTTCAACTGCATATTTCGCATTTGACACAATTCTTGTCATAAGCGAAGATGCCAATGATGACGTATTATTGACACTTGATGTGGACTCATCATTTTTCTTGTCTCCCATTTTACTACAAATACTATTTATTAGCTAACAATGCAAAGACCAAAGTAAATCTTTTTCTGATGTGGAAGTTCAGACTATGCTGCAACCACAGAGCATACTCAGATAATACCTTGGCTCTGATACCAATTGTTGCGGAAGCCGAATATATAGAGAGTGATAGAATCACAACTGCTATATCTAAATGTAGCTAATAAATAGTAAATGAGACAACAACAAAAGGAACACCAAGAATTAACGAGGTTCGGCAAACTTTTATTTTTTTTTGCCTAGTCCTCAGACACAACCAACCAATATTTATTTCACTCCAAAAGAGTACAAGTGAAATACTACAAGAGAGAAAGAAGAACAAATGCCTTAGGAGATGAGAAGGCAAGTGAGAGGTGTGTTTTACAAATGAATTAGGAGCTACCTATTTATAGGAGTGAATTCTTCCTATTGATGTCATCCATGACATCACAATATGTCAAAATGTCAAGATTTACCTTGTGAAATCAATTTGTTGTTCACCTAAATTTCACCTACAAAAGGTGCTATCTTTGACTTTCCTACCAATGAAGAATTATACTCCTAACTACCATATCTTCTCATTAATCCATTTTTGAATCTTGTCAAATTTAACAGATCTGAGTTCTCCCTTAAAGCGAAAAGTATGTTGAAAGTATGAACAACTATTAAAGACACAGTGATATTCAAGAGGGAAGGGAGAGAGAGTTTGTTTCGGTTCTTCGTTTTAGCTTCTGCTCCGATTTCTATTTGGTGGTTCGTGTTCGTGTCTTGTCTGGTGTGGTCGTCGTGTTTCGCTCGTTCTCGTCACAGTTGCTGCCCAAGAAAAGGTAATAGCATTATTCCTCTGTTAAAATTCCTCTCTTTTGTGACTATTTATTCCCCTCTGTGTTTTTGTCGAGATATGATTCTTGTGTAGTGTTTAATGCTGGTCGTGAGTCCCGTCTTGGACGCATTCCACTCTTCCTGTCTGTACAACTTTTCTTCAGTTTAGTTTTCCTTCGAAACATGACTGTAGGTAGAAGTTAAATACTAGCAGAGTTATTGCTTGGTACGCTATGGTTTAGCTTTGGAGTTTTTTGTTTCGTTCTGATCTTTAAACTCAGTATGAGTCGACTTTTGTCCTGTTTTCTTCTATTCCCCCTGATCCCCCGGTTGTTCCCTTTCATATATTTAAAATGGATTTTTCTCTTTTCTGCGTTGCTTTGATTTGATTTGTTCCACCATCATGTTTGGTTAGCTTGTAATGATCGATTGGAAGCGTCCAACGACTTTTGTCACCCTTAGGGTAGAAATCACTTTAGTTCGATTCATAAGTACACATTAACCGTATGATATTCTAAGGTTTAGCAGTTGATGATCTGTTTTAGCATGTTTGTTGTTGTTTAAGATAGTAGTAACTCTCTCTTGTCTTTGTCTAAATCAAACTTTTATTTTTGGCTTTAGTTTGGTATCTATCTCAGTTGATGTATGTTTTTTTGTTTAGCAAAGTACTCTTTGCATTATTGTATGTGTTCATGCCTGCCATTCATGCCCAGCATGTCGACTTAAAAAGTAAATAAAATAAAAGATATAATAATTTTGTTTGGGTTTGGGTTATTTACTGTCTGATGAAATTACATTTCATTCTTTTCCTTTGCTTAAACGATCGTGTTTGCTTCCCCCAAATTACCAGTCTCCCTTAGCGTGTTAATTGGCGTCTTTAGATTTTATTATATGAAGTTGTTAAAACCAAAGTATGTGATGGTCTTATTTGTTAATTAGGCAGCGGGTTTTTTTTTCTCTTAATATTCTGGGTGTCTTATTAGTTGGTAATATGCACTCTTGGAATATAAGATGCTTGCAGGCACGGTTGGCATGCTTTAAAGTCTTTAATTGCCAAACTTGGTTCATTTTATTATTTTTGTATTTTTTTATTTCTTATTTATTATCTCTATAATGTAGCCTTTATATATTATTTAAGAAAACCGTTTTGATTGTTTTATTTAATTGAAAGTTATATTTCAAGACCATTTCGTTTGTTTCTAAATAAATGCATGCCTTGGCTATCTTTCCCAAGGTGTAAACATTATTTGTCGTCTAACCGGCATGGAAATTGTGTTGATCTTGCATGTTCAAATTGCCTAATAATTGTGGCTCAAATTAATATATTACGCGTTTTACTAATATTTTTCGTTTACTTTCTTTGCCACATGTGAACCCTATCATGTGCCCTTGCATTTTCCTCTATTGGGCCATGGAGGCCCAATCCTTCCTTTATCGAGTCGGCCAGCCACAAATAGGAGTACAAGTTTTGAAGTTGAAAAATACTTAGCGGATCAAGAAGTTTGAAGAATTTGGGCTTAAAATCCAAATTTATTTTTTTGTCTAAAATTTGTATTTTGTTAGTTTTGGGCCTAAGCCCTTATCACGTTGTATTATTATTATTTTGCTAGTTTAGGACATGTACAATGGGTCTAAGGCTCAAACGTGAAAATGTGTCCAAATATCGGTCGACAGAATCCAGATTTGGACCCAACACCTCTCTCTCTCTCTCTTTACTTTATCGCTCATATTTTACTTCAATTGTCGTTAGTTTTAGGGTTAAGAAAATTTCAAATCCCCTAAGTCTCCATTTCGTTTTCACGATTCAAACTAAATCAATCGGCTCTAACAGATTTTAAAAAAACAAATCGCAAATTAGACATCTCATTTAGATGATAAGTTGATTTTTCACCATTTTTAAAGATTTCAAATGAACTTAAATCAGATTAAGTATTTTTAGCCAAAATAAGTTAGTTGTTGGATAATGGCGATTTAGCGAATATTTTAGGTGCTGTAAAAATCTTTTTAATATATAAATATGAATCTCCAAACCCCTTTAAAGTTTTTCCAAGGTTACACTGTTTAAATCTTTTCGAAAACTAAGTTTTTTTTCTTGATTTTTCTCAAAAATTAAGTGGCGACTCTAAAAAGTTTCAAAAACTATAAAAACTTATAGAATATTTTTTCCGAATTAAAACAACTACATCATAGTCATAGACATCTCATTCTCAAAGTGTTCTTAAAACATATAAATATATATATTCCATAAAAACATGCATCATTCTCATACTTTACCCATTCAACGTTCAACGCGCATATCAAATCAACACATATAGAATTCAATACATTAGATATGGATATCATCAAAATTCAAGTAACCCAATCACTACATGCATGATTTCATGACATTCTTCTTTCATCAACAAAGACCCACATCACAAATTATAATTGAGTAATATGGGGATTTCATGAGTTCTTGGGGATTCATCATAAAAAACACAGGAAATCATTAATTTATACTAAATATAAAATAATCCAAGCATTAGAATCGTTTTTAAAAGGAACCCATGACTTTGGAATCAAATCCTAACTTTTCGGGATCTCTATCTTTGAAATTGGGATTTTGAAGGGACTCTACGGATGAAAGTTATCATGAATGAAAGACTATAATACCTTGATCACAAATCCCAATGAATTTGGTATGAAAACCTTTCTTCTTGACCCCTAGCTTTCATTTCCTTCTTTCTTCTTCTTTGAGTTTTCTAGAGAGAATTTTTTGTGAGGATGAACTTTGGGAATTGATTTGGGTTTCAGAAATAATAATAAATAGGTTGGTTTTGAGTAAAAATGACTTATATAGTGGTCCTAAGTTAAGGCAAAACGACCTCTCACTTAAGTTGGACTAAAATCAAAATTACCCAAAACATCCTTCACTTTAAGTGAGCCGCCAGGTCTCACGTGGGGCCCCATGAGTCGTGGTCATGACCATGAGTCGCGGTCATGACCATGAGTCGCGGTCATGACCACGAGTCGTGGTCATGACCACGAGTCATGGTCCCCTTCGTGGACTTGAGGCAGTTACTAGGGAACAAGTGCCTTTAGCTCATAAGCCCAATACATCTTCACGAGGGGCTCCACGAGCCGAGGTGTTTGCCACGAGCCGTGGGCCCTTTCATGGGCCTTTATGCAGTGGATTTCCATCATGCCTTGGCCTCTTAAGTGGTCAAGGCATCACCACGAGCCTACCCACGAGTGGTAGTATTCACCATTGTCGGTGAAATGGCTCGTGGAGATGAGACAATGTTGGGCAACCTTAGGGAGGCTATTGCCTCACCACCACGAGTGGCACCATGAGCCGTGAAGGATCACATGGCATGGTTGGCAGATCCTTGGGTACTTTGGGCAGCCTTTACCCCTTCCCCTTGGCTCTTGCCCTTTTGCCCTTGTCCCTAACCCACCTTCATGACAGTAGTCTATTAATTTTTGGGGTGTTACAATTAATGTTTTATTCTGCCATATTATATACTTGTATATTCAATATACTGATGTCATTTGACCTTCATCTTTTTATAATGCAAATTCAAGTATTTAGGATCGTCAACAGGCTTTTTATTAAGATCACTTCATCTACTCGTCAGCTTCTGGTAAGACCTCCCTACTTTCAGATGACTCCATTTTTATTGCTCTATATAGTAGCAGGGTTTTGAGGTGTCTTGGGTCTTGCCCCGACTCCAATCTTTATATAGTAGAGACTTCATGGACATACAAAGTTAGACGGTTTCCAGTATTTTTCTCAGATGTTTTACTAATCATTTATTATTTATATTAAGTTTTTAAAGACGTTATTTCAAAAGTTTTTCAAATGTTTTTTTATGTTCATTTATTAAAGCTTTTGTGTATCCTATTGATTCATATGTGTCAATTGTCATAGTTAGCCAGACCAAGAATTCGCTAGGATACCAACAATGACTCTCGAGTACCGATTATGTTCATAATGTAGGCTCGGGTCAAAATAACTTATTTAAAATATCTAAATAATGATCGATGTCAACAGAGAAGTTGACCATGAGGTCCATGTTCTATTTGTGTTACAATGAGGGTTTTGAATTGTTAGGAGCATTCATTATTACAACAAGTATGTTCAATTATAACCATGTTACAAGTGTAATGTATTTTTTCTTCTTTTGCCTTTCAACTTTAAAAAAAGATTCTTTTAAATATTTTTATGACTAATTTTGTAATTTTCTTGAATTTTATATCATTTGTTATTGGGTTTTAGCAAGGTGTAAATGAAAAATAAGAAGAGAAAATGGAAAAGTGAGGGAACCAATTTTTTGGAAGAAAATGAAAAGTCATTGCAAATTATAAATGAAAAGTCATTTCTTCCATATTGATAGAAGAAAAGACATTGTTGTCCTTATATTAGGAAACACTTTCTTTAGTTCTTACAGGGTTAAGAAGAAGCTGCTCCCTTGCGCCGTCGTTGCTCGCTTCGGCTTCGGCTTCGAACTTGCAAATAATTGATTGACAATTTTTTTAGATAAAATTTATATAATCCATCTCATTAATTAATTTCCTTTCTCTTACAGATTAATTCAAGATGTTAGTTAATTAACATAATTAATTTCGCGCAATAGGATTTATTTACAAAAATCGAGTGTAACGGTAACGATTCGAAAATGTTATTTTTCCCAAAAGACACAACCTTCTGGAAAAAATGGGTCTGAAAGATTTGTCTGAACAAACACGTTCCTTATTGCAAATGACTATAAATAAGAGGCCTTTTTTGTTTTTCAATCAATTAAATCCTCTTTGCATACATTTTTCTCACAAAACAAAATTGTCGATTGACTGAGTCTGTGTGTGCTCTTGGTGTTGTTCTTGCGTTCGCTGAAATTAGTGAAGTTTGAGGTACCACTACTTTTCTAATAGGTTAATCCGGTTTATCTCTGGAGAAATTAATTTGCAACCTCGGATACAATGAAGAGATTAAATTTCTTAAGGAAACACAATGGTTTCTGTGAACTCGAATTTTATTTTCTGTCTATTTCATCTATTTTTCTGTTTTTGTTTTTTCCTGCTAACCTGAATACAAGGATAACATTTGTATGCAATTTTTTTTCTCGGTATGCTTCTTTTGATAATTTATTGAGAAAATACATAAAAAAACTCCTAAACTTGGTTGAAGAACTTACTTTAGTACTTAAAGTACACGGGCATTTAAATAGCTCCGTTAACATCTTTGGATTGATTTTTTCCCACCCTAAGACTGTAACACCACTCTCACCTGCCACAAAATAGCCACGTAAGCGTCACATCATAACTATGTAGGCACCATGTCATTAGTTTTGTATTTCTTTACTTATTCACTACTTTTTCTTATACACTTTTTAAAATTAATTATATCAATGGTTAATTTATAAATGCATACCCCACTACCCTCTTTTTCTTCTTCCTTGTTGTTTACCAGTATTCCAACCTTCAATTCTTTTTTTTCTTCTTCTTCATCACTATTCGACAATATATTAAGTCACTTTAAAGAATAAAATTCACATTATCCTCTTCGAACCCTCCCAACGAATTTACCCTCTTGGAGAATTGATTTTTTTCAAAGTCAATTTTTTCTTGACAACTCAAATAAGAAATGAAGATTGCATAAGAAAGTTGATCCAAAAAAATATAAATTTTATAAAAAATGTTTGAATGATCTAGAAATCAAAATGGGTCATCCAAAAATTAAGACAATTTACATTTGCGAAATCGATACCAATAATAGATTGAACTAGTCGTCAATAAAATGACATTGGTATTAAATTTTATGGATTAGTAAAAGACAAGTGAAGTCAAAATAGCGGATAGATGTGGGGATGAAGATGGAGGATGATATGTTGCTCCTCAAGACTTAAAAGACTTTAGGCCTATAAGCCTTTGTAATGTCTCTTGTAAGATCATTGCCAAGGTCATCAACAACAGATTGAGCAGGATCCTCCCTAAAATCATTAGTCACAATCAAAGTGGTTTCGTTAAAGGGAGGTCAATTGCTGACAATGTACTGCTTGCTCAAGAGATCATCTCTGACATCGCCAAACCTAAGAAAGGGAAAAATGTGGTAATCAAACTGGATATGGCTAAAGCATATGACATGGTATCTTGGCCATTCCTATGTTTCATGATGAGAGAAATGGGCTTTTCTGAAAAATGGATTGATCTCATTTTCAGATTTATCTCCAACAATTGGTACTCCATGGTGATTAATGGAAAAGGGATAGATTTTTTTAAGTCAGGAAGAGGCCTAAGATAAGGCGACCCCCTATCCCCCTCTCTTTTTGTACTCACTGCTGAACTCTTAGCCATGATGTTAAATGCCCTGCACGATAACCCAAGATATCAGAGCTTCTTTAAGTGCAACCAAAACACCAACATCAACCACCTATCATTTGCCGATGATACAATCATTTTTTGTAGTAGTCATCAACCTTCTCTTCAACTCGTCCTAAATACGCTTTCCAAATATGAGCAAATTTCTGGCCAACTCATTAACAAAGACAAAAGTTCATTTTCCATGTCTACTAACACTGCTCCTAGATCCATCAGAAGAATTCGGAGAATCCTTGGTATGAAACATGTGGAACTGCCTATAAAATATCTTGGTTGTCCATTATACTCTGGGAAGAAGTTGATCTCATATTACTCTGATATGATTACCAAGGTTATTAATAAAATCAAAGGGTGGCATGTCAAGTTCTTATCCACTGCTGGACGAGCCACCCTAATAATACATGTCTTTATGGCTCTAAATGTTCACACCTTAGCCACGATTCAACCCCCGAAAGGCACAATTGCACAATTGGAATCGTACTTGGCAAGATTCTTTTGGTCAGGTAAGTAGGGGAAAAACACCATTGGGTGGCGTGGAAGAAATTATGCTTCCCCTATAAGGAAGGAGGTACGAACTTCAGGAAAATGGATGAGATCTGCAAAGCTTTTACTATAAAGCACTGGTGGAAATTCAGAACTACAAACTGTTTATGGTCTCAATTCCTAAGAGCTAAATATTGTGGTACAACTCACCCCATCAACACAACCTGGAGACCCGGTGTCTCTCACCATGGGAAAGCTATGAGTGAATTAAGATTGAAAGTTGAAGACAACATTTGGTGGAAAATTGGCAAAGGAGAGATCAGTTTTTGGTTTGACAATTGGTCAAGTATGGGCCCTCTATACATGGTTTTGGAGGACATCAATGCTATCCAAAACATTAAAATTAATGAGGTGCTAAGGAATTGGCAATGGGACTGGAATAACCTTGAGCATCAATTGCCTGACAATGTTAAGAAAGCCATTATCAACCAACACATATCTATTACCTCGAGTATAGATGATAAAAATTTCTGGACCTGCAATGATAATGGAAAATTCACCATTTCTACTGCCTGGGAACTTATCAGGGAGAAAAATCCTATCTCTCAATTTGACTAAAAAATATGGCTTCCCAAAGTCCTTTTTAAATTAAATTTCTTAGCTTGGAGAGTCATCAATAACAAACTTCCAACTGAAGACAAAATAGCAAGACTTGGAATTAACATTGTTTCCATTTGTTGTTGCGCAGGCACCAATAGAAGACCAACAGGAGAATTGGCTGAGCATATTTTCTTTTCTGGATACTATGCTGAACAGATTTGGAGCTTCTATGCAAGAGCTCTAGGCATCAATCCTAGGACAATATCACTGAGGAGCCTTTTATACTCTTTCTGGAATTACAAATGCAAGAACTCTATAGCTTCGTACACCACTAAGATAATGCCCCCTATTATTATGTGGGAACTGTGGAGATCCACATGTGGAGTAAAGTATGAAGATGCAAAACTCTCGATGCATAAATCTACCACTTTGATCTACCTCAATATCATCCAACACTCCAAATTTCAGTTCCCTAAAATTTCCTTCCCAGATGATTGACCTAACTTTATTCACCTTTTGGGTCTTAAATTGATGGAGACCATCTCTACTCCTGTCAAATGGGAAAAACCCCTACATCCTTTTGTCAAACTTAATACCAATGGTTCTTGCATAGAAGGAAATTGCGGAGGAGGGGTAGTGAGAGACAATAAAGGCAAGGTGATTATGACGTTTTGTATACCTTCGGGGAGAGGCGATAGCAATTGTGCAGAAGCCAATGCACTATTGTTCGGTCTTAACTGGTGCATTCAAAATGGTCACCCTAGGATCATAGGGGAAACTGATTGCCTCTTACTTCAGAACTGTATTCAGGGCACCTGGAAAAGCCCTTGGAAAATTGAAGACACATTTAGCAAGATCAAGTTTTTACTGGACACTCACTATATTCATACCACTCACTGTATGAGGGAAGCTAACAAGGTTGCCGACAAGCTAGTGTCCTTGAGTCACAAGAGTGGAAACAATTATTTTATCTACACTAACTATATCTCTTTACCTAGACAAACCATAGGTCTACTTAACATCGACAGATGGCAAATACCATCTTTTAGAGTCAGGAGGAAAAATCACGGTGCTATCATCTTTGATCCGCCATGAAGAAATAATTTTATTGTCACTTGTGTCAGCCCAATCTTTTGCTTCTTAGCTTAAAAGGCTTACAAATACAATTTGTACTGAAGAAGGCCAGGCCTAGTCCTCCTTCTTCCTCTGTATTCTCTTTAACAGTGGCAATACAAACAAACAAAAAAAAATACAAAAAAATAGTTGCTAAAAGAAATGGAGAAAAATGTGTATTGAGAAAGACAACAAAACGAAAAAAAAATTAAATAAATTAAAAAGGGGACCACTAATTTCATTTACCTCTTATTAAGAATATTTACATATTTTAAAGATTTAATATAAAAAACTATTTAAATAATTTGTTATATATTGGCCAATAAAAAAAGGCCATGAGTAGGGCTTTAAGAATTCAGTTTTTTTTCTCTTTTTTCACGCACTTTCAGAACAGTGCACTCACTCTCTCTGCCACATCATTCCTTTGGTGGTGTTTTAATCACTTGAAAGATGTTAAGGGGGTATTTAAATATCCGTATAGTTTAAGTGCTAAAGTAAATTTTGCTGCCAAGTTTAGAGGGCTTTCTTTTTTATGTATTTTCCCTAATTTATTTAATATCCAAAGTTAAGTATTTGTGTAACTTATAACCGATCACATGTTAGACATGCCTTTCTCAACCCGTACTCACTACATTAAAAATGATCATTAGCGGCAATTAATTTTTAATTGCCTTTAAATATGTATTTTTAGCGGCAATTAGAACTCTTTATATATGTCCCTAAAGGCTTTAGCGACATTGGTTCTAATGGCACAAACTAATGCCGATAAAGATTTTAACAGTCTTTATTAATGTCAATATTTATTGCCGCTAAAAGTTATTTTTGTTGTACTGACTTTTTAAGACAGTTTCAATACAATATATTGAATTTAAGATTAACACTACAACTTTTTTATATATATATTTAAATTGCTTCTTTAAAAAAATATTGTGACTTTCAAATGACATATAATTGATCAACATTTAAAATATATTTTTATCATGTTTGACATTGGAACTTTATTTGAAAAGAAGTCAATAAGTTCATATTTTGGAATATTAGGTCGGTAAGAAGTCGAAATTCTTTTGAAGGATTAGTTGACTTCTATACGAGACACTTTCCTTTATAATCAATTCAAAAAAAATGACAAATTACTATATTAAGTAACAATTTAACTTTAAAATAACCATTTTACCCTTAATGAAAAAGATTTATAGTCATACAAATTTCTATCATTCATTTTAGATTACAAGTTTCAAAAGTCTTCTTTTTCTTTCTTAGACTCCATGCCGAGTCAAATTACCTCACATAAAATGGACAGAGGGAGTATGATTTATCAACTGATTACTTTAATGTCATTGTAGAACTATGAAAATACTTGGAGCATATTGCAGAACATACTAACACTCCTTGGCTATTGGAAGGAGCTATTTTAGATAACTCTAAAAAAAAGACTGGCTTGCTAGTGACTCAGTAGGAAATTATTGATTTTTCTCAATGGATAAGTTCTTGTGTCTTAAATGAACTTAAATTTTCAGGAAGTCGCTACACATGGTGGAATGGAAAAATAGAGGAAGTTAGTATCTTTGAAAGATTATGATTTTTGAAAACAATGAATTTATGCAAGTATTGCTTAGTAGTGAGGCCAATAAGCTTAAGTTCTTTAATTAATAAAGTTATCTCTAGAGTGGTACATGAGAGAATAATTGAAGTTGTTATTTGAGGGATTATCTTAGCTAATCAAAATGATTTTAATTATAAAAAGAAGGAGCCTTATTAAGAATATATTGCCGTCACAAGAAATAATTAGGGACATTAATAGGAGAAACAAGTTTCATAATAATGTAGTCAAGCTTGACATGACTAAAGCATATGATAGGATGTCTTGAAAATTTCTAGCCAAGGTAATGAGAAGATTTGAATTTTTAGAAAGAATCACTTATATGATTGTGAGATTTGTTAGTAATCTCGTATTCAGTTTTAATGAGTGGTCAATCATTTGAATTTTTCACTAGCAAGGGGTTTGAATAATTTATTTGAATATCAAGAGTACAAGGGTATGTATACGTCTAAGGATAAATCACTTGTCATGTGAAGATGATACTATTTTATTCTGTTTAGGTCAACCAACTTCAATGAAAAAGCATCTAACACATGCAATACATAAGCATCTAACACATGCAATATATAAGTCTCTTCACAAAATTAAGAAGCGTGACATTATAACTAAAAGTCTTACGATAAAATAAATAAAAGTCTTGCTATTATATTCCCAGAATCTAAAAGTCATCATGCTAAAAAAAACTCTAAGCTAAAATTGGATGAAAGTAGCTCACTCTCAAATCTAGAATGTAATTGTAGCTAAATTTGAGGACGTATGGATGTTTCCGAATTACAATATGCACTCAAAAGAAAGTGTCAGGAGTAGTATCAATATAAATACTATGTACTGATAGGTATCATAGGCTGACTAAAATTAGTAATGAGCATATAATTATAGGTCTAAAACACGTAGATAGGTTCACTCCACATAATCAAACAATAGAATCACAAGTCATAGAAATCATCATTAATCACTAACATACATATAATGGCATTTCATCCTTTTGGCATATCCCGATCCTCAAACATTGAACATGCAAGTACACAATAACCAGATCAATACTTCGTGAATACAAGTGTGTGTACCCTTCTCTATCATATTTCCTCTATCAAAATCATTAAGCACTGAGCAACAATTGCCAATCAATATAAATAATCACACTTGTAATATATAAATTAGAGGCATCGACATGTCTTATAGTTATTTGATGAGAGAAACGTTAGAAGTCTTACCATATATTTTTGGATTTCTTTAATCTTAAATTTTATAAAGATAACTAATTAATAATTTAAGGAAAATAGTAAATGAAAATTGTATCTGTTATAGTCTTTCAGCAAAGGACACAAAGTTAAATGTTGAGATTCTAAGGACCTTCGTGTTTTTAAAGTAATATAAATATAAATAATAATAACAATAACAAAATTCGTCGCTAAAATAAGAGGTTACTCTTCTTTCTAAAAATGCCAGCCCCATATGTTGACGAAATAAGAGCAATAAGGAGGGGAAATTGCAGAAGCACAAATGAAGTAACCGGTAGGCAAGCCATTGTTGCGACTGGTACAAGAACCAATGCTTTCTTCTGCCCAAATACGAGATACACCGTTGAACTAAAGCTTATCATCATGGATGTTATGGAAAGAAACAGAGTTAGCAGTCCCAGGATAAGACTCCTTGGCAAAGTATGCAGGAAATCTTCTTCTGCATAACGAGACGTCAAAACTGACAAGAACACTAATAGAGAGGTGCTTGAAGTGAACAGTGAAGATGCATTTGAGATTGCAAAAATAATGAAAGCTATGTTTCCAGAGAAAACGGGGAGTCCACTTTGTTGTTCGTTGCCACCTGGTACTGTGATTGCGGCAGCAAATGCAATAGTAGCAATCAGTGCTGCTGCAATTGTGCATGAGCTTGATGTATCTTTCATCCATTTTTCTCCATCTACCTTCAACTTCTCATGTTTATCAGTAAATACCACATACGGAGCATCCCTCTCAGCATTTAAGGATTCCCAGTACAAAGGCGGTACAATCTTCTTTACTTCCTAATTTTATATATATACGATGTTAGTCGATTAATTAAAAATTATCAGCAAAAATGGTTCGATTTTATGCTCATATTAAACCAGCTAGGCTTGTTAAATGAGTGGAAAATCAATATGTGCCAAAAAAGTAAAATCTAATTACCACGGTAGATTTTATTATATCAAATATATGATAGTTCTAGAAACTAACTTAGCTTGTGTCTAGGCTGGAGTGGTACATATCTAAAATATTAGACCTAAACAGTTCACGAGATATTGCTGTACTAAAAGGAAAGTATTGTTCAACAGCACATATATAACTAGGAAATTAAGGTGAAAAACAGGACCGTGATACTAAAAATTGAGTTAGATTTGGAAGGACTTACAGTGCAATTCAAGATTTAAAGTAATAAAATGCTTAGTTAGTATCAATGCGGAAGAAGTTACTCTCTTTGTCCCATATTAGTTGTCATGTGTCACTTTTCAAAAGTCAAACTATATGAACTTTGACTAACATTTTAAAATATATATTTTCATCAAATTAACATGATAAAAGTTGCAACTTGTAGTAGTTATAGTATAGTTTTTGAATATCCAATTTTAAATGTAAAACATCAACTTGATCTAATCCAATTTATCTTTGAAAATGTGGGAGTTCTATTTTCAAAAAGGGAAACATGAGAACTAATTTAGGATAGAGGGAATACTAATTCTTAATCACATAATGAGATAAATTCGATTAGGGTGTATGGTACAGAAGTTAAATCACCTTAAACCATTGTAGTTCTCGCTGCATCTGAAGAGCTGGTCCAGAGACAAGGTTTAGCTTATTTCGTGGTGCCAACATTCCAGCCAAATGCAACACATTATTGTTAGAGGAGTCTGTGGAAATCATTAACTGATGCCGAAACTGGCTCATCTGACAGACCAAATTAAACACATTTTCGCAGCGATACTCTATTGCAATGTGAAATATATTCTTCGAATCTCGATCATAACAATATGCTAAAGAAGGAAACCTTCTGACAATAATTTGAACAAGCTCATAGGTGTCATAACATGCTGCGTCAAGCAGAGGACGGCTAACAATGGAATCAACTTTTTCGTCATCCAAAAGTTCTATTTTCTTGCATAAGCATTCTGCATACATAACTGCATTGTGATGAATTGACTTTTTCTTTCGGATGTTCTTCAAAGGAGGCACTGCAGTACAACAACACACAAAGAGTAATTTTTTCGAGACACAAAGACAAAGAAATTAGTGTACGCACAAAACAACAACTCATAATTGATCTAGAAAATATATCTGAAATCCTTAGGCATAAATAAATAAATTTGCAGATTTATTTCAAGATCGCATAGATAAATCCAAGAAGGTAATCAACAAAGTCAGAGAGAGAGATTTATATGGCTTGAACCAGAAGTCAATGACACGAAAAGGAGAAAAATAAATGTATAATGGAGGAAATGAGAGGTGAAGGTTTAAACAAGGTCAAATGCATTAAGGACATATCCCAGAGCTAAGTTGCTCGGACTCTCCAAAAATATTGCCGCATCAGTGTCGGATCCTTCAAAAATACACTATTTTTGGAGGATACGACACATACCCGTTGACATTTTTGAAGAGTCCGTGCAACATACAAAGAGTCTTATCAGGAGATAGTGACATCAGAAGTGTTAGGGAGCCATTTCGATCACTTGTTTAACTCATACTAAGACAATTTTTGCAGATCTTCATACTTAAATATTAGACAAGAACTTTAGCTACACTCATAATATGCCCACAAAGAGGTATGAAGTGTCTTAGCAAGGTTGGAGTAGAAATATGTAGAATGACTTGACAAGTTATTCAATGTTATACTTCTGAGTAGAAAGATGCCAACAGAGTGGAGGAACAGTATTTTGGTGTAACAACCCCACCCCTCATATTGAGTAACTGTATCCTGAATCATGTTTTGAGTTTGTATATATGTTGATTTAACTATCTGTGACTTGTAGGGATCTTTTGGGTGATGAATCGAGGGGTTCAAACGAGTTAGCAAACCTAAATAGTGCTTGTCAAGATTTTCTCGAGAGGATGCACCGTGAAAGTGAGATGAGGACCTAAATAGTGTTTGTCCTGAGTCATGATTTCATAAATTTGAATAGGTAAGTAAGAACTTGAAAGATTCCTGTGAATAAATGAGGCAAAGAATGTCTATTTTTTAAAGTTAGAGGAAGTTGATCTTTAAAGCAAACTTAAGAGGTTTAAATGATATGTACCCATAAGAGACATAACCACAAGAGTATATTAGGAAACTTTAAGTACAAAGTATTGAAATACTATGTTGCTCGGACTCTCTGAAAATACTGTTACAGATCTTCCAAAAATACACTACTTTTAAAGGATCTAACACGAACTTGTTGACATTTTTGTAGAATTCAAGCAACATAGTTGAAACATAGAGAAGATAATTTTAGAAACTGATCAATGAATAAGGACAGTGGGAGATCTTACCTACAATTTCAAGAACATCAAAAAGAAGGGAATGCAACTTCGTGATCACTGAGATAAAAAGCACAGGAACGCTAATGAGATTCTTAGTTTTCGATAAGTTCATTTGCTCTTTAGTTTTCCTAAAATTCTTGAGGACATTTGTCGTAAAAGAAATCGATATACCTTGAATATTAAAGAAACAAAAGGAAGATGATAAAACTCACCAGTCATGAAGTAAATTCTTACATACTTTCTCTTAACCATTTGTGAGTCATTAACGACATTCTCCAGATCATTGGCATTTGGTTTTCTTTGGCGACTCCGTGAAGTTGACTTGACAGGAACACCTTGATAGGGAGGAAAGGTGATTAATCAGTTCTTTTCTTTTTTCTTTTTTTTCCTGCGAAAGACAACATGAATTACGTAAACAAAGAAGGAGGAGGTTAGACTCACAATAGTAGAGTAATTGTTGCCAAAAGTTTAGATGACTTCCGCTGAGGAAAGTAAATTCCTTCATGGCAAGCTCCTTCAAAGCAGATTTTCCATCTACATCATATTTTGCCAAATCAGGATAGTCTTCGACCAGCTCTCTGGCAAAATCTATCAACCAAACTAGCTAATTATAGTTTGCACAGCAATTTCTTAGTATATTAATAAACTAAAATGATATGTACGTATATGGATTAGCAATTACTACAGAAATGTATAAGTGAATAAGTAGAACAATAATGTTGTACAGAACCTAGCAACACAAACAATTGTTGGCCGGCCTTCATGTAAAACTCAATTACAGCTAATTAAGTGTTCATATTGAGTATGTAAATAACTTAATAAAAAAAAAAGCATAGTACCCCTGTTGTGATAGGTCATATTATACTGATCATGTAAAACATTGTACATGGTCAACACGTGAAAATAACAAGACGTCTTGTGATACCAAAAACAGGAATTCTAAAGATTTAGTTCGAGTAACTGGAAGACTGAGAGCATGTTTGGATGGACTTATTGCTTGACTTCTCTTTTGTCTTTTTAGCTTAAAAATAAGTGCTTATAAGCACTTTTTTAAATTTACCTAAATACTTAAAAAGTGCTTAAAAGCACTTAAAACACGCCAATCCAAACAGGGCTTGAGTCAAGAACTAGCGGAATAGTTCAAGAATTCCAGTCAAGAATGTAAGGAAAAGAAATTGAGTCTAATTGTTATTGAATTTCATAATTGTATAATCTATACGTCAATGTCCTATTTATATTGTCTGCTAAGGCCTACTATTATTGAATACACGTATCCACAAAGAATTACCTCTCGAACTCAACTAACAAACTGGATTAGTTTCTAACCACTTTCCTGCTAATTCTTCCTTCAATTAGATAATACATCAATCTGGCTCGTGAGCTGGATTTTCGTGTATCAGTACCCCCCCCCCCCCAAAGACACCCTTGTCTACAAAGATGTAACAAATGGTGAACTATCTCCTTCCGATATAAATGGGATCTTTGATAAATCAATGACAACCAGATTGAACAAGATGATTACTCCTGCACTCAGAGGCGGATCTAGGATTTGAAGTTTGTGGGTGCCATGTCGTTAGGTTGATTGAATTGATCAAATTATTACTCATTAAGTCTCGACCATTTGTAATTTTTCGTCTAACTATTGCACCCTCTGTCCTAATTCTTTAATTAGCATGATAGACTTAAAAAATTGTCACATAAATTTAGATGGAGGATTGAAGTACTTTTCTATGCTTAAAAAAAAACAATAAAAATTACAACGAAACAATTTCAGCAAAAATCAAATTTAGAACTTCTATAACTCGATATCATATGGATTTAAATTGTGACCTTTACGCATATTACTATATTATATTAAAGATCAGTTATACCATATTATAATAATGTCTATTAAAGTCAATCCTTAACCACGGGCACAATGCACCTACTTGTGTTTGGGGGTGGCAAGTTTATTATTCATAAGCTTTTTGTGCATATATACATATATATATACACAATGTATATATAAAATTTCAACCGAGACCACTGGATGCCGTGACACCCCACCATGATACATGTATCTGACCCTGCCTGCACTTATATCATTAATCACATCCTCATAATTTGAGGCCATAATTTTGTGAATGCTCCAAGAAGTAACTGCTATGTCAATTCTTTAACCAAGCATGTCATAATTATTAACAATGTCAAAGCTCACCATTGGTTTAACTAACTTGATGTTAAACTCATGGATAGTAATCAAGATACCTTCAATGTTGATATTATTTTTGTTTTTTGGCTTCGATGCAGAGAGCACTAAGCTTCCCTTCTAAAGTAGTGGTACTGTTGAGATCATCAGAGAGAGCTACCAAAGTCCTTTTAATCTCCATGAATCAACAAGTATAAATACATGGACACGGAGTCCTAATGATGGAAAGAATAAAACGAAGATCCTATCGAACATAACAGATGGTCGAACATCTCGGACATACCTTAGATTCCACTGAAAACAATGACTTGTTTGGAAAAAAAGAACATTGTAAGGCACATTACCAACAAGCACAGTTGATGACATCCGATTAATCAAAAGACAAACTGTCGAGACCGCATCCTCAAAACTGTTTAGGAACCTTCATTTGGAACAAAAGTGCCCGGGCTGTCTCAAATAGATGTTTATTCTTCCTCTCAGCAACTCCATTTTGAGAGGGTGTATCAACACATGAAAATTGATGAAGAATACCGTGTTGTCTGATGGAACATTTTTGACATGTATTCTCTAGCATTATCACTCCTTAAAATGCATACTGAAGCATTGAATTGAGTTTTGACTTTAGCATGGAAGGCACAAAAGTAAGTAAATACATCAGGCGCCTCTTCATAAAATAAATCCAAGTCATCCGAGAGTAATCATCCACAAAAGTGACAAAATACTTATGCCCAGTTTTGGAAACAATAGGTGATGGTCCCGTACATCAGAATGAACTAACTTAAAAGCTATCTCAACTCATTTATTAACCCTTGGACCTAGTGAGATGCGATGGTGTTTTGCAAATTGACATGACTTACAATCCAATGAAGAAATATTTTGAACTTGAGGATAAAGTTTCTTCAACAAGGTAAAGAAGGATGGCCCAATCGACAATGTGCTTCAAATGGAGACACAACACTAGAGAAGGCAACAGGTAGGGATTCCATTCATCAAGGATCGGGGACTTAAATAGACCTAAAAATAAATATCTAAACTTCACCCAAGTCCTAGAAATAAACAGTATCCAAACAGAATCCTTGAATCTAGATAGTGCTAGTGGAAAGGTTCAAATAGAATCTGAATTTGTGATCCACAGATATCAAAATCCAAAAAATACTAAAACCCTAATAATACTAAAACCCAACGCTCAAAATTAATGATAGTTGGAAAAAGAGACCAGAAAAGATATTTTTAAGAGCTAGAGTCAAAAAACAAGAAGTGAAGAACACACATTCGAAGCAGAGTTTTAGTGCCAAAAGATTACCAGAATATGTCGTGAATGTCGTGACGATACCGGAGCAGTAAACAAAAATAAGTTCTGCTACACCACGGGTTGGAAAGTGAAAGACAACCCTAATAGTCGAGACCTCCTCTCAGGCTACCAGGAAAGCATGGAATTTCTAATTAATGATTTTGAGCCCTGGTGACTCTGATACCATGTATAATATAGAGACAATGAAACAACCTTCCTTACCATATCATTCAAGGATGAGAGTTATTTATATGTGTACAAGCAAGTCTATCGAAGGAAACAAATCAGAAGCAAATTTGTCTAAGGAAACAAAATCATAAAATCGCTAAAAATCTTCTATCTATGATTGTGCTATGTATACAATATGATAATTTCTATGTACATTCAGTAACATAATCTAAACACACTTTTACAATTGTTATTTTTGTAATAGCTTTAAGAACATGTAAGTCATTTTAATAGAAACTATGTTTGCCAACACCTTTTACCAAATACACTAACAACTTAATAAGTGTCCATTTAGTCATGGATACTTTTTACTTTTTGTGGAATTTTATTATGCAAACTGTTTGCACATAAAATTGTCACAATTTTCTGGAATTCAAGAAACTCCAAAAAGTTGTTTTCACAATTTTCACTCCAAATCACTCACAACAATTACATGCCCAATGAAATCACACAAAGTGGTCTTTGAGAGGGTAGAGTGTATGGTGACCTTACCCTATCTCGTAGAAGTAGAGAGACTATTTTCAAAAAGATCATTGCCGCAAATAAAGAAAAACAAAGTAGTAATGAAAAAGAAAACATCAACACGCAGATTACCACCAAACCTAATCCCGTCGAAATGCAAGACAACACTCAACTACCTACTAATTCGCGACCTCCAAACCCTCTGAACTAAGATTACATGAATTAAACCATGGCCTGACTAATCATCTCTTCCCATTACTTTTTCAGCCTATCTCTACTTCTACTCGTACCTACAATATCAAACTTTTACATCTCCTCACTACTGTAACACCCCGTATCCAAAAAGGGAAATAAAATAGATTTTGAGAAGTTACTGGTGCCAGCCACGGAGGTCAACCACAGTCCGTTGGTTTAACACCGAACCACATGTATGGTCTGTGGGTTGGCCACCCTAGCAAATGATTGAGGCCCAGATATACGGCCAGTCCTTGGTCCTTGGTCGAATTTCGTGGTTCGAGGCCCCCAAAACATGGTCTCTGATGACCAACAACGGTTCACCAGGACAGACTGTAGCTCAGACAACGGTCCGTCGACTGGGTCTGTAGGTGATCAACTGGCAGTTATTTTGGGTTAGTTAAGTCCTTTTCTAATTAATTAATTCATATACTATGTCATTTTGAGTACATTAAAAAAAAACATATAAGACTTTTTACCCCCAAATTTGACCCATTTAGTTCGTTCATCCAAATTCCCCAAAAGAAATCAAATCTCCTCCCAAATATTTTCTCTCTAGAAAACTTGAAGAAGAAGATCCTACTTAGGATTTCAAGATAAGGTCTCAATTCCTCCATCTAAGATAGGCAATGGACTTAAGGTATGGTAGTTTTCATTCATGAATCTCTCTCATTCATTTAGTACCCAAATTCCTCTATTTCAAAAGGTAGAATTCCCCAATTAGCTAGGGTTTTCTTTAATCACCATGAGTTCTTTTGATTATTGATCTTAATGATTTAATTATGTTCAAATATGCATGAATTGATGATCTACAATGCTTTTATGATGTTTCCCAATGAACCCATGCAAACCCCCATGTTTCCAAATTGTGATCTCATAATGTGGGTTGTTGATTAGAAAGAGGAGTTTTTATGATCTAAAGCATGAAGTAATAGAATTACATGAATTTATGATAAAATCCCTATCTAATGCTTGAATTATATATTGGGTGATTTAAAGTAAGCTTTGAACCTAGAAAGAGCAAAGTATGAGTTATGCATGATCTTATGGAAACTATGTAAATGTTGTAAGGGTGCTTTGAGAGTGAAATGCCAATGTTGCCGTTGTTGTGTTGTTGAAAGGTTATTCTCATAAAACACTTGCAACCATTATGTGAAAGGTTTTGTCACATAGAATTGATTCTTTTTAAAAGTTATTCTCACCTATTTAAATCAATAAATAAGAACTATATATCCTAATGAACTAGCTTTGATTGACAAGATGACATGTCTTTTCATGGGTAATGAGAATAAGTAAGAAAATATTATTCCTTGAAAATTATGCTTAGCACTGAGTAGATATTAACATTGAGATGGAAGCTCTCCCGTTAGTAGAGGCCTGGTCTCTAGAAGAAGTCTCATGAGATGAAAGCTCTCCCTCTAGTAGAGGTTGGGTTTCTAATAACAATCTCCTTTTACCATAACATGTGCCCCTATAGGATGATTATCTATTGGATCCACTTAAACTAGAGGTTCATGGTTCTACCTTAGGCAAGTAGAATAACCCTTTTCGGTGTGGGAGACACAGGGGGATCATGTTATATCTCACATTGTCTCTATGTCAGTTAAGACTAATTTTCCCATAACAAGATGATTAATTAACTAAGGTTACTTAAAGAAGTATCTCATATGTGTTCAAAGACTTAAAGATGATTTAGCTTGCATTGACCATGATGTTATGACTTATGTTTTTAACCTTCTTATATCATGTTTTACTTAGTCATTTGCATGTCATGAAATGAAATATCTTTCTTAGCATGTTTTGAATGTTTTTATTCATAGCTATCATACTTAGTGTATTTTTGTACTAACGCATACTTTTGCCTATATTTTTCCCAAATGTAGGGTCCGACGAAAATGGTTCCCATTTTAGTGGCTAGAGCTTGGACTTTGATTTTTCCCGAGCTTGGTGAGCCCTCATGGTTCGAGGACGGATTTCTTTATTGTAGTTTCTCTTTCATATTTCCTTTTGAACATGATTTATGGGCTACGCCCAATTTCATTCGATTGTAATAGATGGCTATGTTGATACATGAGTTAGACTTCCATTTTTTTATAAAATTGTTTTGGACTTAAAATGATTGTTTTAATATTTATTGTTCTATTACTTATGTTATGATATTCTAAGTGACTTGTATGGAGTCCTTTGGGGTTCTATACGACATGTTACATCTAGGGGTACCCATGGGTTGTGACACACTTGGTAATAATAGCACAAGGTTTAGAATGGTCCTAGTATGTCTCGTAAGTCATGTCTAGTAAAGTCTTGTTCATAAGTGTGAAGTGAGCCACATTTATGAATGAGAGGCTACAAGATGACTAAGAAATTCCACTTTTTTCATTACTCTAAAGTCATGCCATAGAGTTTTACTCTATTAAGTCTCTCTCCTAATCCTTATCATATGTTTTTCAGGATATGTCTACTCGAAGGGCTTATACTAAAAGGAATGTGAGGGAGAATGTGGAACAAGAAGCTCCTCCTTATGCTCTGGCTGATCCCTTGGCCGAACAAGTTACAAATGTGGAGTCTAGATCAAATTTTCAAGTGTTAGCTCAAGCCTTGATGGATCAAGCCAATAGAGAGATGGTAGTACCCGTGAACCAAATATGGGTATGACAGCTTTAAGAGTGAGGGATTTTATGAGGATGAACCCTCTAGAATTTCATGGCTCCAAAGTTGAGGAAGATCCTCAAGAGTTTATCGATTAGGTGTATAAGGTAATTGTTATCATGGGAGTGACTCCGGGATAGAAGGCAGAATTGACTACTTATCAATTGAAAGGTGTTGCTCAAGTGTGGTACAAGCAATGGAAGGAGCTAAGACCGGTAGGAGCAGGTCCCATAGAGTGGGAAATGTTTAAATCGGGTTTTCTTGATCGATTTTTCCCACTTGAGATGAGGGAAGCAAAGGTGCTTGAGTTCATCAACCTTTATCAAGGAAGTATGAGTGTGGGGGAGTATGCTCTAAAGTTCACTTAATTGTCCAAATATGCTCCAACAATGGTTTCCAATTCTAGGGCAAAGATGAGTACTTTCATGTCGGTATGTCCGAAATGGTGTCGTACCGCCATGCTCATGGGTGACATTTACATCTTTCGTCTCATGGTTCATGCGTAACAAATTAAAGAAGAGAAACTCAAAGAGAAGTCTAGAAAAGTAAAAGGGGCTAAGACCAGTGATGGTAATTTCTCACATGCTAGATATGATGGACATGGTCGTCCTATGTTTTGACAAGGGTTTTTCAGTCAAGGTTCCTCCAATGTTCCTCCTAAGTTTAACAAGGATGGAGTGTCTAACCCTAAACCTCAAGGAGGTATATAGGTGGTTCTTTTTTGGCGAAGTCTACTTGTGTCAAGTGTGATGGGAAGAAACATGATGGTAAGTACCTACCCTGCACAGATGGTTGCTTTAGTTGCGGCAAGAGTGGTCACAAAATGAGAGATTGTCCCATGCTTGTGGCTAAAGGGAGAGAGGATAAGCAAGCTCCTCTTAGCGGTTCAAATTCCAATACTCCCACGCAAAACTGGTTTTATGCTCTCCGAACCTAAAGTGACCAAGAGAGTTCTCTGGATGTAGTTACCGATATGTTAAAAGTTTTCCAACTTGATATATATGATTTGCTTGATCCCAGTGCTACTTTGACCTTTGTGACACCTTATGTGTCCATGAAGTTTGATGTGCTCCCCGATATATTGTTAGAACCTTTTTCTGTCTCTACTCCTATTGGTGATTTTGTGGTGGCTAAGAGGGTCTATAAAAAGTGTCCCAGATAATTTACCTAATATTCCTCCCGAGCGGTAAATAAAATTCAATATTCACCTTCTCCCTGATACGCAACCCATCTCTATTCCTCCTTATTGAATGGCTTTAGCGGAACTTAAGGAGTTAAAAGATCAGTTAAAGGATTTGTTAGATAAGAGCTTCTTCCAACCGAGTATCTCTCTATGGGGTGCTCTAGTGTTGTTTGTTAGGAAGAAAGATAGTTTACTCCGTATGTATATTGATTATCAGCAATTGAACAAAGTGACCATTAAAAACAAATATACTAGACAATTTGTTTGATAAACTTCAAGGAGCAAGTTATTTCTCTAAGATCGATCTTCGTTCGGGTTACCACCAATTGAGGGTGAAGGATAGTGATATTCCGAAGATGACTTTTCAAACTTGGTATGGTCATTGTGAGTTCCTTGTAATGTCGTTTGGGTTGATTAACGCTCTGGTGGCGTTTATGAATTTGATGAATACGGTGTATAGGCAATACCTTGATATGTTCGTAATTATGTTTATTGATGATATTTTGATCTATTCGAGAAGTGAGGAAGTGCATATTGATCATTTGAGGATCGTGTTGCAAATTCATAAGGACCAATAAATTTTTGCAAAGTTTAGCAAATGAGAATTTTGGCTAAGGTCCGTAGCTTTTCTTGGGCATATTATGTCAAAGTAAGGGTATTAAAGTAGATTCTATCAAGACGAATGCGGTCAAGAGTTGTCCTAGACCTTTAACTTCTTCAGATATTAGAAGCTTGTTGAGTTTGGCCGGTTACTATAGAAGGTTTGTTGAGAGTTTCCTCCATTGCTTCTCCTTTGACGACTTTGACTTAAAAGAAGGCTAAATTCATCTGGTCGAAATCTTGTGAGAAAAGTTTCCAAGAGTTGAAAGATAGACTTACTTTCGCTTCGGTGTTGACCTTACCGGAAGGTACGAATGGCTTTTTGGTGAATTGTGATGCCTCTAGAGTTGGGCTGGGATGTGTGCTTATGCAAAATAGTAAATTTCTTTCCTATGCTTTGAGGCAACTTAAGATCCATGAGAAGAATTATCCTACCCATGACCTTGAATTAGCGGCGGTAGTGTTTGCCTTAAAGATTTGGAGGCATTATTTGTATGGGTTTCATGTCGATGTTTTCACCGATCGTTAGAGCTTGTAATATTTTTTTAGTCAAAAAGATTTGAATCTGGCATGAGTGTTCTTTATCACCTCGGTAAAGAAAATGTGGCAATAGATGCTCTTAGTTGACTATCAATGAATAGTGTTGCTCATGTTGAGGATGAAAAGAAAGAGTTGGTTCGAGATTTTCATAGGTTGGCTCGATTATGTGTTCAACTAGTGAATTCCACCAAATGTGGCGTTATGGTTCATAGTGGGTCCGAATCATCTTTTGTGATGGATGTGAAGGCTAAGCAAAGTTTTTATCCAATTTTGGTAGAATTGAAAGAAACGGTACTTAAAAAGTATGTTGAGGCTTTCTCCCAATGGGGATATGGGGTACTTAGGTATTAAGGTCGATTATGTGTTCCGAATGTTGATCGTGAGGGAACAAATATTGATAGACACTCATATTTCTTGATATTTTATTCATCCAGGAGCCACCAAGATGTATCGTGATTTGCAGGAGATCTACTGATGGAATGGATGAAGAAGGATATTGCGGGATTTGTGGCTAAATGTCCAAATTTCCAACAAGTCAAGGTGGAGCATCAGAACCCGGGATCTTTATCCCAATACATTGGTATTCCTACTTGGAAGTGGGAATATGTGAATATGGACTTATTGTAGGGTTGCCACATACTCGGCGGCAATATGAATCGATTTGGGTAATAGTGGATCGGATGACTAAATTCTCTTATTCTTCCCCTCAAGATTTCCTATTCGCGGAATATTATGCTAAGTTCTATTTGAGAGATATGGTAAGGTTGCATGGAGTAACCTTTTCCATAATTTCCAATCGAGGTGCCCAATTTACTTCACACGTTTGGAAGTCATTCCAAAAGGGTCTTGGTACGAAAGTTAAGTTTTGCACAACTTTTCATCCCCAAACTGATGGGCAAGCGGAACGTACTATTCAGACTTTGGAAGACATGTTGAGGGCTTGTGTGATTGATTTTAAGGGTAATTGGGATGACCATTTGCCGTTAATTGTGTTTGCCTATAATAACAATTATCACTCGAGTATCAATATGGCTCCATTTAAGGCTCTTTATGGTAGGAGGTTTAGATCTCCTATAAGATGGTTTGAGGTGGGTGATGTTTCTCTCATAGGTACAGAATTAGTACATGAGGCCATAGAGAAGATTTGTCTTATTAGAGAATGGTTGAGAACGACCCAAAGTCGGCAAAAGTCTTATGCCGATGTTAGAAGGAGAGATCTTGAATATGAGGTTCATGATTGAGTTTATTTGAAAATCTTACCTATGAAGGGGGAAATGTGGTTTGGGAAGAAAGGGAAACTTAGTCCCCGTTTTGTAGGCCCATACCAAATTTTTAGACGTGTTGGTAAGGTTGCATATGAGCTTGATTTGTCAAATGAGTTGGCATCGGTGCATATGGTTTTTCATGTCTATATGTTGAATAAATGTGTTGGGGACCCAACATCCATAGTTTCCTTAGAGGGCTTGGAGGTTAAAGAGAATCTTGCTTATGAAGAGGTTTGAGTTGAGATTATAAAGTCAAAAACTTGAGAAACAAGGAACTTGCCTCCATGAAGGTGTTACAGAGGAATAATTTAGTTGAGGGTGCTACTAGGAGGTCGAGGCCGATATGATGTCCCGGTATCCTCATCTTTTTCCTTCTACTCCTACTCTAGCTTGAGGTAATGAGTTCCTCTTGGTTTGTTATATGTTTTTGGAGTCATGTGTGATTTATGTGTTTTCATGATTTCCTTATAATTATGCATGTTTATGAAAATACTTAAGTTTGAAAGAAATGACTTATATGGCTTATTTTCCTCATGTTGTTGTGCATTGAGTATGAGTTGCCTATAGAATTCATGAGATGATTATTGAACATACATTAGCCATGTTCTTTGTGAATGAGTTGCATAAAGGCTCCATGAGATTGTATTGAGCATGTTTTTATCTTGGAGAAGGTAGTTCCTCCTTGAATATGAGATATCTGAAAATTGCATGCATATTTGGTTGCTAGATGTAGTTCCTAATTCCTTTTGGTGCATTGAGTATGTTTAGCTTGGAGTTGATGTTTTCTCCTTGATTTTGTGCATTTTGATGAGATTGCATGCATAATGGGTTGTTAGAGTTAGATTAGATTCACCCCTATGTGATGTATTGAGAACATCCTAGCTTAGAGTCGATAATTTCTCCTTGGTGGCATGCATTGTGTTGTTAGGTTGGGTTATTAGTTCATTTCCTACTCTTTTGGAACCAGTTTGAATTTCATTCGAGGACGACTGATCCCAAGGGGAGATATTGTAACACCTCGTATGCGAAAAAGGGAAATAAACCATTTTTTGGGAAGTTGTTAATGCCAACCACGACCCATGGGTTAAACCACGGACCGTATGTGTGGTATATGGGTTGGCCACCCTAGCAAATGATTGAGGCCCAAAACTACGGCCAGACCTACGAACCGTAGGTCAGACCACGGTCCGCGGTTTGATTCCCCCAAAACATGGTCTTTGATGACCAATGACGGTTCACCAGGACAGACCGTAGGTCAGACCATGGTCCGTCGATTGGGTCCGTCGGTGGTCAACTGAAAGTTATTTTTGGGGTTAGTTGGGTCTTTTCCTAATTAATTAATTCCTATTCTATGTATTTTTTTACTACATTTAAAACCCCTATATAAGTCTTTTTACCCACAGATTAGACCCATTTAGTTCATTTTTCCAAATTCCCCTAAAGAAATCGAATCTCCTCCCAAAAATTCTCTCTCTACAAAACTTGAAGAAGAAGATCCTACCTAGGGTTTCAAGATAAGGTCTCTATTCCTTCATTCAAGATACGCAATTGGACTTGAGGTATGTTAGTTTTCATCCATGAATCTCTCTCATTCATGGAGTCCCCAGATTCCTCTATTTCAAAAGATAGAATTCCCCAATAAGCTAGGGTTTTCTCCAATCACCATGAGTTCTTTTGATTATTTATCTTAATGGTTTAATTATGTTTAAAGATGCATGAATTGATGATCTATAATGTTTTAATGATTTTTCCTCTATGAATCCATGCAAAACCCCATGTTTCCAAATTATGATCTTATATCATGGGTTGTTGATTATGAAAAAGAAGCTTTTATGATCTAAAGCATGAAGTAATAGAATTAAATGAATTTATGATAAAATCCCTATCTAATGCTTGAATTATAGATTGGGTGATTGAAAGTAAGCTTTGAACCTTGAAAGGGCAAAGTATGAGTTATGCATGATTTTATGGAAACTATGCAAATGTAATAAGGGTGCTTTGAGAGTGAAGTGTCAATGTTGTTGTTGCTATGTTGTAGAAAGGTTATTCTCATAAAACACTTGCAGCCATGATGTGAAAGGTTTTCTCACATAAAAAGGATTCTTAGGTTGAAAGGTTATTCTCACTTAATTGAATCAATGAATAAGAGCTATCCTAATGAACTAGTTTGGATTGAGAAGATGACATGTCTTTCCATGGATAATGAAAATAAGTAAGAAAATATTATTTTGTGGGAATTATGCTTAGCAACGAGTGGATATTGACTTTAAGATGGAAATTCTACGGTTAGTAGAGGTCGGGTTTCTAGAAGAAGTCTCATGAGATGGAAGCTCCCCCGCTAGTTGAGGTCGGATTTCTAGTAGCAATCTCTTTATCTCATAACTATGTGCCCCCATAGGTTAATTAGCTAGTGGATCCACTTAAGCTAGAGGTTAATTATGCTCACATGGTCTCTATGTCGGTTAAGGCAAATTTTTTCCATAACAAGATGATTAATGAACTAAGGTTACTTAATGAAGTATCTCATATGTGTTCAAAAACTTAAACATGATTTAGCTTGCATTGACCATGATGTTATGACTTATGTTTCTAACCTTCTTATATCATGTTTTACTTGGTCAAATAGATGTCATGAAATGAAATATCCTTCTTAGCTTGTTTTAAATTTTTTTATTCATAGATATCGTACTTACCAACACATATTCTTGCATACATTTTTCCCAAATGCAGGGTCTGACAGGCAGGGTTCCCATTTTAGTGGCTAGAGCTTGGACTTTTATTCTTCCCGAGCTTGGTGAGTCCTTATGGTTCGAGGACGAATTTCCTTATTGTAGTTTCTCTTTCATATTTCCTTTTGAACATGATGTATGGGCTAGACCCAATTTCATTCTACTGTAATAGATGGCTATGTTGAGACATGAATTAGACTTCTGCTTTTCTATTAAATTGTTTTGGACTTAAAATGATTGTTTTACTCTTTATTGTTCTATTAATTTATGTTATGATATGCTAAGTGGCTTGTATGGAGTCCTTCGCGGTACCCCTTGGTTATGACAACTAGGACATCTGTACATCTCCTTTTCACATGCCTAAGCTAGATCAATCTCCTTCCCTCATCTTATCCACCACGGAATTTTTATCCACCATAGAGGCCACTCCCCCTTGTCCCGAATATCCTCATTCCTAATCTTATAGTTTCTAGTATGCCCATACTTACATATCATCATTCTCATTTACGAAACTTGCATCTCTTGAATATGAGGATTTCTTACTAGCTAACACTCCACCCCATACAACAATCTAACCACTACTCTATAGAACTTAAATTTAAGTTCTTGGTGGTACCTTTTTATCATACATGACTTCGGAGCAAGCCTATATTTCATCCACATCACATCAACACAATGTGTGACATCATTATCAATCTTCCTATTTCGTTAGATCAAATACCAAGATACTTAACACTCTCTCTAAGGGGCAACCTGCATATGAAGCCTCACTTTCATTCTTGCCATATGCATTACATTATTTGCACTCCAAATACTTTGTTTTTGTCTTGTTGAACCCTCTAAACTCTAGAGTTAGCCTCCACACTTCCAACCTAGCGTGAACTTCTTCGGGAGTCTCATCAATCAATATTATATTATCTGCAAATAAAATATATCATGTCACCTCATTTCAGTATGCATGGTCAATACTTCAATCACCAAGGCAAATAAAAATGGGCTAAGCATCAATCCCTAGTGCAAACCCATCTCAAATGGGAAGTGCTCTCAGTTGCCACCCACTGTTTTTACCCGAGTCTTGGCTCTGCTATATCTTTCCCTCCATCGCCCTAATATAAGCTATTGATACACCTCTAGCCTCAAGGCATATCCATAGAATTTCCCCCGGGACTTTTTTCGTAGGCTTTTTCTAGGTGAATGAACATTATGTGTAAGTTCCTCTTCCTTTTCCTATACTTCTCCACCATATATGAAGGTAGTAACTTATCACCCCATCAATTTATAATTTCCCCAAAAGTCGTTACTATTTCTGGTCAACTAATCAAAACTAGGAACTTCTTTGTCATTTCAACCAAAAATCCCCCAAATCCATTTCCCTCTTTCCCGCGTCACCCAAATACGTAGATACATTATAATAACAGTAAGAGAGAAAGTAATTGAGAGAACATAAGGGATGGTGAATGCTTACCATACAAGTCTGAGTGGATTAATCTGTAGAGAAGCCTAACACCACTGAGGTCAGTATAAGGAGCAGAGTCTTTAGTGACACTTAAGAAGTAAGCAAACACATCCACAGAAACGTATCCATATTCAGCTGCATAATGGATTGGATATAGACCAATGTAACAAGCAAAATGTGGCGAACAAGGATTCCTTGTTACAAGGATTTTAGCTGCATCTAAGTTGCCAAATCTAGCAGCATAGTGAAGAGGAGTATCACCAAGGCTATCTCGTATGGCTATATCTTCATCATTTTCTATAGTCGCCACCAACTTCTCCACAAAATGCTTGCCTTTTTCACCCTTTACCCCAACAGCTACATGGAGTGGTGTCTGTAAAAGAGAGTTGATTTGAGCTCTACTTGCTTCTTTATCTCCTTTAAAGAATTCTTCTGCTTTCTCCCAATCTCCACTTAGTGAAGCTCTGTATAGTTGCAAGTAATAGCTAAAATCTTTCTTTGATTCAATGCTTTCAGCACGCTCGATGTTGTTATCATCTGTACAATGACAAACAAAGAGCTAGCTACCTGTTTACTAAGTATGAATTTAAGTTCTATGCAATCATGGAATTAAAAAGTATGACATGTAAGTATCTAAGATATTAGACTCTGACAAAAATAATAACTAATCAGGTATAATAAGTGGTTTTGGGGTCAAAATCTAGTACTATCTTCGTCCACTTTTATTTGTCTTGTTACGCTTTTTCAAAATCAAATTAACTATTTTCTAAGTTAAGTTAGATTACATTAATTCGATATTTGAAACAAAAAATTTAGATATTTAAAAACTATATACGAAAAGTAGTATATATTACAACTTCTTGCATATCAATATAATGAAAAAAATAAATGATAAAATGTTAATCAAAATTCTTATAATTTGACTTTATAAAAGGAAATCTTGACAAATAAAATTGAAAGAAGAGAGTAACTTTTGTACTACTTTAAGAGAAAAGTTTATTAATTATGATTTCAACTACTTTCTCTGTCCAATAATACTTTAACATTTAGTTCCTAACTTATCTTTATCATTATATATAGGGCAAAGAGCCAAATATACCTATGTACTATATTAAATAGTTTAAATATATATTCTTAATTATACTTTGGGGCTTACTTTCAGGTTAAATATACCCCTCTCGTTATACTTTTAGGCTAAATATATTCTTATCACTAACAGAGAATACGTGAACGGCTAAGATTAAAAAAAATTATTTAATTTAAAATAAATTAAATTCGAATATAACCCCCTGAATAATTTAACCCGACCTAATCGAATTCGGGTACAATTCTTGGCAACTCTGTCAAGCTTCTTTGCATCATCATGAAATATAAAGCCAATTGTGTCATTGTAATCCAGAAACTCTTTCCATTGTTTATCAATGCTTACCTGAGTTGTTCCATTGGCAGCATTCTCGATCCACAGAGCTATTTTTTCTTCTCTAACTCGAAAAAAGTTCATCTCAATAATCAAATTGCTCTCCAGTCAGTGCCAACAGCATATACAGTCAGCTGGTGGGTCAATGTCATAGAAAAGCTCATCGTTCACTTCCCTTCATTGGCAAATACAGGCGAGTCTATGATATAAAGTAGGTCGGATTAAATTATTTGGGCGGCGCGGGTTATATTCAAATTTGATATAATTTAAATTGAATAGTTCTTTCGATCTCAGTCGTCCACATGTTCTCTGTTAGTCAAAAGGATATATTTAGCTCGAAAGTATAACGAGGGGGATATATTTAACCCAAAAGTATAACTAAGGGTATATTTAAATTATTTCATATAGTACAATGGTATATTTGACCCTTTGCTGTTATATTAGTTATAGTCATTTGCCTTGTATATTTCAAGACAATATATTAATTATATTCAAAGGGTGATATAATAAAATTATCTTTCTATTTACAGTTACTTAAGAAGTGTGCAAAATCAATAATGAACAAATATTGTTTTGATAGATAAAGTATGACCCAGTCTACCTAATCCCTCGCAAAACATATTCTTATTAAAGAGATTGTTTCTAGACTATGTAAAGATTATATTAAAAGAATAGTTAATTACTATGGTTGTGATTATGGAAAATGCATAAATTCTCATTTAAAATTATTTCAAAGAATCAGTTACACGTACAACTTTTTACTATAAGGTGTTAAATATGTGTGGGCTCCACTTCAGTGTTATCAGACATGTCGTTGAAAAATTGTTTGCTTGTAGATTAAATAAAGGTATGGAAGTGTGGGATCTACATAATATACATCAATTTAGTTCCAAAAAATGAAGAAAAATACTAATTAGGATGCTTACGTGCCAAATTTTAGATGTAACACACTTCGATTCGTCATGTCATCTCATCACTCATCATGATAGGTTTACAAGACACATTTGTATTATATTATATTATATTAATTATATTATATTATACAATTAATAAAGCAGAAAACTTTAACGTCTTGTTAGTACGAGCAATAAATAATAATTAATTTAGAAATATGTTTTAAAATAAAGTTAATTTATAGTTGGTTAAAATACTATCACAAAATAATTTATCCTTATCTTGGAATAATTACTTGTTCTTTAAAGCTTTTCGATCTTTAGGTAACACAACCAAATCAAATATATGATTATCATGTAGAGATTTCATTTCATCCTCCATAGCATCAAATCACATTTCTTTTTCTTCACATTCCATGGCCTCATCAAGACTCTCTGGTTCTCCCCCGTCAGTCAAGAGTACATATTCATTGGGAGAATAACGAGATGAATGTATTTTCTCTCGGGAGCATCAATAATAGTTGGTTCCTCACCAACTACATCATCTTGCACTGGAGCATCAACGGCATCCTAGTCATTCTGAATATGATCACCATCTTCAATATCAACTTGAAGATTTTCACCTGGTGGAATAGTCAAAGGAACTGGATCAACATTAACTAGGCTCTCGTTGGTCTGAGAATCAACTTTTTCAGCTTTGTCAAGATCTTCAAGTGTTTGGTCTTCAAAGAACACAACATCACGGCTTATAACAAGTTTCTTCTCAACTGGATCAAAAACCATAGCCAAATTATCTTGACCATAACCAAGAAAATACATTGCCTAGTTTTAACTGCTAACTTTGACCTCTCATCCTTAGGAACATGCACAAAGGCTTTACACCCAAAAACTTTAAGATGATCATAAGAAACATTCTTACCAGACCAAACTCTTTCAGGGACATCACCAATCAAAGCAACAATAGGAGATAAATTGATAACATAGGCAGTAGTGTTAAGTGCTTCTGCCTAAAAGGAATCTGGCAGCTTAGCATCTGAAAGCATACATCTAACCCTCTGAACAAGAGTTCTGTTCATCCTCTCCGCCAAATTATTTAACTGAGGAGTCTTTGGAGGAGTTTTCTGATGTTGAATACCCTGATTTCTGCAATGCCTGTCAAAAGGACCAATATACTCACCACCATTATCAGAACGGATGCATTTCAAGTTCTTCCCTGTCTGTCTCTCAACCAAAGCCTGAAAATTCTTGAACACATCAAGAACCTGATCCTTGGACTTCAAAGATAATACCCAATGTTTGCGCGAATGATCATCAATAGAAGTCACAAAATAAAGTGCACCACCATGAGACTTTACCTTAAAAGGACCACACAAATCATAATGTACCAACTCCAACAAATCAAGCTTTCTTGAAGGTGAATGACTCTGAAAAGAAACTATTTTCTGTTTGCCAGCTAAACAATGAACACACTTGTTCAACTTTGCTTGCTTCACACCGGAAAATAAACTTTTCTTAGCCAAATTGTCCATCCCCTTCTCGCTTATATGACTCAGTCTTCTATGTCATAATAATGATGAAGTATCATTCTTCACCACATTTACTGAGCCTCTGAAAATGGAGCCCAGAAAATATACAAGTTAGACAATTTATCACCACGGGCTACCACCATCGAACCTCTTGTAAGCTTCCATTGGCCAGCACCAAGGGTATTAACATAACCCTCATCATCAAGGTATCCAACATAAATCAAATTCAAACGAACATCTGGAGCATGATTGACATTATTGAGAACTAGTTTGAAACCATTATTACTTTTCAAACAAATTGTCCCAACACTAAGAACCTCAACCTCATGATATTGCCCATCTTCAACATCCAAAATTACCTGGAGTATAAGAAGAAAATAATTCCTTCCTGGGTGTGACATGAGAAGTAGCACCAGAATTCACAAACCATCTAGACTCTTCACGAACAAGATTAAAGACATTTTCATCATAAGAAATAAGAAGGTCATCGTTAGCAACAACCGCAACACGATTTTCATTATCGCCTTCTTTCTTTTGATGTTTCATATCTCTCTTGTACTTGAAACAAAATTTCTTGATATGCCCATTTTTGTGGCAATAGTCACATGTAACTGTTAGCGGAAACGTGAAACTAAAGAACAAGGAAGAACAACAATATTTAACGTGGTTCGGATCAAAATGATCCTATGTCCACCAAAGAACAACTGCACTGATATTTATTTCACTCTACAAAGAATACAAGTGAAATACTACAAGAGAGAGAACACAAATGCCTTAGAAGGTGAGAAGGCAAGTGAGAGGATGATTTGAAAATGAATTAAGAGCTACCTATTTATAGGAATAAATTCATCCTATTGATGTCATCCATGACATCACTGTGTCAAAATTGTCAAGGTTAAGAATATGAAACCATTTTATGGTTTGCCTAAATTTCACCTACCAAGATACAATCTTTGACTTTGTATTTTGTACTAATTATCTTCCTACCAAATATTCATATTAATTCATCTTCCATTTAGTTTGATTCCACAAGAACCAAAACCAACTCTTTCAATCTCCACCTTGGTTTGTGTTCCAAGCATGCGTATAAACAACTCCGGCCAAAACTTCTAAGCTTACTGGGCAATCCCATTGTAAGAAACAAGAAGAATCAAACCTTTGTTGAACATACCAGCTCCACCTAGCAGTTGTTCTCTTAGAGTTGCATCAATTGATGCATACTCCCGCCAAGTCCTTGCAGTGTGCAAACTTGGCAAGCGGGACTATTTTGGTCAACATGTCTGCAGCGTTATCGTCTGTGATAACCTTCTCAACCTTGATAGCTCCCTTTTCTACGACATCTCGAATAAAATGAAATCTGACATCAATGTGTTTGGTGCGCTCATGAAATCTTTGATTTTTAATCAAATGAATAGCACTTTGACTATCACATTTTAGAATTGATTTAAGCTGAACTGAACTCAATTCTGCCACCAAACCTTTCAACCAGATAGCTTCTTTCACTGCCTCCGTTGCTGCCATATATTCTGCCTCTGTTGTAGACAAAGCGACAATCGACTGTAAAGTCGATTTCCAACTAACGGCACTGCCAACGAGAGTAAAGATGTATCCAGTTGTGGACCTCCTTCGATCAAGATCCCCTGCATAGTCAGAATCAACATAACCGAGAATTGAAATACCTTCACTTTTCCGGAAGGTTAGGCCAACATCAGGAGCTCCTTTGAGATATCTCAATATCCACTTGACAGCTTCCCAGTGCCTTTTTCCTGGATTTGCCATGTACTTGCTTACCACACTTACAGATTGGGCAATATCTGGACGTGTGCATACCATAGCATACATAATGCTACCAACTGCACTCGCATAAGGAACCTTTGACATATGCTCCACCTCATCCATAGATTGAGGCATTTGTAACTCTGAAAGCTTGAAATGAGAAGCTAACGGTGTACTTACAGGCTTGCTCATATGCATATTGAATCTTTCAAGAACTTTTCCGATGTACCTCTTCTGAGAAAGATGTACAACACCATTTTCTCTTGAAATTTCCATTCCAAGGATTTTCTTTGCAACTCCTAGATCCTTCATGTCAAATTCCTTGCTCAACAGTTTCTTCAAAATATTTATCTCTGTGATGTTGTTAGCAGCAATAAGAACATACAACAATAGATAAATCATAGAGTTACCAGACATCTTCTTGTGATACACACAACTATCAAATGCACTCCTTGAAAATCCATGTGTAGTCATGAATGCATCAAACCTCTTGTACCACTGTCTAGGGGATTGCTTCAAACCATACAAAGACTTCTTCAGTTGGCATACATGGTCTTCTTTTCCTTCAGCTAGGAAACCTTCAGGCTGATCCATATAGATTGTCTCTTCTAGATCACCATGTAAGAAAGCAGTTTTGACATCAAGCTGTTGAAGCTCTAAATCAAATTGTGCAACCAATGCTAGTAGCACGCGAATTGAGCTATGTTTCACGACTGGAGAAAAGATCTCATTGTAGTCAATTCCCTCCTTCTGACTGAAACCCTTTGCAACCAATCTCGCCTTGAACCTAGCAGCTTCCACTTCTGGAATACCTTCTTTCTTTCTGTAGACCCATTTGCATCCAACTGTCCTCATCCCCTTTGGCCTTTTAACTAAGACCCATGTATCATTTTTGTGAAGAGACTCCATCTCTTCCATCATGGCTAACTGCCATTGTGCAGCATCTTTGCAAGAAGTTGCTTCAACATACGAAGAGGGCTCGAGATCCTTAATCTCTTCTTCTGCAGCTACGAACGCATGTGCAATCAGATTTTCTTGCTCTATAAGACGTTCCGGTTTCCGTATCTGCCTTTTGTCCCTTCCCTTCGCAATTGTGTATGGTTCATTGGAAGCAAGTTCTTTAAGATCTGCATCTTTTGACTCATCAATTTGAGTCTCTTGATCCCGTTCCTTGGTAAGCTCCACCGGTAGCTCCACCTGCTCGTTGTTCTCGTTTCTAGATAACTCCACAGAAACTTTACGAGGATCAAGTATAGAGGATTCATCAAAGGTAACATCTCTACTAACTACAAATTTGAGTAAAGACAAACACCATAGTTTGTACCCTTTTACTCCATCTACATACCCTACGAATATGGCCTTTTTAGCCCTTGGTTCAAGCTTACCTTCATTAACATGATAATAAGCTGGACACCCAAATATTCGCAAGTATGAATAGTTAGAGGGTTCACCTGACCAGACCTCATTCGGAGTCTTAAAGTCAATTGCTGATGCTGGAGACCGATTGACAATATGAGAAGCAGTATGAACTGCTTCAGCCCAAAATACTTTGGACATCTTAGCTTGTAAGAGCATACAACGAGCCTTCTCAAGAAGAGTTCTGTTCATTCTCTCGGCAACTCCATTCTGCTGTGGTGTGTGCCTGACCGTCTTATGTCTTGCGATCCCATGAACCTTGCAAAAATCATTGAACTCTTCACTGCAAAACTCCAAGCCATTGTCCGTGCGAAGATACTTGATTTTCCTCTCCATTTGATTTTCAACCAAAATCTTCCACTCTTTAAATGCTTCAAAAGCATCACCTTTTGTCTTCAGGAAACGCACCCAAACCTTTCGTGAAAAATCATCAATGAATGTGAGAAGATACCTCTTTCCTCCCTTCGATGGAAGCTTAGAGGGACCCCATAAATCTGAATGGATGTAGTCTAGCACCCCTCCCGTCTTGTGCTTGCCAGTGCTGAAGCTGACTTTTCTCTGCTTCCCTAAGACGCAGTGCTCACAAAATTCAAGTGTGCTGATCTTCTCACCATTCAAAAGGTTGCGGTTGCTCAACATCTCCAATCCTCGTGCGCTCATATGGCCTAGTCTCATGTGCCATAATTTTGCCTTGTCATCATTAGATAACTGCACTGTAGATGCATTTACAGAGCCAATAATGGTGCTTCCCGCAAGTGTGTAGAGGCCATCCTCCAGCTTGGCCTTCAACATGACTAAAGACCCTTTAGTCACTTTCATAGTTCCTCCTTCACTCATGTACTTATAGCCTTGTTTATCTAAAGTACCCAGAGAGATCAAATTCTTCTTTAGATCATGAACATGACGGACTTCTGTAATAGTCCTCACGATTCCATCATGGCAGCGAACATGAACTGAACCAATGCCAACTATTTTACAAGTTGCATTATTGCCCATTAATACAGTTCCTCTACTTGTTTCATAGCTGCTGAACCAATCTTTTCGGAATGTCATATGCAGAGTACAACCAGAGTCTAAGATCCATTTGTTGTCATAGACTCCACTATTGCATGATGTTGTTAGTACATAATCATCATCATTATCATGTACTTGCTCAACAATGGATGCGCTCGCCTTTTCTTTGGACTTCGACATAGGGCAATCTCGTTCAAAGTGCCCCTTCTTGTGACAGCCCCAACATTCCGCATTCTTTTTGTTCACACGAGACTTTGATCTGTACTTCGATTTGCTCCTTCCCTGTTGGCTAGTACGACCTCTTATAAAGAGTCCACTAGCTTCGTCACTTTTGTCTCCTTCAAAATGCATCCGCACATCACAAGAGTTTAGTGCTTGCCGCACTTGCTCAAGTTTAATAGGTTGTTTGCTATACATCATTGAATTCTCAATATCACGATATTTTGAAGTCAATGAAAATAGCAAAGAACATGCAAGCGTCTCCTCGTCCTTTTTAATTCCAGCAGTTTGTAAGTCCATCACAAGTTTATTGAACGCATCTAGATGGTCTTGCAACAAAGTACCTGAATCCATCTTAAATGTATGAAGACGCCGTTGTAACAACATCCTTGTTGTCACTGACTGGTCCTGGTAAAGCCCTTCCAGCTTTTCCCATAACTCTTTGGCCGTCTCTTCGGTACTTGTACTCACTTCACAAAGTACGTTAGGTGCAAGGGACAGTTGGATTGCACTCAATGCATCTCCTTCAATCTTTTCCTTGTCGGAATCCGATATCTTATCGGGGTACTTTCCGTCAATAGCATGGATTGAACCTTCCCTCCGCAGTAACGCTATCATCTGGATTTTCCAGATATTGAAGTTGTTGCGCCCACTAAATCTATCAATTTCAAACTTCATGGAACTCATTCTTTTACTTGTTCTTCCTTTTCTACTATAATGTATTTGGAACTACAGAAAACCAAAGTAATCCTTTTCTGATGTGGAAGTTCAGACTGTGCTGCAACCACAGAGCATACTCAGACAGAACCTTGGCTCTGATACCAATTGTTAGCGGAAACGTGAAACTAAAGAACAAGGAAGAACAACAATATTTAACGTGGTTCGGATCAAAATGATCCTATGTCCACCAAAGAACAACTGCACTGATATTTATTTCACTCTACAAAGAATACAAGTGAAATACTACAAGAGAGAGAACACAAATGCCTTAGAAGGTGAGAAGGCAAGTGAGAGGATGATTTGAAAATGAATTAAGAGCTACCTATTTATAGGAATAAATTCATCCTATTGATGTCATCCATGACATCACTGTGTCAAAATTGTCAAGGTTAAGAATATGAAACCATTTTATGGTTTGCCTAAATTTCACCTACCAAGATACAATCTTTGACTTTGTATTTTGTACTAATTATCTTCCTACCAAATATTCATATTAATTCATCTTCCATTTAGTTTGATTCCACAAGAACCAAAACCAACTCTTTCAGTAACATTCTTGAATCGAGACTTTGACTTTTCTGTACTTTTATCTCTGTCATTCTGACCTCTAAACTTGTTTCTCTCCCTGTCTTCAGTAATCAAAATATTGGAGTGTGAAGTAGAAGATGATGAGCCTTGAGATCTTCTTCTCATCTCTTCATTCAAAACACAACTCTTAGCATATTTCATGGTCACAACACCACTGGGAGCAGAATTAGTGAAAGAAACTCAAAGAGTTTCAAAAGAGTCTGACAGAGTATTAAGAAGCTATTCCTTGAATTTCTTCATCGAATTTTACATCCATTTTGGACAGCTGATCAAGAACATCCTGAAAATCATTGATATGATCAGAAATAGGAGTGCCCGCTTTATACCTGACGTTCATCAATTGTTTCAAAAGAAACAACTTATTGTTGCCAGACTTCGAAGCATATAGTGTCTCAAGCTTGTCCCACAAAGTTCTGGCATGTGTCTCATTCACAATGTGATTTCTAACATTATCTTCAACCCATTGTCTGATGTAGCCACAAACCTGTAAATGCTCAAATTCTCAATCCTCATCATTCATAGATTCTAGTTTATTAGAAGTAAACACAGGTAGATGCATTTTCTTGACAAATAGAAGATCTTTCATCTTGCCTTTCCAAGTATGATAATTACTACCATTCAAACAAATCATCTTGCTCATATTTGACTCCTTCATTCAAATAGATATCAACAACAACCTAATGCTCTGATACCACTTTGTTGGGAAAGGCAAGCACAAAATAGATACGTGCACGACAAAGACGATAGCGGAAGAAACCCAAGTCAAAACTTTCCCTTCTATTTGAACAAAGAGAAGACAAACTAATGCAAGAATAAAATAGTTTGGGCAGCAAACTAAACCAATCAAGCAAGAAAAATAAATCAACACAAGAGACACCAAATTTAACGTGGAAAACCTCTTCGGTGTGAAGAGTAAAAACCACAATACCAAAGCTCCACTATAATCAACAAGAGTTACAAAAGTGTCCTCCAAAAAGGTCACCAACAAAGTGTCAAACAATGAACAACACAACTACAAGATAGCACCAAAAACTAGAGAAACAAAAGGAGCTAAAATACCCAAATCGCAGCTATTGTTCACGAGTTAAATTCTGGAGCTACAGGACTCCAAATCACCCTCTCTCAGTATTAAGTTGAAAAGAACACGTTGTCCAATAATCAGCTCAATCGGACAAGAAACAAAGAGGGAATCGCGATTTTAAATTGGCTGATATGGCTTGTGCGAAAATCTGTCTTTCTCACTTTTCTCTCTATATTGGCTGCTCTCCAACTCTTGTTATTCATCTTCAAATAAGACCTAAAAGAAAGTCTTACATATGCACCATAATATTGGGTTTATGGGCAAAAGTGGGCTTGTCAAATTGGGCTAATTTTATCCAAAAAGGAAATGATGAAAGATCCAAAACCTTGTACTTTTATTCATCCACATAGGAAGGGAAAAAGGCCCAAAACCCAACATACGAAACATATCAAATTGGTAACTTCTCCGTTTCTATTTGTATGTCATTGTGAAATTAAGTTTTGGACCTAATTCACACCTCAAAAGTTAATTTAAAGCAAAGAAGATTGTTCAAATCTTATAAGGAGTCTACCCATTCCATTAATGACAAATGTGAGACTTTTATCATTCTTTAACAATCGTCCTTACTAAAAATGATATTGTCATTTCACAAAATCAATACATAAATATCATTATTCTTCCTATTCTACCTTGAGAGCTCTTAGCTTTGAAAGTATAAATTTGACCAACATAAAAAAAACTAAATAATTAATTTATGTTCATTGACCAATTTAATTAATCAAAAGAAATTAAGTTATGTTTATTTATTAAAAAATTGACTTTAAGAGGACACTAAATAAGGGCACAATGTAGTTTCTTAAGTGACGTGAAATCCAAAATGATAACATATAAATAGGAAAGGAGGAATTATTATTTTTTATAGATAATCAACTTATCTAATACTCTCTTTGTCCACCAATAGTTGTAGACTATTGATTTGATACATGCCTTAAAAGAAACAATAAATAATAGAGGTAATATTAAAATATTATCATTTGAATATATTAAACCTTAAAGCTCTGGAATTTGTACTAGATATTGAATAGTATTTAGTATCAAGGTAAAATAGACACAAAAAGGTAAATTATCTCTTGATATTCATAATTGAGTAATATTGTTGAACATGATTTCTAATATAGTAGACAAATAAAAGATGAACGGGGGGAGTATTATACTCCATTCACTTCAAAATAGTTGAATTGCTGAGGGTTTCACATTCTTTAAGAAAAGAAGATTATGACATAAATTAGACATTACTTTTCATTTTTGTCTATTAATTATTGTCAAATTAATCTTTAGAATAATTCAAAGCAATTAAAGATTTTTGAACTCATGACATAGAAAATTCAAATGAAGGGTAAAGATGAAAGAAAATTCTAAAAGTAATATTGAAGATTAAACAATTAAGTTAATTTGAAATATAAAAAATGTTTCAACAATTCAATTATTTTAAAATTGAGAGAGTAATAACAACCCCCCCCCCCCCGGGGGTCTCATTTCATGTGAGGTATTTTGATCCGATATCGAATTTAAGAAAGAAATTGAGACTTTTAAAATTTGTGGTCTAAAATGAATAATAAAAATTTATATGACAATAAATAATTTTATCAAAAGTAAAATAGGCATGTTGAAGTTAAATTATTAAAAATTGTGTCTATCCTTTTAGGGACGGACTGAAAAGAAAGTAAGTAATATAGATTGGGAAGACATAATACATAAACATAATCCTTAACTTGTCGTCAATTGATAACTATGACCCTTAACTTTGAGTGTGTACAAGTAGACACTTAAATTTGTATAAAATTGAACAAAATAGATGGGAAAATATCTAGTAAAGTCATCAAATTTATTTTATTAATAAATGTAGTTGAGGGATTGTTGAAGATTTTTTTTTTAAGTTGAGTGATTTTATTGATACAAAAGAAAGTTCAATAATTTTGCTAACTAATTTATCATAGTTTAGTGACCTTTTAAGATATTCACTCCCTACATGACAATTTTGTGTCCTGTGTGACCTCCTACATATATTATGTCATGTAAGACACATGTGTTTACTTGTTCAATTTTATACAAGTTTAAGTGTCTATTTGTGCACATAATTATTTGTTGAAGCTATAAGGATCATATTTATGTATTATGTCAATCGAAAAAGAGTGAGTTTGAACTTGTGAATTTTAGAATAAAAAAAACAAGTATGAAATCAATGCTTCCATTATGTTTTTAGTCATATTAATTTTTAAATTATTTGACATTTAGGGTTTGTTTAATCATATTTTTCAAAGAAGAATTTCTCTTTCTTCGAGGCTTCCAGATTTTATGTAATACTCCCTCATTCTCATTTTATATGTTACTATATTTTTATTTAATATTTATATTAAGAAATGATATAATTTTAATTTTATATTCTTATTTAATTTTTTTATAGGTTAACTCAATAATAAATAACAAATATATTTTCAAAATTAATTAACTACTATATCAAAAATATAATAGATAAAATATTATTTTAAGCACAAATTTTATAAAGGGAAAAGAGTCAAAAATATTCTCCAACTTTAATTTATTGTTTAAATTTACCCTCGACGTTAAAATAAAGTTAATTTTACCCCTCGTCATTTAAATAAAGTTAATTTTATCCCTCGACGTTAAAATAAAGTTAATTTTACCCCTTCTGCTACTAATTTCACCAAATTTATCCTCATTAGATGGATTGATCCAAATTGACCCGAATTTTAAAAATAAAACTTACTCCTTATTTTAATCCATTAATCCGATCATTGAAAATAACCCGATCCATTCTCCCAAATCTCCTATACTCATTTACCAATTCTCCCAAATCTCCATTAAATATGTCAAAGAGGTAAATTCGGATTAATTTGGTCAATCCGTCTAATGAGGGTAAATTTGGTGAAATTAGTAACGGGAGGGGTAAAATTAACTTTATTTTAACAGCGAAGGATAAAATTAAATTTATTTTAACGGCGAGAATAAATTTAAACAATAAATCAAAGTTGAGGGATATGTTTAACCCTTTTCCCTTTTATAAAATAACAAATATTATGTTTCAACTATCTATATCTATAGAAAAGGATGACAAATGCTACTCACTAGTAGATTATGGGAAGTTTCAATTACAAAATTTTAGAGTATTAGAAGAATGGGGATTTGGTACCTTGAGATTTAGGGCTGTAAAGTTCCTCCAAAACCAACCAAACCTCTCTAGCAGAATCTAATTTATGAACCTTTTTATCCTTTAGAAGTTGATCACTAAGAGAACCGAAGATCCATCCTTTAACAAACCCATCACTCCTTTTCCTTTGCAAGTAATCTTCATCATTTCCCATTTCTTCTTCTTCTTCTTCTTCGGGCTCATCGTCATCGCCAGGAGCAATGGTCAGTAGAGGAAATCGGATTGTTCCATCAACAAATCCAAATAAATCATGACTCTGAAGAAGACAAACAATCTGGGTTTTCCATGGAATGTAGTTAGATTCACCACATAACTTGATGGAGACAAAGTTTGCTACATTAACCATTGATAAGTGGATCTCGGGATTTGAGCTTGGGAACCCCATTGTTATCTTTGCTAATCAGATAGATACAAAGTCAACTGGGTTATTGGTGGGAACTTCACTTGGACATTGCTATCAGTACGGCGAAAGTGTCTTTACTTTTTTGGATTAAATTTAAGAAGAAAAAACCACACAGTTGGTGAGCTATAAATTTCGAGTGAAATCTAAAATTATCTAAGTTGCTCACTCTTTACTTTTGATGTCGGACCAAATATATATTCTTTCCATCCAATAATAATTGTTCAATGTTGATTTGTAAAATTAATAGTAAACAAGTATTGTTAGACGGAGGGTGTATTACTTTTGGAGAGAATTTGAAACATGCTCATTGACATTTTTAATCAAAGCAACACGTGCTATTACAATTACAATTATGACAATTTGTTTTATGAAAATAATAATATTTCTTGTTATAACTATTTTTTAATGCAATCTTGTCACATTCGGCAAATAATATTTTTCACGACTTTTCCAAATTAGATAATCCAGAAGAGAAACAATATTGTTTGGTGTTGGATAAATAGAAATATAGGTGGAGTCATAATTGATGGACTTCTGTTAATATATAGAAAAGATTGAAATCATTTACAACCCATTAAAAGTTGTCTGTGTTGGATAAATAGAAATATGGGTGGAGTCATAATTGATGGACTTCTGTTAATATATAAAAAAGGTTGAAATAATCTACAACCCATTAAAAGTTGTCAGTGTTGGAAAAATTTTACAATGGTAGAGTTCCAACCAATAATAATTGGGTGACCCTTTATTAATTTATTGACACTTGGATAAAAGTACATTTTTTTAAAATCTTTTTACCATATCTCTCCTACTCACCTCTCTTTTCTTTCATTTTCTTATTTTCTTATCTCTAATAAATATTTCTTAACTTCATTTTCTTAACATGTTGATATATCGAATAAAATAATTAATAAATATTCTTTTATCACAATAACTAAAAAGTTTTTTAGGACTGAGTATTTAAAATAATCATATCATTCAACATTTTTAATAATATCAAATTAACGCAAAAATATTTAATGTTTTTTCAATTACAGGCACCTAAAAAAATAAATTAATTCAAATATAGTTTTTTGTTTTTTTTAATTCTGTTTTAATTCATATATTTATAGTCATTTTTATTTTAATTCTGTTTTAGTTCAGAAATTTATAGTCATTCTCTTAACATAGACTATCCGTTATTTTTCTTAATTTAAGTTATAATTTTTTAAAATACTTAATAGAAAAACGTTGGAAAATATATATTATAACTGAATGTACGTAAAGACACGAAAAAATGAATTCTAATAATATTAAGGGTGAACGATATTATTATTATTATTATTATTATTAATAATAATAATAATAATAATAATATAATGAGTAGTTAATTTAAAATTATATGTAACTGATTGATTCTTGAAAATAAATTAATTATTGTAAGTTTTGATTGAAAAGACTTAAATTTTATTTTGTGACCCGCGTTATCTGTATAATTTTTTTTAAACATTTATGAGTCTGTCACTCCTGTCATGTTCTGTCTCGTTGTCATTCTTATAGTTAAATATTGTTTATGATGAAAGAATTAGTATGTGTAATTTCAAGATAAGATCAAAAATTAAAACAAAAATAATTTTATCAAATCAATTTATATGCTTAAGTAAATTAGTTTGTATTTGGAGTTAATTTGATTCTATTAAATATACTGAAAAATAAGTTTATTTTTAATGTTGACAATTTTATAAGTATTAAAGTTATTTAAACAGAAAATGTATTTATGGATTTTTTTGTTTATCAAATATTAATTATTTAATTATGTTTTGAGAATTAGATATTTATTAGGAGTAAGAAAATAAGAAGATCAAAGAAAAGAGAGGTGAGTAGGACAGAGATGGTAAAAAGGTAAAAAATGTGCATTTATCCAAGTGTCAATTAATCAATGGAGGGTCACCCAACTATTGTTGGTTGGACCTCTACCATTGTAAAATTTTTCGTCAGTGTTGGATAAATAGAAATATAGGTGGAGTCATAATTGATGGACTTCTGTTAATATATAAAAGAGGCTGAAATCATCCGCAACTCTTTAAAGTTGTTTGTATATTTCACTTAGATATCTCAATTAAGGTTAATAGCTATTAAACACATAAATTACTCAAGTGTAAATTACAAGAAAATACAACTTAAGGTTTTATTAACAATATATCAATATATTTATATTTAATTACAATTAAGGTTTTAAATTACAAAGATAAAAAACATTTAAGTTTTGTATTTAATTTTATTTAATTTTACTGATTTTTCTCTCTCATACAAAATATCTCTCTCCTATTTCTAATGAAACAAGTTTCATTTTTTTTTCTTTTACTTATTTTTCTATTTCATATAATTGGTATTAAACGTCTTGTATAGGGAAAATTTAATTAGTATATTTATATTATCTCTCCTATTTTCAGTGAGACACGATTCAATATTTTTTTAAAATTTTCTCTCATAATTTTGATATTACATGTCTTTTATAGTGAATCTCTCTCCTATTTACTATTTACTGACTTTTCTCTCTCAAACAAAATATATCTCTCCTATTTCTAATAATACGTGTTTCATTTTTTTTCTTTTACTTTTTTTTCTTCTTCATAGAATTGGTAGTAAGTGCCTTGTATAGGGACAATTTAATTAGCATATTAATATTCTCTCTCCTAATTTCAATGACACACGATTCAATTTTTTTTCTGATTTTTTTCTCATAATTTTGGTATTACGTGCCTTTTATAGGGACTCTCTCTCATATTTACCAATGAAGCACGTTTCATTATTATTTCCCCCCTTTTTACACGCTTAGTTGATCTGTTGTTTGTATCTTTAATTAGTTTTTTTCTTTTTGATAAATCTGATTTTTTTCCAAAGGAAGACGGTTTAGTTACCAACGTAGAGTTATTGGTTGAAGAAATCATCAAAATATTTTGGACACTTTATTATCTCTTGCATATTTTTCTTCTAGTTATCTTATATCTTTAAACAACTTCATAGAAACGATTATCAATCCTGCTAACTTACAAAAACGATTTTGAAGTTAATTAACTAAAAGTTTTCATTGTTAGATGGTAAAAACTCCGCGTAAAATTCTTAGATTAACAAATTCGTGATCGTGATAGATGATGATAGCCGGCTGAGCAGTTGTTCAAGACCATCTGGTAGATTTAATGAGTTCATAGTTATCAATATTTCTTCATCTTACAAAGTTAAAAAAAAAAATTTAATTATGGGGCTGATACAAAATCGAAGGGCAAAAGAGTATTACTAGAAGAGCATTATCCACATGACAGTGATTTCGAGGATAAAATTTCCTTGGCTAAAAGAGTAAGAAAAAATAATGATCGGAATTTAAAGATATTATTTTATTTGAAATTTTTTATATTTTTGTGGCATGCAAGTGTTGTATATATTATCCTTTTTAGTTAGATTTATAAATTTCTATTTTTTTGGCATGCAAGTGTTGAATATTGTTATTGTTAGAAAGATTTGTAACATTAATTAATTTTTTCTGCTATAGGATGTTGATAGTGATTCGATGAGTAAAGATTTTAAGGGTCTAAATGGGAAATTTGGTAGATTGATTAATAATAAAATGAAAAAGGCAATTTAAGTGACACCAAAGGTAAGTGTTTACGACTGTTTTTCTAGATCTGGAATATTGATGCAATTATTTTTTGTTTATATATAGAATTTGCATATTGTGACTATTATAATTTATTAATTTGGTACATATTATTTTTTAGATTTAGAATAAACAATCGCGATGATGTTCATATGTCAATATCAATGCTTTTGATGATATAACAAAACTTCTTGAAAAAATTGGTAGTATCTATTTGTTTAAAGTGTCACCTTTGGTTATCTTCTAGATTTACCCCAAGTGAAAGTCCAACCACATATTATTAGAAGTTTGGTTCATCATTTATCTAATAGTCGTGATGATATGTTTGTTTAAATTTAAATGGTAAGGGTTTGCATTTTGGGCTTAGTTAATTTAGTGTAATTACTGGTTTCAAGTGTGATGAGTGTATGAGTTTTGACCATGATTTGAAAAGTTCATCAAAGCTACATTTCCGTTACTTTCCAAATGCCATTGATAAGGTTTTGAAAGTTGAATTCATAAGATTGTTTAAAGGAGATGGACTGATATTGGAAGAAGACTATTTTAACATGTCTAGAATTTATCTAATTAGTACATTCATATTGTCTTCCCCACCAATGAATTCACATATTCTAAAAGATCATTTTCTTTGTGTTGAGTCTGGATAGTACATCACGTATCCTTGGGGTAATCTATTTTTTTTTTCAACCTACGACAATCCATATAGGAGCAAATGGCAAAAAAAATTCAAATTACGTGAAGTTGAAGGGTTTCCTCTTGCTTTGCAAATTTGGTTTTATGAATGTAGCAACAAAGTTAATGTTTCAATAGCAATCCGTACATCCTATCGGACTCCTCGAATATTCAATTGGAATATTTCAAAAAACAAGATTTATTTTCAGCATCTCAAAAAAGGGATGTTCAAAAATTTGGCAATCAAGTAATAGAAATTATTTAGTTACTATTAATTAAATTTATTGTATACGAATAGCTTATAATCATAATGTTTTATTTTGGTGTAGTTTATATTTAAAGATCATGTGTTCATGGATGATAAGCTTGCTTGTATTGAGATGGAAAACCTTAGTGTTTTGACTGGTTTAACAATCAAGAATCTTGAACGTGATAAATTTGTAAGGCAAAAAGCGAAGAAACATGCTCATAGTGTTCTACAGCAAAATGACAATGAATTGCATAAAAAAATTTCACACAATGTTGAAAGTGATCCGAGTATGACATTAATAAGGATTTGCGGAAGATTGCTCAAGAGGTTGTGAAGGTTGATTATAAATTTTACTTAATTACTGTCATAATATTGGTTGATGAAATATTAATATTGTTAAATTGTTAGGTGCGCACTGACTTGAAAAAGTTTGATAAAAATGTAGATGCTAAGTTTTGTGAAATGAAGGAGTTTATGGACCATGCATTCAAGTATATCATTCAAGAGTTGAAATCTCTTCAAAATGATGTTTCAACAAAGAAAGGTATAGGTGTTGAACGGGTTATTCATTTATTAATGTGAAAATGAAATATATAATAGTGAAAATAGATCAGTTCCGAAAGATGAATTTAATATGAAAGTTGCATGTGTTGTCTATGTAAGTTGTCTATTGGATTATTTATAATTTTATTAGTATTTTTAGTTTGCTATTATATGTAGATTGATTGGTATATATTTTATTTAAATATTCACTGTTTGTTGGTAGTATATTGGTATTTGTGATGTTCATATTATATTTTTCAGTGTTGTTTGTATGATGTTTACAGTTCTGTTTAATTTTTGTTTTTGTAGTATGTTGTTAAAATAGTTATCATACTCTTAAAAAATATGTTTAAAAAATTGTCATTATATAGATAGTTCAAGACTATTATAAATGTTGTCGTGTATATTTTGTGTTGATTTTAAATATGTTTAATTTTCTTGTGATTTACATTTTGTAATTGGCTACATTTCTGATTTATTGTAATAGCTGAATAATTTAATTTTATTTACTATTGAGAAGATTAAGGCTATTAATGAGGATCGAAGAGATGAAAAAAGTGATGTTCAAAGTGAACAGTTGCATGATGGTGGAGATAAAGTTTTTATTTAGTCACCATATTCAGTTCATAATCATGTTTTTGACAACCGCTGTTACTTCCATTTGGTTATTTCAAATCTATTTTTATAATTTTTTTTGTTGTGTTAAAGTATTATAAAATTTAGATACATAAATAATGTTTGTACTTCTTAATAGGTGGTGTACCTGTTGAATTTGTTGTAAAGAGAAATACTTCTACTTTGGATGACTTTGTTATGCGTGAATCGCAGTTGGTTGCTCCTGAAACTGGGCAAACATGTGTCATCATTGGTGGAAGGTGATTCTGGAAATAATTGTGTCACTCTTTGGAAGCTGGTGAAGTTGGTAAAATAGGGTTCAATCAGTTGGTGTTATTGAGGGTGAAAGTACACATATCACGCCAGTTCAACATACTCATACGAAGATTTCAGAAAAGTATATCCAATCACCATACACTAAGGGGCTGTTTAGTTAATGGTTAGAGTTATGCAAGGTTTAGTTATGCAGGTATTAGTTATGCAGGTATTAACTATACAGGATTTAGTTATGCACGTATTAGTTATGCAGAATTTAGAGATTACAATACATGAATTATTAACAATTGAATATTAAACTTGTTGTAAATTATTAATATGTATTATTTACAAAATAACATACATGCTTATAAAATGTGAAATATATTGAATAAATATAATGCTAATATATGATTAGCATATGTACAGTTAAAACAAGTATAACTTTCATAAATCCCATATTGTAAGACCTAATTACATTCTATCCCTACTCTTTTCTATTTTACAAAAATCCCATAAATTATCAATCATATCGATACATAAGTTTTATCCGGATACATTAATGGGAAACGTAATAAAAAAATATTTATCATTTATAGCAATAATATTTCTTTTTCACTTGATAACTTTTAATTCATTTATAATACAAGTTTAATTCATATTACAAAGAATAATTTTTTATTCACATATAATACAAATTTTAATGATAGATAATTCATTTATCACACTTTTTAATACACTTATAATACAATGTGTCAAAGTTTTACCAAACGAATATAATATATTTTTAAAAATAATTATAATTCATATATAATTCATATATATTAAATACATATTGCAGATTTAACATAGTATTGCTATAAATGCTAATAAATAAAAAGTATTGCTAAAATCAGTAATTATTTATTAAAATGTACCAATTTATGTAATTTTTCCTGCATTTAATTGTGATACATTATAAAACTTGTTTGTTGCGCTTAATATGGATATTGAATTGATTTTATTTCCCAAAAATCACACAGATCTAATTGATATCAATCCATTCTAATCTGTAGCAACTCACAAAATTCAAAATTTAAATTTTCCATCAATTCGAAATCACCAAAGCTCCACAAAAGGAATTTCGAAAGAGGTGATGACTACTGAATTAGGTACTTTTTAAATCTACTAGCAATGATTTGATCCTTGAAAGAGTACCATACATAAATCTATTTCTTTCCCGACTGAAAGAAATATTGGTGGATAAGTAATTTGGGCCTAGCAGTGAATGTTCTTGGAGAAATTATTAGAAAGTTGACAATTGTGAGAGCAGGTTAAGCCTTCACCCATCTAATATAGGTTTATCATGAGGAGAACCATCAGTTTTTTACGAATGGGATCTATAGATTTGTGTGACACTTCGGTTATTGTGATTTCTTCATCTGGTCTGTTAGTATACAAATAATGCTCTTTAGTTCAATATCAATTTGCATTTACAGTTGTTGTGTGAAAAATAATCTCGGGAAGGATACATTAAGATCAAAAACTCATAGGTATATCATGGGGAGTGAATGTGTATGTATATAAGAAGAAAGAGTGGTTTGTCATATTGCCATTAATTCATTGGCTTCTTATCCGACGAAGGAATTATCCTTTTAATTATCTTCTTATCCATCACCGATCATTCAACCACTTCCTTCACCATTACCTCTGTCCTTTCCGTCATTGATATATAGTATCTTTTCAATGTATCATTGTTATGATTGTGTTTTGTCGTTTTCATGTGCAAATATAAGTCATGATACATTAGTGGTAAACGACTTACATGTATTGTTATTTTGTATCTATAGATTATGATGTGGTCATTTTTGTATTCTGATGTGATTTGTATAAAAATGTATATCATAATATATTGTATATGATACCTGCAATAAATGAATTAACAATTGAGATGGATCATATACATTTTGAATATCGAGTGTGTATATCACAGATTTTTATAATGTATTAGGTTATTATTGTGTATATTGTACATATAAATAGTGTAACAATTAAGATATTTAAATTACTTGTTTTGATCAAGACAAATGTGAATGATACATTAATATATATCAATTTTGGATTTTTGTGAATGGTTGTATCATTGATAATTTTAATGTACCTAGTACATGTTATAAGTTGGCTACAAAATTCTGTCGATATGTGTTAGTTTGTTGTTAGATAGGTGTTGGTTTTAATATTGAAAAAATATATGTCATATAATGTATCACTAAATTTTTTAATATTTGCAGATTGTACCATGTCGTATAATTTTTATGTATCAAGATTATTATAGGTAATAGTACAGATACATCGCATTCAAAGTTGTATAACACTGAACACATATTAAAAGTTTAGATACATAACACACAATCGATTTGTCATTATGTATATATTCTTTTAAATTTGAATAAGATTTTGATGATACATTGAAAAACTTGATACATGCAAATTATACATTGAAAAGTATTTATGTATCAAGTACATTTATATTAAACATAATAAAATTAATCGAAGATCCAACAATATTAGGTTTATGTATCAACACCTTAGTTATGAATATGATACATTGTATAAAACAAGGATGAAAGGAGAATCAGATACAATGGAGAATCATATGTATCTGGAAAAAAGAATAAAAATCAAAAAATTTTGAAAAAAGGACAATTGAGAATATGAAAGTACCTAATTCAATGATTTAAATTTAATTGACTATAGAGAAAAAATCCTTTTGAAATTCAAATTGAGATGACAACAGTAACTGATAAGATTGTGGATTAAAGTTAGGAGAGATTAAAGGAGTGAAAAATGGATGGAAACTCCTTTATAAAATGGTTGGATTAAAAGAGAAAAATTTTGAAAATAAAATTGAGATAACGATTTGTAACTGAAAAGGTAATGGAGTGAATTTAGGGAGGAAAAAAAGGAATGAAATAGGAAGTGGTGAAACCTGTTAGGTAAAAGATAAATATGTATCTGCCAGATTTGTTATTTAAGTGAAATAAGGGATTTAAGTAATTTTTTAAAAAAGTAGGGGAAAATAGACAATAAAGAACTTAAAGTTGTGTATTTAAGTTATTTTTTCTAAAAAAAATATAATTAATTTCTAATATTAAAAAAATATTTATATTTGCATAAATCAATCAAAACGGTAAGTATATAAAAAGAAATGAAAATAATCTATATATAATAAAAAATAAAAACAACACATGTTGATAGGCAACAATAAAGTTTTCAATTAAAAAAAGATTAAAAGAAATAAAAATGGTCTAAATATATAAAAAAAAAACTTATATAAGTTATCACTTTAATAAATTAAATTAAAAGGGTAAATATGTAAGTTATCACTTTAATACATGTATAACTAATACCCACATAACTTATTCCACCATCTACCTTGCATAACTTTATACATAGATTCCCTCGTAAGTTATGTTGTTATTAATTATATAGGACTACAAAAATGCAACCAAACATGGTATAGTTATGTTGACTTTTCTACCTAAACAAAAATTTCTACCAAACATAGTATAACTAAATACATTGTTTTATACATGAATAAAATATAAGTTATACCATAACCAAACGGCCCCTAACTTAAGTGAATCTGGTGGAACACTGATAAACAGAGTGAAGTATTGTTCATGGAGGCATCCTTTTGTAAAATAAAGTGGGTTTGATATGCCCAATGAAGTTATTCTTAGTATCAGAAAATGGTCTGATAGCAAAATATCGAAGAAACGTGGCAAGTATGTATTTTTGTGTAATTGTATTTTTCTATTTATTCATCCTTGATATGCTATAACTGGATATTTTTGTAACGACCTGCTAGGTCATTTTGAGAACTAGACCTCTTTCTATCATAAAAACTCTTCCCATAAAATATTCAATAATTTTTTGGAATATATTCATCTAACTACAATTATTTAATGGATTGTTAATTTTTTTATAATTAATTTAATTAAGGGATAATTGTATATAATAGCAAACTAATAACTTAAAATAAATGGAGTAGCTAGGGTTTGATTTAATTGTGCTCCATAGCAAACGTTTGCAAAAAATTGCCAGGCGCCTCTCTCCCAAATATCTCGCTCGCCACTCACCTCCAATCTCTCGCTCGCTTCCTCACTTTTTATACAAACACAAGTGTATAAAATTATTTCTAATTGTATAAAGCAGAGGAAATTGTATAAATATATATATTTTTGTTCCCCTCTCTCCCCTCTTTCAGATCTCGCTCGCCACTCTCCCAAATCTCGCTCGCCACTCTCGCCTTTCTCACTTATACAAACAGAATCAAAATGTATAAATTGTGTTTCTGTTTGTATAAAGCGTGAGAAAATTGTATATACACATGCAAGTACATATATTTTCGTCCTATACACTTATAATTATACAATAAAAATACTCCCCTGCCCAATTTCTTTTGCCTTTCTCTCTTTCTCGTTTTATACAAATTTCAAATTGTATCTAATTTCTCTCTTTCTCGTTTTATACAATTCGATTCAATTGTATATTCCCTGCCAAGTCTCTTTTGTCTTTCTCTCTTTCTCATTTTATACAAATTCAAATTGTATATAATCGTTCTATACACTTATAATCATACACTTCGTTTTTATACAAGTCTCTGCCCAAGTGTCTTTCTCTTTCTCGTTTTATACAATTCGCTTCAACTGTATATGTATAGCGAATTATACAGTTTCTATGTTTGCTATGGAGCGCAACTATGCAAACTTTGCTATAGCATACAAATATGAATTTTTTATTTGCTATATGTGAAAATTGCCCTTTAATTAATGGTAAATGGGCCAAGTCCATAATTTAGTTAATATCTTATTCTATTGGATACATGTGTGGAAATAAGTTAGTAGGGTTTAATATTTTTAGATCATAATTTAAGAATAACAAAAAAATAACCTCTCGAAGAAGGCGTTGGAGACGTCAAACTACATCAGGTAACTATATCTAAATCGTTGCATTGTATATAGGGATAGAGATTAATATATTATAATTATGTTGGGTTACGAAAGTGAAAGAAGAAAATTGAGTTGTAGATTGAATAATGTTGCAGAATTTTGGATTTGGAATATATATATATATATATATATATATATATATATATATATATATATAATTTTGTTGGTTAATGATGAATAGAGATTGGCTAGATCTATTGTGAGTTCGTAATTTTTTCTTTTATGGTGATGATTGGATGATCATTATGGGCTAATCACTAATGTGATGATGATATAGAAAATTGCAATTTGTAGGGCAACTTTTTGGTTCATTATTTAGGAACTAATATATGTACGTGTGCTTAAGTCTTAATTGCGTAACTTGCTTCGATTTTTAATTTTTTAGTTATCACATTATAATTCAAGTTTTGATATATTGATATATATAATTAAGTATTAGGTTTATGATATTTAAAGAAATTAGGCTTAACCTTAGTGTTAAATTTAGGAATATAAGATTTGACATATTAGTTGGTACCAAGTTTTATTAATTAAGCTATAGATTATGATGAATTTTGGGTCTAGGCTAGACATATAGAGATCCTACGGATTTGATTACTTACGAATAGTGCATATTTGATAGATTGGAAACACTCGAAGCTTTGTGAAAGGGAAATGCAAGATCTTGAGTATTCTTCACATGTATTCAGCATTCAAGGTATGTTATGACTTTTTAGATTTCGTTGAGCGACGTTTTCTAATAAAAGATTAAAAATGGAACGGATAATGGGTAAGGGAGAAGGTTGTGGTCTCGTACCAATGGTGTGACGGGCATTGGTACGAGTACCGATATTGTTAAAGGGAAAATTTATTACTAATATAACAGATTGTAATTCGAGAATGCCAACGCATAGGGGCATTAACTGATATATTTAATGACTTGATTTCTTTTGGTGTGTGTTCTTTATTGAACACGTATAATTGTGATAACCGAGGTGATTACATATCACATCGATATTTGATTGCATTGCATCATCACCTTTTTCTTTTGATATCATATTATGCACATGCAGTGGCATGAAATTGAGTATGAGTTCGACACGTGGAGATCGTCCGTGCTGGAGATGGTGAGATATGAGATTATAATTTGGGCACATGGAGATCGTCTGTGCGAAAATTGTTAATTATATGATAGTGCATTGAGATCGTCCGCACATACACGTGGAGATCGTCCGTGTCTGTACATGGACCTCGCGAGTCCCCCATGAGTCATGAACTCTCGATATATTTCCAAAAAGTATCATGTATATACGGTTGAAAGGGTACTTGAAATTCGAGACATATCATTTCATGGTGTCACATTGCATTGCATCTCATACATCCTTAATTTTTGTTGATTATGGGTTATATTGGTGGTGAAAAGTACGTAGAATTTGATTGTCCCTATTGATGAAAACTTGGTTGATAAATATAATATAGACTTGTATACATAAATAAATGATTTTCTTACATAAACTCCTGTCACTACTTCTTCGTTGTCGGTCTATGAGATATACTGGATACACGTGATTTCATACTCATACTACACTTGTTGCACTCTTTTGTGGTCCAGATTGTGTTTCAAATTTAGGCATTTTTTGGGAGCTTTGAATATGAGTTGGGTGGTGCGCTGTTTGGGATTATCTGAGGCCCACACCTTCATCTGCCTCTATTTATTAGGTTATTTTGGTATTTTGATAGGATATTCCTTATGTTTAGATTTTCATATTAGTTTGGACTTGTATCAAATTGTAGAAGCTCTTGTACTTATGACACTAAATCTTGGGGTGGTAATTTAGGTTTCCTCATTTCATACTTGTAAATGACTTAGTGATTGGATATTATATTTTCGCTTATCTTTTTACTTTAAATATTGTATTGAATTGGTAAAAGTATTAGGTTGGCTTACCCAAATGTTGGGAACATAGGTTCCATCACGACTTGTGATTTTGAATCGTGACAAATTGATATCAGAGCCCTAGGTTCATCAGTCTCACGAGTACAAGAGCTTAGTCTAGTAGAGTCTTGCAGATCGGTGCGGAGACATCCGTTTCTTATCTTTGAGAGGCTGTAGGACTTTACGAAACTTTATTCTTTTATTTCTTACCGTGTGTATGTGATTCGAATTTATGGTCAACATCTCTGTTTTATTCTCTCACCAACGATGAGGGAACATTTACAAATTTGGACCTTGTGGCTGGGATGACGTTATGTGGTATAGTACGGATGTGGTATGGCTAACAAAATAACTTTGTAATGAGTTTTTGTATTCTAAAAATTGCAATTGATGAGTTTGAAATTTTTAAGAATGATTTGCTCCAGGTGTGATTTAGACGAAGATAGTTGAACTTTATTCAATAAAATATTTTGACAACTTTATGATCCGTGTTTAGGATAAATGAATAACTTAGTAATGGAAAATTATAATGTCGATTTCTTGAAGAGAAGTGTAAGGTTAGGAAGATTCAATTGATCAAATAAGAGTTTAGTGATTATGGTAAGGCTATGGGGAGAAGTTGAGAAAGGATAGATATATAAAATGAGATTACTTCTCATGACGTTTGAGAAGGTAAGATTTGTTATAAGATTTGTATGGTAGATTTCCTTTTTATCCTTTAGAGTGGAGGTATACTGAAGATAATTTGAATAGTTCAAGTTGAATGACACTATGACCATATTGATGTTTATTTGAAAGTAGTCACAAGGTTGGTTAAGTCTAACACATCAAAAGATTATCTAAGGTTAAATTGAATATCAGTCAGTAAAGACATTTAAATGGAGGGTATTGATAAATAGTGATAAATACATATTGTGAGTAGCTTTCCTAATATTGAATTGAGGATTTGTAATAATAATTGAAAATAAGAGGGTGGTGGTGAAAGATTATTTAGTTAAGGGATTTTGGAATGGATAGTTGTATGAAGCTACATGAGGACACCTACAGAGATGTGTGCATAGTAGTTATGAATCACTAAACAGATCATAGACCAATATAGCAGTGATTGGAAATATTACCTTTGTAAATAACTAATTGTATTAGCGTAGTCAAGGTGGTTCAAGGTATCATTCGATATGCTCTCAGTTGACTATAGTTCTATTTCGAGTGTAGATCTACTTCGTAAGTATGTACATACCTTATTTGGATGTGAATATGTTTTGAAGCTCTTCTTTTATGTTTGTACATATTCTTAAGCGGTAGATAATTCTTAGTGATAGATCGATTACATCGATCTTATGTTGTTGATTTGGTAGTACATGAAACGTGGATAAATTTAACTATTTTGAATGTATTAGACTTCAATAGCATATCGAAAATGGAGTAAATTTCTGTACATCATACAGTTTCATACTAACTTCAAATATGTCTGATATTTCAAAACTTAAGTGGAAGGATAGTCTCAGTACCCATTCAAGAAAGGTATTTTTGTCTCTAAAGTTTCAATGTTTGGGAACAAGTGTTGCTTCACCTATTTGTTTTATGTTTGGGATACTAGCGATGATATGTCTCCTTTAAAGACAATTCCAATGGTGAAAGAGTTTTTTTAAGGGTATTCCATGTGAGTTTGATATCAAATTTAGTATTGACTTATAGCTAGACACTTGACCTATTTCTATTATTTCATATTGGAATACTTTGGTAAGTTTGAAAGAACAGTAACAAGAATTGTTGAGTAAGAAATTTTATTTGATCAAGTATACTTTTATTGGGTATTTCTATCATATTGGTATTCCTTTGTTATTATTTTCATCGAGCATATATTGGTCTACTCCCATAGTAGGAAGGATCACGAGCATTACTTGAGGATGATTTCTTAAAAATCTGAAAAAATTAAGCTCAAATCATGTTTTTTTAAAGTGTGGGTTTTGATTAATTTGGTGGCATATTTAAAATGTATATCAAGAAATGTATTATGAGGGAACCAGGAGAATTGAGGCAGTTTGAAATTGGGTCTGACCTATTTTAGTTGCGATAGTTAGAGTTTTAGGCATAGTTGTTTAGTATCGATGGTGATCTCATTTATTACACCTGCATTGACTAGATTAACCTAAAAGTCAGTGGCTTTTCAATGATTTGATATGTGTGAGGTGAGCTTTCTAAAGCCCAATGTTGGGCTATTGACCATTTTCCAGCCAAAGGGCTCATGGCCTAATCTTACTTCAAAAAGGATTGACATTGTTCTCTTTATTTGGTTTCCAATTCTACTAGGAAAATGATTGAAATTGTACTCCTAGTTGTAGTTGGTTTTGACTTGTAAGGAAAAGCACAACTTTATAAATAGAGGATGGTCTTGAGAGAATAATTGAATTACTCATCAGTAGTTTCTTTGAAAGACATTAGGACATAAGAGAGGTTTTTGAGAGAGCTTTCAACAAGAGAGAAGAGAGAAGAGAGAAGAAAAATGTTTATTTTGTTACAGTCTTTTTCTCCGACCAGCAACCTTCAGATCATGTTTATTTATTAACTAGCCGTTTGATTGGGCTAAAATTTTGACTGAGTGTTTCGGACATCTTGGTGGTTGATTTGAACAGTGGAGATCGAATTTGGCATCAGAAAGATACTGTTTTAGGTCCCAAACAACAACTGCATTTGGGTGGTGTTACTTTCTATTTGGTTGGGTATTAATGTAGAAAGGTAAGTGATAGCTTATGCTTCGAGATAATTAAAAGTTCATGAGAAGAACTGTCTTAGTTATAGCTTAAACTTGATGGTGGTGGAGTTTGCATTAAAATTGTAGAGGCATTATATTTATAGTGTGAATTGCGAGGTGTTTTAGTATAATATTTAATAAGAGAAATCTAATTTAAGACAATGGAGATGGTTAGAGTTTCTCAAGGACGATGGAATTACTATCGTTTATCGTTTTGGCAAAGTGAAGGTGATAGTAGATGACTTAGGTTGAAAGACAGTGGGTATAGGTAGTCTACCTTTGGTACATGTGGGAGAGTGTCCTTTGGCTATGGATTTCGAGTCCTTAGCTAATAACTTTGTAAGATTTGGTACTTTAAAATCTGGTAGAATTTTGTTTCCAGGGAGATGAGGAAGTTCTTATTGGAGCATATCTGGGTTCGACAACTTGGTGATGAAAATTTTATATGATTCGAGACAAGGTGTTGCAAGGAAAAGATAGTGAAGAAATTCATGATGGTGAGGGAATTTTGAGGACAAATGATCTTATTTATGTTCTTTGGATAGGTGAGTTGACTAGATTGGTCATGGAAGAGATTCACAGTTTGAGGTATTTTATTCATCCGAGGTCTACATAGATGTATTGTGACTTGAAGGAACAGTGTTGGTGGTGTCCTATTAAGAAAACATGGTAAATTTGCATCTTGGTGTTAAAACTATTAGCAAGTGAAGTATGAACACTAGAATTCAAGAGATATGACTTAAATAATGCTTGTACTAGAGTTGAAGTGGGAGAAGGTTGCTATGGGTTTTATGATATATACCAAATACCTTGGATAAGCTTGATGATATAGGGGTCATAGTGGAGCGATTGAAAAAGTCCTTATATTTTAGACTACTTATAAATCTGAAAAGTTAGTCAAGATTTACATTCGAGAGATAGTTCATTTGCATGGGGCTTCCATTCTATCATTTCATATCGACGCACATAGTTTATATCTTTTTTTTGGTTGTCTGCGCAAAAGAAGCTGGGACTCGGATGGATCTTAATACATCTTTGAGATTGATAGTCAGTTCGAAAGAACTATTAAGGTCCTTGAGAATATGTTGTGGGTGTGTGATCAACTTTGTGGTTATTGGGTTACGCTTTTGGATTTTAGTGCTGCTTCATACAACAACATTAATCATTTGAGTATTGTGTTGATATCATTTGAGGTTTTGTATGGTAGGAGATGTTGATCTCCAATTGATTGGTTTGTTGCATTTGAGGTTAGGTTGTGGGGCACAAATTCGTTGAGGGAGTTTTTGGATAAGACCAAGTTGATTCAAAACAACTTTTTCTGGCTCAGAGTAGGTAAAAGAGTTGTGCAAATTAAAAGGTTCTTGATTTGGAGTTCATGGTCGATAAGCGAATTCTACTAAAGGTTTCACCTATGAAAGGTTTGATGAGATTTGAAAAGAAGTAAATGTTTACCCGAGGTATATTGATCCTTCTTAGATTGTTTAGTGTATTATAGAGGTGACTTATGAGTTGGCTTTCCAATGGTTTGTCAGGTGTTCACCCTATATTTCATTTTCTGATGTTGAAAAAGTATCATCAGGATGGTTCATATATGATTAGATTGGATTTAGCGTTACTTGTTAGAATTTGATTTTTGAGGTCTAGAATTAACCATCTTAGATAGGTGAATTTGAAGGTTGAGTTCGAAAGAGTTATTCCAATAAAAGTTCAATGAAAACATTGTCTGATTGAAGAAACTACTGGGAAGATTGAGTCAGACATTCCACAGTAGATATCTCACCGTGTTTGAGTGGTTAAGAACTTTCTATTCTTTTACCGTTTGAGAACAAATGTTTTTTTAGTGGTAGATGATGTAACGACCTGCTAGGTCGTTTAAGAACTAGACCTCTTTCTATCATAAAAACTCTTCCCATAAAATATTTAATAATTTATTGGAATATATTCATCTAACTACAATTATTTAATGGATTGTTAATATTTTTATAATTAATTTAATTAATGGTAAATGGGCCAAGTTCAAGTCCATAATTTAGTTAATATCTTATTCTATTGGATACATGTGTGGAAATAAGTTAGTAGGGTTTAATATTTTTAGATCATAATTTAAGAATAAAAAAAAAATTAAAAAAATAACCTCTCGAAGAAGGCTTTGGAGACATCAAACTACATCAAGTAACTACGTTGCATTGTATATAGGGATAGAGATTATATTATTATAATTATGTTGGGTTACGAAAGTGAAAGAAGAAAATTGAATAATGTTGCAGAATTTTGGATTTGGAATATATATATATATATATATATATATATATATATATATATATATATATATATATATATACATATAATTCTGCTGGTTAATGATGTATTGATGTATAGAGATTGGCTAGATCAATTGTGGGCTAGTGATTTTTTTTCTTTTACGGTGATGATTGGATGATCATTATGGTCTAATCACTAACAGTGATGATGATATAGAAAATTAGCAATTTGTAGGACAATCTTTTGGTTCATTATTTAGGAAATAATATATGTGCTTAAGTCTTAGTTGCGTAACTTGCTTCGATTTTTAATTTATTAGTTATCACAATATGATTAATGTTTTGATATATTGATATATATAATTAAGTAATAGGTTTATGATATTTAAAGAAATTAGAGTTAACCTTAGGTGTTAAATTTAGGAATATAAGATTTGACATATTAGTTGATACCAAGTTTTATTAATTAAACTCTAGATTATGATAAATTTTGGGTCTAGGCTAGACATGTAGTGTTTCTACAGATTTGCCTACTCTCGAATAGTGCATATTTTATAGATTGGAAACACTCGAATCTTTGTGAAAGGGAAATGCAAGATCTTGAGGATTCTTGACATGTATTCGGCATTCAAGGTATGTTAAGACTTTCTAGACTTCGTTGAGGGACGTTTTACAATTAAAGATTAAAAATGGAATTGATAATGGGTAAGGGAGAAAGATGGGGTCTCATACCAATGGTTTGACGAGCATTGGTAAGAGTACCGCTATTGTTAAAGGGAAAATTTATTACTATTATATGAGAGATTGTAATTCGAGAATGCCAACGCATATTGACATTAGCTGATATATTTAATGACTTGATTTCTTTTGGTGTGGTTGTGTTCTTTATTGAACACGTATAATTGTGATAACTGAGGTGATTACATATCATATTGATATTTGATTGAAATGCATCATCATCCTTTTCTTTTGATATCATATTGTGCACATGCATTGGCATGAGATTGAATATCAGTTGGGCACGTGGAGATCGCCCGTGCGAAAATTGTTGATTATATGATAGTGCGTTCAGATCGTCCGCACAGACACATGGAGATTGTTCGCATAGACACGTGGAGATCAGCCGTGTCTTTATATGGACCTCATGAGTCCCCCATAAGTCATGAACTCTCGATGTATTTTCGAAGAGTATCATGTATATACGATTGAAAGAGTACTTGAAATTCGAGGCATATCATTTCATGGTGTCACATTGCATTGCATCTCATTACATCCTTAATTTTTATTGATTATGACTTATATTGGTGGTTGAAAAGTACGAGGAATTTGGTTGTCCCTATTGATGAAAACTTGGTTGATAAATATAATATAGACTTGTATACATAAAAAGCTGATTTTCTTACATAAACTCATGTCACTACTTCTTCGTTGTCGGTCTATGAGATATATTGGATACACGTGGTTTCATACTCATACTACACTTGCTGCACTCTTTTTTGGTGTTGTTTGGCTTTCAAATTTGGGCAAGTTTTTGGAGCTTTGAATATGCGTTGGATTATCTTAAAGTTGTGGTGCGCATTTTTGGATTATCTGAGGCCCACACCTTCATCTACCTCTATTTATTAGGTTATTTTGGTATTTTGATAGGATATTCCTTATGTTTAGATTTTCATATTAGTTTGGACTTGTATCAAATTGTAGAAGCTCTTGTACTTATGAAACTAAATCTTGGGGTGGTAATTTAGGTTTCCTCATTTCATACTTGTAAATGACTTAGTGATTGGATATTATGTTTTCGCTTATCTTTTTACTTTAAATATTGTATTGAATTTGTAAAAGTCTTAGGTTGACTTAACTATCGGTTGGGAACATAGGTGCCATCACGACTTGTGATTTTGGGTCATGACAATTTTTGTATAGGAAAATCATTTTTTTCACTGCTGCTTCAAATCTAATATAATTGATTCCTCGTTTGAGTTTGGTGTTGATAGGGTGAATCTGATAGATTGGTTTCACCCATTGGCTTATCCAGGACAACTATGGGGAGATTTGGTAAATTCTTACTTGGTCACTTTATATTAAATTAACCTTTGGTATTTAATTTTTGATGTATTTTTTAGTAATTGGTAAGTTAAAATGGCTTCATTGAAGTCACTATAATATGGGGACAATAATTTTTAATATGTACATTACGAAAAGTTAATAATGACACAAGCATAAACTTTTATATATAGTTTAATGTGTACTTAAATAGATTTTGATTGTTCTTCTTAATCAAGTTGTGATCTTATTTCTAATTGTTTGGTGCTAATTAATATCTGTTGTTATGCAGCATGTTGATGTGATTATTTATTATCTTCGTAAATTTTGCAAGTATGATCCTGATAATGGTGCAAGAGTCACTATAACTGACCCTTTTTTCTTAAGTTGGATTGTACAAATTTTTAATGCGTGGGAGGCCAATGATTATGATGAAAGTTTGATAAGTGTATATCATTAGGTTGCACAATATATAAGAGGTGATAAGATTCTTGTGAGCACTCCATGGTGGATGTTGATCATGTGTGCATACTTGTCAATAGTAGTTCTGCATTCCATTGGTTTCTGGTTATTTTTTCCATTAGGAAGAGGTGTTTATATGTTTATGAATCGTTAAATAGCTATGGGGTTAAATATACCACGACAGTAACAACTTTGGTTCAAAAATCATCTAAAATGATACCTTTGTTCTTAGTTGTTACTGAATTTTATGCTTTAAGAAAAGACATTGATTAGAAAACAGATGTACATTATGCTGGAAGGCCTGCTGGTGATCTGTTGTTGTATGATAGTCGTGATAAAATTAACAACAACGCGACAATTCAACGTAAGTATATTGTGTATTTTTTTGTAATTGATTTTAATATGTATTGTATTTAATTATTCTGTTTGTTTAATATTTGTAGCGATTGTGGTTTGTAAACATGTGATTTTGCTGAACATGTGTGCCGTGGAGATAGAAAAATATCTAAGTCGAATTTCAATTCTGAATATTTCCGATTGAGATTTTGAGCATTAATGTGGGAGTATAGAAAGATGAAAATTAAAACTGATTATGTTAGTGAAGATGAAACATCTAAAAAAGGTGGTCAGATAATTGGATGTAAAAGCAATAAAAAGTGTTTATATTTTAAGACTGATTTTCATCATTTTTCTTATGGATTTGAACATCTTTTGTTGTTCTAGATTGGATTTTAGTTTGTTTTTGATATGTTTAATTCGAGTTTGATGAATTTCATCATTGTTCTTATGATTTTGTTCCTGGATATTGTGTTTACTGAGATTATCTACTTTACTTGTTTTTACTTTTGTTAATTGTTTTGTGATGAATTTATAGTTCGAGTTTGGTTTGTTATTCTATATATAAAAGGCGGACAATTACGTTTGTTGGTCATTAACCAGAGTAAGATAAAGCCTCTCAGCTGGTCCTACAATCATATTTCTATGTACAGAAAAATTGACTGATCAAGCTCCTATGAAGATTTTTAGCAGGGGACATTGTCGATTGTAAGCGTGAAAGTAGGTGTAAGTAGGATAGTACAGATTTACAAAGGAAATCTTACTTCTAGCAGCTTTGTCGAAAGATGGAAAATTCTTCAAATGATGAATTGCTTTATAGAAGGGCAAATTAGTATTATAGTTCAAAGTTTTTGTTTTGTATGTAATGTAAGCTTTGAATTTTTCTTATACAATCATTGGTATGACATTTGGTTGGAATATATACTACCTTTTTAACAAGTTTTGTGCTACTTTAATATAAGTTAACCAATTTTTACAGTGACATTGTCTGTTAATTATAGTAGCGTTACTCTAATATATTAAGATTTTGATTGGTGTATAATGCAAATTATTGGTTTACTATACTCAATCATTATCATGTTCATTTATTTCTATAAAAATAATTGTGCTTATTTACCATAATTAATCAAGAATTTGCCTAACTTTACTATTTCAATTCAAACATTAGAATAACATTCTATATGTTCATTTTTAATCATTATTTTCTGGAATGTAACAACTGGTATTCCAGAAGAGGTTATGATAGCCAATATATGCATTATGCTATATAACAATTTTGATTTGAAGGATCATAATAAAATTACAAAGTTTAATCAACATTGAAATATGTTCATTGAAATTTAAAAACAGTACGTCTAATACTAGTAAATTAGTTCAAATGCATAGATGAAAGTAATAATAACAATAAAAGTACCACAAAACTAATTATCATTAGATTTTTTGGGGAAAGTCTTCTTGTTATGCCCAGCTATACCACATTCACTACATGTTACTTTCCTCTTCTTCCCCTTTCCTTCGTTTAAGCCTTTTTTGCGATCATTTTTTGGAGGTTTGCCTGGTTTCTTTCTTGCAATTGGTGGTAATACTACCTCTTCCAAGACATGTGACGGAACATTTAAGTTCTTTGACAAGGTAAGGGTTTAGTTCATATTGCATATGTATCTTGATAATTCTTATTAATATAATAAGCTAAACAGTAATCTTCAGGATGTTTATTCATATATCTTATTGTTGCAATTGCATGACTACAAGGGATCTTATCATGTTGAAATCTGTCATAACTACACGTTCGAGTATTCATACATACCGTAAACCTCATTGCACCATCTGTAACAGTATGAAGGTATTCTGTTGATGCGCGTACCTTCATATAAGAAAATGCATTATCAATATAAAATCAAAACATACATTTTAGTAGAGAATTTGTAATACTTACAAGCATACGATGAGATAAATTTCTATTGTCCTCCAACATTTTATTGTACTTACTTGTCAAGGTTATTGTTATTTTTTCTACCTTCTTCGTTGTGTTTCTCATTCCAAACTTCAATTGTTTCTCTAACGAATTCCAACAATGGTATCACTGGTAACCATCTTGCAATAAAAATAGTGTTATTTAACTGCAATGTTACTTGTTAGTGTCCAAGTCCTTTTCACTGGTGAATGTGCGCGCGACCATTTTACATAATTTCTTTTTGTAGATATGCACGGTGTTTTGAATTAATTTCATCCATCCTTCTCATCAATTCATTAAACTCTACGACAGTGTATGCTTTTGCTAAACTGAAGAATAATTTCCTCACCTCTTCTGTATCTCTGCATATTTTTTTTTGTAAATTTGTCCACAGATGGTCTATGCATGTGTAATGTCTGTTTCTGGATAAACTACTCCGGTAGCATTTCAAATGCTCTTATTTCTTTTAGAAATATAGCACATATCTTGTCTTTCATCAAATGCATTCTTGAAGTTTTGAAAGAACCATAACCATGATTCATCATTTTCCGAGTCAACTATTCCATATGCAAGCGGCAAGATGTGACTTGTTCATCGAATACATTCAAAATCTTTGATATATATTGTTTATACATACAAATCAAATCAAATTAATTGATATAATTGTATTAACGGTACCTCCTGGATCTAAAGTGCTAGTTATCAATATTGTGCCCTCGTATGTTGATTTTAAATGTGTATCATTCACGATCACTATTGGTTGACAATGTTCCCAGCCTATTATACTTGCATCAAGTGCTGTAAATGAATATAGAAAATTATTTTCATCTGTCTTTTTATAATTCATAATTTTCCCTGGATATGTCTTCTCCAATATATTTAGATATGTTGGTATTTTTCCATATGACTCGACAGGATCGCCTCTTAATGTCTTAAAATCTTTTGCTTTACCTCTCCATGCTTGCATGTATATTAATGAAATACCATGTATCCTCAACATATCTGATCGTATGTCTGTCGGTATGTAAACGATTTTTAGATTGACATACTTTTCAACCCACATTGCACCAAACACACCACTCATTGATTGCCGCTTTGAGTGAATTCGATCCTTCAATGTGTATCATAGAATTTCCTCACTTTGAATAACTTAAAATTATTCAAGCATGAGGATTTTAAAACCCCTGAACAGTTCTCGGTAGCACAGTTAAGATAGTAACTACAAAAATCAAGCATTATAACATTATAAGTTGTTAAATTATTTTGGTAATTTACAAAATATACATATATAACTCACCATGTAGGACTTGATCTTTTAACATTGAAACAAAACTCTCATAGAAACGCATATCGTTTCATAACTTCTGATATAATGTGCTTGTTTATTTAGACTTAATCCTCGGACATCAAATCTTGTTGAGGATTTGAAATTATTTCAATTCCTTCAGATTCTTCAACATAACATTTCAAATTTGGACTCATTCCTGTAAAAAAAAGTGTGCTGGAGCGCAAAATATCTTGCTGAGTTGTTTGGACATTAGTTCGGTACTCAATTGATTCCATAGCTCTGTCTAAACATGTCACTCATAAAGGATACTTTGAGAAGAAATCAGAATTGCATCGCTTTTGATCTAAATAAACGTTCACTCCCATGTCGTTATGTATTTTCAATGGTGGAGATGTCACTAACGAAATACTTAATTTTTAATTGATAATTGGTTGTATTCAATCATAATTGTGAAGATATAGCAGTAACCAATCCGTCGTATTTGGTTATTGGATCATACATTACTCCTTCAATTTGGTAATCTATGTAATTACCTCTTAAAATGTATAATTATTTAGTAAAGTTATATGGTTGTACCATAAAATACACCAACAAAGTCACCGTGCTATAATTGGTGTCAACATGCATTAACAAATATACCATCATAGGTACCAAAAAATATTATAATTAAAAAATTTTCATTTTCTATTTTAGGATAAAATTAATCAACATATCAAGTGTTCTCTTTTTATTTTACGCACCAACTTAACACCTATGCCATGAACATATACCATAGACGTAAAATTTTAAAAAATAATCATGAAGGTAATTTAATTTGAACCAACAAATACATTAACTTAACATCATGATATAGACTTGGTCTCAATTAGTAACAATAAATATACCATCATATGCTCTGGATAACATACCAATTCAATTTTTCAAATTGGTACTTTTCATGATAAAAACAATACCAAACGTTTTATTACATATTTATACACCAACTAATCATATACACAAAAATACAATAACATATTAAATTGGTGATAGTTCGTACCAAAAAAAACACCATCAAATGTACCATATCACATTTCAAATCTATTGTTCACATTCATATTTTATTAGGATATCGCCTATTTCATATGAACCGTTTTGTTGACTATTTTACGGACCAACTTAATAAACATATTACGAACAAAAACTGTACCTATTGTTCATAATATTTTGAATCCTTAGTTTACAACCAAAACATATTTTGTTATTGTAATTATACATAAATTTCAAAGATACTTCAATTAAGCACGAAATAAAGCCCTAATTTTATGAATTCAATGTCACCAAATTTGTCAAATTAATCTAAACAAATATATATCAAAAAGTAGAAAATAGAAATTGTTGATTCTTCAAATTTATTCACATAATAAAATGACATGCATTTTTTTAAAAATTACCTGATGATCCCATCGCCCGTTTTATTGTATTAGGATTGAGCAATTACTGGTATTCATTGTTGATAGTCGCTCTATCGGTCGCCTATCAGAGAATTAGAGTTTCATTTCGCTTCTGGAAAATGATATATATGAAATTTGAATAAATAAGGGAAGGTAAAATTTTTGGAGTAGTTTATGGGAATAGTGATTATCGTGGGTGAGTTGGAAATCCATTTTTTTAAATTTTCATTTTGTTTTTGAAAAATAAATATTGCTATGTAAAGGGAAAAAATACTGCTATTTTAGTGTAAATAAAATTCTTAAGATGTAGGTTTAAAAGATCGGCTGATATGACATAAAAAGTCTATTTCACTTACCTTTGGTGTGTGAAGATTTCTAAAATCGTATTTTTTATTTTTTACTTTCAAGAAAACTTCACTTTTTCTTCTTCCATTGATTCTTATCATCATAAATGACTTCAAAGTTTTTTTTTAAGAATATTTTTAAACCAATAATTTTTGTAATCGCAAAAAGAAAAATCCCCCACCCCCTCTCTTGGTCGTCTTCTTCACCTCAACTAGATTTTCAAAGAAAACTGCATTGGATCTTCAAAAACGAAAGAAGAAAAAAGATTTTTGGACATTGGAGTAAAAGATTAGCCCATACAGGGGCGGCTCAACGTAATTGAGGGCCTAAAGCAAAATTTTAATTCGCGGTCTAAAATATAAGTACACTTCATATATGTATTTATTAAATAAAAAAATTATACTGTTTAGATGAGAATTATATGTGCATAATATTATTTTTTCACTTACTAGTTTTAGGTAAGATTTTATCAACTCTACTTTGAAAAACATCCTTTAATTGAGATAACTATTATATGTATTGTTAACATAATGATATAAGTACCATAGAATTTGACTAAAAAAGTTCACGACTTGGTATACCTCATTTTAATATGTTTAGAGTAATGCTTGAAACTAAAATTTAAAATAAAAAAAAATAAATATATAATTCACTTTGTTCAACACTTTCACTGTTATTTCTTATTTTTAACAAAGTAAAAAACATTTTTAAGTGGATAAAATAATTTATTTTAAAAAAAATTACTTTTTATTATAAATAATTAATTTTTCTAAAAAATATTTAACACATAATTTATTTCTTGTCAAGAATTTGAGGCTCCCGAAATTTGGGGGCCTAAGGCAAATGCCTTATTTTTTAAAGGGTAGAGCCGGCCCTGAGCCCATATATAGCTCCATTTTCGGCCATCTTCAAACACACATCACCACTCAAAATTAAAATGTAAACCTATTTAACTTATAGAAAATAATATCAAAGAAATCGATAAATTAATTTGAGTCCTCTTAATTTCTCTTTTGCAATCGATTTTGAAATAATTATCCTTCAACAAACTCCGTTTCTTCATCACTCTTGTATGTGTCTCTATATATTTCTCTCACGTATTAGGTATGAATTTTCTTTTAAAAAACTAATTAAATCGATGAATAATTTGATAAGATATTGAGTTTTACTATGGTTTAGAAATGGAATGTTGTAGGGATTAGGGAAGAAGATGAATAAGATAGGAGGTGGGGTAGCATGGGGCCGGGTAGTATGAGTTATTATTTTCAATATTTTTATATGTAAGAAAAAAAGATTGAAATGTATTTGAATTAAATTTTATTTTTTAAAGTTTAAAAATCATTTTCTATAATTATTGGGCCCCACTTGCCACATGTCATCTTTTCATTAAGTATTTTTCATGTCATCGAGAGTGTCACACGCTCTTTATATTTTTTGCTCATTACCGAAAAGTGTCTAATAGGAACAAAGTCTAAATAGATAAGAGTGTTCAATAGGTACTAGCCTCAGTTGAGGTGTCTAAGTGAATTATGCGGATAATTTTAAGGGGCACAGATGACTTAAGCCTATAAAAAATATAAAAATTTTGGTTAAGTTTTAAAATTTAAAAGCACTAAACAAGTATATTTTGGCAAAAAAAAAATCACTTCTTTGTTGATTTTGGGATTTTGAAGTTTTGTCAAAAAGATTTTCAAAACATAGATAGCTTTTGTCAATTTTTTTCTCAAAAAAATGTTTGCTTAAGAGTCTACTTAAATTGACTTTTAATTTATTTTAATTATTTTAGCTTTACTCAAACACTTGAAAAGTAGTTAAGAGATATCTAAAAAGTATTTAAAATAAGTCAATGACTCTAAATCTAATCACTGAGTTGTTCATATCGCTTACAACTTGTTTGAAATATTGATAGCCATTATATTATATTCGGGGGGGGATCTACTAAGGCTCGTGGGGTACCACGCCACCCACGATCTTCAGTCAAAACATGATGTATATGTAGGTGTATATACGTACAATGTATATAAATAAACAAATGACACCTACAGAACCAAAAGGTATCGTGGTGCCACTGATAAAGGGCGAGACTCCCCCCACCCTTCCAGACGCGGGATCGAGTCTGGGAGACGAATTATTTTTTTTTTTTAAAAAAAAACTCGCAACCTCGAATAGATGAGAGCTTCAACAAGGCATATTTTGGAGATTATATTTCCTTTTTTCTTTTTAATTCTAGTTGGCTCAGTTTTAATTAGTAATCATTGTTGACTAATTTAATTTATTAATCTTCATTTTTTTATAATTTGTTATTAGTTATTTGTTTGATTGAGAAGTGTAACACCTCGCTATTTGAAAGAACTAGGAAGAGCTAGAATTGGAAAGAATCATTTTTGGAAAGAATGAAAAATTTGGAAAATTGGTTAAGTTATGTTACGTGTGAGTTTTGGGTCAACTTAAAAGGAACATAACTCCTAGCTTAGGATGAGTTAGGTATGCTTCTAGATGCCTGTAGGAAATATCTTGGAATTATCTTTCCAACGCCGTCAAGTTTACTCAATTCTAAGTTCGTATGAGTGAGATATGTCCATTTGAAGTTGGCTTGTCTAGTTAAGGAAAGTCAAAACCAAATTTTTGAAGGGTAAATTTGGTCTTTTCCTTATCCAATTATTTTATTTATTTTTTATAATTACTTAGTGTTCTAAACTGAACTTGGTCAACTTATACTTTTGAAAATTGAGTTAGGGTCTTAGAGAAGAGAAAAGAAGAGGAGAAGAATCAAGATTCACCAATTTGTCGAAGCTAGGATCATGGATTTAGTCAAGGGGTGATCCCTACGAGGTATGTGAGATCAAACAACATTGAGTTAATTCACCCACACGCCAATTATGATTCAATTCAGCGAAGTTGTATTGTTATAAAAGCAAATCCATGAGTTCTTGATGTTAATTCGTTTGAAATCTTGTGGGTTCTGGTTGTTGAAGTTTCTTGAGGTTGATTCATGTAATTAGGTGTGATTTCGAGTTGGATCTTGTAGATATTGATGATTTAGTTGTTCCTATGTGTTTGGGAAAAGAACTAAGTTAAAATATGGGGTTTAGAGTTGAAAAATGAAGAAGGAAAATCGGAGTTCACCTGGGCAGGGGACTGGGATGCCGCCCTAGCCATAACGCCCCAACTGGCGCTCTGAAGTTTGACCAGGCATAGCGCCCCAACTGGGGCTCTGAAGTTTGGCCTCTGGGGTGTCGCTCCAGCCAAAGCGCCCCAATTCCTCCTCTGAAATTTAAGGGTTGGCGCCTCACGCCTTTCAGAGCGTCAGGGATACCAGTTCTTCCCATTTCCTCTTTTTTCCATACTAATTCCCAAGCAACGTACCTATGTTTCCTTGTTGATTCTGAGACTCTAATGTACGTAAACTTCATGAAATCATCCATAAACATGATATCATGAACCTTGAATCCATAATCCAATTAAAGGATTGTTAAGAGTCAAGTCAAGAAGTTAAGTTTTAAGTCAAGAAAAGTTCATAGAGTTTTCCAAAAGTCTTTTACAAATATTTTAGCACTGTTTTAAGACTTAAGTTTTGAGTTGAGTAAATAGTAAGAGTAGAATTAATTTCTTCAAAGATTATACGGGAACTAAGTATTTCCAAAAGTTAAAATGTTTCACATTTGAACAAGAAAGCAAACACCGATTTCCAAGAAGCGTTTAAGCTAAGTGTTGAGTAATTATCTCAAACCAAAGAAAGAGTTTTATTTTAAAAACATATAAGTTGAGTATATTTTGGGAGTAGTTTTGAGCACCGATATGGGAACGCGAGTTCATAATAAATAAAGTCTCCATAAACCACGTAGCCATCATGGGTAGAAAGGTCATACTCTTTAGATGATTCCTTAGTGAATTTTAGCATAGACTAGTGAATCCACTTAGTTAAGACGTTTTGTATGACGGCAAAGTATAAGACAAATGTGGCAGCGCAGACAACATGTTATATCACCACTTAGGCTCATAATGATGGTTATCGATTAGAGAAACTCCCAAAGTATTATATTACTTTATGTGTGATTGAGTGGCTATTACATTTTCTTTAATATATTGAGTTGTCACCTATCGTTTTAATTGCTTTGTATAAACTGTACTATTATTATTGTGTACTTTCTATTTGAGTTAAGTTATTCATGAGTTGAGTAAAGCCAATGTAAGTGTTTCTTTCAGATTCTTTTCAAGCTTATGTTATGTTTAGTTTTGCCATTGCATGCTCGTACATTCAATGTACTGATGCCATTTGACCTGCATCATTTTATGATGCAGGCACAGGTAACCACGATCAACATCTAACGCCTCATTGATCCAGTTGAGCACCCAGAGTTAGTTGGTGAGCCTCCTTGCTTTCCGGAGGATTCCTTATTATTTTGATGTAATACTTTAGTTTCTAGGATTATTAGGGGTATTTTTCCGACATCCATCTTATTTTAAGAGGCTTCATAGACGAGTATTTATAGTTCTTCAATCTTGTATTTCAGTTGTTTTTCCATGAGACTTGAATAGTCATTTTGGCTAGTTTGTGTGTTTCGTTAAAGAAATTCTATGTTCAATTCATAAGTTCCTTATTTGAGATTGTTTCTTATGTTTAATGTTTCGCTCAGTAAGTAATTCAGGCTAAGGTTTCACTTGGGGCCAGCAATGGTTCTCGAGTGCTAGTCCCGTCATGGGTGTAAGCTCGTGTTACACCCTAAAAATAAAATAGGTCAAACTAGAGCTTCACATGTGTTTCATAAGTTAATAATGTATTAAAATAGTATATTTTAGCATTAGAAGTCAGCTCGTAAATTTTGGGAGCGTTTGGAAGTCAAACGCCCAAGACATCTGAAAACTAGTCGAAGTTGAACTAGTGTGTCATAGAGTTTTGTAGTGAAGTTTTGGGGGATTGTTTGAGAGTTAAATTGAGTGTCAATGGTTCCTATGTGTAGAGGTATGTACCAAGTGTCAAAAAGTCCGAGTACGACTCCTCGGGGACCACCTGAAGGGCCCCCAAGGAGGACCCAAAATGGGTCAAGATGCTGGCCAAGGCAGCACGCAGGGGCAGGATTTTGAAGTCCACCTTGCGACGCGCCTGTAGCACGAGGTACACTGTCTCAAAATGTTGAGAGGCAGAATCTGGAGCTTTCTCCGCGACGCGCAGCCAAGTCCCAGATTTGGCCGAGATGTTTTTAAGTCAATTTTCAAGTTTGAAAAGGGTCCAAATAGTGTGGGGGTCTTTTGGGAACTTTGGGGATCATTTGTGGAATGATTTAGGTCATTTTAAACCTTATTTCACCCATAATTTCCAACCTTAAATATCAAATCAAATTTCTCTCCAAAAACCTTCTCTCCAAAAAGCTCCATTGAAGAAACTTCAAGCTCCAAGGAAGAGGACCAAGTTCTTCATGTTTTCTGCACCAAATTCTCGTGGATTTCTTCATATTAAGGTATGGTAATCATCCTTGAACCTTCTTAAGGAGCCTTTTTCGAGAGATTTCAAAAAGGATTTCAAACTTCAATCTTCTTTATTCTTTGACTCTAAGTATGGGTCTTTGCATGAAAATGTTTTAATGGTTAAAATGAGTTGTTCTTAGTTTTAAATGATGTTTTTCATGTCAAAACTCCAATGGAATCATGTCTATTCTTTTATCAAATTTTGGCTTATGAAATGAGTTTTATGAGCATGATTATATAATGTATTATTTCTTGGTGGTTTTATTGAGTTTTAGCTACTTCCCTAAGGGCTATTTTATTATGGATTATTGTATAAATTATGAATAAGTGGTAAAGTCTTGGATGAAGTCTTGGTGTGTCCTTATATGAAATGTATGAATGGGTCATGATATGACGCAAATGAAAGTAATGTGACTTTATGTCTAATGTTAAGAAAGCATGTTAAAGTTATGTCTTGTATGATTAAACTTATGAATGATGAATGTAGTGTATCTAATCTCATGGAATCCTCAAGAAGCACATAGTGGGGGTAGTAGTATGGGATGCTACTCTCACATTGCACTTTGTGTGACTTGTAAGTCCACTTGAGAGGGGTACTTATGTGAAGTTCTTAAATGCAAGTATGTTTCTCTAGTGTCTTTAGTATGGAGTGTTGATTTATAAATAAAATGAAGTAAGCCTATACCTATTAGTCTTAAGGATCTCTTGAGTAGGTACTGAGGAGGTTGTATGGGCGATCTCTATATGTCTTACTTAGGGGAGCCTTTTGACAACTTAGGGTAGGAGTAGTTCATATGAAATTTTGGGTTCACTGTTAGTATGCTTTTATATTGAGAAAATGGATGTTTGCCCCATGTGGTAAATGATGGTTTTTCAATGATGTCTTGTGACTTAATTCATGAAGGATTTTATCAAATTAGCATGAGTTGTATGTTTCAACTAAATTGTCCCTTTTTGCATGATTTTGCATAATGCCATACTTAGTACATTGTTTGTACTAACCCCATACTTTTCTATACTTTATAAGTATAGGTTGGAAGCGAGTTGAAGGTTAGAAGGCAAGCTTGGGAATCGACTCTCTCAAGACTAAGTATGTCCTCATATATTCGAGGGCATATTCTTTATTTCATTAGTTCTTCTTTAAGACTTATTATGTCTTTTCTTTCAATGTAAAGGGCCGTGTCCCTAAGATATTTATGTCATGTCTTAAGTTGGCTTGTGACGATGAGATTATCCTTAGTATTTATAAAAGACGTTTTCCTTATTATTATGTATCATGAAAAGTTTAAATTTCCGCACTACTTTTCATGTCTTATGTAATGAATGATAGCTAAGAGGCTTGTGTAAGACCTTTGAAAGGCCGAGCACACCTTGTTCCGACTCAAGAGTACTCCTTTCTTCTAGGGTGTACTTGCGGGTCGTAACAAACTTGGTATCAGCGCATAAGGTTTTGGGAAATAGTTTATGGTCTAAAGTCTCACAAGCCACGTCTAGTAGAGTCTTGTTCATCAGTGTGAGTCGCGACACATCTATGGGCGAGAGGCTATAGGACGATAGAAGTTTCACTTTTCTTTATTTCTCTAGTGTCGTGCCTTAGAGATGATTTCTATAAGTTTCTTTTTCTCAACCTCTTATCTTGTGTTTATAGGACATGAATACGAGAAGGACACCCGCTAGAAGGGCGGAGGGAGAAGTAGCTAACGAGAGAGTTTCTCTCTGGAATGAGCAACTTCCTATAGTTGACCAAGAGGAGGTGAATGAAGAGGTTCCCCCTCCGGAACCTCAAGGACCTCAAGTGCCCCAAATGCCTCCAATGCCCCAAGGTCCTCAAGCTACCTATGTTGAAGGGGATATGACTAATGCGGAGATAAGGGCTGCTCTTAGAGCTTTGACTCCACTCATGACGACTCAAGCTCATGTCGTCAATAATCATGTGGTTGCTCAAGCTAACCTAGGAGTTGGACCTCAACCCAATGTTAGTACTCCCGCTTCTAGAATCTGGGATTTCATGAGGATGAACCCTCATACTTTTCATGGAACTAAGGTGGATGAAGATCCACAAGGCTTCATAGATGAGGTGTTCAAGGTGGTGGGTTCTATGGGTGTGACTCCTAGAGAGAAAGCGGAATTAGCCGCTTATCAACTAAAAGATGTGGCACAAGTGTGGTTTGAACAACGGAGAGATGAGAGACCCTTAAGGGAAGGTCCGGTAGATTGGGAAGTGTTCAAAATGGCCTTTCTTGATAGGTTCTTTCCCATAGAGTTGAGGGAGAGAAAGTTAGTGGAATTCATGAATCTTCGTCAAGGGGGAATGAGTGTGAAGGAGTATTCTCTTAAGTTTACCCAACTCTCTAAATATGCCCCAACCTTGGTAGCCAACTCTAGGGATATGATGAATAAGTTCGTGATGGGGGTATCTAGTATGGTTGAGAAAGAATGTCGTACGACTATGCTCCATAATGATATGGATATTTCTAGGCTCATGGTGTATACCCAACAAATTGAAGAGTCCAAGCTTAGGGAGATGAATAGGGATGGAAAGAGGCCTATATCGGAGGAGTCAAGTCAACCTAAGTCTAAGAAGAGGTTCTTTAATCAAGTCATCCATGGGGAAAAAGGATAGGGTTTCCAACCAAAATTCTCAAGGAGGTGGTTATGCTTATGAGAGGCTTAGGTGTGCTAGTTGTGGAAAGCAACACTTGGGTAGGTGTCTTGCCGGCACGGATGGTTGCTTTGGATGTGCTAATAGGGGCCATAAAATGAGAGATTGCCCTACCCTCAAGGGAAAAGGAAAAGAGGTCAACCAAGCTCCTCATGATGGTCCGGATCCCAATTCTTCAAAGAGAAATCGTTTCTATGCTCTCGGAGATAAAGAAGCGACTAATCCGGAGTGAAGGCCCTGGTAAGTCATAATTCCTTTTGGTTGTTAAGTTTTATGTTAGAATTGCTTAAATGTGAATCCTTGAATTTTGAGCATGTTTCCCTGTAAAGGAGTAGTGTTCACTGTAAAGAATTTTAAAATTTAATTTAATTTATTCTTCATAAATTATGGTCTCAATGTGTGTATAAATGATGTGTAAGAGCATGAATAATGTTGGATAAGGTAGTTCCTCCATAAAATTATGAAATGAGTATGTGGTTTGAATTGTGGAAGTTGTTTCAACTTGCTTATGTTGCTTAATTGCTTAATGATGTGAAGTTGGTGCTTCTTGTGAGTTTGTGCCTTGAGTATGAATGTATTGACATTTATAATTTGTGTGGTATGATGCTAGTTGTGTCCTTGAAGTCCTCGGAAGTATTTAAGTGTCATTCGAGGACGAATGTTCCCAAGTGGGGGAGTATTGTTACACTCTAAAAATGAAATAGGTCAAACTAGAGCTTCACATGTGTTTCATGAGTTAATAATGTATTAAAATAGTATATTTTAGCATTATAAGTCAGCTCGTAAAGTTTTGGAGCGTTTGGAAGTCAAACGCCCAAGACGTCCCAAAACTAGTCAAAGTTTAACTAGCGTGTCATAGTGTTTTTAGTGAAGTTTTGGGGGATTGTTTGAGAGTGAAATTGAGTGTAAATGGTTCCTATGTGTAGAGGGATGTACCAAGTGTCAAAACATCCGATTATGACTCCTCGGGGACCACCTAAAGGGCCCCCAAGGAGGACCCAAACATGGGTCAAGATACTGGCCAAGGCAGCACGCAGGGGCAGGATTTTGAAGTCCACCTCGCGATGCGCCTGTAGAACGAGGTACACTGGCTCAAAATGTTGAGAACCAGAATCTGGAGCTTGCTCCGCGACACGCAGAGAAGTTCCAGATTTGGCCGCGACGTTTTAAAGTCAAATTTCAAGTTGGAAAAGGGTCCAAATGGTGTGGTGGTCTTTTGGGAACTTTGGGGATCATTTGTGGACTGATATAAGTCATTTTAAACCTCATTTCACCCATAATTTCCAACCCTAAAGATCAAATCAAATTTCTCTCCAAAAACCTTCTCTCCAAAAACCTCCATTGAATAAGCTTCAAGCTCCAAGGAAGAGGACCAAGTTCTTCACGTTTTCTTCACCAAATTCTCGTGGGTTTCTTCATATTAAGGTATGGTAGTCATCCTTGAATCTTCTTTCATTCAAGGAGCCCTTTCAAAGAGATTTCAAACTTCAATCTTCTTTATTCTTTGACTCTAAGTATGGGTCTTTGCATGAAAATGTTTTAATGGTTAAAATGAGTTGTTCTTAGTTTTAAATGATGTTTTTCATGTCAAAACCCCAATGGAATCATCTCTATTCTTTTATAAACTTTTGGCTTATGAAATGGGTTTTATGAGTATGATTATATAATGTTAAAGTTTTTTTTTCTTGGTGGTTTTTATTGAGTTTTAGCTACTGCCCTAAGGGCTATTTTATTATGGATTATTGTATAAATTGTGAATAGGTGGTAAACGCTTGGATGAAGGTTAAGTTGTTCTATCTTGGTTAAGCTATGTTGAAGTAATTCTTGAGTGGTTCGACCTTTGGTGGCAGTGTTTACTTGAAATATATGAAGTTATATGTGTATTTTGAGAATGGCCTTGAAGGCATAATATGTGAAGTGAAGTGATAATTTTGATATGTATATGTATTCTATGTGTTGGAATGTTGATATGAGCATCTTAAAAGCTTATGTCTAAATGAAGTATGCATTTGATATGTGAAGTATGTAATGTGTGAATTGTGATAAATGTGAGTTGAGTATGTCTAGAAGTCAATGTTATGAATAGTGGTAATTATGTGAAATGTGTGCTCACATGTGCTCACGCACACACTTAAATGCATGAATGAAGTCAATGAATGAAAATAGGGAATTGTAGGGTGGACACTCTTCGTGAGTAGAGATGAAGTGTCTAGACCATCCCTACTATTTCCAAGTATGAAAAAGGGGGATTTTGGGGTGAACACTCTTCGTGAGTAGAGATGAAGTGTTTAGTAGCAACCTCACTATTCCCAATGAGCTTTCCAAGATAGGTTGTAGGCTGGATATCCTTCATGAGTTGAGATGGGGTGTTCAATAGTTATCTCCTAACCTATAGTCAATGAATGTTTAAGACTCCGTGGGGGAGTTATGCTTAGCACCGAGAGGATTTGAAGAAAGGGTGGGTACACTTCGTGAGTAGAGATGTTGTATTCAATGTACCTCTTGAGATGGGTGCTCCTCGTTAGTAGAGAGTGAGTTACTTAGTAGCAATCTCCTCATCCCTTAACTATGCACCCGCGTAGGTGTAGCTATTGGAGAACCCATGTAAAGGCTAAAGAATATGACCCTAACTTAGGCAAGTAGGGATCCCTCATCCGGTAAGGGTAGTATCGGGATTCCATGTCAAGCTCTCATGGTCTATGTCGGTTAAAGCTAGCCCCCACAAATGTATGCAAATGAACTATGTCTTTTTAAGGGTGTACTACTTAGGGTAGGTGGTGGAATGAGACATTACCTATCCATTGCACGAGTAGACATTTGGAGGGAGTCTTGGTGTGTTCTTATATGAAATGTATGAATGAGTCATGATATGATGCAAATGAAAGTAATGTGACTTTATGTATAATGTTAAGAAAGCATGTTAAAGTTATGTCTTGTATGATTAAACTTATGAATGATGAATGTAGTGTATCTAATCTCATGGAATCCTCAAGGAGCACATAGTGGGGATAGTAGTATGGGATGCTACTCTCACATTGCACTTTGTGTGACTTGTAAGTCCACTTGAGAGGGGTACTTATGTGAACTTCTTAAATGCAAGTATGTTTATCTAATGTCTTTAGTATGCAGTGTTGATTTATAAATAAAATGAAGTAAGCCTATCCCTAATAGTCTTAAGGATCTCTTGAGTAGGTATTGAGTAGGTCGTATGGGCGATCTCCTTATGTCTTACTTAGGGGAGCCTTTGGACAACTTAGGATAGGAGTAGCTCATATGAAATTTTGGGTTCACTGTAAGTATGCTTTTATGTTGAGAAAAATGGATGTTTTGCCCCATGTGCTAAATGATGGTTTTTCAATGATGTCTTGTGACTTAATTCATGAAGGATTTTATCAAATTAGCATGACTTGCATGTTTCAACTAAATTGTCCCTTTTTGCATGATTTTGCATAATTCCATACTTAGTACATTGTTTGTACTAATCCCATACTTTTCTATACTTTATAAGTATAGGTTGGAAGCGAGTTGAAGGTTAGAAGGCAAGCTTGGAAATCGACTCTCTCAAGACTAAGTATGTCCTCATATATTCGAGGGCATATTCTTTATTTCATTAGTTCTTCTTTAAGACTTATTATGTATTTTCCTTCAATGTAAGGGCCGTGTCCCTAAGATATTTATGTCGTGTCTTAAGTTGGCTTGTGACGATGACATTATCCTTAATATTTATAAAAGACATTTTCCTTATTATTATGTATCATGAAAAGTTTAAATTTCCGCACTACTTTTCATGTCTTATGTAATGAATGATAGCTAAGAGTCTTGTGTAAGACCTTTGAAAGGTCGAGCACGCCTTGTTCTGACTCAAGAGTACTCCTTTTATCTAGGGTGTACTTGTGGGTCGTAACATCTTGGGGCATGAGAAACTTGATATATGAGCATAGAGTTCAAGAGTTTTAGGAATCTATAAAGTCGTGTTTGTAGAGTCCTAGTTATCGGTCTGAAAAGTGTCTCATCTATTATTAGGAGGATGCAACACTTTGAAAATTATCTCACTTCTTTCATACTCATTTCGTGCGATGGAGTTCATATCTATAAAGTCTCTTTCTAATTTGTTCTTGAATGTGTTTTTCAGTTAATCATGCATCCACAAAGAGTTGTCCAAGGTCATTCTGCTAGGAGGAACTTGAGGAGCAACAGGTACCTAATGCACCTGAAGTGCAACCCCAAGGAGAATCACGAATGTTGAGTTCAGGGAAGCGATTCGAATGTTAAGCTAAGATGTGACTTACTAGGTGGGAAACAAAAAGGTGCTAGACATGAAGTGGCTGATACTTCAAGCATCCGAAAGTTCTTGAGGCTGAATCCTCTAAGTTTCACTGGTTCAAGCACTACTGAGGATCCCGATAGTTTTGTTGAGGAACGGAAAAAGGTATTTGAGGTTGTGAACATACCAATGTTGAGCAAGTAGAACTAGTTGCATATCAACTAAAGAATGTTGTTTGGACTTGGTTTGACCATGGAAGAAGGGTAAAGCTGAGAGAGCACCACCTGCGAGTTGGTCTTGCTTTGAGGAGGCCGTCTTGGGGCGTTTCTTTCCCCAGAAGTGAGAGAGGCCAAGGTATGAGAGTTTCTCACCCTGAAGAAGAATTCACTAAGTGTTCATGAGTACAACTTGAAGTTAACAAAACTTTCCCGATATGATCCGGAGATGGTTGGGGATATGCGAAGTAGGATGAATCTTTTTGTTGTTAGGTTGTCCCGTCCATCAAGCAAAGAAGGCAAGGAAGCCATGTTAATTGGGTACAGAGATATAACTAGGTTGATGGTCTATGTGCAACAGGTTTAGGATGAGAAGCTGAGAGATAGGGAGGAGTTTAGAAACAAAGAAGTGAAGACATAGAATAAGTCCGGGCAGTAGAGAAATAATGTGAACCGGTCTTCTTTCCAAGAAAAGCAAAATGCACATGTTCCATCATTTGTTAGTGCACTTGTACCCAGAAATAAAGGTGAGTACAATAGTCAAAATTCACAGCACTTTAGATCTATACCTACACAGTCTCAAGGTAGTGTGGCACAAGGAAGTAATTGGGCTCCTGCATGTGATAAATGTGGTAGGATCCACCCACGTAAATGTAACACTCTAGAAAATTATAGGTTAAACTAAAGCATAAACATGAGGATGAACGTCTTGAATGCGGGTTATAGGAGTTCAGGCCATGAGGCAAGTGCCATGGTAAAGGGTCTAAGCTAAAGGCAAAGGACAAGGCTGCCCCTAGACTTTAGCACACTGCCTCACCATTCACGAGTGGGACCACGAACCTTGGTCCTCACCACGGCTCACGAAGGGGACTCATGGTCTTGCCTTGGTCATGTAAGATTATCCACCATTTTTCCTAGCTAATGCCTAAAACTTTACGGCCATCACCACGGTCCGTGGTCATGACCATGACCATGGGAGGTGCTCGTGGAGTTGCCTTAGGCAAATAGCCAATGGCCCTGTGTGGTGAGGCTACTGCCTCAAGGACCACGACTCATGGCCTTGATCACGACTCGTAGAGCCCCTCGTGGTAATGCCTTGGGCTCAAGTGCCTCATTCCGCCCAAATGAAGATACTACCCCAACCTTCACTAGGGGGACCACGAATCGTGGTCCACACCATAGATCGTGAAAGGTGGGTCGTGGTCCCTAACGGGGGCCATTAAAGAGGGACTTTAGGGTCATTTCCTTTTTAGTCCAATTAAGTTGGGGTATTTTGGGTATTTGTAGGGGAAGTATATAGGTTGTTTTAAATCAAATTCACCCAATACAGGCCATAAATTCACAATGCCCAAATATTTTCCCGAAATTGTCTCCTCTCAATAGTTCTCTCCCTAGAGTTCCTCCATTGAAGAACAAAAAGAACTTGAAGAATAGGGCTAAAAAATCCATCTTCTCAATTACAATTTGTGGGCAAATCTTTAATTAAGGTACGAGAGTCTTGATCCGTGTAATACTTTTCTCCATGGAGCCCTTCAACTCTTTAATTTTGAATTTGTAGATTCTTCAAGAAACTAGGGTTTTCATTCTAGCCATGGGTTCTTCCTAAAATAATTTTCTCTGAGTTTATTGTCTTATATTATGGATGATTTATCGTTTAATGGTGATTTTTATGGTAAAAATCCCCCAAGATCCCAATTTCATGAATTGTGTCCATGATAATTTACTATATGAATCTTGTTTTATGCATGCCTAGTGTAGTCATTTTAGGTTTATTTGTGAGACATGATTATGAACCTTGAAGGGGTAAATTTCTAGGGTTTGTACATGTTGATGAAATTTATCTATGAACTTATGATTCACTTAGAAAGTGAAGATGCTATGACTATTGCGTAAAGTTGTTGTATTGTTGAAAGATTTGTCTCCCCTTACCCCTACACATGATTATGTATGAATTGTATAAGATAATGATAATTATGTTGTGTTTATTGAAAGAAGATTTTTCATGAAAACACTATGAATGTATTGTGAAAGGATTACTCACATGTAAATAAGGTTATGGTTGAAAATTAGTTCTCACTTTATTGAATATATGAGCTATTTTATGAGTTGTATTGAATGAAGGGATAAAATTCTCTTTCACACATGTAAATACAATAGGTCGGGTCTTCTATACATGATATCATGAGATGGAAACTCTCCCGTCACTACAATAGGCCGGGTTTGTTGAAGCAATCTCCCTATCCCATAACTATGTGCCCACACAGGTCTTTAGCTTGTGGATCCACCTAATATCTATACATGTAGTTTTATCTTAGGCAAGTAGGAGACGTTCATTCGGTGTGAGGTTACACGACACCGGATTCAATGTAGCTCATATGGTGTGTGTCGGTTAATGTTATTCTCCCTATGTAACAAGATAATGAATATGACATGAACAACACTTATGACTTCTTGATGACCTTCACTTAGTAAAAGTAGGGGTATGTGACTTCACTTTTACATTTCACAAGTGGACTTTGAAAGGGATTATGGTTGGTTCCTTATACTATGGTAAGACACGAATGTATGCATGTATGTTGAATGGATTGTTGCTAATGCATGACTTTACTTATGTTCAAGTAATGTACATGATCATCTCTAGTTATGACTATTGATTATGATGGGGTTCTAAAGATGATATTTGTTACTAAGGTGGTTCCAAGGGGTACTTAGTATAGTTGGTATTATGGGATGCAAATCATACATTTCTAAGGGGATGTTTCTACTATGTTATAAGGATTTATGTGTAACACCCGGAAACCTAACGACCTAAGCTACAGCCTAACGTGAAATCTAGTAGTCTAATAAAGTAAAACAAAAGATTAAAGTCCTAAGCTAATGTACTTAACTAGGGTTTTTATACCTAAACATATTTGTAGTACCCCTTTTATAACCCCCCCAAGGTTCCTTGAAGGGGACCCAAAGGAAGGTCCAAAACAACATGGACAACGCTTGGGCACCCATGCTTCGTGGGTGGACTCACACCCTATAAGTGGGATCGTGAGTCGATACTTAGTCTTCCTAAGAAGGCACCCCTATTAATAGAATCTGAAGCAAATGATGACTCAACAACACAGAGTCGTGAACCCATCCACGGTCCGTGGATAGGGAGGCGTGGTTCATAGCTGAAGCCCCTATGGTTTTGGCCAACTTGAGGGGTAAGCTAATAATTTCCTAATTAATTAATTAAAGGCTTGGGCGGTTATTATTAATCATAATAGAATTATATAAGTATTTTTAAGTCTTTAAACTCAACTAATTCCCTCACAACTCACAACACTCAATCTAAGAAATACATCTCTCTAGAAAGTTCTCTCTAGGGTTCCATTGAAGAAGAAAGTCAAAACTCAAGATAGGGCTCCCAAGATCAAGGTTGTATCCATAAATTCTTCACTTAATTAAAAGAAGGTATGGATGCCCTCTATCTTTGGGATGTTTTTCCCAAGGAGCCCTCTCAAAATTGTGCTTTCAAAGTTCCCCAAATTCTAGGTTTTCATTCAATAGAATCGATCATCTTTTGAAAATGTTTCAATTGATCAATTATGATTGTTTATGTTTATATATGATGAATTATGGGTATTTTTATGGTTTATTGATAGCTCTTGAAGAAATTTCCCATGAGACCCATGTTTTCCCCTTTTTTGTCAATTGTAAACTATTGTATATCTTGATTGATGAAGGGAGTTTGATAATATAGTATCTTTACATTGATTAGATTATTGTATCATTGAATTACACTATCTAATTTCCTAATTCTAAGTGGTAGGGTGGGTTCTTGAGGTATAGCCTTGAAGGCCATGAGTAGAGGAATTCTATGTTGAAGATTTTTATATATGAATTGTTGATCCACTTGAAAGTGTGGTGGTGTTTACCTATTTTGTATCTTACATATGAAAAATTGATCCATTTGAAAAGTGTAGGTTCTTACTTGTCATGTGTATTGTGGTGTTGAGACAAGATTCCTCTTCTAGAAAACCCTGGATATGACTAAGTAGGATACGTATGATATGTTATGATTAGGGTAGTGCTATTATGTTGAATGTATGGCTATTCTCATGAAACACCATGAACACGATGGGAAAGTCTTACCCACACACTAATGATTCTAAGGTTGAAAGGACATTCTCACCTAATAAATCTATGAGCTACCATGATACCATGATGGTATGAGTTTTATGCATTTTTCCATGAACATGAACACAAGTAAAGACTTAACAAGATTAATAAAGGGAATTGATCTTAGAATCGGGTGGATAGGAACAAGAGATGGAAACCTTTTACCTCAGTTAGTCCGGGTTTCTAGAAGCAATCCCCAAATCCCATAACTATGTGCCCGCATAGGTCTTAGCTAGTGGATCCACCTATAAGCTAAGCATGTTAGTCCTACCTTAGACAAGTAGGACACCTCTTTTCGGTGTGGGTTCATGATGCCAGATTCCATAGATCACATGCCAGATTCCATAGATCACACCATGGTGTATGTCGGTTAAGGCTATATCTCCCTACATGACAAGAATAAGATCCATAACATGACTAGAACAATAACATGAACTATGAACAAGAACAGAATTATGTGTTATGATTACTTGATGGGTTTTACTTAGTGTGAGTGAGGGTATGAGACTTCGCTTATGCATTGCACAAGTAAGCTTTGAGAGTGATGATGGTATGTGCTATAATGACATGATGCTTATGAGTTAATGCATGTTTTACATGAATATGTATGAATGCTAAATATGACCATGAAAGATGAATATGAACATCACATGAAAGTGTACTATATCTATGACTTCTTAATGAGTTTTTCTTGGAGTTTTTGGGGTATGTGACTTCACTTGCGCATTGCACAAGTGGACTTATGGAGGGGTTGTGTGGTTCCCTTATGATATGAAGTATTGTGAATCCACAAATACATTATATGAATTTTTATCATGAATGTTATTACATATGAACATAAAAGTCTATTTTCTTAAATAATGGATTGACTATGCATTCTTTAAATATGCATGAGGACTTTTAAACTAAAAAAGCCATGATTTCAACTAAATGTCCCTTTTATGCACGTTTTAATGATTTTTATGCATGGATTCCATACTTAGTACATTAATTGTGCTAACCCATATTTCTTCTATTTTTACTACCAAGTGTAGGTTTTGGAAAGTGATTGTGCTCCTAAGGGTTGAATCTTGGAATAGACTTCTCCAAGGCTATTGGTATGTCCTCAAGATTTGAGGACAAACATTTGATGTCATTTTATTTCTTTCATTGTAATAGACTTTGTAGACTTTCTATGTACTTTCTTTTATGAGAGTATTATGTTGTAAAGGGTTATTGTCCCTATTTGGGATTCTCTATTGTACTTAGATGACGTATGAGATAAAGTCGTAGACATCCTCTTTTCCTTTATGAAAAGAGTTTGACTTGATTGTAAAAAGTTTTAAATTTCTACATTATTCTATGTCTTATGCAATGATGAATATGCTAAGGGCTTGTATGAGACCCCTTCGGGGTCAAGTACGGTGTGTCACGTCTAGGGGGTAGCCTTGGATCGTGACATTATGTGATGAAGATAGTATGACTTGTATTTTACCTTTAAATGCATAAATGATTTCCAAACTTGACAAATGCATGTTTTTATTAAAAATGTCTTTTTTTAATCATATTTCAAGGATTTTATGCATGATTGCATACTTAGTACTTTATGTGATAATCCATTTCTTCTACTTTTGCTATGAGTGTAGGTTTCGGTCGTTGAGACGTATTTTCTTCCTATAAGAGAAGCTTGGGTTGACTATTCCCTACGCTTGGTGTGTCCTCAAGTTTGAGGATGAGATATTATCTTTTCATAATTTTATTGTACTTCTTATTTTGAGAGTATATTGATGTAAATAGATTTTTTCCCTATTTGTACTCACTTTTGTACTAGATGATGATCGGTACAAGTCTAGTTTCCTGTTTTCATTTATGATTTTTTTTTGAATTCGATTGTAAAAGTTTTAATTTTTTTGCATTATCTCTATAGATTTATGTGTATTATTACACAATTCGACCCCTTGGGGTCAAGTACGTCGTGTTACGTCTAGGGGGTACCCTTGGGTCGTGACAAACTTGGTATCACAGCATAATATTTTTGGATGATTTTTAGGTTGATGTCTAATTAACCACATCTAGTAGAGTCTTGTTCATGAGTGTGAAAATTCCACACTTATGAAAGAGAGAATATAAGATGTTTGTGAACTTTAACTTCTCTCATTACTCTTTGGTAATGCTTTGGAGTCCTCACTCTATGAAGTCCTTTTTCCTAACCCTTCTCTTGTGTATATAGGAAATTAATACAAGAAGGGATTCTACAAGAATGATGGAAGAAGAGATTGTGGATGAGGGAGTTCTTCCCAAAGGTCCCCAAGAGCCTCAAAATCATCAAGATCCTAATGATGATGGGACTATGACCAATGTGGAGATAAGAGCAGCTCTCCAAAAATTGACTCAGCGTATGATGGTTCTAACTCAAGTTGTCACTACTCGAGCCCAAGATATAGCGGCTCAAGACAACCGAGATGTTGGGACCTTGGTAAACCCGAATGTGATTACCATGTATTCAAGGTTGAGAGAATTTACTAATGATCCCTCCTATGTTCTTTGGTTACAACGTGGATGAAGACCTCCAAGTGTTTTTGGATGAGGTCTAGAAATTAGTGGAAGCCATGGGGGTGACTTCCATTGAGAAAGCCATGCTAGATGAGTATCAAATAAAGGATGTGGCCCAAGTATGGTATACCCAATGGAAGGATAATAGAATGATAAGAACAGGTCCCATAAGTTGGGAAGCATTCAAGAGAACTTTTCTTGGAGGTTCTTCCCCCGTGAGAAGAGGGAAGTGAAAGTTGAGGAGTTTATCAACCTTCTCAAGGAGGTATGAGTATCCAAGAATACTCCTTGAAATTTACTAAGTTGTCCAAGTATGCCCTATCTTTAGTGTCTAATCCCAAGATTGGATGAGCCGATTTGTGACGGCTATGTCCCAATTTAAGAAGAATGTCGTGCGGCAATGCTTCATGATAATATGGACATTTCACGTCTAATGGTGTATGCTCAACAAGTTGAAGATCAAGGCTTAGTAAGAAGAAGGGGCAAGGACCAGTGATGGGAATTCTTCTAAGGGTAAGTTCGAGGGTCAAGGTGGACCAAAATTCAAGAAGAGGTTTTCTAACCAAAGCTCCTCTATTGGTCCAAGGGTCAACAAGAATAGGGTGCCAAACCTTAAAACTCAAGTAGGCAATAGTGGTGGATCTCGTATGGAGTAGCCTACTTGTGCTAAGTGCGGTAACAAGCATGATGGTAAATGTCTTATCGGCATGAGTGTGTTCTACAGTTGTGGAAAGAGTTTCCATCAAGTGAAAAATTTCTCAACCTGTACGGCCAAAGGTAGAGATGATAAGAAAATCCTCCTAGTGGCTCAAACTTCGATGCTGCGAAGAATAATTTCTTCTATGCTCTTTAATCCCAAGGTGATCAAGAGAGCACCCCGAATGTTGTGATCGGCATGTTGGAAGTCTTTCCTGTTGATGTTTATGTATTGTTAGACCCCGGTGCCACTTTATCATTTGTTACACCTTTAGTGTCTATGAAATTTAAAATACTCTCTGACGTGTTATAAGAACCTTTTTTGGTGTCTACCCTGGTTCGTGACTCGGTAATGGCAAAAAGAGTCTATAGGAGTTGTCCTATTTCTTTATCTTATAAAGTCACTTTAGTTGATTTGGTACAATTAGATGTGCTTGATTTTGATGTAATTTGGGCATGGATTGGTTGCATTAATTTATGCTTTAATAGATTATAGGACCCGGGTGGTCAAATTTCAATTTCCAAAAGAGCCAATGTAGAGTGGAGGGGGGGGGGAGATTTTATTCCTAGAGGTCAATTTGTGTCATGTCTAAAATTTAGAAAAATGATCTCCAAGGGGTGAATTTATCATATTGTTAGGGTTATGGATGTTTAATCCAAAGTCCCTTCATTAGAGTCAGTCCCCATAGTCAGTGAGTTTCCAGAAGTCTTTTCTAATGACTTGCCTGGAATTCCCCCCGAACGGAAAATAGACTTTGACATTGATCTTTTGCTGGATACACAACCCATATTCATCCCTCCTTATAGAATGGCTCTGGCTGAATTAAAAGAGTGAAGAAGCAACTCAAGGATTTGCTAGACAAACATTTTATTCAAACAATCATATCTTCATGGGGTACTCCGGTTTTGTTTGTGAAAAAGAAAGATGGGTCCCTTAGGATCGACATTGACTACCGTCAATTGAACAAGGTGAATATAACAAAAAAGTATTCCCTTCCTAGAATTGACGATTTTTTTGATCAACTTCAAGGGGCTAACTACTTCTCCAAAAGATATCTTTGTTCGGGTTACCATCAACTAAGGGTGAGAGGGGTTGAAATTCCTAAATAAGCCTTTCGAACTATATATGGTCACTATGAGTTCGTTGTGATGTCTTTTGGCCTAACAAATGCCTCGACGACATTCATGGATCTAATGAATAGAGTATTTAGGAAATATCTTGATTAATTTGTATTTTTTTTATTGATGACATTTTGATATATTCGAGGAATGAGGTGATCATATATAACATTTGAGAATTGTGTTACAAGTCCTCAAAGACCACCAGTTATATGCTAAGTTTAGTAAATATGTGTTTTGGCTTAAGTCGGTTGCTTTTGTTAGTCATAATGTATTGGGCATGGGTATTGAGGTAGATCCGAATAAGACGGAGTCGGTCAAAGGATGTCCTAGACCTCTGAATCCTACCGATATTAGAAGTTTTTTGGGATTGGCCGGCTACTATATGAGGTTAGTTTGATGGTTTTAACTCCATTTCTTCTCCATTGACAGTCCTAACTCAAAAGAAATGTAAGTTTTTTTGGTCGGAGGCTTGTGAAAAAAGCTTCCAAGAATTGAAGGATAGACTCACATCCGCTCCTGTGTTGACTTTACCGGAGGGTATCGATGGGTTTGTGGTATATTGCGACGCTTTTCGGGTAGCTTTAAGATGTGTCCTTATCTAACATGGGAAGGTGATTGTCTATGCTTCAAGGCAACTCAAGAAGCATGGAAAGAATTATTCGACCTATGATCTTGAATTGGCGGCCGTAGTGTTTGCTTTGAAAAGTTTGAGAAATTACCTATATGGGGTGCATGTTGATGTGTTGACCGATCACAAGAGTCTCCAATATGTGTTTACTCAGAAAAAAACTTGAACCTCTGACAAAAAAGGTGGTTAGATCTTCTAAAAGACTATGACATGAGTGTCCTTTACAACCCTAACAAAACCAATGTAGTTATGGATGCTCTTAGACGAATGTTCATGGGTAGTTTGGCCTATGTAGAGGATAAGAAAAAAGAGTTGGTCTGTGATGTGCATAGGTTGGCCCTGTTAGGTGTCCAACTAGTAGATTCTACGAAAGGTGGTTTCATGGTCCATCATAGTTCCGAATCATCTTTGGTTATTGATGTGAAGTCCAAGCAACACCTTGATCCTATTTTGATGGAGTTTAAATAATCCGTACTTAGGAAGTCCCTTAAGGTTTTATCATACGGGGGAGATGGGGTACTTAGGTACCCAGGTAGATTGTGTGTTCTGGATGTGGATGACTTAAGAGGGAAAATTTTAGAAGAGGCTCATGGTTTGTGGTATTCTATTCATCTAGGATCCACCAAGATGTATCGTGATTTACGGGAAGTCTATTGGTGGAATGACATGAAAAAGGATATAGCGAGTTTTGTGGGCAAGTTTCCAAATTGTCAACAAGTTAAGGCCGAGCTCTTGAAATTGGGAGTTTTGTCCCAAGATATAAATATACCCACTTGTAAGTAGGAGGATGTCAATATGGAGTTTGTTGTGGGTTTTCCTCATACCCGAAGGCAATATGATTCTATTTGGGTCAATGTTGATAAGATGACTAAATTAACCCATTTTATTCCCGTCAAAGTTTCCTATTCGGCGAAAGACTATACTGAGTTGTACATCAATGGAATATGAGGTTACATGGGGTTATTTTGTCTATTATTCCATATCGGGGTACTCAATTTACCCCTCACTTTTAGAAGGCATTCCAAAATGGTTTGGTGCTAATGTTAAGCTTAGTATCGCCTTCCACCCTCAAATGGATGGTCAAGCGGAAATCACCATTCAAACCTTAGATGACATGTTATAGGGTGTGTATTATTGATTTCAAAGGAAATTGGGATGACCATCTACCGTTAATAGAGTTTCCTACAATAATAGTTATCTGTCAAGTATTGTCATGGCTCTGTTTGAAGAACTATATGGTAGAAGGTGTAGGTCTTCTGTGGGTTGGTTTGAAATAGGGAAATTTTCCCTAATTGAACACGATTTGGTCTATAAAGCCATTGAAAGGGCTCGACTTATTAGAGAAAGGTTGAAGACGGCTCAAAGTCGGCAAAGGTCCTATCGCAATAATAGAAAGAGGTATCTAGAGTTTGAGGTTGGTGATTCGGTCTACTTGAAAATCTCGCCTATGAAGGGTGTAATGAGTTTTGGTAAGAAGGAAGCTTAGTCCCTGCTATGTGGGCCCATATGAAATCTTGAAACGTGTTGGAAATGTTGCTTATGAATTGGACTTGCCTAGTGAATTGGTTCTGATTCACCCATTGTTTCATCTGTCCATAAACTGTAGTGGTGATACGGTATCCATTCTTCCATTAGAGGGCTTAGGAGTTGATGAGTGTCTATCCTGTAAAGAGGTTCCGATAGATATTTTGGACCAGAAAGTAAAGAAGTTAAGATATAAGGAGGTAGCCTCCATTAATGTTTTATGGAGGATTCACATAGTCGAGGGTGCTGCGTGGGAGGCCGAGGCCGATATGAAGTCCCGTTATCCTCATCGTTTTCCTTCTACTCCTATTCAAACTTGAGGTAAGTAGTTCCACTTGAGTCTTTAATGATTTGGGAGTCATGTGTATCATATGAGTTTTTCATGATTTTCTTATAATATGCTTGTTCTTGTGAGAAATCATGATTTTCACAAATTGAGTTTTCATGATTTATATGTTCCTCATGTTAATTTGTTTTTTTGTAGGATGATTGCATATTTGACTTCATGAGATGTTGAGTTGAACATGCTTAGTTATATCCATGATGAACATACTTTGTTATATTTTGATGAAATGGCATATTAGCTCCATATTGTTGTGTTGAGCATGTTTTGAGTTAGAGAAGGTAGTTCCACCTAAAATGATATGAAATGATGAGTTTTTGTGCATATTGGGTTTTCGATGTAAATCCTACTTCCTTGTGATTCGATTGTTTATGTCTTGAGATGTTGTTGATGTTTCCTCCCATAGATTGTGCATTTTTGTTCTGTTGCATATATAATGGGTTGCTAGTCTTGAGTCTTTAATTTCATAATGTGTTTAGAGCGTCATTTGAGTACGAATGTTCCTAAGGGGGAGATAATGTAACACTACGGAAAATGGTAGGTTAAAATAAAGCCTAAACGTGAGGATGAACGTCTTGAATGAGAGTTATAGGAGTCAAGGCCATGAGGCAAGTGCCAAACTAAAGCGAAAGGCCAAGGTTTCCCCTGGCCTTTAGCATACTACCTTACCCTTCATGAGTGAGACCACGAACCGTGGTCCTCACCATGGCTCATGAAGGTGGCTCGTGTCTTGCCTTGGACATGAAAAATTGGGCACTACTTTTCCTAGCTACTGCGTCAAACTTTAGGGCCATCACCATGGTCTGTGGTCATGATCACGACCATGGGAGGTGCTAAGTTGTCTTATGAAAACAGCCAATGACCTCAAGTGGTGAGAATACTGCCTCAAGGACCACCAGAGAGACCACGACTCATGGAGCCCCTCGTAGTAATGCCTTGGGCTCAAGTGCCTCATGCCACCAAAATGGAGTTATTTCCCCAACCTTCACGAGAGGGACCATGAGTCGTGGTCCCTGACAGGGGACATTAAATGAGGGACTTTAGGGTCACTTCCTTTTAGTACAATTAAGTGTGGTGTTTAGGTTATTTGTAGGGGAAGTACATTAGGTTGTTTTTAAGTCGAATTCACCCAATACAAGCCATAAATTTAGAACACCCAAATATTTTCCCAAAATCATCTCCTCTCAATATTTCTCTCTATAGAGTTCCTCCATTAAAAAACAACAAGAACTTGAAGAATAGGGCTCAAGAATCCATCTTCTAAACTCCAATTCGTCGGTAAAGCTTCAATTAAGGTATGAGAGTCTTGATCCATTGAATAGATTTCTCCATGGAGCCCTTAAACTCTTCAATTTCAAATTTGTAGATTCTTCAAGAAAGTAGGGTTTTCATTCTACCCATGGGTTCTTCTGAAAATGATTTTCTATAAGTTTATTGCCTTATATTATGGATGATTTGTCGTTTAATGGTGGTTTTTATATGGTAAAACTCCCCATGAACCCATGTACTCCCCCATGAACCCAATTTCATGAATTTTGATGGGTGTATTGATGCAAGATGAATACAATGAATTGTGTCCATGATAATGTACTATTTGAATCTTGTTTTATGCATGCCTAGTGTAGTATTCTAGGTTTAATTGTGATACATGATTCATGCTTGAAGGCATAAATTTATAGGGTTTGTACATGTTGATGAAAGTTATGAATGAACTTATGATTCACTTAGAAAGTGAAGATCCTATGACTAGTGTGTAGAGTTGTGGTATTGTTGAATGATTTGTCTCCCCTTACCCCTACACATGATCATGTATGAATTGTATATGATGATGATAATGTTGTTGTGTTGATTGAAAGACGATTTTTATGAAAATAATATGAATGTATTATGAAAGGATTACTCATATGTAAATGATGGTTCTAAGGTTAACAATTAGTTCTCACTATTATTGAATCTATGAGCTATATTATAATTTGTATTGAATGAAGGGCAAAAGTGCTCCTTCACACATATAAATTCAATTCCACACTAATTATGTATTACTTGGGGAATAATGCTTAGTACCGAGTGGATATGGAAAATGAGGTAGAGGCCTTTCCGTCAATACAATAGGCCGGGTCTTCTACACATGATCTCATGAAATGCAAAATCTCCCGTCACTACAATAAGTCGGGTTTCTAGAAGCAATCTCCCTATATCATAACTGTGCGCCCTTATAGGTCTTTAGCTAGTGGATCCACCTAATATCTATACATGTACTTCTACCTTAGGCAAGTAGGACACCTTCTTTCAGTGTGGGGTTACATGACATCGGATTCCATGTAACTCACATGGTCTATGTCGGTTAATGTTATTCTCCCTATGTAACAATATAATGTATATGCCATGAGCTACACATATGGCTTCTTGATGAGGTTCACTTAGTAGAAGTGGGGATATGGGACTTCACTTTTACATTGCACAAGTGGACTTTGAAAGGGATTATGGGTTGGTTCCTTACACTATGGTAATACATGAATGTATTCATGTATGTTGATTGGATTGTTGTAAATGCATGACTTTCCTTATGTTCAAGTAATGTACATGATCATCTCTAATTATGACTATTGCTTATGATAAGGTTCTAAAGATTACATGCGTTACTGAGGTGGTTCCAAGGGGTACTTAGTATAGTTGGTTTTATAGGATGTCAACATACATTGCACAAGTATACCGTAGGGTTGCTAAGGTGATGGGTCTATTATGTTATAAGGATTTATGTGATGAAGATGATATGACTTGTAATTTACTTTTTAATGCATAAATGGTTTCCAAACTTGAAAAATGCATGCTTTTTACTAAAATGTCCTTTTTTATCATATTTCAAGGATTTTATGCATTTCCCATACTTACTAATTTATGTGCTAACCCATTTCTTCTACTTTTACTATGAGTGTAGGTTCCGGTCGTTGAGACGTATTTTCTTTCTACAAGAGAAGCTTTTGTTGACTATTCCCTAGACTTGGTGAGTCCTCAAGTTTGAGGACGAGATGTTATCTTTTCGTAGTTTTATTGTACTTCTTATTTTAAGACTATATTGATGTAAATGGCTTATTTCCCTATTTGTACTCACTTTTGTACAAGATGGTGATTGAGACAAGTCCAAATTCCTACTTTCGTTTATGAAATGAGTTTGACTTTGATTGTAAAAGTTATAATTTTTTTCGCATTATCTCTATAGATTTATGTGTATGATTATGCTAATAGTTTGTATGTGATCCCTTTGGCATCAAGTACGCAGTGTTACGTCTAAGGTTACCCTGGGCTGTGATCGTAAATGTCATAATGGCTCCATGATTGTTTCAAGTGTGGAAAGAGGGTTACTTCATGAAAGAGTGCCCTAAGAACTAGAAAGATAATGGAAATCAAGGCAATAGAACCCAATCTTCATCACTGGCTTCACCAAACAGGGCTGCACCTAGAAGAGCTACTACCAGTACTAGCGGAGGAGCAAACTGCCTTTATGCAATCATTATTCGTCAAGAGCAAGAGAAGTATCCAAATGTTGTCACTTGTATGATCAAAGTCTTTACTCATGATGTTTATGCTTTTCTAGACCCAAGATCAAGTTTATCTTTTGTGACTCCTTATGTAGCAAATAAATATGATATTCTTCCTGAGAAAATCCATGAAACCTTTTGTGTTTCCACACTTGTCGGGGAGTCAATTCTAGTTGAGCGAGTATATTGTGATTGTGTCATTTCCATCAATCACAAGGACACCATGACTGATTTAATTATGTTAGACATGGTAGATTTTAATGTCATTCTAGGTAAAGATTGTCTTCATGCATGTTATCCCTCCATTGATTGTAGAATTCAAGTTGTTAGGTTCCAAATTCCTAATGAGTTAGTTATAAAGTGGAGTAGTAGTTCAATAATACCTAAGGGTCATTTCATTTCCTACCTTAAGGCGAGAAAGTTAGTTTCCAAGGGTGTTTCTATCACTTAGTCTGAGGTAATGATTCTAGTGTCGAGATACCTTCTATTCAATTAGTTTCAGTACCTAAAGAGTTTCGATAAGTCTTTCTAGATGATCTTCTCAAAGTACCTTCTGAGAGAGAAATAAACTTTGATATACATATTCTTCCAGATACTCATCTTATAGATATTCCGCCATATAGAATTACTCCGACAGAGTTGAAACAACTGAAAGAAAAGTTGAAAGATCTACTTGATAAGGGTTTTCTGCAACAAAGTGTCTCACATTGGGGTGCTCCGATCTTATTTGTGAGGAATAAGGATGGTTCCTTAGGAAGTGTATAGATTACCGCCAGTTCAATAAGGTTACCATCAAGAATAACTATCCTTTTCCAAAAATTGATGATTTTTTTCCGATCAGCTCCAGAGTGCTACATGTTTCTCTAAGATAGACCTCAGATCAGGCTACCATCATTTAAAAGTAAGGGAATATGACATTCCAAAAACAACATTCAGGACCTGTTATGGTTACTATGATTGCTTAGTCATGTCCTTTGGTTTGAACAATGATGTCCTTTGGTTTGAACAATGCGCGTGCAACATTCATGGACCTTATGAATAAAGTATTCAAGCCTTATTTAGATATGTTTGTTATCGTATTCATTGATGACATTCTAATCTATTCGAGGAATGAGGAAGATCATGCTAGTCATCTCAGAATAGTCCTCCGAACTCTAAAGTATAGGGATTTGTATGCTAAGTTTTTGAAATGTGAGTTTTGACTTGAGTTTGTGGCATTTTTAGGCCACACTAAGTTTCAATGGTCTAAAGCTTGTGAGAAAAGCTTTCAGGAATTCAAAAAGAGGTTACCAGAAGGTCTTAAGGTTTTGTCGTATATTATTATGTGTCTAAAGTTAGTTTGGGTTATGTATTAATGCAAAATGACAAGGTTATAGCTTATGCCTCCAGATATTTGAAAGTTAATAAGAGGAACTAGTCAACCCATGATCTAGAGCTGGTTGCCGTAATATTTGTTTTGAAACTATGATTGTTATATTTATGGTGTTCATGTGGATGTTTTCACTGATCACAAGAATCTTTAGTATGTGTTTAGTCAGAAAGATCTTAATCTCAGACAAATGAGGTGGTTGAAATTACTCAAGGATTAGGACATGAGTATTTTTTTATCATCCAGGTAAGGATAATTTTGTTGTGGATGCCTTGATCAGGTTGTCTATGGGTAGTATACCACATATATTGAGAAAGATAAGAAAGAGCTAGCAAGAGATGTGCATGGACTTGCATGACTAGAAGTACAACTAATGGATTCCACCAAAAGGGGAGTAGCGGTGATGAATGGGGCTGAATTATCTTTAGTGTTTTAAGTTAAAGAGAAACAAGACCAAGACCAATTTTTCTTGAATTGAAGACAATGTTCATAAGTAAAAAGTAATGGCTTTTGAACAATGGGAGATGGTGTATAGAGGTATCAAGGAAGATTGTGTGTACCAGGGGTGGATGAACTCCAAGAGAGGATCATGGAGGAAGATCATAGCTCTAGATATTTCATTCATCAAGGTTCCACAAAGATGTATCGCGATTTAAGAGAGGTTTATTGGTGGAGTGGTATGAATAAGGGCCTTGTAAAGTTTTTTGCCAAGTGTGCAAATTTCTAACAAGTTAAAATAGAGCACCAAAGGCCAGGTGTTTTGCTCAGAATATAGAATTTCCGGAATGGAAGTAGGGGAGTATTAATATGGACTTCATCACAGGTCTACCAAGATCACGCCGACAGCATGATTCAATTTTGGTGATTGTTGATAGAATGACGAAATCATCTCACTTTATGCTGGTAAAGACTACCCATTCGGCAGAAGAGTATGCTAAGTTATGTATTAAAGGTAGTTAGAATTTATGGGGTGCCAGTTTTGATTATATCAATAAAGGTGCATAATTTATTGCATAGTTCTAAAAATCATTTTAGAAAGGCTTGGGTTTAAACGTGAACTTAAGTACTGCTTTTAATACTTAGATAGATGGTCAAGAAGAGCATACTATTCAGACTTTAGAAGATATCTTGAGGGAAGTTTTTATTGATTTCAAAGGTAATTGGGATGATCACCTACCTCTTATTAAATTTTCTTACAATAATAATTACAACTCTAGCATCAATATGGCTCATTATGAAGCTCTTTATGGGAGGAGATGCAGATCTCCCATTGGATGGTTTGAAGTTGGTGAAACTGGGTTGATAAGGTCAAATTCATTCAAGAAAGGTTAAAAACGGGGCAGAGTCGTTAGAAATCCTACATTGATGTTAGGAGAAGGGAGTTAGAGTTTGAATTAGATGATTGAGTCTACTTGAAAGTTTCATCATGAAGGGTGTTATGTGATTTGGTAAGAAGTGGAAACTTAGTCCCCGGTATATTGTACCTTACAGGATATCCAAAAGGGTTGGTAATGTAGCTTATGAGTTGAAGCAACCACAAGAGTTAGTAGTGGTTCATCCGGTATTTCATATTTCCATTTTGAAGAAGTGCACAGAGACCCTTCACTTAACTGAAGATATTGGTATTAAGGATAGCTTGGCATATGAGGAGATTCCGATTCAGATTCTAGATCACTAAGTTCACAAGTTGAGGACCAATGAAGTAGCAGCAATCAAAGTTCTTTGGAAAAATTAGTTCGTTGAGGAAGCTACTTGGGAACCGAGGAAGATATGAAGAAGATATGTCCACATCTCTTTGAACCCGGAGAAATTTCAGACCAAGGTACTAATTCTCTTCTTAGTTCTCTGTAATTTATATACTTGATGTTTTATATTTCATTGTTGGCTGTTTAAACTGAATGATAGATGTTACACCCTTAGCCTTTTAATGTCATTCGAGGATGCATGTTCCCAAGGAGGAGATATTGTAACACCTGACTATTTGAAAAAAACAGGAAGAGCTAGAATTGGAAAGAATCATTTTTGGAAAGAGTGTTAAATCTGGAAAAATCGGTTATGTTAAGTTTGAGTTTTGGATCAACTTCAGACCACCATAACTCCTAGCTCAGGATGAGTTATGTGTGCTTCTAGATACCGTAGAAAATATCTTGGAATTATCTTTTCAACGTCACCGACTTCACTCAATTTTGAGTTCGTCTGTATGATATATGTCCATTTGAAGTTGGGCTGCCTAGTTAAGAAAAGTCAAAATTGGATTTTTGAAGGGTAGTTTGGTATTTTCCCTACCCAATTATTTTAATTAGTTTTTGGTAATTACTTAGGGTTCTAAACTGAACTTGGTCAGCTTAAACTTTTGAAAATTGAGTTAGGGTTTTAAATAAGAGAAAAGAGGAGAAGAAGCAAGATTCGTCGATTTAGGATCATGGATTTCATCAAGGGGTTATCCCCACGATGTATGTGAGATCTCATAGAGTTGGGTTAGTTCACCAACGCGCCAATCATGATTCAATTCAGTGAAGTTGTATTGTTATGAAAGCAAATCCTATAAGTTCTTGATGTTAATTCGTTTGAAATCTTGTGGGTTCTTATTGTTGAAGTTTCATAAGATTGATTCATGTAATTGGGTGTAATTTCAAGTTGGTTCTTGCATATATTGATGATTTAGTTGTTCTTTAATGTTTGGGGAAAGAACTAAGTTGAAATAGGGGGTTTAGAGTTGAAAAACGAAGAAGTCTGACTTCACCTGGGCAGGGGCCTGGGGCGCCGCCCTACCCAAAGTTCCCCAACCGGGCTGAATTTTGACGTCTAAGGTGCCGCTCCAGCCAGAGCGCTCAGAGTCCTCCTCTGAAATTTAAGGGTTGGCACCCCGCGCCTCTCAGAGCGCCAGGGACGCCAGTTTTTCCGATTTTCCCCCTTTTTTCATAGTAGTTCCCTAGCAACATAACTATGTTTCCTAGTTGATTCCAACACGAATTAAGGTACGTCTAAACTTAATGAATCATCCATAAACATGAGATCATGAACCTTGAATCCATAATTAAGTTCAAGAAAACTTAAGAGTCAAGTCAAGAAGTTAAGTTTTAAGTCAACAAAAGTTCATAGAGTTTTCCAAAAGTCTTTTACAAACGTTTTAACATTGTAAGACTTAAATTTTGAGTTGAGTAAAGAGTAAGAGTAGAGTTCAATTCTTCAAAGTCTATAAGTGAACTAAGTATTCCCAAAAGTTAAAATATTTCACATTTGAACAAGAAAGAAAACACCGATCTCCAAGAAAGATTTTAAGCTAAGTTTTGAGTAATTATATCAAACCAAAAAAAGAGTTTTATTTCAAAAACATATGAGTTGAGTAGATTTTGGGAGTAGTACTGAGCTCCGATATGGGGACGAGAGTTCATAATAACTCAAGTCTCCATAAACCATGTAGTCATCATGGGTAGAAAGGATCATACGTTTTAGATGATTCCTTAGAGATTTTTAGTATATACTAGTGGATCCACTTAGTTAAGGCGTTCTATATGAAGGCAAAGTATAGGATAGTTTTGGCAGCGTAGGCAACACGCGTTATCACCACTTAGGCTCATAGTGGTGGTTGTCGATTAGAGAAACTCCCACAGTACTATATTACTTCATATGTAATTGAGTTGCTATTGAATTTTCTTGAATACATTGAGTTCTCACCTATCGTTTTAAATGCTTCGTATAAACTGTACTATTATTGTTGTGTACTTTACATTTGAGTTAAGTTATTCATGAGTTGTGTAAAGACAAGGTTAGTTTTTCTTTCAAATTCCTCTCAAACTTATATTATATTTAGTTTTCCCCTCGCATACTCGTACATTCAAATGCACTGATACCATTTAGCATGCTTCATTTTATGATGCAGACACATGTAACTAGGATTAGCATCCAGCGTCTTGTTCATACAGTTGAGCACCCAGAGTCAATTGGTGAGCCTTCTTGCTTTCAGGAGGATCCCTTATTATTTTGTTGTAGTACTTTAGTTGCTAGTATGATCAGGGGTCTTGTCCTGGCATCACTCTTTGTTCCAAAGGCTTCATAGACGAGTAGTTAATGTATTTTAGATGTTTTTCTATGACACTTGAGTAGTTATTTTGGCTAGTATGAGTGTTTCCTTAAAGACATTCTAAGTTTAATTCATAAGTTCCTTATTTGAGACTGTTTCTTATGTTTAAATCTTTCACTAAGTAAGTAAGTCAGGTCAAGAGTTTGCTTTGGGCTAATAATGGTTCTCGAGTGTCAGTCCCGCCCAGGATATAGACTCGAAGCATGACAAGAAGTGTTAAAAATAACTTTAAACTATGTCACATTGAATAAAGATATTCTCTATGAATAGTTTGATTAAAAACGTCCTTACTGTTAATAATTTATTCTAAAAATGTCTCCACTTTAATAGTTTGACCTAAATATGTCTCATTTGTCACTTTATTGTATCAAAAATACACTTTTTCTAATGAACATAATATATATATTTTTATTTTTCTAATAAAACTATTATTTTTAAAGAATGTTATTAGTTTCAAAGAATCCCTTTCTTGTTTCTTTTCTTTTGAAATTCTTTTAGCTAAAAAAATTGGAAATAGATATATTTTTCTCAATCTCGTTTTTGTAATTTAAATAGAACAATGTGATATACTTTTAAAATAATATCATAGTAACTTCATCGTTAATTTTTAGTTAGATATGATCAAATCCCTTTTCCTAATTAAAAATATATTTTATTTCTTAATCTTTTTGAAATTGATTGAGTAAATAAAATATTCTTGTAGCTATCGCAACGGTGGAAATATCATTTTCTTCCATGGAGTAGATAAAAATGAAACATGAAATAAGAGTGGTGATTAATATTCAAATGATTTGTTTAGTTTGTTACATTGTAAGTGATATATTTAAAAATATAAGTAATGATGCTCTAATTGATTGTTTTCAAAATATGTGAACTCGTCAAGAACTATTATAAATGAATAATATATATTTTTAATATTAATAAAATTATTTTTTTTAAAATTATGCTTTATGGATTTTGTGCGGAATCAAAACCTAAGGTTGATTTACTGATCTAAGCAATGTGTCTACTTGGCACCCAGTAAGTTCAAATCCTGGATCCGCCTTATATGGTATCCTTACTAGAAATATAATGTTGAGAAAGTTATTATTTAATTCTTGTTTTAATCCCTTTTATAGGCGAAGTTATTACTCCCTCAATTACATATTTATTAAAATTTTAGGCATTTTTATTTTTTAAATTAACTTAATTGTTCAGTTTTCAACACTAATTTTAGAGTGTTCTTCAAATTTTACCCTTCATTTGGATTTTCAATGTGATGACTTCAATAAATTTTACAATAATAAATAAGGGTAAAAATAAAAAACTATGTTCAATTTATGTCTTAATCTATTTTTCTTAAAGGGTGTGAAACACCTCAAGAATTCAATTACTATGAAATGGAGGGAGTACTTAATTAAATAAAACTATGTTATTTTTATTCCTAGGGTAACCAAACTAGCAAAATTGATTAGGGTAACTTAGCGGAATGCTCATTTTAAAAATAAAAAATCTCTCTATATATATATATATATATGAGTAATGCTAAATGACCAGAAAAATTTGGCCATAACTTGGTCAGAAATGTAAAAAGACTAAAATATCCTTATTTTAAATTTTACATTTATTTCTTCAATACTTTTTTCTCCAAACAAAATTAACTTTTTTCTAATTCTCAAACTCCTTGAACTACTTCACACTAACTATTTGGCTGCCAAGGAGAATGAAAAATATTTTTTGTGTGTATATATTTTTTTTTTTTTGTGTGTAGTTCATCCAATTTATCTTTCAAAATAAGTATTGTTTAGTTAATAAAAAAAATGTACGCTTTAATTTAGATTTTTTTTTTGTAATTTAATTTTATACATTAATATTTTCTTTCATTATATAACAAATTATGTTCAACATATACCCCTCCCCTAAACTCAATTATGATCCTAAGGTGCCAACGTATACCTTTGAAAAATTATTTTTTCGCTTAAAATAAACATCTTTATTGAAAAAGATGATTAAATTTCTCATTTATAATAACTACAAATGACTATCTTATCTACTAAAGATTATACTTAATTATTTTATAATACAAAATTAGTAAAATATAGTAATTAAGCGTAGATTAAAAAAAAATTAAATTTTTCTGTAAATATAATCAACTAAATCGATTAGTCTATATAATGGATGTTTTACAAGAGAAAAAGTTATATTGAAATTTAGGTATTTCTAAAATTAATTGATGATAAGACATTTATATTGTAATCATTCCACATAAGAATTAACATATATAGAAAATGGTGAAATTATTTCACTAAATTTAACCACAAATAAAATATTCAGTTATTCCAATAGTATTGATTAAGTGGATATTTCAAAACAAATGAATAAAAGATCACTCAATACCTACTTATCAATTATAATACTTTAAAATGGATGTATTTTATGTATATATTAATTTACAATATGTTTAACGTGTACAAGTAAAGTATAACATAACTAGGATATATATGTTTTAAAAAATATTTTCATTTAATGTAGAATTCAATATTTCAATAACGATAATCAAATATCAAAATATTGAGCCGTCAATATGGGCTAGGCTCGTTGGGCCAGCCTGGCTGAAGTTTTTGGAGCACATTTAAGAAAAGGGTTTTTTAGCCCGACCTGAATAAGCCTGCAGATTTGTGGGGCTGAGAAATATCGGTAGGGCTGGCCTGTGGGCCAGTAAAAATTAATTAAAAAATATAATATAATATTAAAATTTAAAATTCAAGAGAGTCCAAACTCAAAATAATTACCTTAATGTTTCTATTTAGATATTTATACTTTTACTTGAATTTTTTTAAGTAAATATTATAAAGATAATTTTATTTGTGGGTTTGATAAAAATATAATAACATTAGCATCATCTAATATTGGTTTGTCGATATTTATGATAATATTATTAAATTGTTATTTATAAATTAATTTAATAATAATAGAAAAAGAATATAATTTTTAAAAAATGGGCTGGCCCGGCAAGCCTTTAGCCCACGTACTTGTGGGTTGGGCCAACCATTTTCTGGCCCACACCAAAAATGGGCTAGCCCGGCCTGACCCGTAAAATGTCAAAGCTTGTATGGGTTAGCCCGGATGGGGGTGGGCTTGCCCATATTGACAGCTCTAGACATCGACACATTATATAATACATAATTTATTTTCACCTAGATCCTTCTTATCATGAATCATAATTCTTGAATTCATAATTCACATTCAAGAGAGAGTTAATTTCAAGAAAAGCTTTAAGTTAAATCGTGAATTTTTTGAGATCAACTATCAAGATTGAGCTAAGATTTGAGGAAGTAAGTAAGAGAATGAGAAGAGTTATATACACGAGTTCCATCTAGTTACTTAGACCTTCGACTCTAGTCGTTCATGCTCATAATTTCCACATGAGTTTCATAAATTGAGTATCATTGAGAGGAGTAGTATCTCCAAGTTCTAAGTCGTGAGTATTGAGTTCCTTATTCCTATCTTGAGTTAAAAAGCACCTTCTAGTTCTTGAGTTTAGTAGTTCATGCTCATAATTCCGCATGAACTCTACAAGTTAAAAATCATGAAATCATCCATAAACACGAGATCATGATCCTTGAATCCATATTTCAATTCAAGGAAAGTTAAGATCAAAGTCAAGGAAGCTAAGAGCCAAATCTAGAAGTTAAGAAGCAAGTCAAAGTAAAGTTATAAAGTTTTCTAGAGTCTTTCACAAATGTTTTCACTTTGTTTTAAAAGACTTAAAGTTCAAGTCAAGTAAGAGTAAAGAGTTGAGTTCATTTCTCAAAAGCTATAGAGAACTAAGTATTCCCTAAGAGTTAAGTTTTCAAGTAAGCAAAAAGTATCAAGTTGAGTTCAGTTCTCAAGAATTATAAGGGAACTAAGTAATCCCTAAGAGTTTAAACAAAATGTTTTCAAACTTTTGAGAAAGAAAGGAAGCTAGACTTCCACAGAGCCTATGGCTAGTTTCAGTAAAAGAAAGAGGAAACTATGATTTCCAAGAGAGCTTTTTAAAACTAAGTATTGAGCACTAATCTCAAATCAGATAATCAGTACTGTAGCTGGCAGCGTGAGGTAGATCGCAGTATCATTACTGTAGCTCTTAAGTGATGGTTGTCGGTTAGAAAAACTCCCACACTATTAGTTACATGATTCCTCAAGGGGTTCTGCTTAGTATGAATGAGGTTATGTGACTTCATTCATGCATTGCACAAGTAGACTTTGAGAGGGAGCATGATATATATTTTATGATATTATTATCTTGAGTTGACATCATGTTTTTAAACAGCTTTTCTTTATATTGCACTTGTTTTAAACTGTTTTATATTGAAATGAGTTCAGTTAAGTATCATGAGTTGAGTATCCTTAGTCGAGTATCATATCTTTGAGTTCAGTATTTAATCTCTAAGTTGAGTATCTGATTCTTGAGTATTCTTGAGTATTCCATGAGTTCCAAGTTTGAGAAGAGGTAAGTATGTTTTCATCACATACTCGTACATTTCATGTACTGAGCCAATCGACCTGCATCTTTTGATGATGTAGACACTGGTATACAGGATCATCAACAGGAGCTTCGTTTATACATCCGAGAGTTCGGGTTAGCTATGGTGAGCCTCCTTGCTTCCAGAGGATTCATTTACCTTTCAGTTCATTTAGGAGGTCGTGGGTCTTGTCTCGACTTCCATCTTTGTCAGTTAGAGGCTTCATAGATAGTTAGTATAGTTGAGGAGTCTGTATTATCACTTATTTAATTAAATGTTTTAAAGACTAAAGTTGCCTATTTTATGGCTAGTTGAATATTTTAATTTATTTGGAGTTATTCATTTGAGTTAAAGTTTCGAAAGTTGAGTTTATGAATTTTATTTCACATTTCAAGCTTTGTATGTTTAAGTGAGTCTTCCGCTTGTAGTTAGCTAGGATGAGGGTTTGCTTGGGGACTAGCAATGGTCTTCGAGTGCCAGCCACGTCCATGGTGTAGGCTCGGGTCGTGACAAACTTGGTATGAGAGCACAAAGTTTAAGTGTCCTAGGGAGTCTATGAAGTCGTGTCAAGTAGGATCTTGTGTATGGTTGTGAGGGCCCCACTTCTATAAATAAGGGACTACAGACATTTAAGAAAAGTTTCCCTTCTTTCATACTCTTAGGCGTACAAAAGAGCTAAGTCGTAGAGATCTATTTTAACTCGTGCGTTCTCATATTCATTTGACTACTCATCATACTAGAGGTGGTTGGAAAGTAAAGTTTAAAGATCCTTATCGATGAGTTGTTTTTAGAAAGAGTCTTGAGAATGTCATGAGACTCCAGAGGGTCTTGAGGGAAGCCCAAGAATAAGTTAAGTTTTCAGTTTCAAAGGAATGCACCCATATTTATATGAATCGTGCGTTTGAGCTAAAAGCGAGTTGTACTCTTTTTCCTAAATCTTGTTTCAGCTGAGATCTTTATGAGAAAGTATGTTTAGAGATTGGGTAGTATTTTCACCCAAAAAGGTAACATGAGATACGAGATCATGAGCAGTAGTAGTGAAAGAGCCCAGAGTTAAAGGAAAGTATGCAGAGGTTTAGTAATCCTAGAAAGGGAGATTGTGTTTTGAAGAGCTATATTACTATAGTCATGTACCTTGTAAGTTAGTAATGAAAAGTTTTCCCTTATGGGTAGACTAAGAAGTAAAGAGTTGTGAAGAGCTCAAGATAGGAGGTAGAGTAAGTATTGCAAGTCGATATGAGTTAGAATATACCTTAACTAAAACGAGATTATGATAATGTGTCATTGTGTTCGTAATGACCAAGTGTAAGTGGTGAATATATATATACATAGAAGATCCAGAGTATTCATAATATGATAGATTAATATAGGCTTATGAATTTTGAAAGGAGAACCTCATGGTATTTAGAGGATGATAGAGTTATTTGAGAGATAAATGTACAGTAAGTGAGTAAGTAATACTTGAAAGAGTTTAGATAAAATTGATTAATTATTAATGATACATCAAACATTTAAATACTAAGATTGGAGAAGGACTTAGAGTCCGAATAGAAATAAAAGAGTACTTAACTCTATCTACAATAACTAAATACAAATATTTAAAAATCTGTCCATCCTTATCTAGGATTGGTAGATATCCTAATATCCCCCCGCAAGCGAAACTGTGATTTTGTAACAGTGAACTTGTCTCAAAGGAACAAAACCCGCCGGGCTGGTAAACGTTTTGTTAAGGTATCAGCTATTTTATCTCTTGAGTTTATGTAACACACGTCCAGATCTTTAGAGGCAACTTTCTCTGTGACAAAATGGAAATCCAACTCAATATGTTTCGTACGAGCATGAAAGATTGGATTGGCAGTAAGATAAGTAGCATATCAGCTGTCACACCAGAGCTTAGGAGGTTTTGGCAAAGGAATATATAATTATCGTAAAAGATGTTGTAACCATGTAATCTCAGCCGTTGCAGCAGCTAAGCCTCGGTATTCAGATTCAGTACTAGATCGTGAAACAACTCTTTGCTTCTTGGAACACCATGATACCAGATTAGGCCCGAGGAAAATACAATAACCATGAGTGGATTGCCGATCATCAGGACTCCCTGCCCAGTCCTCATCAGAGAAGCCATTGACAAATAATGACGGAGATTGTCGAAGTTGTAAACCAAGATGCATAGTCCCTTTCAAATAACGCAGCACTCGCTTCATCGCTTGAAAATGAGAAACTGTAGGGGAATGCATAAATTGACATAACTTGTTAACAGAATATGATACATCTGGCCTAGTAATGTTGATATACTGAAGAGCCCCCGCTAGGCTTTGGTATAGCGCTGGATCTTCAAAGGGAGTGCTTCCATGCCTGGATAATTGCAACCCACTGATCATTGGAGTTGAAATTTGTCGCGCACCATCCATATGAGCTCTCTGTAAAAGGTCTTTAACATATTTGGTTTGAGATAATACCAGACCAGTAGGAGAAGCAGTAACCTCCACACCTAAGAAATAATGTAGTATTCCTAGATCTTTCACAGCAAAGTCAAAGGACAACTTCTGAATGAGAGCATTTATGAAATCAGTAGAGTTGCCTGTGATTATAAGCTCATCCACGTAAATCAACACAATAGTAATGTTGGAACCACATGAATGAATAAACAGAGAAGTATCCAACTTAGAGCTATTGAATCCAAGACAAAGTAATGTTAAACTGAGTTTCTCAAACCAAGCCCTAGGGGCTTGTTTGAGACCATACAACGCCTTATGTAAACGACAGACATGATGAGGAAGCTGCGGATCAATAAAACTAGTAGGTTGAGCCATATATACCTCTTCTTGTAACTCACCATGTAAAAATGCATTCTTGACGTCAAGTTGGTGAAGAGACCACCCTTTTGACAAAGCTAAAGTCAAAATAACTCTAATTGTGGTAGGTGTCACAACAGGACTAAATGTATCATGATAGTCGATGCCAGCTTCCTGATTATACCCCTTTACAACTAGACGAGCCTTATAACGTTCAATGGACCCATTTGGATGAAGTTTGAGTTTAAAAATCCATTTGCTACCAACAATAATCTTGATATTGGATGCGGGTACGAGGGTCCAAGTTCCTTTTTGAATGAGAGCATTGATTCCTCTTGCATAGCTTCCCTCCATTTTGGATCCTTATTTGCCTGGGTAAAACAAGTCGGCTCGGTTGGAAGAGATGAATCTGGAAGTGGATATTTGGTGGAGAGGTTGGCTTGAGGTTTAGTCACTTTACCTTTGTTTCTTGTAATCATGTGATGAGAAGCATGATTTGTGGTAGTGGATTTAGTTCTGGAGGAAGGGTTGGACTTAGGAATTTGTTGGGAGGGTTGATTGTGCAAGAGTGGAGGAGGTAACTCAACTGGAAGGTTTTTATTAGTTAAGGAAATTGGAGAAATAGGAGTACAAGGTTGTGTAAAGGGAGTTGGCAGGGGAAGTGTGTCGTTGGATGTAGAAGTACTGCATGGATCAATTACGGTTAACATAGGTGAGCACATAGAAGGTGAAGGACTTGCAGTGTTGACACGGTTTGAAGTAACGTAAGGGAAAAGAGACTCATCAAAAACAACATGACGAGTAATATAGATACGACCACTTGGAACATGAAGACATTTAGAACCTTTATGATTTGAACTATATCCTAAAAAAATACATTGAGAAGATCGAAAAGCAATCTTGTGAGAAGTATAAGGTTGCAAATAAGGATAGCAAGAACAACCAAATACTTTCAGAAAATGATAATCTGGGCGCTTTCCATGTATTCTCAAAAGGCGAGATATTCTTTAGGATAGGAGTTGGCATACGATTTATGAGATATGCTGCAGTAGAGAATGCATAGTCCCAAAATTGAAGCGGAAGAGAGGCATGTGCTAGAAGAGCTAAGCCTGTTTTAACTATGTGACGATGTTTTCTTTCGGCGGAGCCATTTTGTTCATGAGTGTAAGGACAAGACACCTGATGAAGTATGCCAACTTTTTCAAAATATTTAGAGCATTTTTTATATTCTCCATCCTAATCAGACTGGACTACCTTTATTTTACGTTCAAAGTAGTTTTCAACTTGTGATTTAAAACGTAAAAAGATAGTATATACCTCACTTTTAGATGACATAGGATAAAACCAAGTATATTTGGTGCAATCATCAATAAACATAACATAATAATGAAATTTATTGCTTGTTAATACAGGAGCAGGACCCCATACATTAGAATGAATCAGGTCTAAAGGATGGAGCGACAATGAAGTTGAAATAGGAAAAGGTTGTTTATGACTTTTGCCTTGTTGGCTGGAAGCGCAAACACCTAAATTTTTATTCATAGGAAATTCTAGATTGAGAGCTTTACCAACAGTTTGAACAATTTTTATTGAAGGATGACCTAAACGACTATGCCATACATCTAGAGATGGTTTTGTCACTAGAAAAGCTCGAGGTTGATAGGATGAGCGCAAATCAGATCTGACAATGGAGAGAAGCTTGTAGAGTCCATCTTCAAGTCTCCCTTCTAATAGGACCTTCCCCGTTGCCCGATCCTTCACAAGACAAAAATAAGGATGAAATTCAAAAAACACATTGTTGTCAACAATGAATTGTGCTACACTTAATAAGCTTTTAGTAATTTCAGGCACAAATAAAATATTTTTCAATTGCAGTGAGCGGGATGAAGAAAGCAACTTAGAATCACCAATATGAGAGATAGGCAAACCTGCTCCATTGCCAACCACAATTTGCTCATTACCACTGTAGTCTCCACGGATAGTGACATTATTGAGATCATTGGTGAGATGATTTGTAGCCCCAGAATCAGGATACCAAGATGGGTCAGAGACCGTATTTGGTTGGGCTATAAAAGCTGCCATTTGAGTATTAGTACTTGTTTGATAAGCATGATCAAAACGATGATAACATGTTAACGCAGTGTGTCCATATTTGTTACACACTTGACATTAAGAAGAGCCCGTGGGATTATGAGATTGACCACGACCCATATTATATTGACCACCTCGACCACGACCTCGACCTCGTCCAAACCTGGCATTGTTATTATTCGTTGTATTGTTCTTGCGGAAACCATTGTCATTTTTTTGACTAGTATTAGAATTCCTTTCCCTCAAATTAACTTGACCAAGACCTTGTTCTATAAGATTCAAACTGTCAAGCCTAGTTTCATGACTTAAGAGCAACCCATGGAGATCAGCGATGGAGATAGCTTCTGCCCTAGAGGTAACTGAAACAACCAAAGCATCATAATCCGGGCCTAGGCCACTAAGAATGTAGAGAATGAGATCGTCATCTTTGACATGTTGTGCTGCTGCATCAAGGTTATCCGCAATAAACTTCATATTTTGAAGGTAATTTGTCATGGACAAAGAGCCTTTCTTTGTGGTCTGCAACTGAAGACGAAGTTGCATAAGTCGCGCCTTCGATTGAGATGCAAACATATTTTTTAATGTTTGCCAAACTTCCATAGATGAGGCACACCCCACAACTTGTGCCAAAATGCTCTCAGTGAGAGTCGAAAGAAGCCAACTAAGGAGTAATTGGTCTTGTTTTCTCCATGTTAAGTACGCATTATTCACAACTGATTCATGCAAATTTTCATTGGTTGAATTGCCGGGGATGAATTTTTCAGGGCACTTACGTGATCCATCAACGTACCCTTCCATGTCATGACCTCTTATCACAGGTAAAATCTGCGACTTCCACAATACATAATTATTTCTATATAACTTCATCAAATTTTGATGTGGAAAATTGGTAGAGGATGAGCTACTGATTGATGAATTGGCCATGGTCAAAGGAAGCGTATAGTTTTCTGCTCTTGATACCATGAAAAAGTTTTGATAAAATTGATTAACTATTAATGATACATCAAACATTTATATACTAAGATTGGAAAAGGACTTAGAGTCCTAATAGAACTAAAAGAGTACTTAACTCTATCTACAATAACTAAATTCAAATATTTAAAAAATTGTCCATCCTTATCTAGGATTGGTAGATATCCTAACAATACTGAAGTTGCGAAGTAGAAGGTGATGGTAATTCAAGTATGCAGACTGAGAGGTAAGGATTGACTAATAGTCATGAATTCTTAGCGAACAAGTGTTTCCAAATTGCCCTAGTAGTAATGAGGTATGGTATAATAGGTGAGCAATCATATTGATATTTGGGTTTAGTAATAAACACTAAGCTTGAATTTGATATGAGTTTCATAATCCAAAAGAATGGCAACATGAGGGCGATGATGTTAGTTTAGATATTTGATCTGGTAGATTTGAGATAGAATATGTGAGATATTGAGATGGTTGTTGCAATGAATATGAGTAGTAGAGACCCTAACCTTGAGATAAGAGCAATGAAGAGTGGCTAAGTGAAAAATGCAAAAAGACCATTAAGAGAACGTACACCAGTTAGAGATGTGGAATAGATCCATAGCTTTCAAGTGTTAGATTTAGACCTAAGGGGGAGATGATAAGATGAGAAAGCAAGACAAGTGTTTGAGAGTAACTTTCCAAAGAGTTTCTGGGATATCTTTTAGAGTTCCTGTTAGTTCATGGAGTTGTTAGATTACTAAACTTGAATGTGGTGGTAAAGAGTAATAGTTTGAGATGAGATTACCTATAGAGAGGTATAGAATCGGAACTTAAATATTTTAGTTAATCTTGAATATAGTAAGAGCATACCATTAGATGTAGACCTTAGTAATATCAAACCATTATATATCGAGTCTAGTCGTCATTCGAGGAAGAATGATCCCAAGGGGGAGATATTGTAACACCCCATAAATTTTGGGGGAGATATTGTAACACCCCAGAATTTTTTTCAAACTAAGACTCGAACCGTTAATCTTAGTGAGTGATATTTCACAAAGGAATTGATATTTTTTAAGTATAAATATCAATAGATGTAGCACATTGTTTTCCAAAAAGAACAAAATTTGAAATAGGAAAAAAATCTGAAAATTTGCAAGTTAAGCTAAGTATGAGTTTTGGGTCAAATTCAAACGAACATAACTCCTATCACAAGATGATTTAGGTGTGATAAAAGATACCATAGAAAATATATTTGAATTATCATTCCAACGCCGTCAATTTTGCTAAATTTCGAGTTCGGATGAGTGAGATATGACCTTTTGAAGTTAGGATGTCCAGTTAAGGAAAGTTAGTCGAAAATAGTGTGGGGTATTTTGGTTCTTTCCTTACCCAATCAGATTTAACTCATTTTTAGTCATATTTTAGGGGTATAATCCTTTTAGATTCAGTTTTATAATCCTAGTAAACACCTAGGGTTTTAGGTAAGAACTCAAGAAGAGGCAAGAAAAGAAAAGAGGAGAAAAAAGGAAAGGATGAAGGCGTTCGTCGACGTTCTTGAGTCTAGTTGTGGATTTTCGACATGGGTATAATACCTAAGAGGTATGTAAGCTTCCATAGTGTTGGGTTAGTTCACCCACACTCCAATCATGTATTTGTTTCAGCGAAATTTCATGCTTAAAGTTTAAAGATTAGAGTTCTTGATGAGTTCTTGAAAGGTGTTCTTGAAGTTCATTCTAAATCTTGTTGTGTTGGAGTTTTGATGATTTCTTGATATCAAATTGAGTAATTTTATTGTTTTTCCAGTATATTAGAGTGTGATTAGGTTAATTAATCGCATCCAATTGATTGGGGAAGAAACCATTTGTATTTAGGCGATTTAGGGTGAGAAAACGAGCAAAAGTGCTCGGCAGAATTTTCTGGGTTGGGGCCTGGCGCGGGGCGCCTGCCAGAGCGCCCCAAACCCATCTCTGTCCGTCAGGGGTTGTCTGCCCGCGCCACCGATAGCCACAAGGTCTCCTTCCCCCTCCAGTTTGCCCCCGATTGCTCTGTTTGAGCTCATTTAAAGTGTATCTTCATCCCTTTTGATTCCAAACACTTTAAACCACTTCTAAACATTTGAAAATCATTCATAACATGAATCATAACCTTGAAATAATAATTCAAATTCAAGTTAAAGTCAAGATTAAGTTTTGAGAGTTCTCCGAACCTTTTGAGAGATTCCCTTTGAGTTCTTTTGAGGAGTCTTCCACAACTTCTAGTAACTTGTTTCAAGACTCAAGCAAGTGAGTATAAGAGTGAAGAGTATGTATTCATGAGTCTATAATGTCACGTAGATCCTTATTATCATGAACCATAACTCTTGAATTCATAATTCACATTCAAGAGAGAGTTAAGAGTAGAGTTCAAGAAAGGCTTTAAGTTAAATCGTGAATCTTTTGAGATCAACTATTAAGATTGAACTAAGATTTGAGGAAGTAAGTAAGAGAATGAGAAGATTTGTATACATGAATTCCATCTAGTTACTTAGACCTTCGAGTCAAGTCGTTCATGCCCATGAGTTTCATAAATTGAGTATCATTGAGAGGAGTAGTATCTCCAAGTTCTAAGTCGTGACTATTGAGTTCCTTATTCCTATCTTGAGTTAAAAAGTACCTTCTAGTTCTTGAGTTGAGTAGTTTGTTGACACCCAATTTTGACCCTCACCCAATAGTAATTAATTAACGAGCTCCTTAATTTTTAAACGATTTGAAATAAGTAGATTTTATAAAAGTCAAAATATTTTTAAGTTATTTTAAATCAATCTCGTCACTCATTGAATTTTTAGATAATATATATATTTTACATAATCATGTATACGATTAGTATATTTTATAATTATTCAAAATCGAAAAAGTTTTGATTTAGGTACGCGTTTTATTAATTTAGTCTAGTCATAATTTAGTTTAAATTCTGAGTCAATGAAATTTAGTTCTTTTTACATTTTGAATTACTTGTTTTATTTCGTCAAGTTTGAGAAGCCCATTTTAATCAATTTAAGCTATTTAATCTCCTTAAGATAAATATTATAAACCCCTTTTAAGAAAATTTAGGGGGGCCCTTAAAAACATTTCTAGCAACCCATATTTCAGGCCCGTATCTAATGTCAAAACAGGCTCTCCCTATGTCCATTCAGCCGCAGACCGCCCCCCATTTAATCCCAGCCCAACATTAACAAAATCAGCCCACCTGAATAAATCCAATACCCAATCCCAGCTCCAATCCGCCGACCCATCCCTTTTTCCCTGACCCGGCCCAATCTGCCCAAGAAAACCCAGCACATTCAGCAGCCTCCCAACGCGAGAAAAGACGTCGATACACAGAATTTCCACAGCGTTAACAACAGCAAAATTAGACGGCGTCTTCATAGAACCGGGCGCAGCAATAGCAGTGCGCGTGAAGGAGCAAACCGAATCATGTACGCGCCTCAACGTCTCCTTCTCCTTTATTCGAACAGCTCACATCAAAGGATGATTTTTTTGTCCTCTTTTTCCAGCGCCCCTACCTTCGTACAGTCCCAGCAGGTCACTCGTCTCGTCCTAGGTGGTGTGAGATTGCACCACATAGCTCGCAAGAATGATAGGGGTCGATCGGGACGTCCGTTCTCCTTCCCCATTGGGAATGGATTCAAAATTCCAAATAAAAGGGTGCCTCCCGTTAATTGTGAAAGTTTTTGGGTTCAATTTGGAATACGTCCGTTTGTTCTGGAGATTTTTTGATTTTACCCTTGTTTCTAATCCGAATTTCCTCATCTCTCTCCCCCCCCCCCCCCCCCAACTCGACCTAAAGCCCCTCTATATAAGTTCTCTTCCTTTTTATTTTTAGGGGGGCAGAAAAAATAGAGGGAGGAATTAGGATTTTCGTGGTTGTATTTTTGGAAAAAATAGTTCGAAAATTGAGAGGAAGCAATAAACTATTAGTTGTAAAATTTCATATATAAATATTTGGAAATATCTCTCACAACCAGAGATATAGTTCAGGAAATAGTGAAAAACATCTTTTATTTTCTCTATAACATTCTGGGTTTGGTATTTCTGCGTAAATCTCATCTTTTGTTTGCATTTGGTACTTCGCGTGGTGAAGGTATTGTTGCTGCCTGTTCGCTTAGTCCCATTCGCTGTCCGGGAAAGGTAAAGTTTCTTGCATAATGTTTTCTTCATCTTCCGCTATATTTTGATAGATTGGGGATTGTGTCGTCGTATCGCTGTTATTGATAGCAGAAAATAATTAGTTCCAGCCATGTTATACGTTCTTGTTCACTTGGAATTGTGCTTTTCTCTGGTTTGAGTTTTGTGGTGATTTTTCCCCCTCATATATTTGTTTGATTATCGAATATCTTCTCGTATGCTACTGGCATTAGGCCTCAAAAGCTTTGTTACTTTTCCTTTCATGATGTTTTCTTCTGCTATTTGTTAATATTATTTCTTATAAAAAAAAGATTGAAAATGACCGATACGGAAGCTACGTGTCATGTTTTTGTATTACTCATTTGGAGCGATTACCTGTTCCCCTTCACCTTTTTTGATTCTATGATGTTGCGGCATATTTAGTCCTTACTCTTTGTGTTAGGTGTTGCTGCCATATATTCTCTTTTAAACATATGATAGTCTTTCCTCTTCAATGTGTCGATGCTTATTTGTTTTGCTGTTCATTTTCTTTTATTAAAACTCATTTGTTTGAGTTGTAATTATTCTTCCTTTATAAAGTTTCGAGAAGCATGAAGCTATTTTGCCCTCTATTTCCATACAGCCCTTCTAGTAGATTTTTGAGGCCATATAAGTTTTTTGGTATAAGGAGTTAACTGTAAGTAGTTGGGTATTTAGTTTTGTTTCGATTTGCTCTAGTTTTATCTTTTGTGTTTCCCCTCACCCCTGTTTGCCTAGCAAGTGCGAACCTATTGATTATTAGGAGATTTATTCTTTTCAGTCTTCAAAATGGCTTGGTATCTATTAGCTCTATCTTATATTGAGTTTGTTTGAATGTGGCAGGATCTGTTTTCTTTTCCTATAGTTACATCAAGAGTCAAAAGAAATGTTCCCTTTTTTACTGTTGCTAGTGTAACTTGCTTAGTTTTATGCCTTTGAATCTGGAAATTGTCCTCTCGTGTAGTTTTTTTGCTTGAAATGTAGAAGGTTCACACCCTTTTAATCTCATTGTTGGTTGCCGCCTTTGTCCAGACTTCATCAAGTTACGGATATGTGGTAGTTTAATTTGCTAAGTAAAAATCTTAAACAGAGTTCTATAGGCTATTTTTTTTGCTTAAAGTGACGTGGGTTGATTACTTTATTTGTGTTTGGACTAGCTCAAAGAGTTGAAGATGATAGTTGATTGTTTCTTCATCCATTCCTTTGCTTGAAGTCGTAAGAATATTGGAATCCATCGTTTATTCATGTCTTTCTCGTCTTATTTAATAAATACTATTTTGTTAACTGTTGCACATGCGAAACTTTAAACTCCATTAGGTCATATGTGTTGTTTGTCACTTTGCTTAAAACATGCAAGCTTATTATATGCATCCTTCTTTGTTGTTTGGAGTTCATTGTCAGTTAAGAGAAAAAGATTTAACATTTGGACTTCCTAAATGAACTATATGCAGACTTCTCTGGTCAATACATGAAGTAGCCTTATACTTAGTTCTCTTTTGTTTACCATGAATGAAAAACTTATTCATATCCATTTCCTCTAATCATTCATTAACTGATGTATTTTTTTGTTTTCTGCATGAACTATGGGATGAGTTCACCCGGTTCCACTCTTACTTATTCCCGTGCATTTCATCTTGAGCCAAGGAGGCTCATCTCATCTTTCTCGAATCTAAGTCGACGTACAAGTCTAGAAGTTAGAAGATTTTGAAATAAACTAGAAGTTGGAGAATTTGGGGGGCACGGGCCCACATTTGTCTTTTTAATTTTATGTTGTGTTTTGTTATTTTCAGACTTAAGCCTTGTAATTTTTTTTTATTGTTATCATTTACTAGATCTTATGACAGGTGAAGATTGGGCCTTAGGCCCAAAGAAGTAAAAGATTTATAATCTTATTAGTTTAGGACAGGTACAAATCATGGGCCTAAGGTCCAAAACAAAAATGGGTTCAAATACCGGTCCAGGCGGATAGATGTCGGATTTGGACCCAACTCTCTCTCTCCCTCTTTCTTATTTGTCGCTTATTTACTTGTTGATTATTTGTCGTTAGTTTTAGGTTTGAAGCATTCAAATCCCCCGCAAGACGCTGTTTCGTTTTAGTGATTTAAACTAAATCAATCGATTTCAAACGGACTTGAAAACAATAAATTTTGCAAATCGAATAATTCACTTAGATAATAGGTTAGTATTTAACTTTCGGAAATTTTAAATAAATTTTAAATTCAAACTAAGTTTAAGTTAGATCATTTTTGCCAAATAAGTTAGTTGTTGGATAATTGCGAGTTAATAAATATTTTAGGTGTCGTAACAACCTTCCTAAAATATAAATAAGAATCCCAGAACATCCTTTAGGTTTTCAATTGGTTTTTTCTGTTTAAATCTTTTGAAAACTAAATTTCTCGATTTTTCTTTAAAAATTAAGTGGCGACTCTGACAAAGTCCCAAAAACTATAAAACTTGCAAAATACATTTTTTGAAAACGTAAAACTGAATGGCAACTCTGCTGGGGATCTTAAGGGTTCTAACCTTAAAATTAATTTACTTGGTTATGTGTAAATAGATTTTTTTACTTGCATTCTTTGTTATATTGTTAAAAACAGTTGTACTTCCGTGGCATATTTCCGCCAAACGGCAAATAGTTGCATTAGGATAAAAAAAGTTACGTGACTTACCACGACTTCTTTCAGAAACATACAAGTCTTTATTTGGAAGTAACAAATGAATAGTTGACTTGCGGTCATCCAACGTCGTTTGTTAGCTTCACCCCGTCGTCTGTCCGAATCGGGTAACCGTCACTTTTGAAACAATTCTAGTCAGCCTAAGATAGAGCGAAACCAAAATCAAGTCTAAGCATTAGCCTAAGATGGCTTATTACCCCAACGTGTATTAAGTCAATTAGTTGAAACCGCCAAAATCATGTCCAAGGTCTCCGACCTCACGACATATCATTTTGCTTGACATTTGAATGATGTACATGTGGAAACCAAATGTGGGGTGGGTAAACTTAACTGTTTTTTTTTTTTGTAGGTATGAATCGCTTTCCAAGATTCTACATGGTTGTAGAAGAATCGCCTTTACTCAAAATATGGCATAACGACCTCGACGGAGATCACAAAAGAACCCTCAACAAGTATTTGGGTGCACTGACCGAGCTACTCAACATGGCTGGTCGGCTTGAGCTAATCGAAGTTCTCATAGGCTATTGGGACAATGAGAAAATGGTGTTCGGATTTGGAACTGCAGAAATCACCCCGACAATCGAGGAACTTCGAGACTGCATCGACACAGTTGGCACTGGGTTAAAAGAAGGGTGAGAAAACAAGAAGATATCTTAATCCCTAACAAACCTTCTGTCAAAGATATCACAAACTGGTTTGGGTTAGGAAAAGACTACGCTTATTGGGCCCGAGAATCTAGTGTATCATTCAGGGATCTCTACGTTAGATTCGGGCATGCGAGTTTTTATGCAAAGTATAAACAAGAGTTCAGATTCACCTACAGAGAATGGAATGAAATCCGACCTTTGGTGTTTGTCATCGCGCTATTGGGAACAATGGTCTTTCCACATGGCCCAAGCCTGAGTATCAACACTCGAGTGATAATACTTGTGCACACCTTGTTCAACGGGTTGGAGAATCAAGGACAAGTGAAGTATTATCCCATCGCTCCGGTCATACTGTCAGACATGTATCGAGCCCTAGGAAAAAGCAAAGAAGGACATCGCTACTTTCAAGGATGTAAGCTACTCTTTCAATGGTGGATCCTAAGTCATTTAGAGAAAGGGTCTGGGACTCAGGAGCTACATACCCTGGATAATAAGAACATTCTCAGGGATTTGAACGATATGCTATTTTGGGCATATCTAGAAAATCAAAGGACTAGAGAAAGATGGGCTCAGATCTTTTATGAGCTAAGAGAAGAAGATCTCCAATGGATGCTTGATCCCTTCATATCAAGGGATGTCATCATAGGGGGTCGTAGACAACTTGTGCTTCCATTACCAGGTATTCGGGGAATTCGTCCTTATGCACCCTTTCGAATCCTACGACAGTTTGGGAGAAGGCAAGCCATACCTCGAGTGGCGCCTGTGTGTATGATATTGGGGATGAGAGTGTGGATGACGCTACAAAAATTCTAAGGGAATGGAAAAGGGCCAAGCGAATGAAGAAAGAAATCATTGCTCCAGATCGGTTTGACGTCGGGTATGATGGAACTTATAAGGCTTGGCTAAACAAGAACATACAAAGTATCTCCTTCCAGTCCCAAACAGTTGCCGCAGTGTCGAAGACAAAGAGGCCATACTTATGATTGAGTTAAGAGAGGTAAGGCAAGACGCCCAAGAAATGTACGCCAATTTTTTCAAAAATCGAAGTACCCTTGAAAAGACAACTCAGGAGTTGGAAAGATTAAGACAAAGTTTCGATGAGTTTGAATTATGGGTTAAAGAGAAGATAGAGGGGATGCAATACGAGGATTGGAAAGAGAAAGGACGATGGAGTGAGGGCTACCTGCTGATGCTACAGTACATGTTTCAGCAATACAAGACACACGAAAGCAGAGAAGGAGCAGGGCCATCAGGGACAGCATAGTGGAATTCTCCCCTGTGTGGGTTTTCCTATATGTATTTCTATCATTGTCAGCCTCTGCATGGGCTTGCCTTTCTTGCATTTTCTTACATTTTAAATGGCCCCTGCGTGGGTCTGTCCTTTTGTATTTTTTTTTATCTCCCCTGTTTATTCCCCATGTGAACATTAACTATTCATATGTGAAATTTGTTTGGGGAATAATTAACTGGTTTAATTCCACACGTACATCGTTCAAATGCGCTAGGCATACCCTTGGCACAAAAGGGTCCTCTGTATGTTTAGGACGTGGTATATGTGTTTTTAACTATTTATCTGATATGTTGCTTTGAATGAGGACATAGCAAACCTATTCCTTGTCAGAAATCTCCAGAAATATACAAGTCACTATTACAAAGTCAGACCAAAGTTTCTAAGTCTTTAGTTTCCCAAACAAAAGCAAAATCCTATCACCAAATCCTAAAACACTACTCTATCATCTCAGGAAAGGTGAGATCACAGCTATGGACAAAGGAAAGAATATCAAGATGGAACCAACCGAAGAAGAGATGATAGCCATACAGAAGCAGCGCCGAAAGTGCCTATATGACCTATTGTTTCCTCCTGAGAGCCCCAAGTTGGAGAGCATTGAAGAAAGTTATGAGGAAGCGATTATGAGAAAACCTTCTCTCGAAGGACGTATAGCAGAACGGGACCAAAAAATCACTCTCGAAGCATATCCACAAGAATACCGAACAAGGATGGAAGTCATTTCGTGCGACCTCATTTTCGAGCACTATCGGTCTAGGCATATGTTGAGGCCCGTCGAAAGAGCATCTTCCCAAGTAAGATCAGGTGACCTCCGCAAGACCTGTTAGTGTCATCCTAACTAGAAAGGGCATACGATAGAGGAGTGTATAGAGTTTAAAAATGCGGTCCGCCGTTTGTTTGATATGGACAGTATTGCAAACAATTGGGGTGACGGCGTTATCATTGCATTTGATGAACAACGGCTTGACATACCAGTCACTAAGAAGATTATATTATATCATTGATCATTCACACCTTTCAAGAACACAATGTTGGAGGTCTATTCAGAATTGGTTCGAAACGGAGTCTTTACCCCTCTCTATAAGGACGTGGAAGTGTCATATTCCCTTGGGTTCAAAGTTCGAAAGTGTTGCCCCTATCACAAGGCCGCTGATCATAGCATTGAAAATTGTCTTGCATTCCATTATGACATGGAATACCATCAGCATAGGAAAGATTCGAGTCGAATCTTTTCCCCGTGATTGATGCTAGAGCAAGAAGAAGAACGGCTGAGATGAAGCCACCGTTTATATTTTAAAAGCTCTGTTGTTATTTTTCCATTTCCTTGTAATCGTTAAAAATGAATGAATGAAAAACAAGTATTTCCTTTATTCAAACTACGTAGGGCCTGAATTCTCCTTGTGAGATACGTAGGAAGCCTTTCAAGGCCCGGCCTCTACCCTTTTAAATTTTCATTCTCCCCCGCTCATTCTACAAGGAAATGTGAAAGTGAAATCATCGGACGTCAAAGAGATGCATCAAGAAAACCTTAGCTCAACGTGATTTAACCTTTCTGAGATAGTGTCAAACTAAAACAAACAAACTCCTGCTTGTTCAAAAATTCGTTTCCCTTTACTCGTGGGTTAAAATGTCCTCAAACAAAGCAACTTTGTGTGTTTATCTGCTCTCTATGTGATATCCTACATTATATATTCTGAACTCAAACTAAAAAATTTGCCTTTAAGTTGTTTTCCTCCAAATATACTTACAAACTGGTCTGTGTCGATTAAACTGGCTGATCATCCATATTTCACTAGATCTAAAGGGCCTGCAAATTCCTTCACAGGCCAAAGTTCATAAAAGGGAAAAGCAGTAATGGGGGACAACAATGAAGAAATCAGTCTTACTGACGTTGTGGTGTCTCAACCCACCATAGCATATCAGAATGAACTGATTATGCAGTTAATGCAGCAGATCGCTGAGATGAGAGTGGAAATGCAAAGGAGACAGGATCTGCCTCCACCAGGTTTTACTGCCAACGCTGCTACTGATGGGAGACCTCCTCTATACTTTCCCTCTTCGAACATGGATCCAACTCAGATTCCACCGTCTACTCCTCCTCAGATTCCCTTAGTAATAGACTTGACTACACAAAATCCTCAATACGCCTCCGCCTCTTACCAAACCCCACCCCTCCTCAAAACATTAATTCCCAAATACCTCCTCCTCAAAATGCCCATCACCAAACCGCTCCACTCCCACAAAACGAAAATGCATTCCATCCCCAAACATCCCTCCATCACCAAAATCAATACACTAACCCCCAAACCTTCCTGCAAAATTACCTTACCACTCAAAATGGCAAAGTCCCTCCGTAGGTCCACCTCTACCCAGAAAAACCACCTTTCAAATTCCCATTCCAAATGAGCATGACGTGAATGGTTCTGAGCTCGACCATTATGAGGAGCAAGAAAGAGAGTGGAGGTTGAAAGAAGAGGCCGCAAAATAGACATAAAGGAGGAGATCCGAAAAGCAATGAAGGAATTTCAGTGCATTCCTGATGTCGCCGGTCTGAACTACAAGGACTTACGCATTCATCCAAACCAGGACCTCCCGAAAGGGTTCAAGATGCCAAAGTTTGATATTTTTGGAGGAACGGGGAATCCCTTAGCACATCTAAGGGCCTACTGTGACCAGCTCGTAGGATTTGGTAGAGATGAAGCTGTACTAATGCGGCTTTTTAGCCGAAGTTTGAGCGGAGAAGCTTTGGAATGGTTTACATCTCACGAGACGAGACAGTGGCCCAGCTGGAATGTTTTAGCTAAGGACTTCATCGAACGGTTTTCCTATAATGTAGAGATCATCCCTGATTGTTATTCCTTAGAAAAGCTGAAACAAAAGTCCAATGAAAGCTATAGAGAGTTTTCGTATAGATGGCGAAAGAAGGCATCCATAGTTCGACCTCCCATGTCTGAAAAAGAAATCATTGAGGTGTTTGTGCAGGTTCAAGAACCCGAATACCATGACAGAATCATGCTGCTCGTTGGAGCAAAATTTGCCGAGATAGTCAAGGTAAGTGAGACTATCGAGGATGGTTTAAAAATCTGGAAGATTGCCCGTGTTGCTGCTTCGCCCGGATCCTCAGGTTTGTTGAAGAAGAAAAGAGAAGACATTTCTGTTGTCTCTTACGAGGGGAGGAAGACCCCCAAAAGACCATCATCCTACCACGGTCATCCTCGACCTTCCTAGAATTTTTACCAGGCTTGCTATACGCAAGCTGGTTATCCAAATAGTCCTCCTCCCATGACCCCCCTCCAAATTATCAAAATCCATCTCCCGTTTACCAAAATTCTCCTCCACTTTACCAAATTTCATCCCCCATTTACCAAAATGTTGCTCCTAACTGTGCCAATGTGCAGTCAAACTACAGAGCACTCCCCCCTCCCCCTCCCAGTATATCAAGTTCAAGCTCCACTCCACCAAAATACCCCTCAGAATTACCAAGCTCCATTGCCAAATTATCAAGCAAATCCTTATCCAAAAAACCAAACTCCCCGTCTAAATACCCGAAATTATCAACAGATGTCTCCTCCTAACAAGGCAACTATGATCCCCCTCAACCCAGATTCGAGAAGAAGCCCCCCAGAAACTTTGCCACGCTCGCTGAAAGCCAAACAAAGTTGTATGAGCGATTGGCTGCGGCTGGATACATTCACCCGGTGGGGCCTAATTCGTTGGATACTAGTTCCAAATTGTACATACCCGATCAAAGGTGTGCGTATCACTCCAACAACGTTGGACATGATACTGAGGATTGTATCAACCTCAAACACAAGATTCAAGATCTGATTGACCAAGAAGTGGTTTCTCTTCAAACAGTCGCGCCCAATGTCAACACCAATCCTTTGCGGAATCATGGAGGCGTCAATATCAACATGATAGAGATGGATGATGACTGGTGCATGACTAAGGCGATAACTCCGATTGTTCATGATGAGTTAGAAAGGGATGTGGACTCGCTCAGCATTAAGGAGAAAAAGGAGTTCGTAATCCTGACACCCGCAAAGGCTGTTGCCTTGGTACCATTAGAATCTCCTGCTAGGCCGAAGTTTGTGATTGAAACCATTGTCACTCAGGGTATAACTCGATCTAGGAGGTGTTATACTCCCGAAGAGTTGGACCTTGGAGGGCAGAAGAAGGACCAAGGGAAAAGGCCGATAAGTGAGGGCGAGGCTAAGAATTCTGGAAGGAAGATGAAGCCCAAAGACTATTCGATCGTTAAGCATCTAGAGAAAAACCTGGCTCAGATTTCTGTGTGGGCCCTATTAATGAGCTCCCAGCTGCATAGGCAGGACTTGATGAAGGCTCTAGATGACACGTATAGGCTCGTGGGCACAAACAACGATAATGTAGCGGCTAAGATCAACCAAGTTATCCGAGGGCATCAAATTAGCTTCTGTGACGAAGAGTTGCCCTTTGAAGGGAGGTCGCACAACAAGGCGTTGCATGTCACTGTCATATACCGTGAAAGGGTCATAAACCGTATCCTGGTGGATGATGGGTCTGGTCTCAACATTTGCCCACTGTCGTCTCTGAAGCAGTTAAGGTTTGACTTGGGAAAGCTGGAAGAAAACCAAGTCAATATAGGATCCTTCGATGGGGTACAAAGCGACACATTGGGAGTAGTGAATTTGGTCATCCAAATGGGTCCGGCGGAGTACAGTGCACAGTTTCAGGTCTTGGACATTGACCCCAGCTATAACCTTCTTCTGGGGAGGCCTTTCATCCACATGGCTGGGGATGTGCCTTCTACTCTTCATCAGATGATGAAGCTCGTCTGGAAGGACCAAGAACTGGTTATTCACGGCAAAGGGAGTCACTCCGGCAGGCATGCGCCAATTATTGATGAAGTCTCGTGAACCACCAATTTCTATACGGTGGAGTTGTTAAATGCCACCGGTGAGGATTTGGCCCCACAGCCTCCTATGCCTTCTGTGTACAAGATGATCGCCACTGTGATGCTGCAGAATAGGTTCGAACCAGGTTTCGGATTGGGAAGGAATTCCCAAGGAATTATTGAGACTATTCAATTTCATGTTAAAGGAGCGAGATATGGTTTAGGGTACGTCCCCACAAATGATGAGATTAAGATTAAGAAGAACGGTGATCAAGCATTGGCTAAGTCAATCCTTCATTTGTATCAATCATTTCCAATTTGTGAGTACGCCAATCGTGACGACCTTAGGGAAGGGATCTTTGTCCTTTTTTAAGAGATCGATGCTGTCATAGAGGACGAGGTCGAGCTAGCTGGTATCCGCGATGCTAAACCTGGACAGCAGCTGTAGAACTGGACTTCCACGCCAATCTTGATTCCCCGATCATCTTGGTATAAGGACATTGTTTACACATATTTTGAAAATCGGTGGTAGTCCGGAAGAGGCCCGAGACCCACCATTTTGCTTTTATTTAATCGCTTAAATTTTAAAATTTTCCATGTGATGTTTAAAAAAGGCAACATGGCCCTTTGCCATAGCCAAAGTTTGCACTGTTTTCTAATTTGAATGAAAGCCTCTTCTACTGAAAACTTATCTATTTACTTATTTGCTATAATTTACTTTCCTAACTTTGTCTATTTACGATTTCAGTAATATTAATTTTAAACCTGCCAATGTCATGTCATGTGACGAGCTGAACGAACAAAATGAGGCAGGTGATGACAAGGGTGAAGAATACAAAAAGGAAAATGAAGTACCAGAATATGTTGCTGAGGAATTTCGGCAGTTTGAAAATCAGCATAAGCCAAATTTGGAAGAAATAGAAACTGTGAGTTTAGGAGACCAAGAGTGTGTCAAAGAGGTCAAAATCAGTGTCCACTTGAATGAAGCTCAAAGAAAGGATCTGATTCATTTGCTTTCTAAATACATTGATGTGTTCGTCTGGGAGGTCAGCGACATGCTAGGACTGAGTACCAATGTGGTGTCTCACAAGTTTCCGATCAATCCGGGGTTCAGCCCAGTGAAACATAAAGCTCGGATGTTCAAGCCTGAGTTAAATTTAAAGTTAAAGAAGAGATCACCAAACAGATCGAGTCTCGATTAGTGGAAGTGACACAATACCTGACTTGGTTGGCCAATGTTGTTCCGGTTGCCAAGAAAGATGGAAAAATCAGAATATGTGTCGATTATAGAGATCTCAACAAATAAATCCCAAAGGATAATTTTCCATTGCCAAACATTCGTAATCTGATCGATAACTGTGCTAAGCATGACATGAAGTCATTTGTGTATTGATACGCAGGTTATCACCAGATCCTGATGGATGAAGAAGATGCAGAAAAGACAGTTTTTCTTACGCCTTGGGGTGTATATCATTACAGGGTGATGCCGTTCGGTCTCAAAAATGCTGGTGCTACTTATATGAGGTATATGATGACTATATGACATGACATGATTCATAAGGAGATCGAGGTGTACGTAGATGATATCATAATCAAGTCCCGCTAGAGTTCGGACCACTTGACGCATTTAAAGAAGTTCTTTGATCGTCTGCGTTATTACAACTTGAAGTTCAATCCTGCCAAATGCGCTTTTAGAGTGTCAGTCGGAAAGTTGTTGGGATTTATAGTCAGCGGAAGGGGTATTGAGCTCGACCCTTCTAAGATCAAGGAAATTCAAGAGTTACCCCCTCCAAGGACTAAGAAGGAAGTGATGAGTTTCTTAGGGAGGTTGAACTACATCAGTCGGTTCATAGCCCAATTCACCGTGGTGTGTGAAACTATCTTCAAGCTGTTGAAGAAAGATGCTTTGACAAAGTGGACTGAAGAATGTCAGACTGCTTTTGATGCTATCAAAAACTATTCGTCCAATCCACCAGTGTTGGTTTCTTTGCGAGAAGGGAGCCCGTTGTTGCTATATTTTTCTATTTCAGATAACACATTTGGATGCGTACTTGGTCAACATGCTGGAACAGAGAAGAAAGAGCGAGCTATTTATTACATAAGCAAGAAGTTCACTCCTTACTAGTCTCGTTACACTCTTTTGGAAAAAACATGTTGTGCTTTGACTTGGATTGCGCAGAAATTGAGATATTATTTGTCTTCTTATACTACATATCTCATTTCCAGGATGGACCCATTGAAGTATATTTTCCAGAAGGTGATGCCGACCGAAAACTTGGCTAAATGGCATATGCTTTTGAGTGAATTTGATATTGTGTATGTGACCCAAAAGGCGATAAAAGCACAATCCTTGGCTGATCATCTTACAAAAAATCTTGTCGATGAAGAATATGAACCTCTCAAGACTTATTTTCCCGATAAGGAGGTATAGTTTGTAAGTGAAGATATTTCTGAGGCGTACCCTGGTTGGAGAGTATTCTTTGATGGAGCGGCGAATCACCAAGGAAGAGGTATTAGAGTCGTTTTAGTGTCAAAATCTGGTCAACACTATCCCATGGAAGCTAAGCTCCGATTTAATTGCACGATTAACATGGCTGAATATTAAGCTTGTATTCTTGGTTTAAAAATGGCCATTGACATAAATGTCCAGGAGTTGCTGGTTATTGGAGATTCAGATCTGTTGATTCATCATGTTCAAGAAGAATGGGTCATGAAGAACCCAAAGATTATGTCGTACGTGCAGTATATACAGAATTTGTGCAAGAAATTCCACAAGATTGAGTTTAGACACACTCCCAAAATGCAGAATGAGTTGGCCGATGCTCTTGCCGTCATTGCCTCAATGATTAAGCATCCAGATACTGATTATATTGATCCTCTGGATATAGGGCTTCGATAACATCCGGTCTATTGTTCATATGTTGAAGCAGAACCAGACAGTTTGCCATGGTATTTTGATATCATGAAGTATTTAGAGTCTGGGAGTTATCCTGAGAATGCGACATCTAACCAGAAGAAGTCGATACGCCGTATGGCCCTCAACTTCTTTCTAAGTTGAGAAATCCTTTACCAGAGTCTGTGGCACGCATATGAATGGACTCACTTTGGCGAGGAAGATCCTTTGAGCCGGTTATTTCTGGATGACTATGGAGCATGATTGTTGCAAGTTTGTGCAAAAATGTCATAAATGGAAAGTGCATGGTGATTTGATCCGAGTGTCGCCTCACAAACTCAATGCTATGAGTTCACCTTGGCCATTCGTAGCTTGGGGTATGGATGTCATTGGTCCGATAGAGCCAGCCACTTTTAATGGACACAGATTTATTTTGGTTGTCATTGACTACTTCACCAAGTGGGTGGAAGCAGATTCGTACAAGTCGGTAACCAAGAGAGTTGTAGCTGATTTTGTTCGTAACAATCTGATATGCAGGTTTGGAGTACCAGAATCCATCATCACTGATAATGGTGCAAATCTTAATAGTCACTTGATGAGACATATATGTGAGCAATTTAAGATTACTCACCGAAATTCAACCGCTTATCGTCATCAAATGAATGGAGCTGTAGAAGCTGCAAATAAGAATATCAAGAAGATTTTGAGGAAAATGATTGACAATCACCGAGGTTGGCATGAAATGTTATCATATGCTTTGTTGGGTTATCGAACGACTGTCAGAACGTCGATTGGATCTACTCCATATTTGCTAGTATATGGAACAGAAGCAGTCATACCTGCTAAAGTTGAGATACCATCCTTGAGAATCATCCAAGAAGCAGAATTGAGTAATGCCGAGTGGGTCAGCAAGTGGATTGACCAATTGACATTGATGACGAGAATAGAATGGTTGCCGTTTGTCATGGTCAACTATATTGACAGAGAATGATTCGTGCTTTCCATAAAAGAGTAAGATCCAGAATTTTTGAAATTGGTCAGTTAGTACTTAAGCGCATTTTTCCTCATCAAGATGAGTACAAAGGAAAATTCGCACCGAATTGGCAAGGGCCTTACATGGTTTGCAAGGTATTATCTGGAGGTGCTTTCGTCCTGTCGGAGATGGATGGCACCACATGGCCGAAACCGATCAACTCTGATGCTGTCAAGAGATACTACGTGTGAAGTCAGTTTGTATTTTGTCATTTCCCTGTTATCATTCAATTTGCTGGTATTTGCTTTGTTTAAAGCCTTATCCCTCTTGTAATGAACTACGTCTGACCTAAATTATCAAGAATGAGATACATAGGCGGTCTATGTCGGCCTCGGTCACCCCATTACCCCTTACTATATTTCTTCGTATTTGAACTACGTTCGACCTGAATTCTCAAGAATGAGATACGTAGGCGGCCTATGTTGGCCTCGGTCGGTTTCTTTATAAAATTTCTTATTGTTGTTAACCTTAAGAGGGAACTACGTTTGACCTGATTCCGGCGTCAACGGGATACGTAGGCGCCACAAGGGTTCGGTCATATCTCCCGTGAGATTTTTATTTCTCTTACAATAGAAACTGGGACAGAATTTTTGAGAGGGACTCAAAAATTCTCGAGAAGAAGATTTTCCTCAATGAGTCAAGACTGAAGTTACTTTGAAGCTTGCAACTGGGACAAAATTTCTGAGAGGATCTCGAAAATTTCGTGATTTACTCATCGACAGTTAAAAACAAGCTGAGACATGTAACTGAAACAGAAATTTTGAGGATGACCTCAAAATTCCAACATGGTTTTATCGGCAGTCTAGAGTGACTTTGGATACTCTCCAGCGAATAATCAGATAGACCTCAAGTGTCACACTCAAAGAAGTTCGCTAAGACTGACGTGACACAATACTTGGCAGTAACTTTTTTCAAAAAATACTACTTTTCGAAAATTTATTTTTCTTAAAATTTTTCCCTTTAGGTTTCATTTATTTTGGCATAAAATATTTTGTCTTATCTATCAAGAGTCGGGAAATCAGCAAAATCAACCGGAGACAACAGGACAAGGAGCAGACAGATGAAGAAATCAACACATATCAGTTCATTTTACAACTAACGATTTTTCTGTGGACGCAGGTTTATAGGTTTGCTCTGAAATCAGCAAATTCCTCCGATCAATGAATATGGAGAAGTCAGCTCTCCCAAATTTTACAATTTTTTGTGGATGTAGGAATTATTTTATATTGCTTATATCGAAGAATTGGGAACGTGAACAACATTTTTTCATCCAATTCCCAACAGCACGAAGTTTATAGCGAAGATACAACTAGGTTCAAAGATGAATCAAATGAAAACCCCAGGTTAGACATTTTTACAGTCTTCATCAAGGACGTCATCTGCATCACCTTATTAGACATGATAGTGTTACTACCCTTAGGGGTCATGTTATTTGTCGATCGAGATGATACGCTACCCGGAGAGTCATTTTGGTTGTTTTGTTTTTGAGACGTTACTACCCGGAGGGGTCATTTTAGTTTTATTGTCGATTGAGATGATACACTACATGGAGGGTCATCTTACCGTATTATCAATTGAGACGATATCATTATCCAGAAGGCAACCAGAAGATCACTATGTGGCTCGATTGAAGCACTATCTTCATTTGGTACCAAGGATGGCATCAAGAGAAAAAAATCATGCATTGCGGAAAATCATGCATCGCGAGCCAATATTCATGCATCGCAAAAGATCACGCATCGCGAGTTAATATTCATGCATCGCAGAAAATCATGTATCGCGAGTCAATATTCATGCATTGCAGAAAATCATATATCGCGAGTCTATATTCATGTATCACGAAAACCATGCACCGCGACTTAATATTCGTGCATCACGGAAAATCATGCATTGCGAGTCAATACTCATGCATCGCGGAAGATCATGCATTGCGAATTAATATTCATGCATCTTGGAAAATCATGCATCGCGAGTCAATATTCATGCATCGCTAGTTAATATTCATGCATCACAAATAATCATGCATCGCGAGAATATATTTATGCCCCGCAGAAAATCATGCATCGCGAAAAGATATTCATGCCTCACAGAAAATTATGCATTGTGGAAAGGTATTCAAGCATCGCGGAAATTCATGCATTGCGGGAAAATGTCATGCATCGCGGGAAGAATGTCATGCATCGGGGGAAGAAACTCATGCATTGTGGAGAAGAAGTCATGCATTGCAAGAGAAAAAATATTCATGCATCGCGAAAGAGTAATCATGCACTGTTAGAAAAGGAAATCGTGCATCCCAAGAGAATATTTGCCCGTCGACATCAACCGCATCTTTATTTTGACAAGAGTAAACACCAAGAGAATCATCAAAGACGACATCAAGAGAAATACCAGCGCATTGCATCAGCTTTTATTTATTTTGACATTAAATGAGATATACATGGAAGATTACGTTGCAAGCATAAGACATAAGCTTTATCTCCTTCACGTCAAACCCGATCGAGTTGACGTCAAATGCTGAAGGAGAGCAATTAAGTGTCAACACGGTAAAAGACATTGTCTCCCATTTGAACTGCATTTTTATGCTGACGAGTTTTATTTCAGTCTTTGTCGAGAGCATCCGAAAGGATGAATTCTCCAAAAGTATACCACAGGTGTGGACGACATCAAAAGGGACGCAGCACAACCTGGAAATTTTTCTTAGCAGCGAACTGGGACATAGTCCAAAGAAGAGTGTCATACTCTCAAGACGCGAGCAAAGGAGAGGCTTCCACCACAATCAAACCACACCCCTATCATAAGGCATGTGATTTTTTTTTGATTTTTCGGTTTCGGTCTCGCCTCCGGAAATTTCGGTATCTGCCGAAAGCAAGTTTTCAATCTAAGTGACATACACCAAGAGCTTTGAAAATTATGTCCGTGTGAAGTCTTACCTATGGATGTGAAGAGCTCCGCCTTCATGGATAAGAGGTTGCAAGCCTCCTTTTCATACTCGATTTAATTTGTCACTTGTCCAAAACCAAGGGTTATCTAGCATAATAGATCTCCTTTTCAACCGATCGAGTCGAACTAAAGGCAGACTGATTCCTTGAGTTTAAGGATATGTAAACGAGCTCAATGTTGAAAACTTGGCTGTATTCTGATGGTCGCTCCTAAAATCTTGTTCTCAAGCAACCCGATCCCTTCATAATCCGGTATCGAGATGACTTTGAATTCTCTCAAAATCGTGCGGTAAATCAAGCGTATCAAGCTACAAGTGGCCTTAATTTTCATATAGCCTGATATATGTAGGAAACCCACTTCCGGGTTTGGCCATAACTCTTAAAGTCCGTACCAAATCCCTTTCCTAAAGATGAAGACGTGGTCTGTCAAAATTGGGTTGGTCAATTTCATTTTCCTTGAATTTCTTGCATCAATCCAAGTAAAATGAGGGACAGTTGTTGACACCCAATTTTGACCCTCACCCAATAGTATTTAATTAACGAACTCCTTAATTTTTAAACGATTTGAAATAAGTAGATTTTATAAAATTCAAAATGTTTTAAGTTATTTTAAATCAATCTCGTCACTCTTTAGAATTTTTAGACAATATATATATTTTAATCATGTATACGATTAGTATATTTTATAATTATTCAAAATCAAAAAGGTTTTGATTTAGGTACGCATTTTATTAATTTAGTACAGTCATAATTTAGCTTGAATTCTGAGTCAATGAAATTTATTTCTTTTTACATTTTTGAATTAATTGTTTTATTTTATCAAGTTTGAGAAGCTCATTTTAATAATTTACGCTATTTAATATCCTTAAGATAAATATTCTAAACCCCTTTAAGACAATTTAGGGGGGCCCTTATAAAACATTTCTAGCAACCCATATTTCAGGCTCGTATCTAATGTCAAAACAGGCTCTCCCTTCGTCCATTCAGCAGCGGACCGACCCCCATTTAATCTCAGCCCAACATTAACAAAATCATCCCACCTGAATAAATCCAATAGCCAATCCCAACTCCAATCCGTTGACCCATCCCCTTTTCCCTGACCCGGCCCAATCTGCCCAAGAAAACCCAGCACATTCAGCAGCCTCCCAACGCGAGAAAAGACGTCGATACACGGAGTTTCCACAGCGTTAACAACAAAAAAATTAGACGGCGTCTTCACAACACCGGGCGCAGCAAGATCAGTGCGCGTGAAGGAGCAAACCAAATTATGTACGCGCCTTAACGTCTCCTTCTCCTTTACTCGTACAGCTCACAGCAGAGGACGATTTTTTTGTCCTCTTTTTCCAGCGCCCCTGCCTTCGTACAGTCCCAGCAGGTCAGGCGTCTTATTTTTGGTGGTGCGAGATTGTGCCATGTAGCTCGCAAGGACGATAGGGGTCGATCGGGACGTCCGTTCTCCTTCCCCTTTGGGAATGGATTCCAAATTCCAAATAAAAGGGTGCCTCCCCTTAATTGTGAAAGTTTTTGGGTTCAATTTGGAATACGTCCGTTTGTTCTGGAGATTTTTCGATTTTACCCTTGTTTCTAATCCAAACTTCCTCATCTCTCCCCCCCCCCCCAAAAAAAACTCGACCTAAAGCCCCTCTATATAAGTTCTCTTCCTTTTTATTTTTAGGGCGCCAGAGAAAATAGAGGGAGGAATTAGGATTTTCTTGGCTGGATTTTTGGAAAAAATAGTTCGAAAATTGAGAGGAAGCAATAAACTATTAGTTGTAAAATTTCATATATAAATATTTGGAAATATCTCTCACAACCAGAGATACAGTTCAGGAAATAGTGAAGAAACTTCTTTTATTTTCTCTATAGCATTCTGGGTTTGGTAGTTGTGCGTAAATCTCTTGTCTTTTGTTCGCATTTGGTACTTCGCGTGGTGAAGGTATCGTTGATGCCTGTTCGCTCAGTGCCAGTCGCTGTACGGGAAAGGTAACATTTCTTGCATAATGTTTTCTTCATCTTCCGCTATATTTTGATAGACTGGGTATTATGTCGTCGTATCGCTATTATTGATAGCAGAAAATAATTAGTTCCAGCCATGTTATACGTTCTTGTTCACTTGGAATTGTGGTTTTCTCTGGTTTGAGTTTTGTGGTGATTTTTACCCCTCATATATTTGTTTGATTATCGAATCTCTTCTCGTATGTTGCTGGCATTAGGCCTCAAAAGCTCTGTTACTTTTCCTTTCATGATGTTTTCTTCTGCTATTTGTTAATATTATTTCCTTTAAGAAACAAAAGAAAGCTTGAAAATGACCGATACGGAGGCTACGTGTCATGTTTTTGTATTACTCGTTTGGAGCGATTACTTGTTCCCCTTCCCCTTTTTCGATTCTATGATGTTGCGGCCTATTTAGTCCTATACTCTTTGTGTTAGGTGTTGCTGCCATATATTCTCTTTTAAACATATGATAGTCTTTTCTCTTCAATGTGTCGATGCTTATTTGTTTTGTTGTTCATTCTCTTTTGTTAAAACTCATTTGTTTGAGTTGTAATTATTCTTCCTTTATAAAGTTTCGAGATGCGTGATGCTATTTTGCCCTCTATTTCCTTGCAGCCCTTCTAGTAGATTTTTGAGGCCATATAAGTTTTTTGGTATAAGGAGTTAACTGTAAGTAGTTGGGTATTTAGTTTTATTTTGGTTTGCTCTAGTTTTATCTTTTGTGTTTCCCCTCACCCCTGTTTGCCTAGCAAGTGCGAACCTATTGATTTTTAGGAGATTTATTCTTTTCAGTCTTCAAAATGGCTTGGTATCTATTAGCTCTATCTTATATTGAGTTTGTTTGAATGTGGCAGGATCTGTTTTCTTTTCCTATAGTTACATCAAGAGTCAAAAGAAATGTTCCCTTTTTTACTGTTGCTAGTGTAACTTGCTTAGTTTTATGCCTTTGAATCTGGACATTGTCCTCTCGTGTAGTTTTTTTGCTTGAAATGTAGAAGGTTCACACCCTTTTAATCTCATTGTTGGTTCCCGCCTTTGTCCAGACTTCATCAAGTTAAGGATAGGTGGTAGTTTAATTTGCTAAGTGATATGGGTTGATTACTTTATTTGCGTTTGGACTAGCTCAAAGAGTTGAAGATGATAGTTGGTTTTTTTTCATCCTTTCCTTTGCTTGAAGTCGTAAAAATATTGGAATCCATTGTTTATTCATGTCTTTCTTGTCTTATTTAATTAATACTATTTTGTTAACTGTTGCACATGCGAAACTTTAACTCCATTAGGTCATATGTGTTGTTTGTCACTTTGCTTAAAACATGCAAGCTTATTATATGCATCCTTCTTTGTTGTTTGGAGTTCATTGTCAGTTAAGAGAAAGAATTAACATTTGTACTTCCTAAATGAACTATATGCGGACTTCTCCGGTCAATACATGAAGTAGTCTTATACTTAGTTCTCTTTTGTTTACCATGAATGAAAATCTTATTCATATCCATTTCCTCTAATCATTCTTTAACTGCTGTATTCTTTGTTTTCTGCATGAACTATGGGATGAGTTCACTCGGTTCCACTCTTACTTATTCCCGTGCATTTCATCTTGAGCAAAGGAGGCTCAAATCTCATCTTTAAAAGTCAGAAGATTTTCAAAAAATAAACTAGAAGTCGGAGAATTTGGGGGGCAAGGGCCCACATTTGTCTTTTTCATTTTATGTTGTGTTTTGTTATTTTCGGGCTTAATCCTTGTAAAATTATTTTTTTATTATTGTTATCATTTACTAGATCTTAGGACAGGTGAAGATTGGGTCTTAGGCCCAAAGAAGTAAAAGATTTATAATCTTATTAGTTTAGGACAGGTACAAATCAAATAGGCCTAAGGCCCAAAATAAAAATGGATCCAAATACCGGTCCAGGCGGACAGATGCAGGATTTGGACCCAACTCTCTCTCTCTCTCTCCCTCTCTCTTATTTGTCGCTTATTTACTTGTTGATTATTTGTCGTTAGTTTTAGGTTTGAAGCATTCAAATCCCCCGCAAGGCGCTATTTCATTTTAATGATTTAAACTAAATCAATCGATTTCAAATGGATTTGAAAACAATAAATTTTGCAAATCGAATAATTCACTTATATAATAGGTTAGTATTTAACTTTTGTTAATTTTAAATAAATTTTTAATTCAAACTAAGTTTAAGTTAGATCATTTTTGTCAACTAAGTTAGTTGTCGGATAATTGTGAGTTAGCAAATATTTTAGGTGCAGTAACAACCTTCCAAAAATATAAATAAGAATCCCCGAACCCCCTTTAGGTTTTGAGACGGTTTTTTCTGTTTAAATCTTTTGAAAACTAAGTTTTCTTGATTTTTCTTTAAAAAATAAGTGGCGACTGACAAAGTCCCAAAAACTCTAAAACTTGCAAAATACATTTTCCGAAAACGTAAAACATAGTTCATGCTAATAATTTCGCATGAACTCTCCAAATTAAAAATCCTGAAATCATCCATAAACATGAGATCATGATCCCTAAATTCATACTTCGATTCAAGAAAAGTTAAGATCAAAGTCAAGGAAGCTAAGAGCCAAGAAGTCAAGAAGAAAGTCAAAGTAAAGTTATAAAGTTTTCTAGAGTCTTTCACAAACGTTTTCACTTCGTTTTAAAGGACTTAAAGTTCAAGTCAAGCAAGAGTAAAGAGTTGAGTTCATTTCTCAAAAGTTATAGGGAAACTAAGTATTCCCTAAGAGTTAAGTTTTCAAGTAAGCAAAGAGTATCAAGTTGAGTTCAGTTCTCAAGAGTTATAAGGGAACTAAGTAATCCCTAAGAGTTTAAACAACATGTTTTCAAACTTTTGAGAAAGAAAGGAAGCTAGACTTCCACAGAGCCTATGGCTAGTTTCAGTAAAAGAAAGAGGAAACTAGATTTCCAAGAGAGCTTTTTAAAACTAAGTTTTGAGCACAAATCTCAAATCAGAGAATTAGTATGTTTTCAAACATAAGAGCTACTATATTTTTTGGAGTAGTATTGAGCACCGATATGGGAGAGAGTTCAGATAACTCACAGCCCCCTTAAACCATGTAGCCACCATGGGTAGAAAAGGTTCATACTTTTTAGATGAACCCTTTTCGCAGTTTACTAGTGGATCATTAGGTAGTTCAGGTCTTATACCTTTGGTCGATATAAGATGCGCTGGCAGCGTGAGGTAGATCGTTGTATCATCACTGTAGCTCTTAAGTGATGGTTGTCGGTTAGAGAAACTCCCACAATATTAGTTACATGGTTCTTCAAGGGGTTCTGCTTAGTATGAATGAGGGTGTGGTACTTCATTCATGCATTGCACAAGTAGACTTTGAGAGGGAGCATGATATATATTTTATGATATTATTATTTTGAGTTAACATCATGTTTTTAAACAGTTTTTTTTATATTGCACTTGTTTTAAACTGCTTTATATTGAAATGAGTTTAGTTAAGTATCACGAATCGAGTACTTTGAGTTGAGTATCCTTAGTCGAGTATTATATCTTTGAGTTCAGTATTTAATCTCTAAGTTGAGTATCTAATTCTTGAGTATTCCTTGAGTTTCAAGTTTGAGAAGAGGTAAGTATCTTTCCATCACATACTCATACATTCCACGTACTAAGCCAATTGTCTTGCATCTTTTGATGATGCAGACACAGGTATACAGGATCATCAATAGGAGCTTCGTTGATACATCCGAGAGTTCAAGTTAGCTATGGTGAGCATCCTTGCTTCCGGAGGATTTCATTTACCTTTCAGTTCAGTTCGGAGGTCGTGGGTCTTGTCTCGACTTCCATCCTTTTCAATTAGAGGCTTCATAGATAGTTAGTATAGTTGAGGAGTCTGTATTATCACTTATTTCATTAAATGTTTTAAAGACTAAAGTTGTCTATTTTATGGCTAGTTGAATATATTACTTTATTCAGAGTTGTTCATTTGAGTTAAAGTTTCGAAAGTTGAGTTTATGAATTGTATTTCACATTTCAAGCTTTGTATGCTTAAGTGAGTCTTCCGCTTGTAGTCAGCCAGGATGAGGGTTCGCTTGGGGACCAACAATGATCTTTGAGTGTCGGCCACATCCACGGTGTAGGCTCGGGGCGTGACAAATTTTTTTAAACATGAACTTTGAATATGTAGTTTGATTTTTCAAAAGATAATAATTAAAAAATATGCAATTTTTCAACATAAATGTGTAACTATCTTGGATTGTTGTTAAATAGGAACGACACTTATGAACCATATGATTTTTAGTATTTCTTTAATGTGTTGCTATCAATTCTAAAGTATTTTGAGTTTTGATTGTTATTATTGAATTATTTTACATTATATATTAAGAAAAGTATTTAAAATGTAATTTAAATAGGTAATTTAAATTTATTTATATGATAAATGCAATAAAATTACTTAATTTTAAAAATTATTAATCAGTTCAAAACAATCATTAATTTGAGAGGAAAAGAATTAATAATATTGTGACTTCAATTATGCATACTTAATATTTTAGCATATCATTTAGTAGCAAACATTGTTTTATAAAATAATAAATAATACTAGTAAAGAAAACTGTATATATGTCATGAAACTTAAATCTAGTTCATGCTTAACAAATTTTGTGTTGTCATTGTCATCGGAGAACTATAAAGATGTTTTTCTTTCAAAATTTTTTATAAAAGTTTATTTTGAAATCATAAAAAACTTTCTATATCCTTTCTATATTATTAAAAAATTTCAATGAAGCACCATCAACGTTATTATAAAAAAAATTGTATATGTCTCTAGTACTGAAATAATAAATAAAAATTAATTTTAATGAGTCTTTTTTGTGTATGATGTCATTCATATGTAATCCAAGATATAAAGATAATCACATAATAGAGGAAACATGTTGGTAATTTAGTTTTCTTCATATTTCGCTCACATACATTCTGAGTATAATCAGATAAAATATATTTCTATCATTAATTTTTTTCTAGAAAATCGATGCATAACAACAACTCCTTTAAATAAATAAGAGTAATTCTTTAGCCAACTCGGTCAATTTCATATTTTTATTTTTTTATATAAATTTTAAATATTTAAATTTAGATATAAATTATATTTCAAGATTAGAAATTATAAATTAAAATATGTTGTAAATTATTTTGGTGGTTAAATGAATGACAATGACTCCTTGGTTAATTCCCTTCTGTATGAGTAGTAATGTTGTTGATAATGTGGTCAACTGGATGACCATAACTCCTAGATTAATTTCATCCTTTATGAGTAGTAATGTTGTTGATAATATGGTCAAATGGATGACCATAACTCCTTGGTTAATAATCCTTTATTGGTAGTAATGTTGTTGATAATATGGTCAAATAGATGAGCATAACTCCTAACTTTATTTCCTCCATAATGAGTAGTAATTCTCAAGGTTTAATGTAATATTTATGACACCCTTTGGTATTCCTCAATGTCATCCTATAAATAGTGATTTTGAGAATAATGTTAATGCACTTGAAAGCAAGAAAGAAAGCTTATATTGTTCCTCTATTGTCGTATATTCTTCTTCTCTTCTTATTTTGTTCATAGGTTTTACAATACGTTATCAGCACGAAGTCTCAAGGTTGAACAACATTTCTTGTGAGGTATTCATTTATAATATAATTCTAAAATTACTAAATTGTGGTTATACTTTTTCTACTTTGCATTTTATTTATAAATGAATGAAAAAATAAACTAACCATTTATCGATTTTGCAAATAGAAGATGAAGGTCATTGTTTTGAGGAAAAAAAATGAATGAACTACAAATTCTAGTGTTTTTGTTCTCATTAGAAAAAGTGAATTACCTATATTATTGATTACTTTTTAATGAAAAGACTTTATCTAACAATTTTAATAAAAGTTATTTTTGTTACTTGTGAGACATAATATTAATTGTGATTGTATGAGAATTTTACTTTGATGAAAAAACAATTTGCTAGTTACTTATTTACTCATTGTCTATTTTACTCTAATTTAATTATTTTCTATGATAGTTTTATCATGTCGAATTTATCAAAGCTTGAGTTCGTGGCACTTGATATTTCTGTAAATAATTACTTGTCATGGGTAATCGACGCTGAAATTCACCATGACGCTAAAGGTCTTGGTGCCACTATTACACATGGTAATACAGCGTCGAGTCAGGACAAAGCAAATGCAGTAATTTTCTTTCGTCATCATCTGGATGAAGGATTCAAGATTGAATACCTTACGGTGAAAGATCCACTTGAATTGTGGATTTGTTTGAAGGAAAGGTATGACCACCTTAAGGCAATGATATTGTCAATGGCTCGTTCTGAATGCATTCACTTACGGTTATAGAATTTTAAAACTATATGTGAATATAAGTCTGATGTATACAAAATTACTTCCCAATTGAAATTATGTGGGGAAGATATAAGACATGTTAGAAAAAACTCTCACAAGTTTTCATACCTAAAATTTGTTATTACAGCAACAATACCATGAAAAGGGATTTAAAAGGTATTCTAAGTTGATCTCATGCCTTCTTGTGGATGACCAACATAATACTCTTTTATTGAAAAATTATGAGGCCCGTCCTACAGGAACTGCTCCGTTACCGAAAGCAAATGAGGTTGAAGCACATGACCAGTCCGAAAGAAGACAAAATAAAAATCAAGGTCAAAATAATGTGTGTGGACGTGGCAATGGCAGATTACGATATAATAATCATCGTGGTGGTGGTCTCCACAAAAGGGAGAATAATAGGGTTCACAAAGCAATCCTTCAAGAGGAAATTGTCATTGTTGTGGCATGAAAGGGCATTGGAAGAATGAATGTCGAGCAGCTGAGCATTTTGTTAGGCTTTATCAAGATTCCTTAAAAAGAAAAGGAAATAAAAATGGTGCATCTTCTTCTAATGCTCGGGTGGAGTCACACTTGACGTGTAAAAATGATGTCGAGGCAGGGCCTTCACAAAAACATGATGACAATATTGAAGCAAATTTGGCATTAAAAGATGATGATTTTGATGACCTTGATGATATTACTCATTTGGAAGTTGAAGACTTCTTTGGAGATCAAAACTAATGTTTGATCATTTGATTGGGGAAAATAATTATGTTATTTTATTTATGTGCTTTTAATTGTTATGTTTTTCCTTATTTTATTTTTATATTCAGAAAAATAAGTAATTTTATTTTCTTGCAAAGTTGTTGATTTTTCATATTTTTTATGATGTACTTTTATTTTATGAAGATAAATAAAATTCTCCAATCTTCAATTGGTTCAAGATGAGTAATGGAGAAATGTATTTTCTTGATAGTGATACAACTCACACTATTTTAAGAGAAAGGAAATATTTCTCTAATTTGATTATGAAAAAGGCTTATGTTAATATAATATCTGGTAATGCAAAATTAATTGAGGGCTCTGGAAGAGCGGCCTTACTACTATCTGGGGGAACGATATTAAATATTGAAAATGCATTGTATTGTAGTAAGTCTCAAAGAAACTTATTAAGTTTCAAGGTTATTCGCCACAATGGCTATCATGTTGAGACTGCCAATGAAGGAAAGGTTGAATACCTTTATATTACTACAGTAAAATTGGGGCAAAAATATGTGCATGAAAAATTACCCGCATTTTCTTCTGGATTGTACCATACAAGTATTAGTATGGTTGAATCACATGTCATAGTAAACAAAGGGTTTACTAATCCTAATGATTTTATCATTTGGCATGACCGGTTGAGCCATCCCGGTTATAATATGATGCGCATTGAGAATTCACATGGACATACTTTAAAGAATCAGAAAATTCTTAAATCAAAGAAATTCTCTTATGTTGTTTGTTCTCAAGGAAAGTTGGTTATTAAACCATCAGCAACTAAGGTTGGGATTGAATTCCCTGCATTTTTTAAACGTATACAGGGTGATATATGTGGGCCAATTGACCCTTCATGTGAGTCATTTAAATATTATATGGCCTTGATATATGCATCATCAAGATGGTCACATGTGTGCTTATTATAAACTCGCAATATGGCTTTTGCGAGGTTGTTAGCTCAAATAATAAGATTAAGAGAACAATTTCCAGATGATGCAATAAAGACAATTCGTCTTGATAATGTTGGTGAGTTTACATCGCAGGCCTTTAATGATTATTGTTTGTCTATGGGGATAACAATTGAACATCCAGTTGCTCATGTTCATACTCAAAATGGTCTAGCGCAATCTTTGATTAAGCGTCTCCGATTGATAGCTAGACCATTGTTAATGAGGACAAAGTTGTCTGTTTCAGTATGGGGGCATGCTATTTTGCATGCAGCAGCATTGGTGCGCATAAGGCCAACTAGTTATCATGAATTCTCTCCATTACAGTTGGTTTTTGGTCATGAGCCAAATATTTCCCATCTTAGAATTTTAGGGTGTACGGTATACGTTCCAATTGCCCAATCGCTACGCACAAAGATGGGTCCCAAAAGAAGGTTAGGAGTGTATGTTGGGTATGAATCTCCTTCTATTATTAAATATTTGACACCTATGACAGGAGATATATCAAAGTTTGTTGATTGTCATTTTGATGAATCAGTATACCCAACATTAGGGGGAGAACATAAACAGTTGGAAAAAGAGATAGATTGGAATCAATATCTCTATCTCATTTGGATCCTCGAATAAATCAATGTGAGCAAGATGTTAAAAAGAGGATTTATTTGCAAAATGTTGCAAATCAACTGCCATATGCATTTACTAACCTTCCAAGGGTTACTAAATCTTATATTCCAGTTGTAAATGCTCCAGTTCCCAATAGGACAAATTGTTAAAGAAAATGAGTCTAAACCACGTTTAAAACGTGATAGGCCAATTGATTCAAAGGATAAAAATCCTCGAAAAAGAAAAGGAACAACTGATCATGAAGATCATATCATGGAGGAAATTGCTGAAGAAGAGCTCCAGGACATAACAAATGAGAAAACCACGGAGAAGGTTCAAATAACTGAAAATAATGAGAATGAATAAATCTCAATAAGTTATGTCTCGACGAGAAAAAGATGAAATCGAAATAATATTGTGGTGGACAATATTTTTGCCTATAATGTTGCCGTTGAAACAATGTAACAAGGTGAGGATTTTGAACCAAAATCTGTCAATGAATGCAGACAGAGAAATGATTGTTCAAAATGGAAGGAGGCAATTCAAGCAGAATTGACTTCACTTGAAAAACGTGAAATTTTTGGACCAATAGTTCGAGCACCTGAAGGTGTCAAGACAGTGGGGTACAAATGGGTTTTTGTGCGAAAACAAAATGAAAAAAGTGAAGTCGTAAGATATAAAGCAAGACTTGTGGCACAAGATTTTTCGCAAAGGCCTGACATTGATTACGTGGAGACATAATCTCCGGTAGTAGATGCAATTACCTTCGGGTATCTAATAAATTTGGCAGTTCATGAAAAGCTTGAAATGCGTCTAATGGATGTTGTCACAACCTATTTGTATGGCTCATTGGACCACAATATTTTTATGAAAGTTCCTAAAGCATATAAAAATTCGCAAAAAAGTTGTTCGATAAGGCTTCAAAAATCCTTATATGGATTAAAATAATCAGGACGGATGTGGTACAATCGTCTTATCCAGTTTTTTCTAAAGAAAGGGTACCAAAATGACCCTATTTGTCCTTTTGTTTTTATAAAAAGGTATGGATCTGACTTTGTTATAATAGTTGTGTATGTTGATGATTTAAATATCATAGGCACTCCTAATGAGCTTTCAAAAGTTGTTGAGTGTTTAACGAATGAATTTGAGATGAAAGATCTTGGTAAGACAAAATTTTATCTTGGCCTACAGATTGAGCATTTGAAAAATGGAATATTTGTCCATCAATAAACATACACAGAAAAGTTTTTAAAGTGATTTTACATGGAAAAATCACATCCATTGAGTACCCCGATGGTTGTGAGATCGCTTGACATACATAAATATCCATTTCGACCTCAAGAAAATGATGAAGAGCTTCTTGGTGATGAAACTCCATATCTTAGTGCTATTGGGGCACTAATGTATCTTGCCAATAATACTCGACCAGATATTTGTTTTGCAGTAAGTTTATTGGCAAGATTCAGCTCGGCCCCTACAAAGAGATATTGGAATGAAGTCAAACATATACTCAGATATCTTCAAGGAACCATTGATATGAGATTATTTTATTTTAATAAATCCAAGTCAGAAATAATTGGTTATGTTGATGCTGAATATTTGTCTGATCCACATAAAACTCGATCTCAAACAGGCTATTTGTTTACATATGGAGGCACAGCTATATCTTGGCGTTCAATGAAGCAAACATTAGCTGCTACTTCTTCAAATCATGCAAAAATAATAGTCATCCATGAAGCAAGTCGGGAGTGTGTTTGGTTGAGATCAATAACACAACATATTCAAGAAATGTGTGATTATCCTATGAAAAAGGATATTCCAAATACATTGTACGAAGACAATGTTGCATGTATAGCTCAGCGAAAGGGAGGATACATTAAAGGAGATAGAACAAAGCACATTTCACCAAAATTCTTTTTCACTCATGATCTTGAGAAAAAAGGTGAAATAAATGTTCAACAAATTCGCTCAGTTGATAATTTGACGTATTTGTTCACTAAAGTATTACCAACCTCAACATTTGAAAAGCTGATATCCAAGATTGGAATGCGTCGTCTCCAAGAAATTAAATGATATTTGCAACAGGGGGAGTAAACTACGCGTTGCACTCTTTTTCCCTTGTCCTAGGTTTTATCCCAATGGATTTTCCTGCCAAGGTTTTTAACGAGGCAGCAAATAAAGCGTATAACAAGATATGTGTACTCTATTGTCCTTCACTAAAAAAAATTCCCACGGGATTTCTTCTTAGTAAGGTTTTAACGAGGCATATCATCTATCAATGGTCATCCAATGGGGAGTGTTGTAAATCATTTTGGTGGTTAAATGGATGACAATAACTCCTTGATTAATTCCCTTCTTTATGAGTAGTAATGTTGTTGATAATGTGGTCAAATGGATGAGCATAACTCCTAACTTTATTTCCTCCATGATGGGTAGTAATTCTCAAGGTTTAATGTAAGGGTTATGACACCATTTGGTATTCCTTAATGTAATTCTATAAATAGTGGTGTTGAGAATAATGTTGAAAGCTTATATTGTTCCTCTATTGTCTTATATTCTTCTTCTCTTCTTCTCTTGATCATAAGTTTTACAATAAAATAGATAATTTACACTTTACTTCTCTCTTATACATTTAAAGAATTTTCTTATCATTAAGAAGTAAGAAATGAAAAAAAAAAAAGAATAAGTAAAGAGGAAAATTGAAATTCAATAACAAATTTTTATTTTTATTTTTTTTACTACTACATATATATATATATATATATATATATATATATATATATATATATATATATATATATATATATATATATATGTTATAATTTTTTATTTTATTTTTTTATTTTAGATCTTGAAACTTTTAAGTGAGAAGAGTGTGTGAGAATTATGTTTTCTTTGGTGAATTTTTTGGTTCCTTTCTCATGTTTAACTATGAAATCATCAATAATTAATCTCACTAATCATTTTCAATGTCTTGGAAACACAATTGAAGAATATATTTAATATTTAAGTTAAAGGACAAAAAAGTCCAAAAATAAACTAGTTTATAATGTGAACATGTCATTTCACCATTCTGGCCAAATTATGGCCAAAAGGATTTTTCATATATATATATATATATATATATATATATATATATATATATATATATATATATATATGAAAAAATTCTTTGGCCAGAATAACATTTTTCTTATATTATTTTACCTATTTAAACATTTTTTTCTTCTAAACTTTAATATTTTTTAACTAAAAAATGGAGAAAAAAAAAGTTAATTATTTAAAAATTGAAAAAATATTACAGTTTTTTTAATTTTTTGACCAAATTCTATATATATAAAAAAAAAGTGGATATAAGATTGTTGATGTGGCATCTCTCAAAAGTTAGGATTATTATTTATTTATTTATTTTAAAGCTTTTTCATAGTTTTAATTTTTGTAATATGTTTGAAAAAACAAATGTCATCTCTCATTTATTAATAGAAAATTAGGATTATTATTTACTTTATTTATTTATTTTGAAGCTTTTTCTTAGTTTTAATTTGTGTAATATGTTTGAAAAAACAAATGTCATCTCTCATTTATTAATAGAAAAAGAGATGAAACGACCATTTTCACCTTTACCTTTATTCTTTTTGTTCCATTCGCTACTAATAAATAAATTTAAAAGATTCATAAATAAAATAAAATAAGCGTTGCAATAACAAACCATAATTAATTCCACCTTAAATGACTATTGTAACCGATTTAACATGCACTTAAAACTCAGAATTTGAAGCAAAATTAGAACCAATCGTTACTTTGTGCAAAAGTCTCATCATAAATTTGCTAGGCAAATTGGCCATCTGTTGCAATTCCAAATGATCTGTCTTCCCAAGTCTATACAATATCATCAAACTCAATGATGTTTGCTTTGTGTTATCTTCTTTGTTTTTAATCATAATTGTTTTGTGATAATATGCAGTTACACACGTATATTATCTTTTCAAATGTTTATATAATTTTCATAAGTTTTACATGTGTGTATTATTTGTGGAGTTTGAAGAACATTTCGATATATAAAGTGTACTAAAGCAAAAAGAGAAAAATAAAATAATTGGTGAAAAACAAAGGAACAATCAAAGGTGAAAATCTATTTAGTTTGTATTTTTTTCTTCAATGCCAGATGGTTCACAAAAAAAGAAAAAATGAACATGTCGGTACTTTTTGTTTTAATTATACTGTGACTATACTATCTGAGAAAGAATAAAAACGAGTTTAAAAAGCGCACTATTAGAAATTTAAAACAATTTAATGTATGAGTTCTTGCTCGATAAAGCACTACCATTCATAAGTATTTTGATATCTTTGACTCATCTATTTACCTATAGTTTTTTTTCGTTCTACTACCAAATAGAATGTTACTATTGTTACCAAATAAAATGTTACCCACACTTTATATGAAAACTAACATGTTAAAAATTATAAAGTGTATATATACACGCAAACTTAGGAGATGAATGAATATTAAAACAATCCTTTATGGTTTATAACATTTAAAGAATTTTCAACCAATTAACATTTAGTTCGTAAACTATGTATTGAATCAATTTTTAAATTAATAATGAATTTATAAAATGGATAATTGGTCAAATTCACTAGTTAAAAAGATATTTTTGAAGATATGAAGAGTACTTCAAGGAGGCTAAAATGTTCAGTTAGACAGGAATGTTATTGACCTCAAAAAGATTAAGGTCAAGTGTAAAAAAGGTTGCACGTGACTTCTATATGCAAGTTTTGACTAGCTAAATAATGATTTGAACATGATTTTTGAAATTGTTAACAGAGAATTTTTTATTAGAAGATAACAGAGATTATGCAGTTATATTAGACATATAAAAGGTATGATTTCTTACATTTTTTTCCTTTATGCAGTAGCCGTTTGGTCATGCGATATTATATTACGATATGACGTTGTGAGATGAAATCAGCGTTTGGACATGTAATTTCATGCTAATTTCATCTCATGATTTCATATTATGTGATGAGATCCCATATTCTTCAAAATTATGATTTGAGATTTTTTTAATTACAAAAATTGACCCACAAGTTTATAATTTGTTAAACTAACCTCACATTTATATCTACTAACCATTTTCATATGCAAATAAAATTTATATTCACATCATTACTTTTTAAAGATTATTATTCTCAGCAACATAAAATTTATTATTACTTTAAATTTGCTCAATATAAATGATAAAATAGGAATAGATTTGGTGAATATAAATAAGAATGGAGGGAGTAATATTATTTTATTTGGTTCTTCATAATTAAAAAAAAAACTCAAAGTAACAATGTGAACATGAAAAAATAGTTGAGGATGACATTGACCAACAAATGACTCAAAGTAATAATGTTAGTTTGTCTTCCTGATCATATGATCGAGAAATACAAGTTCAACGTGAGAAGATTGTTCGTACTATGTGGGAGGATTATATTAAAGGCTAGTACACTACAATTTATGTTTAATTTTTTTTATTGAATTAAAGTTTGATCAATTAAAGCTAGTTGAAAAAGTTATTTAATAGGAGAACAAATAGTTTTGTATTAATTTATTATATAATTTTATAATTAATTTGGTAAGATTGAACAAACGGTTGAGACTATTTTAATAGTTTTACAACTTGTGAGAGTCTTATGTTTATGAGAAAATATATAGTAAAAAAATTTCATATCGCATGTCCAAACAAAACTTAAATTTTATTTCACGATTTCATATATATGATATCATATCATGATTTCATATTGCATAGTCAAACGATCCTTAGTTTCTTTATAGTCAATATTAAGGGCGGGTTTGGTATGAAGAAAAATATTTCCCAGAAAATGTTTTCTTGTAAAACAAATGGATTGCTAACTTATTTTCTCATGTTTGATTGATGAGTATTTTCAGGAAATATCTTTTAATTTTGGTTTGAGAAAAAAAAATTCTTAAAAAACTTTTTTGGGAATGGCCGAGGTGGGACATGTTCTTTTTTTTTTGGAGGGGGGGGGGGGGGGGGGGGGCATATGACATAGAAAAAAATTGAAATATTTGACGAGGGTGGTACTGGGGGTGAGGTAGCATAAAAAATGATTTTTTTCAAAAAATTGAAATAATTTCCAAAAATATTTAAGAAATAAATAAATTTTACGTGGGTGGAGGGGGAGGGGGTGGCCTTGTTTGGGGGTGGGGGGAGTGGTGTACATATTTTTCAAAAGCAATTTTTCTAGGGGTAGGGGTGGTAGGGGTTGGGTGATGTAAAAAAAATTCAAATTTTAAAAAAAAATGAATTGTTTTTTTAATTTATTTTTGTTGTTTGATAGGGGAGGGGTAGTTTGGGGGTAGGAATAAAAATATATTTGAAATTTAAGAAAATAATTGGAACAATTGAAAAACAAAGTCTGAAAATGTTTTCCTCCCCGCCAAACACACCTCAGCGTAATTATGACTCGTCGTTTCTAAAAGGATATTCTTCCACGACAGGTGAAGCACGAAGTTTGTGCAATACACATCCTGGCCAATTGGGCAAAAACTTGGAGGCAAATCTTGCACAAATGGACTTACTAGATGTTGAGAATATAGTTAAATAATAAAAGTTATTATTCTCAGCAGCATAAAATTTATTATTACTTTAGATTTGCTCAATATAAATGATTAAGTGTAACGACCGGGTTTCGTTTTTATAGGAATGCCAATGATGAAAAATTGGGATCGAAAAAACTTTTTTGTAGTACTAGGATTTCTCCAACCTTGTCCGGATTTGGAGGAATTTAGAGTAATCAAGGTTTAAGTAAATTTGGAGCAATCGGGTGGAGTAAATGTGGATTTTGATTACATAATTAGTTACATAACTCGTTAAGGAATTCGTACGACTTTACGGAATTAAATTTGGATAAGTAGATCATCGGGAATCGATCGCGACATTAAGGGTAATTTTTTAGGGTAGTGGGCTAAGAGTATATTGTAAAAAGGGGGAAATTGAAAATTCCTTGGGAGCTCACTGCCTCGCTTCGTGCCGCTGCAGCGACGCCGCTACAGCGGGATGGGTATCACTGTAGCGGGCGAGGCGGAGATGGAATTAAGAATTTTGGAGATTTTTCAAGGGAAGCTTACTAGCTCGCTTTGTGCCGCTGCAGGGGGATTAGTACCGCTGCAGTGATGCCGCTACAGCGGGATGGGTGACGTTGTAGCGGGATGACGGGTTTAAAAAATTGTAAATAAAAATCCTTAGACGATCTTATTTTGTACTTTTTGACTTTTTGAGTTAAGAGACGAACCCTGGGCTATTCTAGCTCGTTTTCAACCATTCTTGGAGATAGAGATAAGCTTTTCACTCCCCAAATTCATTTTTCGATCCTTCGAACGTTTTAGAATGGGTCAATATTGAGGGGAAAGATTTCTTAAAGATTCCTATGGTGGAATTAACCCTAAATTGATTAGTTGGGGTCATGAGTTGAACTAGCGTCCATAGTTTGTTAGTATTCCAATAATTTAGTGTTTCTTTATTGATTTTCGTGTATAAATTGTTTTTTATAGACCACGAACAAGGGGAGCGAATCACGAAAGGAAAGGATCAAGTTGTCTAGGGTTTCAAGCTTGTTCGAGGTAGACAATGGTTCCGATTCTATGATTGTGTGATATACACTTGCTTTGCTTCGTTGTAATACTTGTATATGTATGCATGTTGCAATATTTATCATAGATGTTGAAAGAGATATATGAATATTGATATCATGAAATTATGACTTGAATGTATGATTTTGATGTGTTATTATTGTGTGACTGGGATCGGGTGCCATGTTCCAGCCCTCTAAGTTGGATTGGATTGCCACATTCTGGCATGCTAATTGGGATCGGTTGCCACGTTTCGACATAAAAATGGGATCAAATTGCCACGTTTTGGCATGCTAACAGTTTGACTTTGGGTTCCGTGAGAGGACCAACTATGTGATGAAGTATGTGAACTGGGATATTGAATCTTATGATAGTATTGAACATGTTGATATTTATGCTTGTGTTATAATGTTGTAATTGTTTGTTTATGTTACACTAGTGGGATAGTCGTGTGATACCACCAGTACACGGTGGTGGTGTACTGATTCTGCACTTGCCCTTATTTTTGTTGAGTACAGGGCATCTTCATGCGACTGTTGACAAACCTCACTTAGGAGATTGATGATCGCTTCGAGTTCAAGGGTGGGCCACATTGTTCAGGTTGTCATGGAATTCTCTTTAGTCAATGTCCACCATTTTTGGACATAGAAATTTCTTTAGTTAGTGGATAGTTCGTTAGAAATATCTTGTTAGATTTTGATATAGTTATAGTTTTGGTACATTATTGACTTTCAGATTCTAGGTTTATCTTCCATATTGTTAGTTAGTTATTAGATCTTTATTTAGTAATGGAACCTTGCCTTTAGTTATTTATCTTGCTTCTGTTACTTAAATACCTTAGTTTTTAAATTTTTTGTTTTAGTTGGTTGCTAGTAGTTTTCTCCCACCGAGTTTTAGTATGGGTGCCAATCAAGATGGTTTGGGTCGTGACATAAAGTGGGAATAGATTTTGTGAATATAAATTAGAATGGAGGGATAATGTTATTTTGGTTCTTCATAATTAAAAAAATGGTTCAAAGTAACAATGTGAACATGAAAATATAGTTACGGATGATATTGACCAACAAATGGCTCAAAGTAATAATGTTGTTTGTCTTCTCGGTCATATGATCAAGAAATAGAAGTTTAATGTGAGGAGATTGTTCGTACTATATGGAAGAATTATATTAAAGACTAGTACACTACATTTTATGTTTAAATATTTGTTTATTGAGTTAAAGTTAGATGAAAAAGTTATTTAAGTGGAGAACAAATAGTTTTGTATTAATTTATGATATAATTTTATAATTGTTTGTTTATTTAGTAAGACTGAACAAACGATTGAGACTATTTTAATAGTTTAGAATTTGTGAGATTCTTATGTTTATGAGACAATATATAATACAAAAATTTCATATCGCATGTTCAAACAAAACTTAAATTTCATTTCACAATTTTTTATATATAATATCATATCATGATTTCATATTGCATGCTTAAACGATCCTTGGTTTCTTTATACTCAATATTAAGGGTGTGTTTGGTATGAAGAAAAATATTTTCCTAGAAAATATTTTCTTGGAAACAAGTGGATTGCTAAGTTATTTTCTCATGTTTGGTTGATGAGTAGAAAATATTTTCTTAAAAATAATTTTTTCCAAAAATATAATTTTATTTTTTGTTTGAGACTAAAAAATACTCCTTAAGATCTGACCTAGGAATATTTTTAAAATTGACGGGGTATTTAATTTTTTTTAAAATTTGAAATATTTCTCAAAACAAAATTCTTAAAAAACTTTTTTGGGAGTGGCCTGGGTGGGGCATGGGGCTGGGGGGGGGGGGTAGCGTAAAAAACGATTTTCTTGAAAATTTGAAATGTTTTCCAAAATTATTTAAGAAATAAATAGAATTGACGGGGATGGCGGGGGAGGGGGGTGGCCTGGGTGGGGTGGCTTAAATTCTTTTCAAAAGCAATTTTTTGGGGGGAGGGGAGGGGTGGTAAGGGTTGGGTGATGTGAAAAAAATTTAAAATTTGAAAAAAATAATAATTTGTTTTTAAATTCTTTTATGTTTGTTATTTGATGGGAAGGGGTGGTTTGGGTGGGAATAAAAATATATTTGAAATTTTAAAAATAATTAGAATAATTGAAAAACAATTTCTAGAAAATATTTTCCTCCTCGCCAAACACTCCAAGTGTAATTATGACTCGTTGTTTCTACAAGAATCTTCTTCCACCGCAGGTGAAGCACATGATTTGTGCAATACACATCCTGGCCAATTGGGCAAAAATTGGAGGTCAATCTTGCACAAATGGAGTTACTAGATGTTAAGAATATAATTAAATAATAAAAGTGTGATCTTTAACGCCACCCAAATAAAAATTGGAGGTCACACACTTTAATATGATATTATATCCTGAGATCGAATTTTACCGCCACCCAAATAAAAAAAAATTCACTGCTCTCTAACAACTTAAACTATTAGATTAGTTGGTCACACATTTTAACACTAGATAATAATAAAATAGTTAAGATTTTATTATACTACAAGTGCAGATTTGATTAAAATGTACTTTAAAATTATTCTTAAGTGAGATATTATGGTATGTCTGAAAGGGTTTTAAAAAGTTAAGAATATATTATACAACAAGTGCAAATTTGATTAAAATATACTTGAAAATTATTGTTAAGTGAGATATTATAGACATAATTTGTCTGAAAGTGTTAATGCTTATCAATTACCTATTATCTGTGGTTGGTGGGAGATAACATATATAAAATGAAATTAGTCGAGGTGCTGAGAACTGAACCTGATAAAAAAAAGTAATTACTTTATTAAATACAAGTGTTGAAACTGATAATGAAGAGTTACATATTTTGGCAAAAATTGAACACGTAAATTGTTCTTTTGTTAAACTGATTAAAATAACTTTAATTTGTTTATAAAAGAAATTTACAAATCTAAAAGTGTCCTTGTAAAGAAAAAGAGTAACGATGTATAGTTAGTGAAGAGGAACTTACCAGCTTTATTTTGGCAAAACGTATTTTTGTTTTTAAAAGGACAAAATAGTAAAAGACTTGATCAAATAAAAAGTGTTCATAATCTGAAAATTAATAAGTTGGCATGACCAACTAATGACTTTTGGTTGATTTTAGTTTATAAGTACTTTGAATATTCACTAAATGCGTACATAACCCAAAACATGATTATAAGTTTAGTTTAATCAACACTAATTGATCATCACGAGTATAGGTTGCGTCCCTACACTCATGTTCAATGTAAGAGATTGGTTTGGGAGTGCAAGCTCCAACCACGATTCCGGAACATGGTTCTCTAGATCTGGTGGGGGGGATGTGGTGAAGATGAGGGTTTCGGTTACTGGTGGTTGGTTCTAGTTTGGACTCGCCATTTTTGGAAAGAAAATTTGGAGCAATTTTGGCCAAAGGATCCTTAAAATGGGTTTCGTGGAGTGTAACATCTCACAACTTGAAATAACTAAGAATAAGCTAAAAAACTAAAAAAAAAAAATTTTTTTTTGAAAGAGTAGGGAAAATCTCGAAAAAAATTCTAAGTTAAGAAAGTGAGTTTTGGTCATTTTCAAACGGTCATAACTTCTAGCTCAGGATGAGTTAGAGGTGCTTCTGGATATGCATGGAAAGATCTTGAAATAATCTTTTCAACTCCGCCAAGTTTGCGTGATTTCAATTTCGTATGAGTGAGTTAAGCCTTTCGGAAGTTGGGTTGTTGGATTGAGCACTACTAGAAAACATGTTTGTAGCAACAATTTTTAACAACAATTAAATATGTGTTTCAATAGATACTCATTCGCAACAATTATAACCTTTGCAATAGACAACTAGACCTAATGAAACACTTTAAGAATTAAATCGTTGTATTAGTACTACAACTGTTGCGATAGTATCTTTATATTGCAACAGTTCCTACAAACTGTCATCTTAGGTACTCTATGGCAACGGTTCCACCAATTATTTTCCCTCAATTATTTCCCTCCACTTATTTCACTGCACCCGTCAAAAGAATTTTTTTTAATTAATTGTAAAAGTAAAATAAAAGGTAAAATATCACATTAGGTGTTGATACTCAATTTTGACCGGCCTTTAACCCATTTGGGGAATGCAATCCGATTAAATACTTATTTTAAAAAATATTTTGAGTTCAGAATTTTAGGTGATTTTATCGAAAATTATATATTTTAGTATGCTGTCTTTATAAAATTATCGTAAATATTATTAAAATATTCTAAAATTATTAGTAAAATTCAAAATAATTATTTTATTCAAATGTTTTAAAATTTAAGAATTTTTTTATAAAAAATAAATAAATCATAATATGTGTAGTAGCTAGTCGGATAACATTTTCTTAGTTTTCCTTAAATCCTTTTAAATTAAACCTATTCCTTTCTAATTCCTTTCAATTCTAGCCTATTGAGTTCCATTTCTATTTCAATCGTAGCCACCTTCTATTTCGATTCTAGCCTCTTTAATTCAATCATTATTTCAATTATAACCTTTTGAAATCAAATCTGAGAGCCTCATGTTTAATCCAAACCGTTGATCTCTCGTATTAAATCTCAGCCTTACATCTCTTTAAAAATAAACGATCTAGATCAAAATAATTGGCTTTACCTATTTTAATCTACCAAGAGCAAAATCCTTAAAAACATTCATTCCCCACCCTTCTCTTCCTCCTCGCCGCTTTTCCGACCACCACAAGGGGCAGCGGTGCCCTCTATCTCTTCTCCTCCCCCTCCCATCGTTGCTTTCCTCTTCTCCCCCGGCGAGAAACAACAGCCAGCAGGATCCATCGACGGAAACAACAAGCTTCAGCCAGCGAGCTCAAGACAGCATCGCCGCTTTCTCTCTTCCAGCAAGGACGAGAGAACAACAACACCAGCAGTCGGCGATGTCCCTAGCTCCTCCCTCCGTTCTTTTCTCTTTTCCAGCAGCTCTGTCGATGACCAGCAACATCATAGAGATGGACAGCGAGTCCTCTCTTTTCCATTCTCCGATCAACGATATACGAGGCAGCAGCTTCGACGCAGTCGCCTCCTCCTTCGGAGATTCGAGCTCCGGCCAGCACCAAGCCTACAATAACAAGTAAGCAAGCTAAAAAATATACGACAAATTTCTCAAATTTTAGATTTGTCCGGGTATGTTTCTTCTCACCGAATTGCTACTAGTCTTTTCATTTGTTTGGAAAATGCTTAGTTTCATGATTTAGCTAAGTTATTACTGATTCGTTTTTGTGAGCATCTTTTGATTTTTTTGCTGATAAGCACGGTTAGAATTCAATGTTTTCACCTCCTTTGGTCTTTGTGATAAACTCTCTGTTAAGTTATTTTACATACTAGTCATAGAAGATGATTATAAACTGCTATTTGATTCTTTTATTTCCCCTTGCTGACTGTACAACTACTACCATGTTACCCTTTAATTACTCCATAATTATGATTTTTCACTGATTTGGGAGAACTTATTGTGTTGTCTTAATTGATTTCGTCCTTGAAATAGCATATTGGATACTTAGCTTAGTTATGGCGTAGGCTAATTCAAAATACTCAATTGCAGGTTCATTTATCGTATGTTCGGATCTTTATTCTTGTTGTATTGACTCTTGATGTAGCCCCTATTTGTTGCTTTGTCTTTTGTGTTTAACTATTTTATTTTGATAAACAAATATCATGTTTATGATTGTGTAATCTTTCTAGTTCTGATTCTGAGGATTGTAATTTGTGATTTATTAGAATTCAATGTATTCCGTCCTTTAGTTGACCCTTTTGAAATTGTAGGTGGTGAACAAAATGAGCAAAGCGGGGATGAAAGCAGCGAAAACCTTACTTAAAGAGAATTGGTTTATCTGTATATCTACAAACATTCTAGCACTATTTTTACTTTTTGGCCTAATTTTGTAAACTTGAATGAATGTCAACTCTTGAACATTCTAGGACTATTTTTATGTTTGGACTTAATTTTTGTGAACATCAATGTATGTTAACTCTTGAATTGTAAATCAAGATCATGTGTTTTTATCTTTAATATATGGATGCTATTAGTTGAAGTACATATTGGTTTAATATTTTCTATCATTGTATTATAGTCTATTTTAAAAATAAAGAATATACACAATGGCTACAATAGCCTGCAATAACCATTCAAAAAGTCTATTGTAATACCTTAATAACATTGTTGCAATAGTTTAGAAGAACCGTTGTAATAGAGTAGACCGAGTTGTATAATAAAGTTGTTGCTATAGGTCTTTTACAACGATTCGCAACTGTTGCAGCAACCACAGAAAAGTGTCGTCCTAGACTAAAGAATAATTGTTGCTATGAAAGTGTGTTGCAACAATTTATAACTGTTGCTATAAAATCTTTACTATAGACATATCGCAATGATGCAACACACCAGTTTCCGTTGCCATAATGCAATTGGAACACTTTTTGAGTCTATGACAATGCTTATTCTTGTGTTGCAACAAGCCTATTTTCTAGTAGTGGAGGAAAGTACCAATCCGGATTTAGGGAAGGGCAAACTAGTCTTTTCACCAATTAATTTTCTATTTCATTTTAAAGGTTTATTTGGGTTAAAAACAAGTCTTAGATCGGTTTGGAAAAGTTAGAATTACACTTAGGCCTTGGAGAAGAGAGAAAAAAAAAAAAGGAGAGAAGTCAAGAATTCGCCAAGAACATCAAGCTTTGTGAGTGGAATTCGTCGGCGCTGATCCCTATCAAGGTATGTGAGATCTTTTAGTGTTGGATCAGTTCACCCACACACCAAACTTGTTTCAATTCATTTATTTTCGAGTTGGTTGAATGACAAAAAGTGAAGTTCTTGAAGAACATTGTTGAATTCTTGTTGGTAGAGTTGTTGAATGCCTAGTGTTGATTTGATTCGTGTTTTTGAATTATTTTTCAAGTTAAATCTATTGGGTCTTGAGGGTACTAATGATCCTAAGTATTTGGGGAAAGAACCATGGAAGTTTAGAGGGCTTAGAGATGAAAAAACGGAGGAGAAAAGTCGAGAACGCCTGTTCATAGGGCCTAGGGGCGCCGCGCCTCCCGTAGCCCCACAGGACAATCTCTGTCGTAGGTCCTTGGGGCTCCGCGCCAACCAAAGAGACCCAACTTGGCCTCTGAAGTTTGGGGCCTGGTGCCCCACGCCTCTTAGAGAGCCAAGGACGCAGTTCACCCCATTCTTTCCTTACCTTTTCGTACTAGTTCCTAAGTGATGTACCCATGTTTCTTTGTTGATTTCAACACACTAAGGTACACCTAAACATCATGAATTTATTCATAAACATGATATCATGAACATTGAATTCATAATCCAATTCAAGGAAAGTTAAGATCAAAGTAAAAGAAGTTAAGAAACAAGTCAAAGCAAAGTTCTTAAGAATCTTTAGCAATGTTTTAACTTTGTTTTAAGACTCAAGTTTTAAGCTAAGTAAAGAGTAAATAGTAAAGTTGAAGTTCATTTCTTCAAAAGTATATGGGGATTACGTATTCTCAAAGAGATTTAAAATATTTTCACATTTAAATAAGAACAGAAACTAAGATTTCCAAAGTGTCTTAGGGCTGGTTTTCAGAAAAGAGTAATAGATTTATAAAATGAAGCAAGCAGGAAAACTAAGATTTCCAAGATAGCCTTTGATCTAAGTTTTGATCACTAATTTCAAATCACGGAAGAAGTATGTTTTAAAAACATAAGAGCCAGTATATTTTGGGAGTAGTATTGAGCACCGAATAGGGGACGATCATGAGTACAAGTAACTCATATCTCAATAAATTCATGTAGCCACCATGGGTAGAAAAAGGTCATACTTTTTAGAAAAACCCTTTTCATAGTAGACTAGTGAATCCATTAGGCATTTCAGGTCTTATACTTTTGGCCGGGTATAGTATGCACTGGCAGCGTGAGGTAGATCGTTGTATCATTACTATAACTCTTAAGTGATGGTTGTCGGTTAGAGAAACTCCCACAAAAGTTAAATGTATCTATATATATACATCAGTTTATTTATATTTTAACATACATCTTAGAGTTAATTGTATCCTTGTATACATTCAGAGTTTACAACGTATTTTCAAACAACTTTTCTTTATATTGCACTTGTTTTTAAATTACTTTATATTGAAATGAGTTAGTTATATTGAGTTATGTTATTCATAAGTTGAGTAGAGCCAAGGTAATTGTTTCTTCTTACTCTCTTCAAGCTTAAGTTGTTTTAGTATTCCAACTCGCATACTCGTACATTCAATGTACTGATGCCAGTTGTCCTGCATCGTATCATGATGCAGACACATGTAACTAGGATACAATTAGTTGATTAGTTTCCCTTCATTCTAGAGGACATCTTTATCATTCATTTACTGTTTATTAGTTTTCAGTTTTTAGGATGATTGGGGTTCTGTCCCAATATCCCTCTTTATTTTAAAGGCTTCATAGACAGACAGTATTAGTTTCTTTAGTCGTCATTTTGTCTAATTATTACTTTTAAGTTATCTCTTGTGTTTAAGTCTTTCGCTGACTAAGTAAGTCAGACCAAGGGTCCGCTCGAAACCAACAATGATCTTCGAGTGTCAGTCCCGCCCAAGTGTAGGCTCGGAGCGTGACATTGGATTTGCAGTTAATTGACGCAGTGTCCATGGTCACATCCGGACTGGTATCATGATGATTACTCCTCGCAGTGGAGAGAGGATGCTTTCCAGAGGCAGCGACAATTGCATTTCCCTCAGATGGAGGTGCAGAGTCGCATCTGGAAATAGGAGCTATAACATAGTTAATGCTATCGGTGGGGTCAGACACATTTAATGTGGTGAGAGTGGGATGGAATTTGCATGTAGTATTATTATTTGGGAAAAGGATCAAAATTACCCCTCAACTTTGTTTTATTGGTTGATATTACCCTTCTCGTTAAATGAAAGTTATTTTTACCCCTGCCGTCAATAAACTTAACAAATATACCTCTCCTTGGATGGAAACCCCCAAATCAATTGAAACTATCCAAAAACAAATTTAACCCGAACCAGAATCTAATCCACCAAACTAAAAAAAATCCATAACAAATCCACTCATTTCCAATCTTCTTCATCTCATTGTTCTTCCCCTTCTTCTAAGTGTTCTTGGCTAAGTACCTAAGAACACTCATAATCTTAAAAATTAAACAAACCCCATCAGTCATTATCACCATATATACACAAATCATATGAAGAAAATACAAATCTAACGTATGAAAAAAATGTTTTTTTTGGGAGACTTACAGCTTTGGATAGCTCCAAAATGGAAGCCATACGGATGGGTTCTTCAAGATGTAAATCATTTGAATGCATGGTTTGTTAGTGAAAAATTTAACAAAATGAATCAGTTTTTTCTAAAGAAGAAGTAAAAAAAATGAAAAGTTTTTTTTATAGAGAAAGAAGAGATCACAGAAAGCGCAAAACTGATTAGTTTGGTAGTTTAGTTTTTTGAAATGCATTAACTTGTTATGGATATTGTTTAGTTTAATGGGTTGAGTTTTGGTTCGGGTTAAAAAAGAAATTGCATAAATTCAATTAAAATCGGCTAATTTCAATTGATTTGGGGGGTTTCAATCCAAGGAAGGGTATATTTGTTAAGTTTATTGACGACAAGGCTAAAAATAAATTTCATTTAACGGCAAAAGTAAAATCAATCAATAAAACAAAGTTGAGGGGTAATTTTGACCCTTTCCCCTTATTATTATTACCAGAAGACGTGTTAATGTCCAGTTGTTGACTTTTTGATGAGTGGTGGGGATGCTTTGGCCTTCTCGATGAGTCGAAGTGGTGGAGTACCTCCCTTTAGCTTCATGATCGTGATTCCCGAATTCTAACCATTGTTTTCTTTTTCCTTTGCAGGATTCATTAGTGAAAATTTTGCTAGTAAAAGTAAGAGAATTCGAGCTAGGATTAGGAGGATTGTAGAACTTGTCAGATTTTGCATAGAAAAGTATTACCTGTGTGTAAGAATGTTCTTTGCTGGTGGTCTGATCTCTGTGTTTTTTCCGCTTGTTGAGACAAGTTGTCATTCCTCTTCTTCGACTTTGTTTTGAGGTAAGGTAGTAGGGGGTCCTATCATCGATTGGATCTGTATAAGATTTCCCCTACACCCATTACATAAAGTTCCTTCCCCTTCATATAAGATTTCACCCACACCCATTACATAAAGTTCCTTCCCCTTCATATTAGATTTCCTGTATGTGTTGCCAATCTTGATTGTTTTCTTAACTGGTACATCAATTGGGATTTGAATGCAGATCCTTGCATTCTCCCCCTTAGCACAACGGATTTGCAGGTGTCGAGCGCTCCCAATTTTTTCCAGTATGCTTCTGTCATAGATCTCTGTTGGTAATTGTGGTAGTCTAATCCAGATTGCGCTGTGGGATATAGTGAATTCTTGTGGAACAAAATCTGGTTCCCATCATCTGCTCCCCAATATGAACCAAGGACCTCCTTGTAGTGCTTTTTGCATGTTTTCTTGCAAAATTAAACTTGTCTATAAAGAAATCAAATCCCAGCCCAGGTCAATTAGAACCAGGTTTTCGATAGGTTTCCATAGTTCGTTTAATTAATCTTTTCTTGAGGTATTGGTGGGAGACCTTTTTCCCCCACCACTTTAATGATTATTGAATGCTTCCATGGTAGGTAGATCCTTGTTTTGTTATAATAGAGTCATCTAGGTCAGCATCATATGGTCTGCTTGCTTTTGTAAGTAGATTTATGTATTTTTCGTTCAGTTCTTCGTTGTTGTCCATCAGGATCTCCTTGAAGGCCTATTTTACCGGAGGGTCTTCCTCCATTTCTGTTTGAGCTCCGGTGGATCAGGGTTACACAATGAGGGAGGAGTTATCACTGGGGTTGGGGGCATTAGTCGTACTAGGTTGGGTTTTTCCTAGAGAGGAAACTTCTCACATGTAGATTCTGTGTTGTAGTTCCCCCTTTAACTATATTTCATCCCAGAGGCGAAGCCAGAATTTTTAATAAGGTGATTTAAAATCTGAAGAAATAAAATACGAAATAGCCAAAGGGGTTTGACATCTACAATATATATCTAAAAAAAAATTTAACCATAAAAAAATAATATAATTTTTCGCCGAATGAACCCCCTAAACATATTGTGGCTCCGCCATTGTTTCATCCCCCCTCATGACTCTTCAGGTAACTAGTATTGGTCTCATTTTTTTTAATCTGAAAGTTTATTAAATCATCAAAACTTCACATCAAACAAAATAATAGAGGTGCTACTTTTTTAAAAAACATGAATCCTTAAATAAATTAAGAATATACTCTAATAGATAAAATATTTTTTATTATTGATAAAAACTAACAAATAAAAAGTTAAAAGTGAACAAGTAAAAAAAAAAATTATTTTTAAAATGTTACTTATTGAGTTGTATGAAAAATATTTGACTTTGGATATTGCACAGATTACAATGTGCAGCAGGTAGACACCGCCTTATTGTCCCTTTTCAAATCCCCACCCATCTTTGCTCATTTCTCCATTTTCAATCAAACAATGGATTCAACTAACCCGGAATCATCACAAGTTATCAATGGACTATGATGTTTCAATATTTTTGACTCAGCAAATTTGCTCAGTTGTCACCTCAAATTATCTGTATAATTGGTTTTCTGTTGCATTTTATTTATCAGGTTGCATTTTTTAACACGTTTTGATCCAATAATTGTGAAATTATCATAATATATTATAGTGTATATTTAGATTTTTCTTTTATCTTTGGAAAACAAAAAAATTTAGGAGTATGGTTGGTAAAAGATTGGAAGGTGCCCAGACGGAGGGGATAAATTTTTTTTTTATTTTTATTAAAAGCAGTTTTGTTTTGTTTTTGAAAAAAAAAATATAGGGAAAGGTTAGTGGGGGAGGGCAGGGGGAGGGAGTAAATTTTTACAGATTTTATGTTTTTGAAAAACAAAAAAAATTTAGGGGGTAAGTTGGTGGAAGGGGGGAGGGCGGTAGGGGGGTGCCGGGGGCAGCGAGTAATTTCTTTTTTAAAAAAAACACAGATTTTTTTTGTTTTTGAAAAACAAAAGAATAGGTTGGTGAAAGGTGGGGGGAGGAGTGTATGTGGGGAGGGGTACATGCATTTTGATAAACAAATTTATTTAAATGGATTAGAACTATTTTTTTCAAATGATATTTGACAAAATTCATATTTGTCCATATTATATTTGAATTGATTGTAGATATTCTCCAAAAATTATTATTTGAGAATTTCATATCATGATTTGAGTTTTTTTAAATATAAAAATTATCCCACAAATTTATATTTTGTTAAAATAACCCAACATTTATATGTACAAACTATCTTATATGCAAAAAATTTATATTTACATCATTATATTACTTTTTCTTACAATTATTATTCACATTTCTCACCAACTAAAATTTATTATTACTTTAAATTTGCTCAATATAAATGATAAAGTAGGAATAAATTTGATGAATATAATAAGAATGGAGGGAGTAATATTATTTTGGTTATTCATAATTTTTCTTAAAAACTTTTCTTTCGGCTACATATAAAAATGTTTAAAGCAATTTAATATGAAAAAGAAAATTAGGTGTGTATGTTTGATAATCACTCCTTCCAATATGTTTGATTTTAGTTCGAAATTAATTCACTAAAAATGTGTGAGTGCGCATAAATTAAGTGAAACAAGACACGAACCATTACGATATTGACAAGTGAAAATTGTCATAAATTGTGTACTGTTACATAATTATTTGTAAGAATATCAGAGGAGTGATTAATATTTATGGTCTATGAGCATAAAAATATAGTTGCACATGATATTGACCAACAAATGACTCAAAGTAACAATGTTGGTTCGTCTTCTCGGTAATATGATCGAGAAATACAAGTTCAACGTGAGAAAATTATCCGTACTATGTGAGAGAATTATATTAAAAACTAGTACACTATAATTTATGTTAATTATTTTTATTAAATTAAAGTTTGATCAATTAAAGTTAAATAAAAAAGTTATTTAAGTGGAATACAAATAGTTTTGTAATACTTTATTACACGATTTTATAAATTTTTATTTATTCGATAAGATTGATTAAATAATTGGAACTATTTGAATAGTTTTATACTTATGAAATTTTTATGTTTATGAGAAAATATACAACACAAAAATTCTATATCACATGTCCAGACAGAATATTAATTTTATTTCATAATTTCATATTATAATATTATATCATGATTTTATATTATAATTTTATATTGCATAATCAAACGGGTCATAGTTTCTTTATATTCAATATTAAGAGTAATTATGACTCGTCGTTTCTAAAAGGATCTTCATCTACCATAGTCCATATGTGAAGCATGGGATGTGTGCAATACACTTCCTTGCCAATTGGGCAAAAACTTGGGGCAAATCTTGCACAAATGGAGTTACTAGATAATAATAAAAAGGTCAAGTATTTATTATACTACATGTGCAAATTTGATAAAGATGTACTTTAAAATTATTAAGTATGATATCTACTGTACTACTTATTTATAAGTGTGGATAATCAGATAAAAGGCGGTTAATATGTCTGCTTTACATGTATGGTTTAAAACTTATATTGCTTTTGTCTATTTTTTCCTTTATTTTAATTTGTTTTATTTATTTATAATTTTTCATATATTCATAATAATTAATATCTTAAAATATTTTTAAAAAAAACATAAATAAAAATTTCAATTGCTTACAAAAAATTCAACTAACTAATAAAATTAATTTATTTATGTCATATAAAATAGAACAAAAAAAGTAACATGTATTATTTAATTTGAAAACTACATAAATTTTTTTGTAAATTTCAATAATTAACAACATAGTGACTCTTGAAATTCTATTTGTGCTACGTGTATTGCGACAAGTAAAGTAACATATATTATTTAAAAATTACGTAAAAGTACTATAAATTACAATAATTAATAACTTAAAATATTTAAAATCATATTAAAATTTATCTGACTCTCTAAATTTTATTTGTATTACATAAAATGAGCTAAAAATTAACAGATATTGGGCCTGTGCTAGCACGAACGTTTGTGTCTAGTTATAGCCATAATTTGCCTGAAAGTGTTAATGCTTAACAGTTACCTAGTATTGGTGGGAGCAGTGGCGGATCCAGAATTTTCATTCAGGGGGTTTGAAAAATAAAGGGAAAATGGTCAAAAATACCTTTAACTTTGGTTATTAGTTAATTATACCCTCGCCGTTAAAATAAAGTTATTTTTGCCCCTGACGTTACTAATTTCATCATTTATGCCCCTATGTTGACAGAAATATCCATATTGACTTAAATTAACCCGAATTCTTTTAAATAACCCATTCCCCTTTTAAATCCATGCCTGACCCATCTAAAAACCTGACCCAATAAATATTTTACCCGTTTTTCTTACCCATTCTTTCAAGAGATCTCAAATCCCCCAATAAACATTTAACCCGTTTAACCAATTTCATTCGTTGTTAATTACTCCAAGATCCGTCTTCTAATAATATCTCATCATGCCTACAAGATCTTCCTCGGTAGTCTTTGAATTTTTTTAAGGGGTTTGTTTACTTTTTGTTGAAACACTTAAATGCTCCATTTTTTAGGTACATGAAGAAGATCTGTTTATGGGTTTGTTTTGTTTTTATCTTATGAAGTCTAAAGCTTGGCTCTTTTAGTGTTTTTCACACTTTTTATCTTGTTTCAAGATTAAGAGGAAATGTTTGACATGTTAAGGAATACTTGGATGCTTTCTTTTTTTTAGGTAATGGTGAAACATAAGTAAGGTGTGTATTTTTAGTAGTTTATTGGAAGCTCTGAAATCTAAAGATACAAGTTGTCTAGTGCCGTTTCATGAGTTTGGTAAATTGACTTTCTCTTTTAGTATTACCAAGAAAAGAACACTTCAAGACATTCTCATTTTGTTCAGAGCTTCCAAGAAAAATAATGTTAAAAAAAAGTTGAATTGTTGTGAAGACAAAAGGGTAGAAGAAGAAGAGTACTGAAGCTTATTTGTTTTCTTCCATAAAGGACATTTCAATTTGTAAGATTTAAGAAAAATGGCTTTCTGCAAGAATGGTAAGTCGGTGTTGGATAACGGAAAGTATGTCCGGCATACACCCGAGCAAGTTGAAGTTCTTGAGAGGCTTTTCGATGGGTAAGGAAAACGGATAAAATATTTATTGGGTTAGAATTTAGACGGTTCAGGGCATGAGTTTAAAATGGTAATGGGTTATTTAAAAGAATTTGGATTAATTTAAGTTAATTTGGGGATTTCCATCAATATAGGGACATAAATGATGAAATTAGAAATAGGAGGGGTAAAAATAACTTTATTTTAACGGCAAGGGTATAGTGAACTAATAAACTAAAGTTAAAGCCCTTTTCCCAAAAATAAAAGTACAAACGTGTAAATAACCAACAATTGTTTTTCAAAGAATGCAATCCTTGAATTCTTTTGAATCTAAAACCATATTTTTAGCATGTTTTATATATAAAAAAAAACTAAAAAAACCCTGTAAAAAACGGAACTAGAACCAAAAAAGAAAAATGGAAACTAAAAAAGTCATAAGTTAAAACGTTAGCCAGGAACTAGAACAAAAAAAAAATTGAAACTAAAAATGTAAAACGCTAGCTAGGGGATTCAACCCCTAGGCATCGCAAGGGAACCTATGACTAGGCTATCTCATTCTTCTTGTCATTGAGGGGTTCAAAACATATATATATTCACATAAATACAGAAAATTTACCTTATATATACCGCGAACCCCCTAGCTTATATGTGGGTCCGCCCCTGGGTGGGAGGTGACAGACATAAGATGGAATTAGTCGAGGTGCTGAGAATGAGAACGGACCCTAATAAGCAAAAGTGATTACTTTTTCATATACAAGAATTGAAACTAATAATAAAGAGTTGCATATTTAACAAAAATTGAACACGTAAAATATTCTTTTGTTAAACTGATTAAAATAACTTTAATTTGTTTATAATTTTTTTTTTACAAATCTTAAAGTGTCCTGGTAAAGAAAAAGAGTAACGATGTAAAGTTAGTGAAGAGGAACTTACCAGTTTTATTTTGGCGAAATGAATTTTTGAGATTTTTTTAAAAAAGGGACAAAATAGTAAAAGATGTTATCAAACTAAAAGTGTTCTTAAAGCTAAAACTTAGTAAGTTCGTCATGACCAACTTATGACTTTTGATTAATTTTAATTTATAAGTACTTCGAATATTTACTAAATGCATTCGGATTTTAGTTTATAAGTACTTTGAATATGTACTAAATGCATACGTAAACTAAATCGTGTTTATAAGTTACTAATTAGTATAATCAACTTATAAGCTTAGTCAAACACCTCCCAAATATCAAACTTTGTACTTTATGTCTTTTAAGTGGAAGAGATAATGATCAAAAACACAATTGAAGTATCATTTGTTTGCAAGTTTTATGCTTGAACTATTTATGGAAATACACATCGAAAGTGCGTGGATGTGAACTTAAAGAATTCATTAAACCCTTGCTCTACCTGAAAACAACTTGATTGGATCGATTCCAGTTACATCCTTGATGATACAATATTTTTAAGAAGAAAAAAGCAAATCTACTTTTATTATATTTAGTTAGTTAAGTAGATGGATATCTTTAAGGCTATAAAACTAATAATTTTCTAATGAGCGTGAGAAAATTAAAGCAATAATTAAAATGAAATGACGGTGGAGTTGAATTATAATCAGTGGAAGTAGATATTAACAACTCATGGACTATGCATTCTCATTTTCAATAATGTGAGACACACCACGAAAATGTGAAGAAGTTGAATTCATGATATGCCAACACACAAGCAAAACACAAATTTGTGTTAGAATGCATTAGGACGGAGCTAGAAGGTTATCCGCAGGTTCGACTGAATGTAGTAGCCTTAATTCAAATTTAATATTTATATTTATAAAATCACTAAAGATACACAAAATTTAGAACCTGATCATAACTAGGTGGCAAACAAGCGAGTCGAGTCGATCAAAAAATGAGTTAAATAAAAATGGGTAAGTTACCCGACTCGACTCACATTTTAAATGGGTAAAAAAAGACTCATATTTCCAACATGGCTCTTACAGGCAGAATTCCCCACGATTTTGGAAACCTCACATTTCATGTTTCTCTTGACTTGGGAAACAACAATTTCCGGGGAAATATGCCTCTAAGAAATGGCATGCTTAGGTAGACTAAAGTTTCTTAAGTTAAGTTTCAACAACTTCAGCAGGGAGGTTCCTTCTTGGTTTGGGTTTTTACACCTATAGAAATCCATGTAGAAATCTCACGTCTAAGATTAGAGAAATCAAGGATTGTATTGATAAAAATAATGTTGAGTTACAAACTCCTTATATGAGAGAATTGTAGAGTCCTAAGCTAATTATACTTAGAGTCTTACTACAATACATATTACTACACTTAGAGTCCTACTACAATGCCTGTTACTACAGTAATAGTAATAATGAAATTATAATTAATCTAATCATAGTTGTACTATAATCCTAATCATAATATAATTCTAGTATAATCTTAATTAACATAGGTAGTCTAATTCTAGTGCGACTCTAATTCTTCAGCAGTGTTGTAAACTCACTAGTCAGCTTCGTTAGACCTATTTCTTTGACATGTTCCAATCGTCAGCTTCCTTCCTCATCAACACTTGCTGCAGACACGTCAATCAGTTGCGTTGGACCTGTTCCTTTGATATGTTACAATCGTCAGCTTCCTTTTTCTTCAACACTTCACCTCAAGCTAGTGAGTACAGGAACAATTACTCCTAACTTGCTTTGAATATCCTGCAAAAAAAACTTTGAATACCCAGGAAAAACTTGTTTTGTCAATGCTTAGGCATGTTGATGTTGTTGTTCTGAATATCCAGCAAAAGAAAAACTTTGAATGCCTAGCAAAAACTTATTTTGTCAATGCTTTGGTATGTTGATGTTGTTATTTCCTCTTACCTTGCCATTTTAAGCAGATAATACCATGTTATGTTTTTGTTTGGTACCTCTTCTTTCTCTTCCCTTATATCAAAGCCCATGAGAACATTAACAAATTTATTAAGGGTGGAATAGGGTATCTTATCTAATATGATAAAGGTCTTGTATTTGAGACATACACTTCTAGCAAAATTAATTATTTTTTTGTTGCTTGAATATAAGATTTTTTCAAGCATTTCCACATCTCCTTGGAAGTTGAACAACCCACAATTAGGTACATGCTTTCTTCGATCAAGGTGCTTGAGATCCAACTCCTTAGAAACACGTCTTTCTTCTTCCAATCATCAATAGTGTTTGTCGCTCCCCATTTTTCTCAAAACGGATTTTGATGCACGATCTAACAATTCTTTTGGGTTTTTGATATTTGAAGAGTCTCCCCCTAACGAATTAAGACGCGTTATTACACCTATCTAACCTAACTAAGTCTAACTAAGGCCAACGAGCCAGAGATCAGGGTAAGAGTTCAAATTACCTCGAGGGGAAGGTGTTAGGCATCCCTCTAGGTCCACAAATGTGATTCCCAGCCGTATCTCATGCAATTTATGTGGGGGTCCCGACCGTATCGTATGCAATTTATGTGGGGGTTACAAGTAGCAATTAAGGTCACTTCATTATTATTTAGTTATTTAATTAAACATGCTTGCTAGGTGACAACATTACACAATTGAGATCATTTTTTATTTACTTTAACATGCAATACTATGTGATATATCAACAAAGGTTAAGCAATTAGCTCATATTATTATTTTAATTAATTATGAAACTAGGTGATAATAATATTAACAATTAGAGATATAAATTAAAAAATAAGCGAGAAGACAGAAAATAGACAAGCAATTTTATATTTTATGTTGCAGAATAAAAATCAATTCAAGTGGAAATTATGTTCATCTGGATTTCTGGACAAAACTATGAAGGAGAAGAGAAGAAGAGAAAGAAGAGAAGAGAGAAGATGGAGGTGGTCGATGGTTAACAAATGGGGGAGGCGTTACAATTGATGCAGAAAAGGAATTGACAGAAATAGCCCTTAAGGTTCAATGTTTTTACAGGGAAGCACACACGTTGACGGAGACGTGTGTGCTATTCCCTCTTCTTATATAGTAATATATATATATGTATATATATATATATATATATATATATATAAAATTAAGATGGGTGAATAAATTAAGCATGAATCAATTATTATCTAATTAATATAAATCTATGTGAATAATATAGTTAGACATTCAAATTTTTATATTTAAAACAAGCAAATTTAAATCTATGGAGTTATAAAAATTGGACAAATAGAGCAGATAAAGCCACAAAAAATTATGAATTCAATCAAGCAAAGCAAGATTTTTGAGTACCAAATATAGAAATAAGATACTTGAATATTAACTAATAAAAAGGAGACATTGATTGCTTCTAATAAAATGCTTAAAGTGTTTGGATATTCCATTCTGGCCCAAACCTGTTGGCCTATTTACATACATTGCGATAGTCAAGCAGCAATAGGTAGGGCAGGGAGTGTCATGTACAATGAAAAGTCTCGTCATATACGACGAGACATAACACCGTAAGACAACTGCTCTCTAGTGGTATTATCACAATTGACTATGTAAAGTCAAGCGACAATGTGTCAGATCCACTAACGAAAGGCCTAGTAAGAGAGGCAGTTGAAAGATCATCTAAGGGAATGGGTTTACGGCTTAGGACAAGTCAGTACTACGGTAACTCTATCTAGCAGACTGGAGATCCCAAGAGCTAGATTCAAGGAGAAAAACAAAGTTGTAGCTGACGGTTCGACATTGTCAATTAACTCAATCCATTCTCATGATAAAGACAATATTCAGGAACAAGGTTAAGACTTTAAGGCTTGTTAATAAGGTAATTAAAGCTTAAAGTTTTTAATAATTTGCCAAGTTTGGTAGATTTGAACAAATATTGTATCACGAGATGACACGGTTAGAAATCACCTATGTGAGTGTGAAGTAGAAGCCGCTTCAAAGAGAATTTTATGTCAAAAGCCTATTCTCTATACACTCATGAAACCAGGAGGTGTTCATGGATGAAACGAACACAACCGTAAGAACCATAAACAGTAAAGAGTTAATTGTGTGACATATGGTTGTCTAGGTATACATTAAAGCTCGACGATTCAAAGATATCACGTCTACCGATCGACCGAGTATATTCGACATATGTTCACTACGAAAAGTCCAAGGGGAAACCTACTTATCCAGATGCAATTAATCCTTGCCTGTAAAGTACACACTTGTTTGTGCATTCCTATGTTATAACCATTCTCCATCAATGTGGGGGATTGTTGGATATGTAGCAAGAATTGATGGGAAATAGAGGGAAAGAGAGGAATTTGAAAAGTTGAGAACTTGAAGAGTTGGGAACTTGAAAAGTCCTCTTATGCTTTAATGAAAAGGCATTTGTCCCTCATCGGTGGTGGAAAGAAAATTAGGAGAGTTTAAATATAGAAACACTCCTATTAATTGTTATAAGGGTTGGAAGAGGTGTAACAACCCTAAAAAAAATAGATATGCTAAGTAATGCTTAATGTGCCAAGAATGCCTACGATTAGACCAGGGTTCACACAAATTGATGTGCGTAGAACCAGACCTCGGAACCCTTGGTATAGCCAAGCCAACTAACTTTGGGAGTTAGTTGAGCTAGGAAAGGTTGGGACCAACCATGTAGGGCTCTCGAATACAAAGATTTACTCGAAGAAGTTTTTACCGGACTTAAAAAGAAGGAATTTTAAGTTTTGAGGGTCTAGGGGTAAAATGGTCTTTTACCAGGCTAAAGGTAATATCATAATTACCCTAAATATATATATATATTTAATTATTTAATAATATGGAGGGGCAAATTTTGGAGAGAGAGCCGAATTTGAGCTCTAGGAGTGGAGTCTTGCTCACCCGGGTTCGAACCTAGGTGGAAGCAATGATTTAACTTATTTTTATTTAAATTGATAAATTAATTTAATTAATTAATAATTATTAGCTGATTTAAGAAAAAGGAAAATCAGATTTTTATTATTAATTATTTATTAATTAACATGTCTTATTTTGACTAAGTCTCAACTAGAGTCCTAATCCTAAGGAACCTCTCTCTCTCTTTCACGTTTCATCCACTTTTCCCATTTTGTTTTCTTTTTTCACGTTTTTCTGTTAACAAACAGCAACAAAAAATTAGAAATAACAACAAAACACTTGAAGAACTCATAAGAATTCAAACGACAAAAAGAATCCATAAAAGTAAAGCAAAACGTGACATTCTCGACGGGTAAGGTGGGAATTTCTGTGTTGGACGTTGGGTTGGTGGTGATTCTGGGCAGCAACTTTGTGTGTTGAACAACACCAAGAACAGGTATGGGTTTTCTTACTCTTGGTCCCTTTGCCAAGAGACCCCTAGGATTCAGTCGATTCTAATCCGAAAACTAGGATTGTTTCCCCGTTTCATGTCCCTGTCACTAGCTCCTATTGATGGTTGTAGGTTGGTATGTCTGCTGGTAGATATTAGGCATGTAATGTGTTTTTTTGTGATGAATATGTTCATGAATGTGTATTTGTAATCGTACAAATGATAACCTATGCTTTCCGAAATATGTGTTTATGTGTGTGCAATGTGTAGTTGTGACTTTGAACACGGATTGGAGTATGAAAATGACTTGTTTTATGGTTGTATTTCACGTGCACAAACTTGTATTAATCGTGATGTTCATATGAAGTATAAAGTGGCTGATTTTAGTGAAAAACTATTTTGATTCACGAAATGCCCTAAGAATTAACTCTAAATGTTAATGAAAAGAAGCTGAAAAATGTATCTCAAATTTCCAGCACATTGTTGGTTAATTTCAGCCAAGTAAAGTTCTTTAATAAGCTATGAAAAATGAAGAAAAATAAATGAGGAGAGTGGGGATTGAACCCCCAACCTCTTGAATGGATGAGAAAGTTAGGAGAAAAATAAAGGAGAAAAATAAATGAGGAGAGTGGGGATTGAACCCCCAACCTCTTGAATGGATGAGAAAGTTAGGAGAAAAATAAAGGAGAAAAATAAATGAGGAGAGTGGGGATTGAACCCCCAACCTCTTGAATGGATGAGAAAGTTAGGAGAAAAATAAAGGAGAAAATTAATGTGGAGAGTGGGGATTGAACCCCCAACCTCTTGAATGGATGAGAAAGTTAGGAGAAAAATAAAGGAGAAAAATAAATGAGGAGAGTGGGGATTGAACCCCCAACCTCTTGAATGGATGAGAAAGTTAGGAGAAAAATAAAGGAGAAAAATAAATGAGGAGAGTGGGGATTGAACCCCCAACCTCTTGAATGGATGAGAAAGTTAGGAGAAAAATAAAGGAGAAAAATAAATGAGGAGAGTGGGGATTGAACCCCCAACCTCTTGAATGGATGAGAGAGTTAGGAGAAAAATAAAGGAGAAAATAAATGTGGAGAGTGGGGATTGAACCCACAACCGCTTGGATAGGTGAGAAAGTTAAGAGATAAATTAAAATAAAAATAATGAGCTTGTGGGGGATTGAACCCACAACCTCCTTAACTTAAACGAAAAAAAAGAGGAGAAAAAGAAAGGAAATATTATGGGGTTGATGGGAATCGAACTAGGGTCTCCCAAATCTGAAAAATGTAATTATCAAGTTTAAAATAAGATTAAGTGTTGTCCACAGGATTCGAAATAGGATTCCCTTGCCCAAATTCCGTATTGATACATAAGTCATACGTGAATTAAATGTTCAAGAATAATGCCATCTACTTAGATCGAATTCGAGATCTTGGCATACATACAAGATGCATAAGTCTTGTATGACATAATCTTAGGAAGATATGAATCACTTAGACGTATATGAATGAAGCCTCGTGGCTTGTATGTATGGACACATAAGTCTAACATACGTTTAAAAGTAAGTGATCCTAAGATGTATGTAATGAAATGATGAAACCCTAGAAGTGTTAAGTATGAGTCTAAATACACTAAATGGCCAAGTGCATTGGCATATGATGAAATGAACAATGAAATGATGAAATGAACAATGATATGATGAAATGAACAATGATATGATGAAATGAACAATGATATGATGAAATGAACAATGAAATGATGAAATGAACAATGATATGATGAAATGAACAATAATATGATGAAATGAACAATGAAATGACGAAATGAACAATGAAATGATGAAATGAACAATGAAACGATGAAATGAGAAATGAAATGATGACACCCTATAAGGGTTAAGTAAGGGTGTGAAACACACCAAATGGCCAAGTGCATTGGCATATGATGAAATGAACATTTACGTAATAAGAGGTGAATAAGTATGAAAAGCAAAGGTGCTAATGATGATGAATGTGGTGACAACATGATATGAGGCTAATGTAAATGATGAGAGCAATCTCAAATGAGCCTAAGTAAATGTTACCAATACGTACTCACCTATGAGAGTGTAAGATAATGAAGAGACCAGTCTCTATGAACACTCTAATGAGAGTATTGAGCTTAACACACTCAGTACGAATGATGAGATGAGAAATCATCTAATGAGCTATGATGTCCTCATACTAGAAGCCAGCTTCCATGACGTATGAGATGAATGTAATGGAACTTTATACTAAGCACCGATAGACTAGCTATGAGCGGTGATGCCTTCTTTCCGGAAGGGCGTAGGTTCACGTAACTCTCATGAGATGAGACTGTCCGCTTGCCGGGTATGGGTCTCCTTATATCTCCTAGTCTTCGAACCTATCTACTTCCGCCAATATAGGGAGATGGCGGGTAAATTCCACATGTACGCAGCATGTTATTGATCACTTTGGCCGTGATTCCACCGAATCTTTTCGGTGTGGGGGAGACAACGATTTCATGATGCTCACATGATCTATGTCGGTTAAATTTAAGTCCCCAATGAAATAATTAGAGGCCAACCTCAAATGATTCACTAATGGAAATGAAAGGATAACCAAAGGTGTTAGGATAGGATAATCAAAGGTGAGTTAGATTTCAAGTAATGACATTAGGTCATTCTTGGTCATTGCACAACGAACCTAATGAAAGTCTTAAACTACATCCTAGGTATAACTGGTGGTTACACTGGACTATGAACGAAATGAAAAGAAGTACGTATGAATGAATGAAGCAGACTCTGTGTTTGCTAATGAAGACTCCCTAGTTGAGGTCCCATATGTTGAGCCCTCAGTTCTGGGATGTCTTAATGTCAAGTCCATGATTCCAAGGTCTCATGGCATATGAATAAATGATATGAAAGAAGTTATGTGCTACATGTAAAATGTACTGTATGCTATATGATATGTGCTATGTGTAAATGTTATGTGCTGTGTGCAAATGTGAAAAGTATGATTATGTATGTTATTCTCATGGCATAACTTTCCTATTCCAAATTTGGAAAGCTCACTGACTTTCCTAATCCAAATTTGGAAATATCATTTACTTTCCTAATCCAAATTAGGAAACTTTCCTAATCTCAATTTGGCAAGTCCACTGACTTGACTTCCAAAAATCATGTTGTTAGGAAAGAGCTATTCTTTCTCATGCATGTCCTTGGTGTGTGCTTGCATATACCCATACTTAGTACAAGTGTGTACTAACCCTATACAAACTCTACTATTTTAGGTGCAGGCACAGGTGGACAGTAGAGCTACAGGATCATCGCTGCAGTTATCCGGATGTTAAGCATTCATCCGGCTTTGGTAGGTCCTCATTCTTTCGAGGATGCTACTATTTTATGTTCTAGCTTAGTTTAGGAGTTGAGCTAGTGGAGTATGTTCCATTAGCGTTTCTTTCTTATTTCTTTCAAACTGTATTGGACCATTTTGGTAATTATACAATTATGTTTAATGAACTATTCCTTTCATTTGTTTATCTCTTAATGTTTAGATGGTTGATGTTGAACGAATTACGAATGTATTAGAAATGTTTAGTAAGTAATGTTTAGAAACAAAAAGTTTCAAATTTTCCGCTAAAATTAACCTATGTAAAGTAAGAATGACGTAAGTAGGCTTGTCTGCGACCTCTGAGAGGTCAACGACGCCGGTCTCGTCTGGGGTCTAGATTCCAGTCGTGACAAAGTTGGTATCAGAGCCAGGTTAAATTACGAAAATAATAAGTTCACATCAACCACATTGAGTAGTTTCTAAGTCATGGTAGTGAAGTGCACCACTATCCTGGATTAGAGACTGCATGATGCGTAGGAAAATTTTCCTTCTTCTACTCTTTATCGTGCTATCTAGAGACTTGACACTTTGTGTCATTTTAAATATCTAACTTCGTTCTTGTGCGCGCTTAGAAGAATACACACAAGAATTAGGATGACCAAGTGGTCTAAGGTGCTAGACTCAAGATCTGGCCTTCCCAAGAAGGGACAGTGATAGAAATGCCTGCGTGAACGAAAGACGTTTGATAAGAGTGGTTGTTCGCATGAAGGTGAGTGCATGGAAGGTTCTAAAGCCTGCTATGAGTATTGATGAAGAGGAGAAGGATAAGTTTGCTGCTTACTAGCTCAAGAAGATGGCTCAGGTATGAATTACTTCAGAAATGCTAGACTACCATAGTCTATCGAAACAGGGTAGTAAGGTTAACTTTCCAAATAAGTTAGAGTTAAAATGAATTCATGCTTGCATGTCATGTTGATGTTTTGTATAGCGTGGACATGATTTTTGTGTTGCATGAGTTGTGAGGTGCATCAAGTTAAGTGCGATTGAGAAGGAAGTTCCTCAATCTCAAATATGAAGCTTCAGATAAGATTGTGTAATATGCATTATCCAGAGTAAGTGTGAAACACAAATTCACAAAGTCTCAAGTATGTTTAGATATCTTCGAAAATCGCCCTCTTTATTTAAAATGATGTGTAGTGTCATTCGGGGACGAATGTTCCTAAGGGGGGGATAATGTAACAACCCTAAAAAAAATAGATATTCTAAGTAATGCTTAATGTGCCAAGAATGCCTACGATTAGACCAGGGTTCACACAGATTGATGTGCGTAGAACCAGACCTCGGAACCCTTGGTATAGCCAAGCCAACTAACTTTGGGAGTTAGTTGAGCTAGGAAAGGTTGGGACCAACCATGTAGGGCTCTCGAATACAAAGATTTACCCGAAGAAGTTTTTACCGGACTTAAAAAGAAGGAATTTTAAGTTTTGAGGGTCTAGGGGTAAAATGGTCTTTTACCAGGCTAAGGGTAATATCATAATTACCCTAAATATATATATATATTTAATTATTTAATAATATGGAGGGGCAAATTTTGGAGAGAGAGCCGAATTTGAGCTCTAGGAGTGGAGTCTTGCTCCACCCGGGTTCGAACCTAGGTGGAAGCAATGATTTAACTTATTTTTATTTAAATTGATAAATTAATTTAATTAATTAATAATTATTAGCTGATTTAAGAAAAAGGAAAATCAGATTTTTATTATTAATTATTTATTAATTAACATGTCTTATTTTGACTAAGTCTCAACTAGAGTCCTAATCCTAAGGAACCTCTCTCTCTCTTTCACGTTTCATCCACTTCTCCCATTTTGTTTTTTTT